>CM052806.1:66433058-66612170 GCA_028533885.1 Nasua narica | reverse complement strand
GTTTAATATCTAATATTTACAATAAAGTATACATTCAAAGTATTTCTTACTATTCTATCAGTTCTTTATTTTTAATCTATATTTTTTATTAATATCATTACCAATTTTCAAAGAAGTATCTACTTGCCCTGTGTTTTTTGAAATGGATTAATTCCTCTGTTCTTTTGAAGGCTGGTGAATTCTGTGCTTTGAAAAGTGAATCGAACCATGGGATTGTTGATCTTCCTAAACACAATCAAATCTCAATTATTCAATGTCAATGAAGGGAGGCATTGGTATGAATAAATAATACAGGTCGGTAATTCACAAAATTTGGGTTAAGGAAGAGGCAGTTTATCTCCAGTTGCTCCCATCATCTGAATGAAAAGGAAGCCTTTGTGTCAGGTTTGGGAAGTGATGGAGAAGGGGGCTGCCATGATAGAATACAAATGGGCTGGTCTGGGATCCCTATTCTGTTAGGGCATAAATGCTTTCAATGACGAACAGTTGTATATTAGCCTGACATTTCCTATAACTTTAATTTGATATATTCAAGGTATTCCTCCTCAGAGAAATCTGCAAGATAGTTGTTATCATTTCCCTGTTAAGTTGCGAACAGAAGCTTGAAAAAGGAAAAACAAAACCAAACCAAAAAAACCAACAACCCAAAACAAAAAACTCGCAGCACACATAGTCCCACTGATAAAAAATGACACTGTCAGAATTTATAGCCAAATGCCTCTGCTGTGCAGAAAATGGGATAGTAACAATTGACTGTATGCAACAAATGTAGAAATCATTCTTGGGATGTATAAACTACCAAGGAAGAAAAGAAATATTAATAAGTATATTCCACTACACAATGTATCCCCCTACACATTTCATAAGTTATACAATACTTTTTAGGTTCATTTACTCATTCAACAAATACCTATTGAATGTCTACACTAGACCAAGTGCTGGAACTAGTAAACAAAACTAGTCTCTGCCCTCAAGAAGATCACAGCCTTGAGGAACAGGACAAATAAAAATGAAAGTATTAAGTGCATAATAATTTTAAATGGTGGTAAGTTTTTTGGGGAAAAACAAAGCACAGTAACAGGGGTTTGTGGGCATAGAGTCAGGGAAGATTTGCGGAGGTCTCCTTGATAAGGTGATTTTTTGAGAAGAGGTGTGGAAAAAAAGAAATGAGAATGAGCCATGGAGCTCTCCAGGTGAAAGTATGCTCTAGAGAGAGAAACTGTAATGCCCTGAGTTGGGAGTGTTCTCGACGTGTGCAAGAACTAGTAAGGAAATTAAAGTAGTTGGGAATGAGCATGCAAGGGAGTCTGTAGTTAGAAAAAAATTCAGCGCTTATTAGGTAGAGACTTTTCAAAAATGTATGGAGGATTGCTAAAAGATACATGTCAAGTAGTTCTCTTCCCCTAAACAATCTTTAGGAAACTGGAATCTAGTAAAATGGTACACGTTTATTAATAAATAAATTGAGATGAGGTGCTTTTGGCTAAGTTGGGTTGGATTTTGGTCTTCAAGTTCCCAAAACAATGCTTTCTTCGGTATTTTCACACATTGACAAGTTTCTGGGGGGCAGTGTGTGATGAGAGTTTGTATCTATACTACCTGGGTTCAAAACCTGGCTCTAACGCTTAAGAGTTGGTTATCTTGGGCAAGTGAATTAAAATTTCTGACCTCGGTTTCCTCTTCTCTAAAATTATGTTAATAATGTTGCTAACCTCAGAGGGTTTGTTCAATATGAACTTTAATATTTGTAAAGTACTTAGGACTTTACCTGTCTGTTTCTGGCATCTAGAACATGCTGCATTTTATATGCTACTATCAACCTATTTTTCTGACAAGGGAGGGGTCTTTGATATTAGCCTGAACATTGGTGCTAGTGATGCATGCTTTTAGGAAGTTTTTGTCACACAGGAAAGCAAAACATTACTTCAGACACTAAAGCTCAAACATGATGGGAAAAAGGGACTGGCTTTCCATAGGGTTTAAAGACCAGATGGTCCAACACAGGTGAGAGAGTATCTTCAGTGCAACAGCTATCACAGAGTTCCTGCTATTTGGCAAGTATTGGGCTAGAAGAAAGGAGTAAAAACTTATCCTAGGGGGAGTCAAAACATGAGTGCTAAATATTTTATACCTTCCTGATGGAATTGTGGGAATTATTTTCTTACCTAGAGGTAAAATACATTTTAAGTTTATAACCATAAGTTGGCAAATGTTTTTGCAACTAGATTGCTTTATGGCGCATTGAAATAAACAATAAAATTAATGTCCTGGTAGCAACTTGTTAATGTGTTAGGGTGCACTTGCCATTCCATGAACAGATATAATAAACATGAAAAAATTAAGATGCCACTTGACTTTTAACAAGCCATTCAATTCCTCTAGTGTGTTCCCAAAAGAGGTAAAAAGTTTGACCTGTGTGAAGCTTGTAAAAGTTTGAGGTAAAAAGAGGTAAAAAGTTTGACTTGTGTGAAGTGACAATTCCAACCCTGGAAAAGAGATTATTTTTGAATACTTACCTCTGGATAACATACTTTAATGTATTTTTTAAAATGTACTTTTCATTTTGGAACTGTTTTAAGTCTACAGAAAAACTGCAAAGAGTATAGAGTTCCCATAAACCCCATGCTCAATTTCTCCTATTATTAATATCTTACATTAGTGTGGTACATTTGTTATAATTAATGAAGCAATATTGATACATTATTAACTAAAGCCCATCATTTATTCAGATTTCCTTAGTTTTTACTTAATATCCTATCATTTATTCAGATTTCCTTAGTTTTTACTTAATGTCCTTTTTCTGTTCTAGGATCCCATTTAGGATACCACATTATATTTAGTAGTCATTTTTTCTTAGACTCTTCTTGGCTGTGACAGTTACCATAATATTTTTATATTAAAAATATAATTACAAGTTAAATAAAAATCGTAATTGATACATTCCTTATGCTGGTTTGAAAACTTCTTGGCAGAAATATCTCTTCCATGTTTGCCAGTTTATGTCACATGCATATTCACAAATATGTTTTGTTTCTAATATTTTATCAGTGTGTAGTATATCATCAGTATCCAGTATTTTATTTAATATTTAGTCTGTGCCAGTCTCTGGCAACAGTGGAGCTGGGAGCAAAGGTGGCAGAATTATTGAAGAAAAAAATCAATCATAAAAGGTAACTTCTAAACTGAGAATGTGTATTTGGAGGAGGGTAAAAGTGGATTCATTGATTTTGCTTTGGTGATGATATGAGTGGATGCCACAAAGTTGGCAGAAAAGATATGTAATTCCTGTGACACAACAGAATTTCTACCATTTGGAACAATGACTTTATATATTGTTGGGGCCAGTTTTTGAGGTAATTAATAGAATCAAGGGAACATGCATTTTTGAAACTTGAGGCATTTGTGTGTATTTTTATAAAGACTTTACTTAAGAGAGAGAGCATGCGCCTGTGCACAGGGGTGGGGTGGGGGTGCAGAAGGAGAGGTAGAGGGACAAGCAGACAAAGCAGAATCCTCAGTGAGTACATGGACCCTGATGTGGGGCTCCAGCTCATGATCTGAGATCATGACCCAAGATTATGACCCTGGGACATAAAGAATCCAGACACATTCTATTCTGATACTCCATAACACATAGGCTCCCCTTTTCCAGCTCATTTCATATTTCAGGATAACTCTTGAAATCTTAGTCATCAGATATGCATTCCAACCAATAGGGAAGAGGAAACACAATGAACATGCCCAGGGTATCTAGGTGGCCCAGTGCGTTAAACATCTAACTCTTGGTTTCAGCTCAGGTTGTGATTTTAGGGTCATGGGATTGAGCCCCACGTTGGGCTCCGTGCTCAGTGTGGAGTCTGCTTGAGATTCTCTCTCCCTCTCTCTCAGCCTTCCAGCTGAGCACGTGGGTACCCTCTCTCTAAAATAAATAAGTAAAAGTCTAAAAAAAATAATAAAACAGAATAAACATACCCCCTCCCACAGGGGAAACTTCATATAAAATGTACACTCAAGACTTCTGCTTACATCCCATTGGCCAGACTTCATCTCTTGGTCACACCTAACTGCAAGAAAGGCTGAAAGATGTAGTCTTTATTCTATGTGATCACATATCCAGCTAAAAATTAGTGCAAATATCAGTAATGAAGAAGGAGAGGACAGATATATTGAGGATAACCAGAAATCTCTGCTACATATGTTAATTCAAGAAAAGTCAACACATGTCCTCACTCTCAACAAATTTGATAAATAACTATAAATCCTATTCATAAAAGGATGTTATAGATATCACATCTCTATCCTTTTCAAGTCCCTGTTCTGAAGAACAAAACTAAGAAAAACTATTTTTCAAAAATGTTCAATGTAATTGATTAAAAGATGAAGGCATGGTCTATGTTCACATATGTGTTCACTACATAATGTAAAATAACCAGTTTGGATGCTTAGCTGAACCAATTAAATCAACTGGTTAATTTATCACTATAAAACAATGTGTCATATGTATTATATATGTAACTATATAAACATAGCATATGATATTTAATCAGATATGCTATCCTTAGTTTCTTCTTGTTTGTCTCCTCAGAAAATAAATTTATAAATAAGGTGATTATTATGATTCTAACACCAATTAAAGACTTATGCAAATAATGTAGACAGCAATTAAATAAGAAACTTAAACAGGACTTAACTGATAATTCTATTATGGAAAATTTTGTCTCCAGATAGTTCAGCTACAACTAAGAAAGCTCTCTACTCTGCGAATTCTTATCTTTGTCTATTTATAACCTTTATTCTAAATCTAAATTCTCTATTTAGGGCATGATTTCTAATAAATGAATTAGGGATTTATTAAATTTCCTTCCTCTATTAAAATCATCTCACAGTTTTAAATATTTTCCACATTACTGAGCTAATCAGTAATCTTATTTCCAATGTGTTTTATAGGCTCAAGTACAAATAAACTTTTTGTATGCTTGAGCAGTCTTATGATGAAATATGGTCTCAAAAACCTTTCCTATTATTTTTCACTGAGTTTTTGTACTTTATATATCTTTGCTATATGCTTGTTCAAATTCCTTTTGGCAAGAGATAGAGTACAAATGCACAAACTCATGAAAGTATCTAATCTGTATGCAATCTATGGCTATAGAACAAAGACGAACTAATTGGTCCATAAGTGGAATCTATGATCTTGGCATCATTTAGTATGCTGCTCTAATCCAATTAACCAGCCACTGCCCTTGTCTATATGCCGCTCAAGGGTATGAATCATATTATTTTTGTGTACCCAGCATTTAGCACATTTCTTGACACAAAAGCTGAACTCAGTATTTATTAGGTAAACCTATAATCCCAGACTATTTAAAGAAATATCTGCTTTCTTTATGTATTTCTTCTTACTTCCAAATTTTAGGAAGTAAATTTAAAAAACAGAAAGAGAGGGCCCCTGGGTGGCGCAGTTGGTTGAGCGACTGCCTTCGGCTCAGGTCAGGGTCCCAGAGTCCAGGGATCGAGTCCCACATCGGGCTCCCAGCTCCATGGGGAGTCCGCTTCTCACTTTGACCTGCTCTCTCTCACTCTCTCTCTTTCCTAATAAATAAATAAATAAATAATCTTTAAAAAAAAAAAAAACAGAAAGAGAAGGCAAGACTGCCATTTTTCTTATTGAGGGCTTCAAATCCACAATTCATTTACATTATTGAATGCAAATATAATGTAGAAATCACTTTTAAAATTCCTTTATTAATATCAAAGAAAACATTTAAAAATTTCTCTATTTACCTTTCTTGATAAGAAGATAGATTTTAATGTCAAAGGTGCTTTTTTTTTTTCATTACAAGGTCAAAAGGAATGAGAGGTGATAAGGGGAAGCAGCACCTGGATACTGAATAGTGGGTAAATTTAGGACTAAGCAGGTCTAATCCTCATAACCCAACTGTTCTCTATCAGTTCTTTTTTCTCCTTTATCTTTCTTATTGACTCTGCATGGAGAATGTTTCCCACTTTTACTAGCTATTCATGTATCATTCTATTAACTCTCTGGGTTTCGGTAAGCCCAGGGGGAAGTGTCAAAGCTGGAGAGTACGTAAGCTGATGTGGGCAAAAGACTTCACTGAACGTTAGATTTTTGATTGACATGACAGAATTTGATTTTAGAAAAAAGAAAAATATTGGGTTTTTTTGTTATTTTATCACAAACAGGCAATTTCTCTATATTTTTGTAATTTTTACTCTATAAGAATATTGCTCTGCTGTAACACTAGATTAAAAATAACTGATTGAGTTTTTCAGAGTTGTATTTGCAGCTGAATGCTTTACTTCAGCAAATACAAGTTCTGATTTTGTCTTGTTTTGTTTCATTTGCTCTTTGCCCTTTGAGATTTGTTTTTGAAGATTCCTAAGATAGATGTCAAGGGGAAGAAGGAGAGAGAAGATGTGTCTTTTATTTCAAAAGGGTGCATAGTTTTTTTAATCTTCAACAGCTCATGCTCGTCTTTGCCTGACATATTTTTACTGAGTTTTAAAAATAAAAGAACTGGGGCTCCTGGGTGGCTCAGTGGGTTAAGCTTCTGCCTTCAGCTCAGGTCATGATCTCAGGGTCCTGGGATGGAGCCCCGCATCAGGCTCTCTGCTTAGCAGGGAGCCTGCTTCCCCCCCTCCCTCTGCCTGCTTCTCTGCTTACTTGTGATCTCTCTCTCTCTCTGTCAAATAAATAAATAAAAATCTTTAAAAAAATAAAATAAAAATAAAGGAACAAAATAAGATAATGTTTAATGATGTTAGTCAATGGTAGCTAGCAGAGCAGTTGTTTTATAAATTGTGAGAATGAATTTATGACTTTAAATACTGCCCAATAATTTTTATTATTTTTTAAATTGGGTAAAATGTTCTCTTTAACTGAAGAGAAATGTTTCTTTAACTGAAGAAAATATGAACCAGAATTTGGACCCTTTATTTTAAAAACTAAAGTGCTCTATATTTTGTAATGGGACAATATTTCTTAATCTCTTATCCAATATTCAGATGCTAACAATATTTACCCACCTACTCACCTGCTAAAAAAGAGTATATCAATATTCATGAGTGATCTAGAATTCTACCAGCAGAAGGAGCATTCATCAAAGTCCTACCACAGGTATAAGAAATATATCTGTGTATTGTAATGATATTTAGAAATTAGGCCTTTGGCTGAACTCAAACTTTAGTAATACTTTGCAGAGCTTTCCATAATTTATACAACCACCCCCTAATCCTTAATTCAAACGTATATACCAATATTTTTCTAATTTTAATGACAATTGTACCACATGGTCTTTTAGTATGGCAGGCTGCCTAGAAACTGTTTCAGTAAATTACACACCAAGATGATCTACTCTTTGGATTGTCTCCAGAACAAAGACTATGATGTATAATTAAAACCAACTAACAATTAACTGTCATCAGATATAACATGAGGGACAAGCATTGTAAATTTAGTTATTTACAATAAGAAGCAATATAAAGGCTTCTTTCAATGAATGGTAAAAGTAGATCCATATTCTTGAGGTTATAATTTTAAGGTTTATATAAAATAATAATGAAACAATAGAAAGCTAACATTCCACATCTCATTGTATTGAAGTAATTTTGTTAGCATAATAAGGAACTGTCTAAGAACTCAAAAATTATTCTATTTATTGCATGTTTTGAACTAAAGCATTATTTTAAGAGACATAGTAATATTACTTTGGCATCATTATTAGTTATATAAGTGCGAGGGTGGTGAATGAGCCAAAATTCTGTTTTTGTACACTATATTTGTGCATACCAAAAAGAGTTACTTAATTACTGTGATGTAGCTTTTATACTTAACACCCACTTAAGAATCAGATCTTGAAGATCTGAACTAACAAGTTTCTTTCATTATTTATTCTTATATAACCTAGGGGAAAGACAGAGGGAAGCAGCTATCTAATTATGACTGTTTTAGAAAGATAGAAGAGAAGAGTAAAAAATTTTTCAAGGCTTTTTATATATGGATGCAGAGGCAGATTTGCCGTACAGCTAATGAAGTTTCAGGGCTCCTCTCTTGCAAGGGTCCTTTCCAAGGTCCTGAACTGAATTTTATATTCATTATTTTGTATTCTGTTTCTATTGCCTAATGTGTCTTCCTTCCCCGCACCATACCTTCCAAGTTGTATAAAACCACAGGCTTCATACAAAGTGGACCCACCAATGTATTTGCACGAACATCTGGATGTCTTTTTGCAGTTTTGAATAGCTGGGGACCTCAGGATTGAGAAGGGACTAAATATAGAGATACTGAAGAATTATGAGCAGAATTGTGGACAAGTTTTCATCATTGTCAGAAGTAACTAGAGAAGAGGAATGAAGGAATGAATGCAGAAAGTTGAAGGAAACAAGCTGGATGGTGGAGGAAGGCGAGAGAGTAAGAGGGAAGAAGGCCGAAAGAGCAGAAAGTTTGACAAACCAACGTGAGTCTAAAGAATGACCGAGAGTACCCATTCTCACATGTGTTCTTGTCCACAGCTCTCAACTCTCTCTCTCTCACTAGGATGTGAATTTGTAATCTCCAGCTCTAAAACATAAACTTTACAATATTAGCATGGATTATTGTTAGTTCTATCCTGAATATGCCATTTGATTTTATTTCATAAATAAAATATGAGTTGGTGAGAAAGCACACGATACACATTCAACATATGACCCTTGTCTCGTCTCCCTCTTCCCTCTTTTTTTCTTTGAATTTGATCCATTTCAGGATGTTTGCAAAAGAACTAAGTGATTGAAGACAGGTGGATTACATGTACTTTAACAAGATGTTCAAATAGATATCAGCCTAGATCCCAAGGCAATAGGTAGCAGAAGAGAAAGGGGGTATGCCCTGCAAGAATTTCACAAGACCTAAGTGGAAACTGGAAAACCAGCTTCGCCTTGCCTACTTCAAGCCTGCAACTTGGCTGGAAAAGTAGACATGAAACGAGATTTGCCGAGCAGATTTCCTGGACAGAGCTGTGCTGTGAGCCTGTTTCCACCCAGACAGAAGAGAGTTTGCTCCCAGGATACTGCAGGTCAGGAGACAGAGCATTTAATGGGACCACTTGGAAAACCTTTACACGTTTCCCCGCTGTTGGGAGACACAACCAGAGTCCAGCTTCTCTGCAGGAAACTTCACAGGAAAGAAGCTCGCTAACTGTTTTGATGCTGAACTGACGGAAAGTGGCTGCTGTGTTGGAATTAGCTTGCATTCAAGAAAAGGAACAGAGAGTCCTGACTGATAAGGCCACCCGAAGGGGCAATGGACGCACACTCAGCAGACCAGAGCTGGAAGTGGACTGGCAAATTTCTAGGTACTGCTGAAGCAGTGAGCAACCAGCCAGAGTAAAGAAACTTCACCCAGACTGAGGGAATGTTAGGTGACAGGCCCCTGTTCAGCAGCCTATGAGAGAGCTTAAATATCTGCTAGGCTCAGAGAAGGCAAAGCCATTTGATCAGTCAACTCTCCTACTTCTCCTCTCTGCATGCCTCTCCATCTTTCTGCGGATATCTTACTTCACATGATAGTGGAAGAGGGGGTAAAAGCTTGGAACAGGGAAGGGGATAGGAAAGGCAATATCTTAAATTATCTGAGCCAGTAGCCAGCCTTTAGCAGCCCTTCCCCCACCCCCGCCACTTTGGAAGGTGAAAAAATTTACCCTTAAATCAGAGTTCTGAATGTAACATGGGACTGTTTGCTATGAAACAAGGTAGCAGCTATGGGCTTCCTCCAACCCTCGGCCAGAGGACTCCTCCCAATGAGGAAATTTTTAAGGGGCAGTAGGGACAAAAAGATGTCTTCTGATTCTATCACATTTGTCGAGTTTATTCAGAGTACTTGATAGTTTTACGAACTGTGTTTCTGTGAATACGCTTTACTTAATTTATTTAATAAGACATTTTCAAAGTAAATGTTCCTGAAAAACTTTAACTTTGTCAAGACATTCTACTTCTAGCCACCCAAAAGCAAATATTTAATGGAAAATTAAAATTTAAAAGTGAGTATTTTTAAAAACTGGAAACACTCAGAGGAATACAGAAAGCCACGGAAGGAAACATATGGTCACATGAACTAAGAGCTGGAAATCTCTAAACAAAGCAGAACTGTCAGTATAGGCTGAATTTCTTATGTTCGTGTGTCTCTGTGTGTCTGCAGTTCCCAGTCCGGAAATATATCACTGACCATGTTAAGTTTAAAAGCTACATAATTCAAGTAGACTTTGATTTTAAATATATTCTTTACCTTTTCCAATAATGCTTTTTTTTTTCCAAAATATCTCACACACACACACACACACACACACACACACACACACACACACACACACGTATATATACATATATTGCAAAGGTAATGCTCTGAAAGGCCAGAGGGCATTTATTTAAGTGCCACTTGTTTCTACTTCCTTGGCAAATGTTCAGTTTTTAGACTGGGCATGGAAGAAATATGATAATTAAGTGCACTACTCGAGAACCTGAATCACAATTCGTTTCTTTTCTGTATGCAGTTATTCTCTCCTACAATGTACAAAACCTTAAGGGACCTGTCATATAAATATTTCTAAAGATCAGTCAATACCTGCAGCATTGTCATCCATCATTGCTGAACAAGTTCTGTTTCACACAGTAATCACATAAATCGAGTTATAAGAGATTATAATTCTTTAAGACACACCTCTTGGTCCTTGGCAAGGTCATTACTATGCTGTGAGTCTGTTCCCCAAGATGACATATGTCAAAGTATAAAAAATGGTGCAATGAAGAAACAAAGCGCATGGATTAACAAATTCTGGAGTAAGTAAGCTTACTTGAAAAAAAGAAACAAAAAAAAACCTCCAAAAACCTCAAAATATAGCTTTAGGGTTTAAGCTAACATTTGATGAGTTCTTATGAAATCTAGTGAATTTAGCATTGCATTTTATACACAAGTAGAACAAATTCTAGCCAGAAGTCAAACACAAGATTTAATCATTATTTGTGGTACAACAGAATGGAAAGTCAATCAAAAGTCATATTATTTATTCAGAGGCTTTCACATTATAGATAGGATATTACTGCTATGATACACAAACCCTATTAATCAGAACTCATAGAGGTATATGTGTTTTAGAAAAGCAAAGTTTAGGGGCGCCTTGCTGGCTCAGTCAAAAGAGCATGAGACTCTTGATCTCAATGTTGGAAGTTTGAGCCCCACATTGGGTATAGAGATTACTTAAAAAATATTAACAAATATATGTATGAAAAAATAGAAAAGCAAAGTTTATCTCTGAAATGAGGCAAAATATCAAGTTTTGTAACTTAATGAAAATTTGTGAGCCTTTATAAATTTGCAGAACAGAAACAGTTCCAATTTTATCTTGCTGTTAGTTTGTTGGATTGGTTGGTTGTGTTAGGTGGTTTTTGTTTTTGTTTTTTTTTGGATTGAATTACTCCCAGATATTGCAGTTTTTTTTAACATCTGGTACTGAAAGTGTTTATTTGGAAGAATTTCAAAAACATAAATGCCTTGGAACTTCTGACACTGGAGATCGTGAGGATCCTTACAGATTTTGCAAGCATGTTTCAATAGTGAGGGCTTAGCATCAAGTCAGATGGCCTTAGAAAACACAGTGTACCTTATTATCATGTAAGAGAGAAAATAATAAGCACTATTAAAATAGTTATGGAAAACCAAAGTGTTAAGGAGACAAGAATCGCTCACTTATATTTAAGATGACTGGTAAAGATGATGTCTTGAATGGAAACTGTATCTATTGGGCCCTTCTTTGTGAGGCTTTAGTGAACCACAGAATAATCAGTCACTTTCCCATCTCCGGACTCTGTTTAGCCCAAATAATACCTTCTTAACTCACACCAAAAACTGACAAAAATGCAAGTTAGAGACTTTGTCTGATCTCTGAGAGCAGTATCTAATTTAGTAAAATGATTATAAGTGAACATTTAGAGCAAATCAGCTCTTTAGCACTAAACAAGCCCACAGACAAAACATAATTTTATGACTGTGTCAGCATAATCTAGGATTTATTTAAGTGTTGCTTTCTTTTGTATCCAGAGCTGCTGCATTTTTTGAGGATTCACTATGTACTGGGTACCCTGGGCTATATGGGGCCATGGTGGTACCAAAATAAATCAGATGGGGATTTGATACTCAACAAATAAGTCATCTAGTAGGGGTGATAAAATGAAGACAAAACAGTATATGCTGCATGATATCGGATCTGTACACACAGAGAATAAAAGAGGCAGCCTTAGCGTCCAGATGGGGACAGCACCAAACATTGCTGTGACAGCCTGTAAGCTGAGTCTGAAAGTTAAGTAAAAATTGCTCTAAGAGAAAAGTGTATGATGGGGACAGGACATGGTCAGAGGAGACAGAAGAGAGTTGAAGAAGGACATTTTAGATAAAGAGAGCAATACAATTAACCCCCCCCCTTAAAAGAATTTCTGTGATGAAAATTATTACTTAAAAATAGTTTTAAGTTCTTGGAAAGTAATGCTGCACTTCTCTTAATGTGCTTTTTACAGATTCCAAAGACAGAAATAAAACGTCTTTTTGCTACCAATGATGAAAGTAAGGAATATATATATAGTTTCCTCCTTTATTTTGGAACTTCAAATAGAAGATAAATGGGCTAATAAAAATTATTTATTATTTGTTTTTAATTCAGTTATAATTTATTTACAATAAAATACACAAATATATTTTGAACACTCATTAATTTCCAAAAGCCTGTAGGAGCTGGCTCTGTAAAAATTTCCCTTATCAGAGAATCCATTTAAATACAGCTCAGTATATAATGAGGTTCCCTTCCCTTTGCTTCAGCTGAATATTTAGCAGTATAGAAACTTGACAGGTTAGGCAATTAGAATATAATTTATGATACAAGGTTCATGCGGATGAAGTGCTTCCTGCCTGTAATTTTGAATGCAAGGCAAATCACAGATTTCCTATGTTGATCTCAAAGAAAAATTTTCCTAAGAACTGAATTGTATAATACATTAATAGTTTTGGGGCGCCTGGGTGGCTCAGTGGGTTAAAGCCTCTGCCTTCGGCTCAGGTCATGATCTCAGGGTCCTGGGATCGAGCCCCGCATCGGGCTCTCTCCTCAGCAGGGAGCCTGCTTCCCTCTCTCTCTCTGCCTGCCTCTCTGCCTACTTGTCATCTCTCTCTCTCTGTCAAATAAATAAATAAAATCTTTAAAAAAAAAATAGTTTTACTTATATCTTCAAGTGACCATGCTGGAAAATAGTATTTAGTACAATTCATTTGGCTTCTTTATTTTTTTAAAGATTTTTATTTATTTATTTGATGAGAGAGATCACAAGTAGGCAGTGAGGCAGACAGAGAGAGGGGGGAAGCAGGCTCCCTGCTGAGCAGAGAGTCCGATGCAGGGCTCGATCCCAGGACCCTGAGATCATGACCTGAGCTGAAGGCAGAGGCTTTAACCCACTGAGCCACCCAGGGGCCCCCATTTGGCTTCCTTAAAAGAAATAAAAAGAAAAAAAGATTAAAAAATGTGTCCTAAGCCTCAGCCTAAGATTCACGGACATTTATTTCCCGTGAGTAGAGCTAACATGCTCAGCTTTCCACAGTGCCTTTTAATACATTGTTCTCACTTCGTTTATTAAATGCTCTTCTTTTTTTAAAAAATATTTATTTATTTATTTGAGAGAGAGATAAAGAGAGAGAGCACACATCCAAAGCAGACGCTGAGCATGAAGTCTGACACGGGACTCAGTCCCAGGACCCTGAGATCATTACCTGAGCTGAAAGCAAGAATCAGCCCTTCAACAAACTGAGCCACCCAGGTGCCCCTATTAAATGCTCTCCTAAGAGCCCCTGTGAGCTACTGTGCCTTATAATGTGCCTATCTCAATGACAGTGACACTTGATATTTGTAACGTGTTGGAAAATGGGTATCTTTTTGAAGGGATATTAAATAAGGACCAGTAATGGGACACCTGGGTGGCTTAGTCAGTAAGCGTCTGCCTTTGGCTCAGGTCACGATCTCAGGGTCCTGTGACTGAATCCCACATTCAGCTCTCTGCTTATCAGGGAGCCTGCTTCCCCTTCTCTCTCTGCTTGCCTCTCTGCCTACTTGTGATCTCCCTGTCTGTCAAATAAATAAAATCTTTTAAAAAAGAAATAAGGACCAGTATGGCAAATTGCAAAAATTATCAAGAGTTTGTTTCTTCCTCTACTTTTGTTTCATTGTTTTATTTCTCTAAATACCTCCTTTGTAATCTGTACTGATTTGTGGCAGAGGCTCCTAGGTGTCCTCTAATATCCATAATCCTCTTTTTCTACCATAGTAAAAGTCTGGCTTTTACCTGACTACATGTATTAATTTGAGGTAAAACTACTTTCCCAGGCTCTTTTGTTTAACTAAGTTATACTACGTGATGAATTCAGGTTAATAAAATCCAACTAGAAATGTCCTGTACTTCTGGGTTTCTGGAACACTTCCTTAAAATACAGTAGTGCTCCAATCTTTGCCACTTTTTCCATTGTCCATGGACCTTGAGAGTAATAGCTAGAGCTCCATTTGCCATCTTGGAACATGAGAACAGTGGCTACATCCTCGGATGACTATAAGGTGCCTGGGTCCCTAAGGGTTTTCTGAAGCAGAGTCCCACTTACCTCTGACATGAAGGAAATAAAAATCTCTATCTTTTTAAAACCTGTTAACATAATCCTAATTTAAATAACATGTAAGTCTAATCTTATGAAATACAACTTCTCTCTTACCTACATTCTGAGAAGTCACTTCTTTCAAAAAATCTTCCAAGATTGAGCAATATCACATAGATGCCCTTACGAATATTTCACTTTTCAATTGTGGACATACTGACCCTCTCAAGAGTCCTTAAGGACAAGTTGATCTCATGACATATACTTCACATGAGAGGGACCTTGGGATCTTCCTGGCCATTGATAATAATGCAGTTAAAGAGCTCTTGGTAGAACAGGATGTTCTTACATGCTTATTACTTTTATCTCTAAATGTTAGCAGTATCCTTTATTTTTCAGTCTAGTTAACAAAGGGAATGATTAATCAGTATTTTTACATGCTACATATAACACTTAGCAGAGAAAGGGTATTATTATAGTCTCAGATATATGACAGTTCATGTAAATTATCTTTATCTTAAAAAGAACCTAGACAAATTCAAATGCCATCATCATCATCATTAAGCCAGATTAATATCTTTTCATGGGGCTGGGTAATGAAGTTTGTTCAGCTCAACAAGTGATTGTACTAGGGAGTACACGGCGTGTATACAAATTACCCATAAATCTCACTCCTTGGAAGGTTATCATCTTACAGTGAAGGTAAGACAAAATAATTACTACACAAAGCAGAGCACGATACCTGCTGCAACGTACGACAGAGATCTGGAAAAGAGAAAGGTCTTAGTCAGTGAGCAGAAGATCAGGAAAAGTGTCAAGAAGTAGGTGGCAGTAACAGGTTGCGCATGTCCATTTATAATATGTAGCCTTCTCATCTGACACTGAATGTGGCCTCAACTAAAACCAGCAGTGACACAAACAGGTTACAGAGAAAGGTTAGAATCTACCAGTGAGTCAGGCTTGGAGATCTAAGTTCTCCAACCTCAGAGTCCATCAGGTCAATTTCTTCAGGTAGACTGATGCAGGTTTAAATTTTTTTTTAATTTTATTTATTTATTTGACAGAGAGAGTGAGAGAGCACAAGCAGGCAGAGCAGCAGAGGGAGAGAGAGACGCAGGTTCTCCACCAAGCACGGGGAGCCTGATGTGGGGCTTGATCCCAGGAACCTGCGATCATGACCTGAGCCGAAGGTAGCCGCCCAACCAACTGAGCCACTAAGGTGCCCCCTGATGCAGGTTTATAGGGCAGCTTTTGTCCAAAGAGATCTTTGAGCAAGAGCCATCCCTGTTCCTCTTTGTATTGAACTTTGGTTTCACATGGTCACTGATCTTGTTCTCTTGATTTCCATAATTTTTAATAAGTTTGCCTGTTTCTTGTGTTAAATCAACCTCCTCTAGCATTTCTTTGGTTACGCCACGTGCCTACTGCCCACCACTGGTATGCTGCCTGTTACCAATACGGTAAATGAATATTTTACTTTTTCAAAGCCTAAGAAATACTTATTCTTATTGTTGCTTTAAAGACAAAGCTACCGTTTCAAGATCTTGCTTTTCCCCAAACTCGGACATTAGTCCTAAGGTTAGTAGAATTTGAGCATAGAATACTTTAACTCTTAGAATACTTTAGACTCTTGCCTTCACCCTTCTTTCTAGTACTGGACCTCTCAGTCTTGACCTCAAGCAGAATATGTGAATGTAGCTTCTATAACTGACCTTAAGTCTATGAAATTTGGGAAAAGGATCTCAACTGAAGATCTACCATGACAAATCTGAAATTGTAATCTTCTACATTTTCTTTCCTTTCTGGGTATAGGGAAAAGTTAATGGCATTAAAATGCATTAAGTTGATCAGCCATTATGCTAATGAACAATCTGCATAGTTCTGGGTCAGCAGCACGAAGCCCCAACTTTCCTGATTGAAAGGGACACAGTGACCTGGACACGTTGGTTTGACAGGCTTGTTTCTTATCACACAATGATAAAGTAGGTCTCATCAAAGAGCTGAATCACATTGAATTGGGTTAAAAAAAAGGGGGGGGGTCCTTCTATCTTGCTTTAAAATATCCAAGAGTGGGCTACTAACATCTTTGGGTTTTTTTTTAATGGAATGTTTGATCTCATTAATTTTCAAAGCAATGCTGTGCTTAAAAACAACCCACATCGTCTGGGGCTCATAGACTAGGTTTGAATGTTAGCTTTTATAAAGCATAAACATGAAGGGTTTCCAGGTTAGTATGCTAGTGAGAAAAAAATAAATAAAACTAACAAGTTTCAAAGATTTGATTATATTTCCAAAGCATCTATTTATTTCAGCAGCTTTATTATTACTAATGCACATGATTTCAGGGGAGTGGAAAGAAGCTGAATTTAAATAACTACTTGTGGCAACACAGCACCAATTATACACTCCATGGCTATTTATGTCCTCTGGTGATCAACTAGCAGTGGGAAATAAAACTGACAACACACTGGTACAATCACAATTATGGGTCAAACTTCAACAAGCCTATTTAAATGGTTCCATTAGGTCATACTTGAAATACTGATGTACATATATTTTGACTATTTTCAGACATGTTATCCACTTTAACATGTAGCAATATAATCATTTCCTCTAAGGATGCATTAGTCTAGAGCACTGAAAAATAAAATAGCATGCCACGCACACAAATTTCTATAGAAGTTAAACTGCATTAGAATACGTCCCCAACCATATTTTAGAAGATTAAAATATCATTCTGGATTCCACAGCAGGTCTATTTGATAGGGGATTTGGATATTTTTAGAATCATTTAAATGGGCTTTTGCTTAGAGAATTAATGCATTTCTAAAGTAAACAAAAACCATACATAAGATAGGAGATGTCTTCTTAATAGAGACCCATAACTTCACTAATTTTTATTATCTTTTATATTAGTCTAATCTAAATATAACTCTTCCAGGTGATTTCTCTCTCTACTGCAACTGCAACTCCTCTGCAATGCTTTCTAAATATTGCTCTTTTAGAGAAATGTTTAAATGTGACACAAACATCTTGTTGAAATGGTTTCCTTTTACGATGTCATAATATATAGAAAAGGACATACGTAACGCATACAAAACTATAGGGAAAATGATAAAATGTACAAATGAAAATGCATCAATTAACTCAATAGCTAGATATGACTGCTACTTGAAGCTATCTGATTTCTCCTCTGGATGACATCTTCCATCTTCCATCTTCCTCCCAAAACACTCTAGGCTTTTTTTTTTTTTTTTTTTTTGCTTTTTTTAAGCAAGTTCAGTGGATGTGAAATGTTACCCTGTTAGAGTCTTATTTTGTATTATCTTATTACTGATAATATTGAGACTCTTTTTATTGGTTTCTGGTGTTTTTGTGTTTGCTTTGCTGTGAAAAGGAAATGCCGATTTATATCCTTTATCAATTTGCTTTTCTCTTTTGTATTTGCAAGAATTTTTTTATGAAATCATACATTGTTTTTTCAGATGTCTGTCTCCATCTATTAAACTTTAAATGCCTTGAGGGCAAGGACTGTACTTTCTTTGTTGTTATCTCTCTAGCGATCAGCATCATGATTCAATCAGATAGTTCTCTCTTCTGCAGATAGTAACATGTCCTTTTTGCTAAAATTTCTTCTTAAATCATTAATGAAAGTATTAATCATTGTCTACAAGAAGCTCATGAGATGACGGAATCAAATGGGTGGTAGGAAGGGAACAGAAGCTTCATGATATATATATATGATTCAGTGGATAGATGGTATCATATTTTGGCGTGGTACATAAGCTTCTCTAAAAGTGATTTCAAGAAATCCACCTACCTTAAGACTTTCTTTATAAATCACACATTATGTTACGGTTTTAAGTTACTACACAGAATACATAATTTTTTTGTGTGCCTGTGTCTTTGACTTTTTACTAAATTCTCATTCCATAAGAATGAGTAGAGACAGGAATTGAAGTGTTCCAATATCTAGAGAAATAAATTACTTCTTATTTGATTGAAGGCCATGAAATAGTGTGGTCAGGGAAATACTAATGTCTGGAGTAAACTAATCCAAGGTATAAAGAAGACATTTTTTCATCTGAAAACATGAAATTGTACCTGCTATTTTACAAAGCATTATTAATTTAAAATTTTGATTAGACATGATATAAATGGCCAAAGATTGAAATTAAAATTTCTACTACTACATGAAATCTTTCAACATTTCAGATATTTTATTAAACAATAATAAATCATAATTGTCAGGCTGTAATTATTTACATTAATTACATAATTGCTCTAATACATAAATGGGTAGTAGCACTTTCAAACCTTCTCTAATTGCTTCTAAAACTTCAAATGCATGAAATGAGAATTAAAAGTAAATGAAAATGAAGAGAGAGCAGAATTCTGAGAATTCATTTTTTAAAAATAATGCGTTTTAGTACTAAAATAAATCCACACACGTTTTGCTAAGATTGTTAGTATTCTATGTCATTAACACTTAAAGACATGCCTATTTCCTGTGCCTCTCTTCACAAAACTTGCACTGTTACATCCTAGGAGTCTAGACTATTATTCTTACCTGTCTTGGTTGAGTTTTTTTTTTTACCATAGTACCAAGAAACTTGAAAAATAGTTACCGTGACTGATAGGATACCAAGTATAATGTATTTCTGCAAAAGGAAGGAAAGTCTTTCTAAAATACTAGAAAACTTGGGGCACTTGCGTGGCTCAGTCGGTTAGGCGTCTGCCTTCAGCTCAGGTCATGATCCCAGGGTCCTGGGATCGAGTCCTGCATCAGGCTCCCTGCTTTTGGCAGGAAACCTCCTTCTCCCTCTCCCACTTCCCCTGGTGTTCCCTCTCTCACTGTGTCTTTCTCTGTCAAATAAATAAATACAATCTTTAAAAGAAAAATAATAAAATAAAATGAAATATTAGAAAACGCTTTATGATTCTAGGATGTCTGTAATCATATATCTCCTCTGTTGCTGTAGGAATGACACAGCACCTCACCCACAGTGGGCACCCAATAACTACTTGTCTCATAATTAATTGATACACATATATTTCGGGGACCACAGTCTTACCGAAGAAGAAAATTTTCTTTCTCCTCTGTAGTATCTTCGACCCAGTGAACTCAACACTTTGTGTATGTTCATGTTTCTTAGACATAATTCAGAATCTAATTGTGATAAAGCTATGTCATAAAAAATTTCCTGCTTATTTTTGAGTGTTAGGAGGTACTTGATTTTATATTTTATATTTTTTAATACTCCTGTATTAGAAGTGTGAATGGCAGGTTTTCTTTCCTATGTCTCATCAGTGTGAAAGCCCAGTAGAAGTTCGTTAGTTATTTGGTCTTTAGCATTCATTAAGCATTCACTAAGTCCCTCATTCTGGCTTGTGAGTGTGGCCTATTGGGCAGGTACTCTGTCCAATCATCCTCTGAGTTTCAGTATAACTTCAGCAATGAGAGGACAGATTTACTTGCTTAAGCAGAAATTTTACACCAGATGGTCATGACTAATGCTGAATATGAAGAGAAATATTATTTCCTGAGGTAGCCATATTTTTTGGTAAATAATTCTTTTATCCAATCACTCCAAATCCCTGTGTGGCTCTTTAGCACTTTTGCAATCCCCCAGGGAGTGCTTAAGGTATAGACAAGAGCCACAGAGGCATGGCATAAAAATCACTGTACACTCTAGACTTGTGATGTGACACTACTGCTTAACCTGAGGTCTGCACTCTGAGCATCTGCACAATTTACGTGCCATGCGCTCCTGCGGTATTTTGGTGAAATCTACGGATTCCTTTTCTGCATAGATTTCTAAATGCATACAATAACATGTCTAAGATTAAAATAAAAACATGAATACTCAAGTTCAGTTATGAATTTATTAAAATCTAAAATCATGATCTGCTTTTTATTAACAAATCATGTAAAATAATAGCTAGGACTGAGTCTAAGAACTATATAGATCGCAAAGTTAGGATGAGTGGAAGTCTCTAAAAGTGCAACTACTGTAATACGATAGGCTACAACGACAGTACAGGGATACCACTGTGTCCCTTTCTTACACTCCTAACGAGAGAAAAGCTAAATAATTACCAGTGAGATCTGAGGGAATATTAAGTTGTGATTTTGTTTCCTCCCAAGTTCGCAGACACTAGAGTATTACTGAAATCTCTGATTCTTTTAAGTGATATGCTTCAGGCCAGATTGCACCCCTCCCGCCACCCCCAACAGTGAGCTATGGAGACCCAGTCATTCTGGTATCCACCCCCAGGGGTTAGGCTTCCAAGTCACCCCGGCAAAGCCTAAATTTGAACTGTAGTTTAATAAGAGTGATTCCTTGCTTAGAGTGACAGGATGACTCTCCTGGTTCTTCCTTTTCTCCTTGCTCATCTGGCTGAACCACCTATAGGAGTGGGTTTTAGGCTGACTTATCATCTGAACTGTTTCTGGATGGCCTATTTCTGCTGAAATTATTATAGAACACTTGTAATAGAAATTTAGGTAATCTTTATTACTGTCTTAAATTTACAGGATCCACAATATTTATTATTTCAGATCTCAGATCATCCTTCTATGTCCTTGTGGGATGGGACATGAAGCCCAGTGCTTTCTTTAATTACATAAAATACCACTTTTCAAAGTTAACGCTGCTTCTGGATAAAGGTGTGATGACGTGAATAATTATAACTGAAATGGAAGCATTTTCATCTTTATTGGAATCACTGTAAATGCAACATGGAAAAATGACAGAATATGCTTCTGTAAGCAAGCTGGACGATCCATCAGGGAGAAAAGGAGAAGATCTTTGTAATGGATGTGGAATTTCTGTGAAAATTATTTATTTAAAGAATATTATGATGACTGTTTTATTTCAGTTGGAGGTTTACTGCTTAAGTTGCAAAATCGCATCAACTGAATGAATGCTTATCTTTCAAAAGGAAAAAAAGAAATTCACTAGTCATATGATAGAATGAGTTTTCTATTAAAGTTATTAATCTTGAATTTGTATACTGTGTACATGTTAACATAGAGTTTATATTTATTATTTTATCTACATTATTTAGGTTATTATATGTATATTTATATATATCTCTATATAAAATAACATGAAGTTTAAATCCATATCTGACTTATTCATACACCAATTGAACAGAACTAACTTACGTAGAGTTATAATAATAACAGAAGATCTATAGAAACATTGGTCATTTGTACTATGTATGAATTAATTCCTATTTGTGCTAAATGTTTTAGACATGAAGTATTAGTTATAGAAATATAAACTATTCTAGATGGAAAACAGGATTATTTTGGCCTGTGTTTAATATACAGAACTGAATATATATGCTGAAAGATTGAATTTATTTCTAGCAAAGTGGTAATTTTAATCAGGATACTTGTTAACATTTAGTCATAATTGTCAATTTATCTGAATGACCTAATATTCTATACTGTCAAATGGTAGGGAAAATCAAACAGATTTTTAGAGTAGCTTATTAAATATGTGCTTATTTTTTTTTAAGTCTGGAAAATATATTTTGGGTTTAATTAGCATGCTAGATACTCAAACTAAGTCACAATTGATTATGCTGGTTTTCCTATGTATATTACTCCTGTTTAAAGGATAATAAGGTTTTTAAAAATTTGTTTATTTTTTTTGCAAATATACATAAAGGGACCAAAATGACAATTCATAAAAGATTATACAAAATTCATGAATAAATATGAAATAAATTGAATAAAAAGAATGAGGATAATATTTTTTCAAATAAAAAATTATTTTACATTAACAAATGTTACTTAATTTTTAAATAATAAAAACTTTTACAAAAATTTAAACAGTAAAATATAGTCTTAATACTTCTAAGACAATAAAGCCACTGGTCCTGCTCTCCTGACACACACTACCCCCTTTTTAATTGCATATCTTTTGCATGGGTGTTGCCAAAAGCAATCATTTCCAACCTGTTTTTTACTTCTTGTGCAGATGCTTTCCATATTATTTGAAATAGTCTTACATAAGGTGAAGTCTAGGCACTTGAGGTGAGGTGTGGTTTCAGTATTTCATTACCAGGCCCTTCCAAAAAGTGACAGTGATGCTGTCCAAATACATACAGTCTTTCTCCAGAACCCCAAGGAAGGGGAGGATTTGGGGAGACCACACGTGGCATCGCAACTGGTCCTCTTGTCTAGGTTCTGTGAAATTCAGTGACGTTGGAGAAGTTTTTCTGTCTCTTTTCTGTATTCTGCCTTATCACTTCCACTTCCTTCATTTCCCCCAATATTTTACATGGTGGTCATTTTCTTCTCCCTTGGACTTGCGCTTAATTGTACCCAGAAGAGTGATTAAGCTGTTTCTGATACTGAAAGCTAAACTGCCGCTTGCTCTCATATTAAGGGTATCTTTCTCCCCACCCCTCAACCCCTCTACTTAAAGAACATGTCTTTTTTTTTCTAGTAAAAGCTGCAAGCCTATTTATTTGGTGAGAAAGCCCAACCTGTCGAAATTTAATTTATAGAATCGTGATGCCAGGCGTTGGTGGGAGCCAGACTGGATCACTGGAATGCTCCTGTACTGTGCTTTTCACATTGGCTTCCAGTAGCTTAGCATATTGATTTTACAATTTATGGCTTTCAAAGCCATTTGCAGCCTTGATCCTTCTTATAGTTCCAATTTGCTTATGTCAGTCAAGAACACTGAAATTGTTCCATGGCAGCATGTTTCCTTTGTCGCTCTGATTTTTTAATAGTTCAATTCATTTAAATTGGGATTGAAAGTTAACATTGATTTTCTTTTTTAATGTCTAGCATTCCTCAAGTTCTTGTCCCATATATTTTGGACTTATTATATATATGCTTAAAAGGACAGCATTGGTAGGTAGTAGCATTTTACAAATTTCCCTTGCATTGTCTCAATTACTGTAACTGACTCAGATCATTGATGAGCTACCTAAACCAGGATAAAGACAATAAATAAGTGGGCCAGACAGAGGAAAAAGCCTGGAATTTCTCACTGCTCAGCATGGACATTTTTACTCATTCTTTTTATTTGCATTTTGATGCACTACCTGCACCTAGAATCCATGAGACAACATACAAGTTTTCTATTTTATTTTTTTAACTAGGCTCCACACCCAACGTGGGGCTTGAACTCATGACCCTGAGATCAAGAGTCACATGCTCTACCAACTATGCCAGTCAGGCACACCTACATACTGCTTTTCTCATTCAATGTTTGTGGAATGCAAACTTTTGCCCTTTCCTCATATGCTGCTTGGCTGGCTAACTGCTCCCTATCTTAACTTTCTATGAATCTCCCTTACCTTCCCTCTCCAACTTCAGAAAAATTTGTTTCCTGTAATTCCCAAGTGTTTCTAAAGAGTTCTACAGCATTAATTACCTTATATCCTCTTGGCTTCCACACAAGACTGCAAGACTAAATTTCATTATTTTCTGGTCTGCTATGTCAACTACCGCTCCTCTGTTTGCTTTTGGTTTCCAAAATTTCTATGATATTCTTCATTGGGCATCTCCCCCATGATTAACATCAAGTTGAAAGGATATATATGCACCCTTATGTTTATTGTAGCATTATTTTTTAAGATTTTATTTATTTTTTGGAGAGATAAATAGAGAGACAGAGCACAAGCAAGGAAGAGGGGCAGAAGGAGAAGCAGATTCCCCATTAACCAGGGAACCTGACCCTAGGATCATGACCTGAGTTGAAGGCAGGTGCTTAACTGACTGAGCCACCCAGGCACCCCACAACATTATTTATTATAGTCAAGGTATGGAATCAACCTAAGTGTCCCCTGAGAGATGAATGGATAAAGATGTGTAGCATATCTATATAATGGAATATTACTCTGCCATAAAAAAGGAGATCTTGCCATTTACAGCAAGGTGGATGGACTTAGAGGAAATTGTGCTAAGTGAAATAAGTCATATAGAGAAAGACAAATACTGTGTGATTTCACATATATGTGCAATTAAAAAAAAACAAACAAGCAAACAAAAAAACAGAAACATACTCATAAATACAGAGAACAAGCTGGTAGTTGCCAGAGGGGAAGGGGAATGGGTGAAATATAGGTGAAGGGGATTAAAAGGTACAGATTTCTGGTTATAAAATAAATAAGCCACAGAGATGAAAAGAGAACATAGTCAATATTATAATAATGTCACTTGGTGATAGGTGGTAACTATACTTACCGTGGTGAACACTGAGTAATGTATTATTGAATCACTATGTTGGACATCTGAAACAAACATGACATTGTATGTCAACTATAATCTTTAAAAAATACATTCATTTTTGAGTGAATGAGTCTAATAATTCAGATCTGTTCATTGATTTATGCATTTAAAAATATATATTGAACACATAATATACATTAGGTGCTGATAATATAGCATTGAATACCAACAAGCTCCCTTCTCTCACATAGCTTACTTTCTAAAGAAGGGATGTAAAAAATACAAAAACAAACAAAAAAAGTTAAGTGTGGTGGTAACAAATGCTAGGAAAAATAATAAAACACTGTAAAAAGTCTACAAGTTACTCTTTTAGAATGAACTTTAGAATGGTCAAGGTAGCTTCTTGGACGAGGAGGCAATTGTTATGAATTTTTTTTTCATATTTCCTATTTCATACAGAAAATTCTCTAGTAGCTTCCACATACATAGTCCATGGTTTTATCCATAGAGAATTCAGTAGAGACAGGACATCTGTGAAACACCTCATGGTCAATCTTTTGTCTGAGCAAATCAAGGACTACTGTTCTCTTTTGTGATTTGTGAAAAGCTATGGTCATGTCTTTGTCCTGTTTCCTGGGCAGGCACTGTAAATCCATTCTTTCACTTTGATATTTCATGTTGCCATGGAGTCAAGTCCTTCTTGGCATTATTGAGGGGACAATAGAGATTTTTTTTACTCTAGGATAATGAATTCTAGGCATTTTAAGATTTGATATTTAGATGAGAGTTTTAGAAATTGAAGAAATAATTCCAAAATGCCACCTCGGTCATTTCATCATTAATATAATACTAAACATACCGGTTACTGTAGCAAAATCTTCATGGTTGTAAGTATTACATTAAATAAAAGATCATATTCTAGTTCATCCAAAACTAAAAATGAAAACATTAACAAATTAGAAGTTTTTACAATGTTGATTAAAATGCTAATAAAACTTATTTTTAATTTGTTTTTACATATATATAAACACACATGGTATCTATTTATATAAATATATTTATATATAAATATAAAATATTTACATATATAAATATATGTATGTAATGTATACATATGTATAGCTATAATGTATATAAACCTGGATCTTAGACATCGTGTGTGTATATGTGTGTGTGTAACTTACTTTATTACAAAGGGAAAAGAAAAACACAAGAGTATAAACCCCTCATTTTGATAGCTTTTTTTGCGAACAGTGAAATCTTGATAAGTTTTTAAAATAAAATGAGGGGTCCCATAAATGGTAGACTCCATCTTGCAGCTGGGGTTCTGCAAGACCTTTGTATTATATATTTGATATGTCACATAAAAAGCAATTAGCAAAAATAAAAGCACTCAGAGTAGAAAAAGTATTAAGATGTATAATAAGCAAGTTTAAGTGGGAATGGTGAAAACAACCGTTTTAATCCTAGGGAAAAATGTATTTGTTAAATTGTATTTCAATGTATGTTGAAATACATTCCATATGAGAAATTTGTTGCTTTTTGTAAGTGGATATTTCTCTTATCTGTGTAATGAAATAGATTCCATATCTGCATAATAGAAAGTAAATGTAAAGCCTTTATATAATTATGGAAAATAACTCCACAATGGGAGGCATCAAGAATAGAAGACATGAGACACCTGTCCACCATTCTGAAGTCTTAGGTTAGCTATATCTAAAGCCCTTTCTAAGTCTAGAAGAGGAAACAAAACAGTAGGTGATAGTAACAATAACTACTCTTTACAAAATAGATTTGTGACAGTCACATCAGCATGTCCTCCATGCTCGCTTGCCTTGCCCTCATTTCCTGTCTCCAAAGCAGGATTTCCTCCTCATTTCTAAAATTCATCTCTCCCCATGTTTACTGAGGTTTTCTATTCTTGTGTCTCCTAGGATCTTGCTTCTTATGAATCTCTTATTTGTGTTTATCTTTACATTTTTTTTTTTGCCTAGTTTTTTCTCTTCTGCTATCACATACTCAAATTCTTTCATGCTAAATTTTACAAAGCAAAGCAAACAATAACAAAGGAATCTCTGGTTCTTCCCACTCAGGTACCCGCACATATCCATTCTCCCCTCTCTTGTCAAACTTCTAGAAACAATATTCTATACTTGGTATGTCTAAATCTTCATCTTATATTCACCTATTAATCTGACATAGCCAGTCTTCCATTATTTAGTTGCCTGAAATTGCTTTCTTCTAATTTTCAATTTCTGGATCCTTGCCCTATTGAATGTATCTTTAATATTTTCTACTACTGTTTCTTTCTTCCATTTCTAACTCTTGCTTGCTTTGACATACCAAGCTCCTAATCTTCCTTTCTCACTGGGATGAATCCTCTCAGTTGCCACTGCTACATTCTTTATTTCCTTCTCTCTCTAAAGGCAAATATTTTCAGGAATCCTTCACCAGTCTTATTTTTTAGCTTCCTCTCTTTTCAGATAATCTCAGATATTTCTATTGTTTTATCTAATGCTTACATGCAAATGACTCACAAATCTCTATGTTTAGTTCTGACTTTTTAAAAAGTTGAAGGATCCAGACTCGTGTTCCAATTCCCTGTTCAGTATTTCCTCCTGGTTGTCATTCTGGCGTCTCAGACACAATAGTGCAAATTCTAAATCATGTGTCCTTTTCTTGTGTTTCTGTCCTCAACACTTTTTGTTGAAAGCCACACACCTTTCAAGACCTGGTACCAACACCACATTCTTCTTAAAGCCTCTGACAGTATCAGTAAAAAAGGGTAATTATGGTTTTTTTTTTAAACGAATCCTTAAATAAAATATAAAGTCTTTATGTCAAAAGCCCTACAGCACAGGGGTTGAGAATCTAAGCTTTAAACTCAGAGAGCCCTAGGTTTGCAACTTAGTTCTACCTCTCAGTAACTGTGAACTTTCTCAAGCCACTTAATCTTGTCAAGCATTGGTTTTTTTCACCCGTTAAATGAAGATAACAAACATTCAATAAATGTTAGCAATGATTAGTTAAATAAAATAAAATAAAATAAAATAAAATAAAATAAAATAAAATACTTAGAGTATAATATATGATCCTTAATGGCAGCTTAAGATGGAGGTATCTGGTCTACCTTCAGAGAAGAAGGAAAAGAATAAAGAGAAGGACATCCTCTCTCTCTCTAAAAAGACTTCCTGGATGTTGCCTATCTTCTGTTTCTCAAAACACAGCAGCAAGGGAGTCTGTGAAATGTGTTCTTTAGTTGGATGCAAGGCCATTGTGAATAAGGTAAAGGAGCAAGAAGAATGGATTTTCAGGTAGGCAACTAAGCTTCACTGCCCTAAGCACTATGGTAGTTTAAGTTTAGCAAGATTAACCAATTAGACTTGATTATATTAGCTATCTAGCTTAATTAATGCAATTAATTTATCAGTGATTACTTGTGAGACAAGAGTAGTTATGGATAAGTTTATAGATAAACTTGAAAAATATGATGAGAGACTGATTTCAAGGCTCCCTAGATTCACATTTAGAACTAATTTGAATAGAGTATAGACTGCAAGTTTAGATGCTTTGTGGAATGGGAACTGTATGTGAATGTGAAAAAAATCAATTTGGCCTTTAAAAGTAAGAAAAAAAGATTTTTTTTGTCTTATAGATTTCTAAGAGCTTTCAAGGAACAATTTTTTAGGCATCTAAAAAATGTCACAAAAAATTTATTTAATGACCAGAAAGAACTCAAGATATACTTTCCTCATACAATTCTGAAGCTAGTAATGTTAGAATTAGCACAGAAATAAGAGAATTAAATCTGATTTCAAATATGACAAATGCTTGCATACTACCAATTTATGAATTTTAATGGCAACTAAAAATACTTCTTTTAAATATCTTTTATTATGAAAAAACTAAACATAGAAATATAGAGAAAAAAATAAAACAAACCCTCATAAAATTATCAAACTCCAAAGTTTTCATGATTTTTGCCCCACTTAATTTAACTACTTTCTCCCAATTTTTCTAGAGCATTTTAAAACAAATCCCTATATCACATCATTTTACCAAAAAACTATCTTTTAAAAAATAGTTATTCAGTCATTATTCTATCATTAATTAACAAACACTGTGTGTCTACCCTACATGTCTTAGTGGTTTGGCAACATATGTCAAAAGTTCTCAAATGATGCCTTTATCAACAAAGAATATTTTGCATTTACAAATGCTTTGTAATCTCTATTATGTAGCTCTTCCTGTATTGCAGTCATCCACAAATTTTACTATTAAAATACCTTCCTTCTCTATGGTGGAAGAAAAGAATTTAGTGTATGCACAGACCCAATTACAGTCAATATTCCACTTACTCTAATTGCTACACGAAAGCTGATCTATATGGTCAAAGAAGAATCTAATATAAGACATGGTAATCTTATCACTTTAAACCTTAAAATCTTTTTTATAAATAAAACTCTTGATAACTGAACACAGAAGTTTATGTTTTGAGCAGGTATCAGTTTTCCTCACCACCCCATCACTACCATATATTTCTGGATTATATCTCCCTTCTATATTTGAGTATTCTGATTCCTTTTCCCTTTAGAGGAATATTTATGCATATCAGATAGAAAATACATGCTCAGAATTACCAGAATAAACATTTTAGAACTCTCTGGAAAAACATCAGAATATATTTTTAAAATATTTCTTGAAATTCTTCTCCCATAAAAAGTAACTACTATTGGAAATAATGTTATATATTTTGAGGTTCATTACATGTTCATTTTAAGAAGTAAAATGTAGTTATATACATTTCTTCTAGTTCTTTTGTAACTCCAAATGCTTACATTCCTTCCTTGTCTTTTCAGTTCACAAACTCACTAAAAGTAAAAAGTATTTCAAAATTAAGCTAAAAAATACCATTTCCCATGAGTTAATAAAACAGAGAATTGTATGTTTGAAAACATATCTCTTTTTAAAATATTAGGTTAATTTTATTATTTAAGAGAAATGATATTTTATGAACATTCAGTATAATTTTTGCCTTAACCTTATTGTTATACAGATGTTTATGATCAAAATACTCTACTCAAATGTATATGTTGGTAAAATTTGAGTGGAGATAACAATGACCTATTAAATCTATAATTAAAATTGAAATATTACTTTACCTTAACTCTGAGTATCTTCTATATTTGAAATGAAAACAAACAGAATCTATAATATATATTTATATTTTTTCTAATAAACATCAGTATAGTTTCACTTTAAAAGGATGTAGTTTAAGCTTCTTAGGAAAAAAGTAATGAGGTCTTGCTTTTCTTTTGTCCTCATTGATGAAATTGTATGCAAGAAGCCTCACAACACATCTGCAACACTACAACCTTGAATTTTAAGTTGATATTGCCTGTAGTCAAGTGTGAGTCAAGAATTTCAATACATTTGTTTCAATTGTTCCCTACAGCAAAGACTCAGAAAATACTTATTTCCCTGGTTAGTATCAAATTCAAATGAATTTTATCATTTGAACCAAGGAGAAGACTCTAAGGTACTATCCTTCCTACAAAAATGCATAATGAGAAAAATATTAATGGTTTAATACATTATTAAATTAGAGAGGTTCAAGTTTCCTTCTATTTTACTTGTATATAATTATAAAATTTCCGCTATGGTTATTTTCCTGGCTTGTCTAAGAAAGAGATAAAAGATTCTGTCTCTTGAGTCTGATAGAAAACATTACAGCCAGAGGCCAGTACAAGAAATTGTTATTGAGTCAGAAATATGAATTGTTAGTAAAGCTTTTTTTAACTCAGTTTTTTCTCATAGCTATAACTATATTATTAAAAAAGATTTAAACAAATCACCGAGATCATCAGAGCTCTAAAAAATTTTTGACAGTTTTTATTTTTCATATTATATCAGGAAAATAAATCTTTTTTTCATGATTCATTATCTAAGTTGAGGATAAATTAATTTCCACTCTTTCCATGGGCCTCTGGCATAAAGAAAAAATGAAGACCATAGCAGAACTTAGTTCCAGTAACATTCCTATAATAAAGTGAAAATCTTACTTCATTGCCAAGGTTTTTTTTTTTTTACCTGAAAATCATCAGAACTTATTATTGATGGGGTAGCTAGTGTGACCAAGTGATAATTTATGAGCTATGTAAGGTCATTTAAATGTGTGACATAAGTGAAAATTTAGGAGTGATAAAAGCACAACTTATAGGTGTCATATATAATATGACAGTACTATATCTTTAATGTTTGTTCCATGCTTTTTTAAAATTTTTAATTTTTTATATTCTTAGAATATTTTTTTAAGTAATCTCTATACACAACATGGGACTTGAACTCCCAAACCTGGGATCAAGAGTTCTGATCCAGTTCTGATCCAGTTCTGAGCCAGCCAGAGGCCCCTGTAGCATACTTTAAGTAATACAAATGTTTTGGGACACATTTCTCATTTGGACTGCATTTAGGGGTGATCCTAAGAGTTTGCATAGAGATTATAATGTAATTGACTTTATAAGGTCTATTTCTTATTACTTTTTACTACAAATTGTTGACAAATTAATGTGATGCATGATGGATGATTAAAAGAACATTGTCATCATCATCATCATCATCATCAGTATTAAATTGTTAACATATAAGAGAATCCATTCTGAGTACGTGAAAGGAAAAGCTGGTAATGAGAGAGAAAATTAGTTTTGTGAACAGTATTTTGATAAAGAAAGCAACTCTTACTAGTTTGGACTCCAATTTGTGTGTCTTGTAGTAATTATAGGTATTCATGCTGGTCTTACAAGTATGGAATCCAAACATCCAACAACTGTTGCTGAATTCTTCAGTTGGCCCTATATTACTCTAATTTACTTAACTCTAGATAAACGCCACCCCAATCTGTCCGGCATGCTTGATTGAAGTGCCCTACTCAGACCACCTGCCCTAGTAGCTAGTTCTACACAATTCCTTTGTCTTAAAATTTTATCTTTTAGTGCTTCATTGTTCAAAATGTCCATCTCAGATACTTAGTCAATAGTAAGATTGTTAGGATGTACCAAGTTAGGTAGCTTACTGTAAAGCAGCCATATATAATAAGAGCTCTCCTAAACAAATTTGAGCTATTCTGTTGCTGTTACCTTACATCTGTATCTTGGCTTCACATACTGATGCTAGGCCAGAGGGAGAAATATGCTAGGGTTATCGTACAAACTAATTTCTTCTCAAGAATGTCCTATGGTGATGGCTACCTAATTTACCACTGTAGGCATGAGATGAGGCCAGCGTGCTGGTTGGCATTTGGAAAGGTTAAGGGCTGTGCAAAAAACGTAGAGCCCATTGTGATGCTCAAACACAGCAACTACTCTTTACAGTTTAATAGTTCTTTCTTTTCCTTTTATTGGTTGTAATTTCCTATTTCTATTTTATTGGGTTGCATTTTTTCTAACATAAGTCAGTACACATCTCTTTTGAAAACAGAGAGGATATAATGGAGTTTTTGAAAGGCATAAGAATAAAACTAGTGAGTTTAGGTATAAAAACACCATTTCCTTCCTACTCACCTCTCTCCCTTCCCACACAGACACACACATATACACATGACCCCATAGCAGAAAAACAACAATTTAATAGGCATAAGGGCAGGTCAAATCTAAAGTATTAACTGACTTAGAGAGCTCATGATATGGGGTGGGCTGGTTAGCTTCATGTTGCCTAGTTTGCTTATTTGGTTAAATGATGTGTATTCAATTCACTGACATATATTTGAAAGTAGCTCTCTAGGCCAAGCACTCTTATAGATTCTGGAATTACAATAGTGAAGAAAACAGACAAGAATCTCTGGTTTCAGGAACTTAGAACTACTCTAGTAATAGCTAGAAATTTCTTGCTCCATACCAGATACTGTTTGTCTTATTTTTCTTTTAAATATTTTATTTATTTATTTATTTGAGAGAGAGAGAGAGAGAACACGAGCGGGATGGAGGAGGGAGAATGGAGAAGGAGAAGCAGGCTCCCTACTGAACAGGGAGTCCAGCACGGGGTTTGATCCCAGGACCCTGAGATCATTACCTGAGCCAAAGGTAGACACTTAACTGACTGAGCCATCCAGGCACCCCCATACACTGTTTAAGTTGGTTTATGTGTTTAAACCTCACAATAACCCCATCAGATAGGAACAATGGACACAGATCAGAAAACATAGGTACTGAAGGTTTAGTGACTTGTCTGTGGTCACACAAGTGGGAAATGGGACTGGGATTTGAACTGGGTTAATTTCTCCCCAGGGTCTACGCACTCGTTGCCGGGCCCCATGGAAGCTTTAAAAGGTTACCATTAATAAAGCAACTGTTTCCTCAAAATGAATAGCATTCTTTTCTAATGGAATGAAGAAGTCTTTCTTAGGGTTGGTTATGATGATGAGCATCCACCTTGGAAACCTGGTGCATTTTCCATCTTTCCATTAGTGTTTTCCGGCAATTTTCAGCATACAATTTGAGGCGCTAGGATTTGACTTAGTAGGAATTTGATTGAATTTTGTCTCTTAATTTTAACCAAATTTAACCAAATTGTTAGATTTCAGTTAACTTAGGATTCAGCAAGTCTACATTTTCACAGCTTACACAAGTTATACATTGTGTAAGCACATTAAATATTCTGTCTCTTACTATAAAGCTGTATTACCACATCATCATTGTGAGCATGAGAAAACCTGGAAGCAAAAAGCAGAATGACTTTTCCTCCACGCATTCTATTTATCAATTCATCATGCTCTGTTATTTGACACTGGTACCAGCTATTTGAGCCCTGGGAACCTCAGTTTCTACTTCCAAAACAGAGAGTTACTAACAACCTTCATCCACAACAACAGGACTGTGTGAGGAGCTGATATAGAAAATGTAAATAAATAAGGCTTTGTAATTTTGAAAAATTATGCAAATTTTAAGTTGCAGATAATTTGAAGGAAAGGGATAGAGCATTTAGCCTTCTGCATAGCAAGCATTATGCAAGATCATTAGGAAAATCCTTATTTGAGGGAGGAGGAAATAAAAGGATAAAGAGAAGTACTTTGCACATAGCAGTCACTCCACAAATGTTAGTTAACTTTATCTTTTCCCCTGATATAAGCTAGAATATATCCCTATCTATTTATGTACAACTTTCAGAGCTAAATTAAAGAAAAGAATAGAAATCAAATTACCTCTTACTTCTCAAGGGTAGAACACTTAAAAACGCTTAATCCCCCTTTTCTCCCTTGCCTTTCCAACATAAGACTTTTCCGAATAAAAATGTCTGAAAGCAACTGGCATTTCTTATAGCAACAATTCTCATGAAGTGGAAGGTACAGTGCTCAGTTTTGGTGTCTAAATCCAGGTCTGTAATCGTTCAAAAGTGAAGGCCTTGAGGAGAGGAGATGACTGAGGACCCTCTTGGGAAGGACTAGAATGAGAATACGTAGAGAAGCTCATGACCTCAACATCTTCTACCCTCCTTTCCTGGAGAAACTAGATGAAGATCACCAGTGCTGAGATAGAGACATGGTGGTCAGGGCTGCTGGATAGCTGAAGGAAGAGGCAAGGGCAGAGAACACTCATGCTTCTATTCCTCAATAAGGACTCTGAAATGAATGACCCCATGTGCACCTATGATGCCTTCCAGTGAACTTGGCAGAGCAGAATGGTGGACCTGAGTCCCCACGTGGATGGAGCCCACGGCCCCCACTCAGATGCCGAGGCTATATGAGGTGGGCACTACAGAAAAGAGTGGGGGTAGGTAGTTTTGTAAAAAGGACTGTGGGTTGCTCAAGCTGACAAGAAAATGTAGCAAGGTCACAGAGTGACACAGTGACAAGTAGGACACAGGCAAGGTACCTCATTAGGCCACATCACTTGAAGTTACATGACTTCAGATTTCAGTCATAATAACAGCAGGATGAGCGGGAACTGGTTGGATAAACAGTGCTACCCTGAAGTCCCCAGCAGCGGAGGACTGCTCCCAAGGCTCCTGAATCTCCCTTCTCAGCACATGGTCACAAAGCCTACTCCCTCCCCCACTGTCTTCAGTGACTAGCTTAGGGAGGGAAGGAAGGTGAGGGGAAAATAGCTAAGAGACTGAGCATTTCACACGTGGGAGCTGACTATTCCTCCACACTGTTACAATTATTAAATTTTAAAAAGCCTTTTGATTGGATGAAAAGTTTTTATTTTTCCTCCTTAACCAGTACATAGAGTACACACGAAGGAGGCCAGGTTAATTATAGACATGATGAAGAACTTGTATTACCTTTAAGCACGAGTTGGCGTTTGAGTGACATGTGCTATCCTGATACAGGAGTAACGGGGAGTGGGGGGGAAGAAAGAGGACGTATTAGGTGGGTGATCAGAGGAGGCCTTTTTGAAGAGAAGGCACTTGAGCAGCATTTCCAATGATTAGAAAGGCTCAGTCAAATGATCACAGTGGAGAGTCTTACCTTTGGAAAAAGCACAGAGACCCTGAGTCATGAATCCTGACCTGGATGGCTTCCTTTAAGGACACTTTTTGTTGCTGTCACCAGACATTTCATTCCCTGTGAGAGTGGCCATAAGGTTACGTCCATAAAGGTTAAGTCCTTTATTTTTTTAAAAAAGTTTTACTTTATTATTTTTTTAGAGAGAGAGCACAAGTGGGGGGTGGATGGAAGGGGAGACAGAGATAAGCAGGCTCCAACCCCAGCACGGAGCCCAATGCAGGGCTTGATTTCACAGCCCTAAGATCATGATCTGAGCTGAAATCAAGAGTCAGATATTTAACTGGCTGAGTCACCCAGGCACCCTGAGGTTAAGTCCTTTAAATTAAGCATAACCCACTGTAGTTTTGGATCACATTCCATCAATCACCAGCACTATCACAAGCTCCACACCTAGCTCTCACATGGACCTCAGAACCAGGAACTCCTCCATCTCTGGGGAGTGCAGCTGAGCCTTGGCATTTCCTCCACACCTAACGTCGGGGCTCTGCTGGCCCTGTGCAGGCTCCCAGGGCTGGTCGTGACTGGCAAGTTCCACATTCTGGGGTCAGTCTACAGTCATCCTGGCTATCAATGCACTCCTGACCATCATTGTCTAGCAAGGCTGGATTTCATGTTGGCTTTGTTTCTGAGTCCCTATTTATCAACTGTTCACAACTCTTTGTCATCTCTTACCGACTCCTTCTTGTGGCTTTCAGCTTCGTGTGGATTCCCAGGTCCATGGCCAGAGCTGGTCCTAAATGCCTTCCCAAATGTCACCACTCATCTTTAGAAATTTACCATTATTGCCAGTTTTGGATTTCCCATTGTTCATAGCATTCTGTATTCAGATGACTTCAAGAGTTTAGTTCACTAGGTCTAGTTAAGGCTGTTTCAAAGCTCAAACTTATCACAAGACCCCAGGCACCCTCAGTAATGTTAAAAAAAACAACCAAGTTAAAAAAAAAACCTGTTTGGGGAGCCTTGGGGAGCTCAGTCAGTTAAGCATCCAGCCCTTGGTTTTGGCTCAGGTCATGATCTCAGGGTCACGAGACTGAGCCCCGCATCAGGCTCTGCACTCAGTTGGGAGTCTGCTTGGGATTCTCTTTCTTCCTCTTCCAGTGTCCCTCCCCTGCTAGAGCACCTGCATGCGTTCTCTTTCTTGCTCTCTCTTAAAAATAAGTAAATCTTTAAAAAACAGACTGTGCGTGTGTTTGCAATTCAAACCTCACAATAATCTTATGAAAAAAATAAATTACCATCACTATTTTACACAAACCCAATGGTGGGTAAATTGCCCACGATCATGAGCTGATGACAGGGATCGGCATTAGCACCATGTTATTCTAAAGCCCGTGCACTTTCCACTGCGGTGCACTAGAGCCTCTGACTCCAGGTACTCTTCCGGCATTTTCTTAGTTGGCTGTTTACTCATTCCTGAGTTTACGCTATCCTGGCACATTCCTTTTAGTAAGACCTCCACCACCTTACCACTTGGTAGCAATATGACTTCAGGTAAATTGCATCTCTTTCTTGAATTTTGTTTTCCTTATATCTAAAATGGGGATAATAATAGCTATAGTGAGGTAATAGTAGACACATTAAAATGTTTCTTCCTATAGTCTAGTTGTTGTTTTGTTATTGGGCACACGTTCTTTGAGGAGTTCACCATTTAAGAAGCCCCCGCTGTCTCTAAAAGTATGTGATTCCTATCCCTATTTGCTTTACCGAATATTACCTTATTATTATTATAGCTTGCTCCAACACTTTACATTACTCAGTATTCATAAGTACTGCAAAGAACAGTTGACGTTCACTCTGATATTTTGTAACTGACGGTAGAATTGAGTATCCTGTCCAATAGGGTTAATTTCCAAAGGAATAATGTTGTCTTGGAACCATCAGTCTCCTGGTGACATAGATCCTGAGGACAGTAATTGTAAGGTGATAGTAAGTCAAAGTCTTAGATTAAATAGCTTGACCATGAGTGAAGCGGATAGACAGTGACAGTAAAGAGCTCAAATTTCTAGACACTCATTATCAGAATGCTACCCAAGGGAGAAAAGGCATACCTTGACTGCAAGGTATGGGAGTGATTCCAGATCCATGGTGTCATTTCATACATGTATCTTCTATTTAGAGATAATGTGGAAATACTTTTAAAAGAATCTTTTCCTCGGGTCCCTGGGTGGCGCAGTTGGTTGAGCGACTGCCTTCAGCTCAGGTCATGATCCCGGAGTCCCGGGATCGAGTCCCACATCAAGTCCCACATCGGGCTCCCAGCTCCATGGGGAGTCCGCTTCTCACTCTGACCTTCTCCCTTCTCATGCTCTCTCTCACTCTCTCTCTTTCCTAATAAATAAATAAATAAAATCTTTAAAAAAAAAAAAGAATCTTTTCCTCAATTACACATTTGGAGGAATGTATAGTTCTAGTCAAAACAATCATAAATTGCTACCATTGGTACATCTGTTATAATCAATCGTCTCTGATGATTTGTAATACAAAAGAAATAAATGATGTCTTTAACTTGAGGACAAGCAGGCAACAAAGATAATGACTTTACATTTGATTTTCAAGAAGTACTACTAATAAAGAAGAAATGTAGTCTCTCCTGTCATATTAAAACGTAGTTTCCTCAAAAATTTCCTTCTTAACATTTTACATAATAGTTAAGGATAGTGTGCCTATAATTTGGTGTGATGGCTGATTACATGGAATTTTGGTCAGCATGTTAAACAACTCGAGTGTCCTCTGTGTCTATTAATTGGTGGTTCATTTGTAATTTCTAATGGTTTTAATATTACATATACACAAACACATTTTTTCTTTTTTTTTAATTTAAGTTAATGGGATGTACATGGGGAATTATTAAGCTCTGTGACCAATTCACACACTGGCTTAACTGTGGGGCTTACCAGGAATATTAATTCAATCCATAAATGACAACTGGATGCATTTTACCTATACAATATATTACATATATAATGTCATAGAATAATGCATGTATAATATTATAACAAATGTACTGAATTAGGATGACCTCTATCTATTGCTCTCTATTCCCCCTTTTCTACTATGATAGTTCCCATTCGATGCCTTTGTAGACTGGTTATTAATTCTTAGAGAATAATAAACTCCTTAAGCTTTGAAAGGGAAGTTAAAGGTTGCTTAGTTCCTTCTCATTTCTTTTTACCATTCTCTCTGAAAACAAAACCAACCAACTACAGCAAGGAAAGTTGCTTGTAACTTTCCTTGCTTGTAACTAACATCCTCTAGTTAACAAGTTTATGGAAATTGGATGAGGAACTGGTGGGGGGAGTGGGGACGGATCTATGAAAGGAAGATCACTTTTGCATGGTTACCTTTGAAAAATGTTACTGTGGTTTGAGATCTAGGACATAAAACATCTGGTTCTGCATAAAAAAAGAGGTTGACATAGGCTCACCTAGTAAAGAGATAAATAGGGCACATGCAATGCACTTACGTTAAAGTGCTTGATAGCAGAGCAGGAAATGAAGTAGGAGCTTACAGAAATACATGTTCCAGACTTATGGACATTACTAGTTGGAAAAAAAACTTAATAGTGCACAGCTCATTTAACAAAGTGAGTAAATTTTATCCCTTTCTTTTGAATAGATACAGCTTGTGGTAGTAGTGGTGGGGCATGGTGCTCTGCAAAATTTGAGCTTCCTTAATTAGTTATAGCATGACTGTTTCTTCGGAAAAGAAGTACTGTATATAGTAACTTTCATACACAGCTGTAGAATAAATAATAATGTTTTTTTTAAAAGGATAACGATTTCAGATATAAGGTCACTCTAGAATTCTATGCTCAATTCTAAGTAAGAATGTGAAATGAAATTCTACTACATCCTCCTACCATCACAGGTAAATTACTAGCTAGAATCTCAAATCTCAAAATATAACTCAACCACTCTTCTTAATCTATATAATGAACCAATAAGCCAAATGTGACATTTTATTCTACTGATGGGACTTTAAAATTCAGTTTTATTATTTTTTCTTTATGAACCAGAATATAGATTTTTAGCATCAGATTTGGGTAACACCAATGCTAGTATCCTGTAGTTAGCTGGGTAGTTTTCGATTGAATAGACTCATATCAGATTTATAATTATTTCAATCAGAAAAACACTCATAATTTGTCTAACAGAGTAGATGGGAGAATGCTGATCTGTATTTCACCCCAGTTCATGGCCACCGTCCAGGGCTGCTAATTTGGTTTTTGACTCCGTCATATTCCACTGAACCTTTCTGGGGGGAATATCATATGCATCTGGCAGATAAAAACAGACAGGGATGGAACTGGGACTTGAGCTCCCAGTTCTCCACTACTGAAATAGAACATTGGCTAATAATGATTTTCTAACAATATTAGTGTTGTTAGACTCTTCTGTATCCTTTTGTTGAAGTTTTCTGGCACCAGGGAGCTAAGAATGAACACACAGGACATATTTAATGCTAAAAAGCTACACATCCACTGAAGATATTTAAAATTCCAAAATGAAATTATATGTAGCACTTCACTGTGAAACAGAATTTAAATATGCCACTCATGGACAAAATCATGAATTCCATTTTACTTTCAAATACACATCTTTATAAAATTACATTCGGCTAATAACTAAACCTATTCCATTACAGAGGTATGAAAAAGATGAAGTGCTGAGCTTCACAAATGAGAGGAGCCAATTCATCTATGTTTTGTGAATTACTCATGCTTGACATTTGAGGAATTTATACCAATAAAATGCATAATGGATCAAAAGTTAGTAAGTTTTCAGTTTCGTTTTTAAATACAGGTACTCTAAAGTGGGGAGTGGTACTTTGAAGATGAGAGGCACTTGTGTGTGTGTGTGTGTGTGTGTGTGTGTATGTATTTTATTCATAAAGATCTTTCCAGAATCTGCTATTATCATCCAGGACCATGCTTCCTTAGTAAGTTCTAATATGGAAACAAGTGGGATTTCATGGTCAGCAGTATCCCTGCCTTCAGTCAGGGATCAATGAAGAATAAGCCTGAAGCTGGGCCTATATCCTGTGCAATCTCATTATGACAGGTTTCTAGGAAATCAATCTGTCTGCTGTTTATTGCACATTTCTCAGATAGATCACATTGAAATTCAGCCCTAAAGTTCTTCAACTCTCATTCCATAGAAAACAGCAACAGTGGAACCAATTCACTGTTAAAAAATACATAAATATGCAAATAAAATTGTAGCATATAGATAGGCTTGTTGTTGGGATGGCTTTTTAAATATCCATAGAAGTATACAATTTTCTAAAAACATCCTATAGAAAATTAAGTTCCTAACTAGAAGTCACTTGAATTTTTTCCAAAAAAGAATGTTACAAGTTTGGGAGTTTTTGTGCAAATTATCAGTAGAAAAGAACCATTACTACAATATCATCTGGGGGATGCCACAGATCTGTATTGCAGATAACATAATGACATTAACGAGGACACTCCTTACGAGAGTGTTCCGACAAAGCCATCCTCATTTCCCTATCTGCTTTAGAGGAAATCATATTACAGCAGAGGGACTCCATTTGTTTTTACTTTAAAGCTGCAAATAAATACCAATTCTCTATCACTTATTCGTGTGTCTGTGAAATGAGAATGCAGGAGAGAGTTAAGTACTTAGTTAATATTTACGAGGAATTTAAATGGAAAACAGAGAAAAGTTCTAATGCATGAATGCTGTTTTCTGCACTTAAAATACTTAAAAATGTGGAATTAAAAATTTTCACATCCCATTTACTAAGCCAGCTGCATGCATTCTCCCCAATACCAATTACTTTGCAGTACACTTTTTCTTTAACAGAGGCCTGGTGTTTCTAGAGCCTACTTTGATGAATGCAAGTTTGTATATATAAGCATAATTGTCATTTATCAACACTAATGTTAACAGTGAACTTCGTAAGTGGCCATTAAAAATTCTCAGTAAGGCCTGATTTTTCATTGCAAAAATACTACAGAAGTACCTTTATGGATTTATGTTCCAGATGGTAGTACCATCTGGGAGCTAACTTTCATTGTCTAATAGTTTCTTGTTACATTTACATGTATTAGGCATCAACACCCACTTCTGGTTAAAATCGCTTTCTTTCCTGAGTCAGTGCTTAGTAGAATGTGTTGTGTATAGATTATTATGAACTGATCTCAGGTGACAGAAAGAAGTAAACAGACTGGAAATTTCACATTGCTAATAATAGAATGCATAGCAATAAAGCGACCTCCATTGACCATTTCCAGACGTGGGATCAGCAGCATTTGTGCCTAACACATTTGCATGAAATGTGTCTCCTAAGCAGGTTGGGTCTGCCACTCTGTTCCCTTGTGAATGTAGACTTGCCAGATGGTTCCAACAAAACTTTATTTTCTTGAGAGGCTGCATTTAAAAAACACCTGATGGCCTCCAAATGCACCAGAAATTAAACTGCTAGATTTTCTAGTACATTGATAAAAATGAGAATAAAATGGAGTGAACAGCTACTATATTGTATTACCCTTTGCTTAGGGACACTGATCCTATCCTAGCTCAGTCTTGAGAATCAAGGAACTTATGGATAGGCCAATCTCTTTTATTTCACACATCATGACTAAGGTTTGATTTATTTTTAGTCAAATGTCTACCAGATGCAATTTTTCCTCCCCAATCACATGTTTTTAACTTCCATAAATCTCATCATATTGCCATAGTATGCCTTTTACAATACCGTGGTAGGCCCCCCAAAGATGTGCATATCGTAATCCTTGGAACCTTTTAGTATTTTACCTTATCTGTCAAACAGGAATTTGGAAATGTGATAAAGTAATCATAAAGGTCATTCCAAGATGAAGGCAAAAAGGTCAAAGTCATAAAAAGGACATAAGATGATGGAAGCTGAGATTGGAATGATGTGTTTTAAAGATGGACAAGGGACTATGAGCCAAGGGATGTAGGTGGACTCTAGAAACTGGAAAGACAAGGGTATGGATTCTCTCCTGGAGCCTCAGAAAGAACACGGTACTGCCAGGCAGCTTGAGTTCAGCCACTTAAGAATCATTTTGGACTTCTGGCCTCTGGAACTGGAAGGCAGTAAATTTGTGTTGTTTTAAGCTCTAAGTTTGGGGTAATTTGTTACAGCAGCAATGGGAAAGTAATGCACATACCCTTAGAGTCTGTGGGCTCAAGTACTGTTTTCACAGAATTATTCAATCATTTTACTATAGGAATACTCTCTAGAGAGGGACAATTTGTTACTGAGGGAGAGTAAAGGGAGCATTGCCAGAATAATAATCTTGGGAAAGTAAGACCGGCTGGGAGCCAGGACACAAGTGGGAGGATTGTATTCAGCTAAGAACAGAGACAGTTGGCTTCATTTTTTTTTTTATCTCTAATGATAAGAATATCATAGACTGTGATATCATTGGCTGACAACCTCTCTTAGTTTTCTTCCAAACCCTATGAACAGTATTACTCTCCATTTTTTCCTGGGCTTATTTTCCTCCATTTTTGAATGTTTTCTATTCCCAATGATCCCATCAACAGACTGTTTCTCCTTCCTCATTAGACGTCTAAATATTCAGTCTTATACTCTTCTAATTGCAGTTATCTTTGTGGATTGTTTAATTAAAATGAACACCTTCTAGAGCAGTGGTTCTCAACTGGGGACGAGTCCGCCCCCCAGAAGGCATTTGGCAATGCTTGGAGACATTCTGGTTGTCCCAGCTTGCGGGGGGGTGGGGGAGATGTGCTGCTGGCATCCAGTGGGTGGAGCTCAGAAATGGCTGCTGAATATCTTATAAGGCACAGAACAGTCCCTCAAGCAAAGAATTATCAAGCCTCAAATGTCAGTCATGCCATTGCTGGCTGTTGAGACACCTGTTTTATTATTATTATTATTACTTATTTTTTTTTAAGAGGGAGGGGTAGTGGGGAGGGCAGAGGGAGAGGGAGACAGAGAATCTTAAGATTAAGCTTAAAAGATTGACTCAGGACTTAATCTCACAACCCTCACAACCTGACTCAGGACTCAGATCTCACAACCCTCAATGACCTGGGCCAACATCAAAAGCTGGATGCTTTACTGAATGAGCTACCCAGGTGCCCCATGAGAGACCCTGTTTGAGGCGATACATCATTCTTTATGTTATAGCTCTCACGTACCTTTAAGTCAAGATTCCTGAAAGAGTAGACTCCATCCTTACTGTCTACCCTCTTTACTCCCTATTACTCCTTTACTATACCACACTGGGTTTTAACTTTTCTATCCTTATCCTCTCCTTTGGGAGGACTCTTTCAAACTCAGGAATTTAAATACTACCAATGTGCAAATGATGCTCACATCTTTCTATTTTGCCAATTTTACCCCCAAAGTCAGACAAATTGATCTCACTGACTGCCAGGCACCCCCACTTCTTTGTTTCAAACACCTCAAATTGAACATATACAAAATGATCTCATCAGTTATCACTGAAACTTATTTTTTTTTCTGCATTTGCCACTTTCTTCCCCTCTAACTTTTTCAAGTCTTTGATATTTTGTTTTTCTTTCTGTGGTCCATTCATTGTCCCATGCACTTACTTGCCAGTTATGCCTACTCTTTAAAATTCATTCAAGTTTCTTCATGGAAACCCCTCCTGACATCTCCAACTACAAAGAGCTCAATCAGATCTCTCTCTCTATTCTTCCTTTATGGTCTTATAGCATCCTCTTGTGCTACATCAATTACACATAGCAATCAACCACACAGAAATAAAAATCTATGAAACTACATAGTTCTCCATAAGAATCCACATTGGCTATCTCTTGCTTGTTTTGATACAACCACACTGGACTTTCCCAGCTTCCTTCACAATATGACCTAAACTTTAATGACCCATTGTATCTGGCCTTTCACTTCAAAATGTTGGAGTTCAACCTTCGAGAGCGAAGAAGAAAAAAAAAAAGACTTCCCTTAAGTGTAGTGTGCAGAATTCCATAATGACCCCCATGACCTTTGCTCTCCAGTGTTACTCCTGTGATAGTTACCTTACGTGGCAAAAGGGATTTGCAGTTGCAATTAAGATTACTAATCGGTTAATTTTAAAATGGATGATCTAAATAGGCTTAAATTAATCATGTGAACCTTTAAAAATGCAACAAGTTTTCTCTGGCTGGTAGCAGAAAGAAGTGTTGGAGACATTTGAACCATGAGGGCTTCAAGTGCCAATGCTGACTTTCATGATAGAGTGGGGAGGGGCCAAGAGAAAGAAGGGAGGGGCCTCTAAGAGAAGACAGTGCCTCCCTGCCCATAACCACCAAGGAAATTGAGACCTCAGACCCCTAGTCCCAAAGAACTAGATTCTGTCAACAACTTGGAAGAGGAAGAAGCAGAGTCTTCCCCAGCCTGTCCAGATAAGAACTGAACTTTGCTGACATCTTGATTTGAGCCTTGTGAGACCCAGTCAAACTCAGACTTTTGACTCAAGAACTGTGACATAATGAATGGTTGTTGCTTTAAGTTGCCAATTTTGTGGTCATTTGATAGGCAGCAATAAAAACACTAAGCAAGGCCCAACTCTCCCACCACCTCAAGAAACGAATCACTCCTTTTCCTATATTACAGTTCAAACAGCTATTGCGATTTCAAAATGGCTTTGCTTCTTTAACCTCGAGCTTTTAAGCTCCTTAAAGGCAGGCATTGTATATTATTTACATACCCTCTAAAGAATAAATAGATGAGATTAAAAAGATTCATGTGACAAACAGACCAAACCTTGGTTTGGCTCTGTGGAAATAAATGTTTTATAACCTTGAACAGTCAACTTAAACTATCCAACTAGCTTGCAAGAATGGACTCAGCCAGAGGCAGGACCTCTGACAACCTAATTTGATGCACTAGTATGATCTAATTGACAGCTAGAGGAAAACCAGGGAGTTCTATCACATGCTATGGGGTAGCTTGGTACACGCTCTTCTTGAAAGAACCGGGCTCAACTACAAGAGAAAATTGAGAAATGTTTGCCTTATCCAATGCATTGAGTCTTGGTATTCTACTGCAATATATACACTTCAATTCTTATCTTTCAAGAAAGGACTGGCCTTGTTTTCTAGATGTGGAGATTTTGCTTGTGGGGTAAAAAGCCCAACTCATGACCAGCAGTCCTTTTCTAAGAGTAATATAATTTGCAGTGTCACCTTTGATTCTGATAAACCAGGATATAAGTGGTAAAAGATGTAAGAATCAAAGAGGCCTCCTTTATTTCTTTCTGTATCTCAAATACTGTGGCTACTAGTATTCAAATTCAAATTCAACCTATAACTTACAACCAACCCAGGAGTAAAAAGAGAAGACCAACAGCAGAATGAGTTTAACTATAAAGATTAGGCACTTTAAAGCATGTGTCTCTCATTGTAAACTAGGCCATAGCAAAATGTGAAAGAACCAGACAGAGTGACTGAAATGTATAGAAGAATTCTGCTTAACACAATGTATTACCTGCAATACCTTATAATACGAAGTGATTTGCAAAATAAAAACAAAAGCTTAATGTTCATTATTTGAGCCTGAGTTTATAGATTACAAACATGAAAAATCAAACTTCTTAACATAACTTTAAAGGACAGCACTTTAAGAATAGCATAGATTGCATTTACTTTGAGAAACCTGATTATTGTATTCTTCCAAATTATATAAGTAAAGTTGAAAGGGAAAAGAATAATCCCTCTGTCTCGAAGGATGCAATACATATGCCAAAGTTTAAAATTAAGTCATGACTTAATTATCTTAGCACATGTAAGAGAAAGATTACATTAAAAAAGTAGACATAAGAGCAAATTAGCAAATTAGCATGCCTATCTTGGTTTGATCTGAAGATGGCTGAGAACGTAAGCATAGATAAATAAATAAATGAAAAGAGGACTAAAGCAGAACAACAAACTACTGCTCTCAATTATTTGTTTTTATATTTGTATTTGTGTACTCCTTTGAAAATATGAAAAATCAATATAGTGACATGATTTTGTCTTATGGTTCTTATTGGAAAAGTTCATTTCTTCATTGCCTTTCTAGCAGTTACATTCTTGTTTTATTTCTTTTCGCAGAAAGGGTTTGTACATTGTATGATAAAATAGGGTATATTATCACTTAATACAGGATAAAGTAATGAGGTAGATGATTATTTTAGCCAACAAGAGAAAGGGCTCATGGCAGAGAGTGTGCACATTTTCTATAATGGTATATCTTCAAAAGCATTCTAGGGGTTTATATACTTAAAAATATTATTCTAGTAAAAGAACATTATTAAAATAGCAATATTTTTTCCTGGCCAGAGAGCCATTACAGTTATGGTCTTCACTCTTTAAAATGCTCAGTTACCTGCAAATTTAATCACAACAAGGCAAAGCTGAATGAATCTCAGAATCTAGAATTAAAAAAAAGAGTAGAATGGCTAGTATTTGTATTGGACTTTCTTCTTTTAAAAGGTTGATAACTCTATTTGTATTAATTTTTTAGGGTTTAATAACCTCATTTATAGGATGCTCCTTCAGCTATCAAATTTTAAATATCTGTGGATGGCCTTAACTCTAGATCATGGCATACTAACAATGCCAACAAAACTCCATTTTTTTCCCCTTGGGATGTTTTGGACAACACATTTTGAAGTGCACTAAGGAAACAACAAATTGCTTGTAGAGAGAGCAATCAATACCAAAAATCTTACACATCCCATGGCATTGTGGAAATAATGCAATCTTATAATTTTATCTGACATTTTTTATGTCTAAGTGACTTAATTCACATTCAGTTTGGTGACCATGATTGTCTTTTTGGTTATTTTTAAATATGGATGCATGTAAGAATCCAACTTTCTCGAGCGTATTTTAAAATTTCTTGAATTTACTAAGCATACCCACTGATTTGTTAGATCTGCAATGGAAAACTACAAGTACAGGAGTGGGCAGATTATGATTTTAGAAAGGTGACAAAACTAGAATTAAATGAGGGCAGAAATCTGTTTTTTTTTAAACAAAAATAGAATTATATATTGCAAAAATAACACAATTTCCATTAATCTACATACATATTTATAGTCTTCTTTGAAAAAGCATCCTGAACCTCCTAGAAAACTCTGACAGTAGAAGTCTCTGTCAATTATATAATTTCGAATAGCAACTCAAATATTTAGCAACCTAAAACCATACTCATGGTGAAAAGAATAACATGAATGAAAAAGAAACTCAAAACAGAGCCACGTAGGTTTGAACAGAGAAGTGATGTCAGAATCTGCGGATCTTCAAATGAAATTGAAGAGGGGGGCAAAATATCTGAAATATCAGTTGTATCCAGCTGCCCGAAGACAGAGTAATGCCAGGAGAAATGTTTTGTTAATCTGAAAGAAAAAGTAATCGTAATTTGCTCTAGGAACCCTAGGAAAAACGGGCTTGCAGGGCGCCTGGGTGGCTCAGTTGGTTAAGCAGCCGCCTTCGGCTCAGGTCATGATCCCTGGGTCCAAGGATGGAGCCCTACATCGGGCTCCCTGATCAGCAGAGAGTCTGCTTCTCCCTCTCCCTCTGTCTCCCCACCTGTGCTCTCACTTTTTCTGTCAGATAAATAAATAAATAAATAAATAAATAAATAAATAAATAAATAAATAAATAGTTTATTTGACCAAAAAAAAAAGGAAGAAAGAAAGAAAGCGTGGTTGCTTTTGTAGATACTTTTCCACAAAGAGGAGAGAAGCAGAGTGACCTCAGTGGCAGCCCTGACAAGCCACCAAGGTTAATTAGCTGCTCTCTTGTCAATCAAATCATTGTAGCTGAGGGCTACAGTAGCAAGTTCCTTCAGCTAGGGTGCCTGGGGTGGAAGGTGCTAATGACACAATAACCATCATCATAACCATAACCATAACTATAACCAAGGAGGCCTTGAAGCAGCACACGGTCTCCCGAGGATTTTGGCATCCAGGAACATGGAAGGTGCTGGGTGACAGCAGAGTAAAAATTACACAGTAGGTTTAACAATAACACATGAAGTAGAAACAAGGGACACATTTTCCCTTTTGTCCAAGTTATATATCAAAGCAGGAAAAAAAAAAAGAAAAGAAAAAAGAAAGTATCCTCTTAACTATCTGGGCAGCTACTCATTTTTTCTAATAGTCTATAAGAAAAAGAATTACTTATCTTGGTTGAATTTGTAAAGAAGAGTGTCAAGCCTCTTAAATCTTTTTGTCTTCTATGTGCTTCTTTTTGTTTAGATTGAAACAAAGTGGCCTTTCTTTGAAAGAGGCAATCACCCTAATGTGAGGGTTCAGGCTGCCCCTAGTTTCTCGTTAGCCCATAAAATACAATCAGAATCAGTATGTAAATGTCCCTGATAACTGCCACAGGCTGTATTTAGCTTATTTTATAGCTTACCTCCTTACACATGTTCAAAATGGATAACGTTTCTGTGGTTTAGATTCTAGATCCAAATTTCAAATGTTAAAAAAAGGGGGGTCTTGGTGATGAAACAAATCCTCTTAAGTTCTTTAGTCCCTTAAGGATGCCTTAGGGGGCTGGAAATAAAACTGTAATGATGAAAGAGGAGACAGGATGTATGAAGACATATTTGTAATCAGGATTTAGGGAAGTGGAAAGAGAACCATTTTTGGAGTCAGGCCAAAGTGAGTTTGGTTATAAGTTTTTCCCCAGACAGCTGATTTTGGGCACATTGCCTATTTTTGTCCAGATTCAGTTTTCTAAACAGTAATGTGGGGTTAATAATTTAGATCTCTAATATGCTTTTTTGAATGACATTACACTACAGGTTTGAAAGCTTCTGAAAGTGCCTGGTCTATAGTACTCATAAAATTCTCTAAAGGGAGTTCCACTAAGTCTACATAAAGATAATAATGTTATGCTTCGTTACGGAGGAAGTTGGTGACCTAGGACACATTTAGGAAAAGAATTTCTTCTTCCTAAGTTTGAACAAGGGAAACATTCCCTCCTAATTGGGAGCATTTATGTTTCTGCCTAGATTAAATTCTAAGATGAGACTCATTAGCAGAAAGAAGCAAAAGGAAGAAAAGCATTGAAAAAGAAGCAAGTAGAAGATGCAGTCTTAGGTTATTAATTGTGCTTTTTTTTTCCTTGTTCTTTTCTCCCTGATATTTAGAGGACAAGAAAAGTATCTTTATACTGGCATTTATTTGGGGGAGAGAGAGGATTCCTGAGACTCCACATCCTCCACAAGACTGAGGATGAAAGCAGGATGCTGAAATAATAGATTCTAAAATTAAATTACTAGGAAAATAAATTGTGAGTCATAAGGAAAAAAATAAGGCAGAAAAAAGAGAAATCTTTATGTGTTTTTATCCTTCAATTAGGGTTTTTATTCAATCATTTATTTGACAAACATTTATTGAGTGTTTTTACTACATGCCAAGAACTTACTGTTTCGGGAATTGTAAATACAGCACTAGCTAGAGAGATAAAAATCCCTGCTCAGATGGAGCTTACCTTCTAGGGTAGGAGGAATGCAAATGATACATAAAATAAATAAACAAACGATAAAATACTATATAGTGATAACTGCTATGGAAAAATGTAAAGCAAGGAAGGGATGGGGCATGCCATGCTGGAGGTGGGAGCAGACATTGTAATTTTAAATAGAATGATCAGAGAAGGGTTCACTAACAAGGTATGACTGAGTAAAGACTAGAGGAGATGAAGGAACATACCATGTAGATAATTTCTCGAAGAACATACTAGGCAGATGGAACAAACAACAAATTAAGATTACGCACTCTAGGCAGGAACACACCTCCTATGCTGGAAGAACAGCCAGGAGGCAAGTGTGGTCAGAGTGCAGGAAGTGGCCAGAGCAGTAGTTGTGGAAGGGACAGGCTAAGACTTATAGGGCTTTTCAGGCCACTCTAAGTAGTTGGGTTCCCCCTCACCCTAGAATAGAGTTAGAGCCGCTGGAAGATTCTGAGAGACATGTCATGCTCTGACTTCCATTTTAATTGGTTCCTATTGGCTGCTTTGTTTTGCAGACAATAGGAGTTAGGATGTAGTGATGATGATGATGATGATGATGATACTTTTCTAGATACAAACTGAAAAAGAGTCAACAGGATCTGCTGGGGGATCAGACAGAAGTGTGAAAGAGAAGAGTCAGAGATGAAAATCCAAGGATTTTCTGTGTAGGAAGAAGGTTTGATTCATTATCTTCATTTGAAGTTACTAACTAGACAGTTTTCAAATAATTTTGGTATATATTTTCATCTTCTTCATCTTATGTTCCTATACCTTCTATTACATAATAGCAAATTTAACCAATTTTCATTTAACCATTACCTAACTAGACTTTGTTCCTCTTACAAACAAAGAATGTGAATTATTCACTTTCATTTTCTCGAAACTTGACCCACACACACTGTGTGGTTATGGTGGACACAGAATCAAAAACATGTCTGTTCATTTTGCCCATCCAGCATCTGAAACCAGTTTTAGGTTGTGGGAACTCTCTCACTGAATGACGCTTGGTTGATATCAAAGACTGTCTGACTGACAGAAGGTAGAAATGTTAAATATTTGCTTCTACAGCTTCCCTTGTGTCTTGGGCCCAGACTCATGATCTGGGGCCTTTCCTGTAGCAGCATCCAAAAAGAACACAGCCTGGAGAGTTAGTGCACAAATGCAGGGAACAGGGACGCCTGGGTGGCGCAGTTGGTTGGGCAACTGCTTTTGGCTCAGGTCATGATCCCAGCGTCTTGGGATCGAGTCCTGCATCGGGCCCCTTGCTCCGCGGGGAGCCTGCTCCTCTCTCTGCTTCTGCCTGCCTCTCTGCCTGCTTGTGTTCTCTCTCTGTTAAATGAATAAATAAAATCTTTAAAAAAAAACAAAAAACAAAAAACATTTTAACAAATGCAGGGAACAGTTGGTATCTTCTCTCAGCTGCCCTTTCTTTGTCAGATTAATTGAGGTACGGTTTCAGATAAAATTTTGACTGCCTAGGCCAATGCTTGGTTCTCTAAACTTCTCAACTGTTCTATGAATTACCCAAGATCCTTTTATGAACTCCCTTTTTGCTTAAAAAAAAAAAGCCTTATTTAGCTTTGTTACTTGGAATGACGAACCCTCACCAATGTAATGCTCAATAATTATTTAATGAAAGCATGAATATTATACCCTCCTTTAAGAAATGCATTACCTTATCCTGAGATAGAACAGAATAAAGGGGTTGCAAGTCCTACTTCTATCATCCTGTTTGTCATTTGCAAAATATGGAGGAACATACTAAAAGATAAAGAACTCAGGTGAGCATTGACGGGAAACAGATGAGAGGTAATAGCAACAGTTTCTGATTTCTGGGTCACTGACAATTTGAGAACCTGGTAAATAGTATGGATTCTTTCCATATGAAATTGCGTATAAGCAAAAGTTCAGACATTTTTCATGAAATTTTAATGAGATCAAGTCCTTTGGCATCTTCTCTTTGATACAACTTTATATAGTTTTCAATAACACATTCCAAAAGGTGAAATACTACACTAAATCTATTCTTACTGTGCTGCCTTACACGTTATTAACATGACTATAATTTCAAATTTGTAGCTAATACAATAATCAGTTTCATAGTAAAGAAATTGTATTTACTTGCTGTGATACTCCTAGAGAGAAAGTAAGCTGGGAAAACAGAAACAGTTGAAATTCTCTAGGTTGTATATTGATATAAAGATATTAATATTGTAAAAACCCAAAGATAAACGCAAAGTTTGAAGTGCTAAATCAATGCTAAATAATTAATGCCAACTAAAAATGGACTTTGAGAATTGTACAGATTAAAAGACCATCTAAACTGACGTCATTATTTTATAGAAATGGGTTTCGGAGAAGTTAGGTAGATTGCTCAATGTCGCCCACTTAGTCATTACTTACAGGGAAATAACCAACCTACCTTCCTTCCTTCCTTCCTTCCTTCCTTCCTTCCTTCCTTCCTTCCTTCCTTTTCTAGATTGATTTATTTGAGAGAGAGAGCACAAGCAGATGGAAGAGTGAAGGGAGAGAGAGAGAAGCAGATGCACTGCTGAACATGGAGCCTGATGAGCGGCTTGACCCCACAACCCTGAGACCATGACCCCAGATGAAATCAAGAGGCAGATGCTTAACCAGCTGAGTCACCCAGGCAACCCAGGAATATCCTTTCATTATATCAGTTGTTTTAAACTAGAAACCATCACATTACTCATTGTTCAAATGAAATTTTAGAGTCAAACCCATGCCAATTTTCTCTATGAGGAGCATGGTTTGAAGGCCATGTACTCTATCACCTCTGTTTTTTGTTATTAATAATAATATTAATAATTAATACTAATGCAATAATAGAAAAAAATGATGGTCTATGTGTGTACAGGTCTCAGTGCTTTTGGATACCTTATCTCATTCAATCTTTCCATCAAGCCCGTGCAGTGAGTATTACTGATTAACTCCATTTTACAAATGAACAAATCAAGGAGTAGAACTGTTAAGTAACTCACACAAGGAAATAGAGTAACGGAGCTAGAACTTGAACCCAGAGCTATTTGACAACAAGTCTTGTGTTCTAAGTCACTATACTCAAAAACCCTTCCATTTTAAAATGTTATATAGTTTAATAGATTTTATGGTCTGTTCTATTTTCACATTTTTCTTACCTCTTGTCTATAAAATGGGCTCTTAGATAAGAAGAAAGTGATCAAATTAAAAAGTCTTTTATCAGTAAAAGATCTTTTATTGACTTCTGTTATGGTTTTGATAATCACAGACATAAATACTATCGAAACAGTTCACAAAATAGAAAAAGTACTAAAGATGACTCTCTTGATTTATCAGTATATGTGAGCTTAGGCTGTGACTAGCTATTTAGAAAATTCGTCTAAGCTACTGAGATTTCTAGAATTTCAAGTACCGTGTAAGCATAGCAAATCAAGAGCTTAGACCCTTCTGGGGATATGCCAGCATCAGAATGGTGAATAGATTTCATCTCTGTGGATCAGTGCAGATTGATTGGTTGTGATTGTGTTGTGCTTGATTAGCAAAGTCTGAAATGGGCATGGAAAGGGAGGTGACATCAGCAGAGTCGTGTGTTTAGCTATTATGCATAAATCTCCTTATGTCACTCATTTGGGCTTTTCCAGTCTACACCAAACTTCAGTCATTATTTAGTAACAGGAATTTGTTAATCTGTAGTTTGAAGGTGTTTGGAATAATTGATAAAATAAATGTATATAGCATACAGTATAGTACCTGGCTTATAATAATATATTCAATCAATGATACCTATTACTATTTTCATTGTTTTAATTTTTATAAGGTACATCTAAATAAGCTATAAAACTTTACTGGTTTCTTACTTTATTGGTTTCTTTTTTTTTAAGATTTTATTTATTTATTTGACAGAGAGAGAGAGATCACAGGTAGGCAGAGAGGCAGGCAGAGAGAGAGGGAAGCAGGCTCCCTGCTGAGCAGAGAGCCTGACGTGGGGCTTGATCCAGGACCCTGAGATCATGACCTGAGCTGAAGGCAGAGGCTTAACCCACTGAGCCACTCAGACGCCCCTCTTTATTGGTTTCTGACTTCTGCACTTCTTACCTCTTATATAACAAAAGCGTCTGCCATTCAAATTCCCTACTCTGTCCACAGAGGAGTTCTGAATATATTTTTTTTTCCTGAGAGCTGATGCTTCCCTGGATCTAGTGATTTATTGGACTCTGAAGTAAGCCAAGCAGTTGACTGGTTTCCTCCTGTAGATTCCAACCAGTTGTGAGCAGACCCAGAGCACCACATACCAATCTACAGTATTGGCTTTGTTATTGGTACTTTCAACAGTGGAAAACTCAGGCCTCCTACCTCACTCCCCAAATGCACCACTGCAATGGAAAAGTTCTGTCTGAACCACAGGCAGACAGAAAGCAAAGAGGAGGGGTAATGCTTTGCTTGAGAAAGAGGCAAGAGAGAAAAGGAAAAAGGGAATGAGAGAGGAGAAGGAAGAAGGGTGAGAATTACAGAGGACTACTTTTTACTTTTAGTAAAAGGAAATTCCACCGATCCTTGGGGCATGGCCTAGCAGATGTCAGCCTTGGTCTCCTGCCAACGAGTAAATCCCTCCATCTTTCCTTCAAGGAAAGCTAAGTAGGAGAGGTATGAGAAACATTCACCTTAATATCATCTCTCCTGGGCAATGGATTAGAAGTCTCACTCTCTTGTGGAAATATGAGATGAAGGAAATGTGCTCTATCCCAAACATGGTCCATAGCCTACAACTTGAGATATCTGTATACTTAACCTAAGACCAATCACATTTTCTTAGTCTATTCTCTTAATACCTCTAAATCAAGTCATATGACAGAGACTACAGCATGCACACTGCAGATGATCTAGAATTCCAGTTTTCATACATGCATCACTGCTGAGCGCCCTTCCCACAAATCCACAAAGGGCTTTCACCACTGTCTATGGGGACCTAGACCTCTTTCCGTTGCTGCTTTTGCCTTTGTTTCTCCATTCCCTCTCCTCATGTACAACCCCCTCCCCCAGCATTCAAATCACCAAACTTTTACTGAACCCCCATTATGCACTTGAGTGGAGAATGGGTACTTTCTTTACTTGAGTCAAACACATGTATTTAAGTAATACATGTAATAGGATCTTCAGAGGACATTATATGATGTCTCACGGTAGGAATTCTTACCAATTTAGTTTTTTTTTCACAAAATTTTATATTAGAGAGGGTGACTATCGTGATATATCTAAACTTCTGAGTTTTGCTCAGTGGTTTTATTCACAAAAGGCTGACACTGGCAGTTTGTCATTAAAGATTCACATTTGAAATAGGCTCAGCAAGCTGTAGTTTCATGTACTTTGACGTCACAGTTGTCAAGGCACTGCAGATAAATTACAGAGTGAATGGCAGGCTTAACACTTTTTTGTTGTTTTTGCTTCCTCCCTAAGGAATGATATTCTTATCTTAATGGTTTAGAAATTATGCATTTGCTTCTATTAATGTACATAAATCTAAGTCTTCACATCCTAGTTTATCACAATGAAATTAAAACTCTTAGCTTTCAATGAAGAGTATTTTTCCAATGTTAAAAATGCTCAACTCTGGGCACCTGGGTGGCTCAGTTGGTTGAGCAACTGCCTTCGGCTCAGGTCATGATCCTTGAGTTTCAGGACGGAGTCCCACACCGGGCTCCTGGCTCCACGGGGAGTCTGCTTCTTCCTCTAACCTTCTCTCCTCTCCTGTTCTCTCTCACTTTCTCTGTCTCTCTAATAAATAAATAAAATCTTAAAAAAAATGCTCAACTACTAATGAACCAATGTTTTAATAAAACAGATCAAAAAATAAAACAAACTGGAAACATATTACACTGTCTTATATAGACTCTAAAATCGCCTTAAATGGTGGTTAATTCTTAGCTTCAGTCACGTGAGGAAAAACCCAGTAGGACTATCTAGGCAAGTACGGTGTTTGAAAACCAGATTTTTAAATTTGGAGGAAAGATTTACATTTCCTTATGTATGACCGTTTAGGTGAGAGGGGCTGGTGAAATCTGTATGACAAATACTGACATAATAATTCAAGTTTAAGTTCAATTTAAATACAAAAAGGAAATTTGCCTGCATTTACATATTATATGATATAAAAAAGTCAAATGATTCAAACGGATCCCCATTTTTAAAATTAAGGTTTTCTTTGACTAATCTGCTGATGCACTTCAGAATATTTGTTAGAACTAATAATTCATGAATCAAAGTGGAGATCTAATCTAATAATTAGTAAAAACTAAACTTGAAAAAACAGAATATTTGTATTTATTTCATGTCTGACCAAGAATAATATATATAACGTATACATATGGGAGAAAACCCAGTCTTACAAATACAGCCACACCTATAAGAAAACCCAAAAGATGGGGGCGCCTGGGTGGCTCAGTTGGTTGAGCAACTGCCTTCGGCTCAGGTCGTGATCCCGGACCCGAGATCGAGTCCCACATAGGACTCCCGGCTTCACGGGGAGTCCGCTTCTCACTCTGACATTCTCCCTTCTCATGCTCTCTCTCACTCTCTCTCTTTCTCTAATAAATAAATAAATAAATAAAAAATCTTTAAAAAAAAAAAAAGAAAACCCAAAAGATGTTTATAAATATTCAGAGGGGAATACTAATTTTGCCAATTGGAAGAAGTAAAATGCTATGTTCTATGACAAGATCTAAGAGTTGAATAAGTCCTAGAAATTTATATTTTTATCTACTAGGAGGTTTTGAGCTGCAGGTAATAATATCCAACAAAAAAAAACAGACTAAGCAATAAAGATTATTGTTCTCATAGTAAAAAAATTCATATAAAAGGAGGTACAGGGTCTTGTCCAGAAGCTTAAAAATATACAACCTTTAAATAGTGTCTTCTGTAATTCTTTTGACCCTTTTTTCAGTTGTAAAATGGCTATAAAAGCTCCAAGCATCACCTCACATATCAATATTGAATATGAGGGGAAAAAATGGCCTCTTTTAACACATCTTTCTATTTTTTCCTCCGGGATAGAAAATTAAAGACCCAGAGAGCATTTCTGCTAACCTTGTTGGCTAGATCTAAGCTATATTGTCCATCCTTGTCTTCAAGGAAACCAGGAAAATCACTATTATGTAAATCGGTTTTTAGAAAGGAAATAGGTGTAAGAGGCTGTTTATACAGCCAATGGGGTCACCTGCAGTATGGTACAATAGTATGAATGAGGGCTGTCAGGTCAAACTTCCATGTTTGCATCCTGACTCATCCATTTCTCAACTGTGTGATCCTCCTGGAGTTTCAATTTCCTCATCTATATAAAATGGGGATAAAATAGTGTCTCCTTCAGTTAATGTGATCTATTACTTATAAAATATTTGGTTATAATTTATGTAATAAAACCTACATTATTTGATTAACTGCACTAAAACTTGGTATCTCTTTAAGTGATTCTTTAGAGAAATAGAACTAGTATACTAATTTTTTAGAAATGAAAATACATTAAAATAGCAAGTGAAATTATATTAATAGATGCTTAATGGTCTCTATAACTGATTAATAGCTATGTTAGACTCAGTAAACTCCAAGTCATTTGCTCTGTCATTTCCCATCCCTTATAACAATAGAAACCACGTATAGGGCCAACTGACTTTGTCTCCATTTGGCGTATGAGTATAAAGGAAATATGTACTCATTCAGTGTCCCTAAGTCAAAAGCTAGAATCCTGCCCCAATTTCCCAACTTCATTTGATGGGTGTGTGTGTGTGTGTGTGTGTGTGTGTGTGACATACAAAATGCAATATTAAAGATCTTCCTTCCTTTAAGACTGACATAACTACAGTCCAACATTGGAATAAAAAGCAAATAATTCAAGTGAAGAGATGAATTTGGCAGGGAAGAGCTCCTAGTATGGGTGTTGGTTATCAATTGATAATTATTATTGAGGACCATCTGGAAGATGCTACAAAAGAGGTATCAAATTTATCTCTGTCCCTAAAGAGTCAAATTCAGCATGCAACTAAATCAATGTAGTGCTAAATTCTATTGCATTGAATCTGATTGCAGGAAGTCTGAGGAGGCAGACATTAGGGTGGACTAAAAGTGTTCTATAGGGAGGTGAGGGAGCTCCAACTCTTCCTCATATGGAAAAGACAAAAGATCAAAGGCCCCAGGGCATGGTTAAGGATGGTTGGGTGCATCGGCTAGATGGAGAAATACAGAAATAAAGTGGAATATTTACTTTGAGAAAGACTGGATTAAATTAATATTTACTGAGTACATACTATGTGCTAAGCCAGCGTTAGGTAATAAAAATGAAGAATCCAGTAAGAAATGGTTCCTTCTATCCTGAAGCAGCTAGACTGAATGGCTGTGTTGGATTTAAGGAGGAGGTAGATAAAAAATTTCATGTGGCTTAGTGAGTAGGTCCTGTTACTGGTTATTTATTGATATTTATAAATTAAGAATCCTCTAGAATAATTATAAAACATATGTGTTACATTAATATCCTTTTCCCTAATATATAGTAAAATAGACTAATCAGATCAAATATATTTTGAAACAGCGTAATAATAAAACCAGTACGAGAATTGGATTATTTCATGCTTTTCCAATAGAGTATCTATCATACTAATAATAAGATGTTAATATTGATAATGAATATTTATTGTACATCACCATGTGCTAAGCACCCTTAAAAGTGATTTAAACTTATTATTTTAACTTCATGACAATCTTATGAGGTAGGAATTCTAGTACTTTCAATTAATCAATAAGGAAACAGGTCCAGCAATGTTATATAACGCACCTAAGATAATACAGCTGGTAAACAACAGAACCAGTGTATGAACAGTCTGGTTCCAGAGACTGTCCTTTTAACCACAATTTTGTTTCTGATCAATAAGATTTATTTTTTGAGGTTTATTTATTCATTTGTTTAAGTAAAAATCTCTACCCCCAACATGGGTGTTAAACTCACGACCCCAAGATCAAGAGTCTAATGCCCATCCTACCGAACCAGCTAGGTGCCCCTGACCTATAAAATTTTAAATGAGTACACCATCTAAATATTGAATCTTTTCCAATATATAATTCATCCTGAAATTTTAGAGAACATAAATAATATATTACTGTTTTTCAATAATGGCATTTCTCATTTGTTTATAAAATTGGTTTTTAAAATTTCACATTTCTACTAAGATGTTTTATAAATGTCTGTAATATGTGCCCAAACTCTTATTTTCAAACTGAGTATATACTAGAGTGTATTGCAGTTTTTGCCTTTATTTGGTGATATCAAGGATAACAGAATCAATTTTACTGTAAATATAATGTGTGAAGAAAGATGTTCAACATCAATGCTCTAGTCATTCAGCCTGACATTTCTTTGTGAAGTGGGCAGAAAATTAAATTGCCCCAAATTAGAGAAGAAAATCACACACCATGAAAGTAACATGTCCAATGACAGTTGAGGTCATGCTTCCACTGAAGTGTGTGTGAATTTTACCATATGAGTTTCATTGATGGTAATGGGAATTGTGCAATTGCCCTTCTTAATGTGCTCTGAATCATTACCCCTTAATATCCTCAAAATATCAAAATTTTCCTGGCATTTTATGTTGGTTTTATAGTATGGCATTTCTATTATATATTTATTTGAAAACCTGAAGATAACCTCATTAAGTTTCTTTAGTTTTAATTTTTAAGCTATTCTCACCCAACCACCCCCATCCCCAACCAATATTCTCATAGTCTAGATTTTGACTCTTTTGAACTGCTCCAGGTTTTAAAATGAGCACTTAAAATTGGAATACATTAGTCATTTTTTCAGAATCCAAATTTTTACAGCCAATATTTTTTGAGACCTATTTGAAACTCCAGTGTACAATGCTCAGGGTCCTAAGAGGATAAACTGGATGTTTTGACTTTAGGAAGCTACTGGTCTAGTATTCAAAGTAAGAAATGAATGGCAAGTTCAAGCAATAACTAAGTCAATATGTTGCCTTCAAGAAAATTAGTAAAAGATGCTTTGTACCTAGGATAGAAACAGGTGAATATTCAAGATCTAATAAGATTAGAGAATTTAGATTTCACCTCCAACTTGCCCTCTGGTGGGAAGGAGAGGGAAAAAGTAGGCAAGGGTGACCTTCGCAAACTAAGTAAGTTTCAATACTACTTACTATGAGCAAAGAAGTATGTTAATGGGAAAATACATATAAAGGAAGTAACAAGACTGCCCAGCATGTGGTAGGCACTCAATGATTATGAATTGCCTTGGGAATTCAAGAGGAAGGAGAAATCTCTTTGAACTAGGGATGAAGATAATTTCATTAAGCCATGATAAGTTAGGGTATGAAGACATGAAGGAAAGACATTTCAAGCCAAGGAAGCAGAAGAATAAGGAATGAAGGCAGGAAAGCAAGTGAAGTTCAAGAAAAGATCTTGAACAGGAATAAAGTATTACCATTGCGGGGTTCAGAAATGGGTGGGGGCATTTTTGGTTGTCACAAATACGTGTCACACACACATTTTGGTTGGAGAGGTGCTGTTGGCATTTTCTGTGCTGAACTCAAGGAGGCCAAAGATTCTGTAATCTGTGTCATCCACAACAAAATGCTATCCTTCCAAGAATGCCAAAAGAATTCCAGTTAAGAGAAACTGAAGAATACAGTTTATAAAAGGAAGCGGTGATAGATGAAGTTGGAAAAGTGAGCTCCAGTATCACACTGGACATCAAATGCCATGGAAAAAAATGTGCCACAATTGGTAGGCAACGGGAAGTCTTTGCAAGTTTTGGAATTGAGGTATGATATGGTCAGTCTTTGAAAGTATTGAGAATGAGTATTATGATTCGACAAAATGAATTTGTCACTCCTGGGCAGGGTGATTGAGCTGGGGAAAAAACTGGCAACGGGGAGACCTGTTAGGAAGACTTTACAGGTAGGGAGAAAGAGAGGAGAGAAATGATGGCAGTGTCAATTTCTTTAGGGGAAGAGGCTGAGACCCCAGTACCTTACTTATATTCTTTTCCTCCATAAGACAACTTTTTTTTCCTTTTCCTTGTAAATCATTAACCGGTGAGACTTTCAAGTTTTTCTCAGGGGTTAGGACCTGAAAAAGGGAAGAAAATTCTATCTAATCTTTCAAACCCAGAATTTCTTCTACCCCACTCTTTAGTCTGTTGCAATAACATTGCCTTGAGGGAGATAGTGGGAAAGGAAGCATCAGAAATGCAGCACACCTCACTCTGATTAGCTGTAAAAGGCAAGCATAGGAGCTGCTACTCTGAGGCTATACACCTGAGGTTTTCTGTCAAAATTGACACCACACCCGCTCTTCATGAGTAAGAGACACTAGCCCAGAAATACTTGGGAGTGGTAGAGTGGCGCGTACACATACACACATATACAAACATGCACGGACCCCCCGACTCTTGTACATCCGTTTTCCCCTAGTGCAAAATAAAGGAAGGTGGCCAATTAACGATTCTGAGAACATTCATAGTAAAAATTCATAGTAAAAATTCAAATAGCCTGATTGGTTTTTTTCTGAGTTTGCTTTACAGCAAGAGTTGGAAATGATAGATACCCATGGTCAACAATACTGGCCAGCTCTGTGTAGAAGACACTGATGGCCATGCAGAGGGCAAGCTATCAGAACCAGTCACAAAGCCATTTTGTGTTTTTGAAAATGTTGTTGTGTAACTTCCTAGATGGGTGTCTATGAAAATCATTTGATGTGTGTTATGTTAAATACACCCAGCAATTAATTGCTATCCAACTATGCAAATCATAATGTTCAATAGGTTAATTACACGTTGCTTCAAAAAGGATTTGCTATTTTCTCTTTTCGCTCTGCTGGCTTTCAGGTTCCCACTTACTTCTGCGTGGCATTTTGTATTTTATAGAATTCTGTAAAGTCTCTACTTAATATTTTCCTTCTCAAAGAGAGGCTGTTCTATATTAAGAGTTGCAAACCCAAATCCACAAACTTAGGATAAAAGTTTGCGGAGGGAGCTGTAGTCAGGCATGCAGAGCATGTTTAACCAAAGGCATTCACATCCAATCCTAATTAATAGTCGCCATTCTGGACACACACAACATATGTGCTGGCTACACTGGGCCCACAGACTGCAAGCTTGAGATCCCAGACCATAATGCATCCTTCAGTTTTTTAGTTCTTGGGGGGCCCCACAGAGCACAGTCCATCGAAGATTCTCTTTGTTGGCTACATAGGGTATGCCCCTGATGCTGGAACTTCTATACTTCTTCTACAGACTGTGGTGGTGAAGCACTTCTTGTTATAATAGGAAGGAAGTACATGCTGGGGTCTGTGGTACTTTTTACAAAGAACTGGGCCTTGTTCTGGATTCTGAATGGGCTTCTTTGTATGTCAGATAACCAAAGGGAAAGAAAGGATAAGAGGTGGAGACCAGGGAAATTTGTCTTGAATATCAGCTGGCCTTCAACTTGCTGGCAGTTTACACAAACCCACAACAGTAGCCAATGTGCCAGAAAGAAATTTACAACCTAGGGCAGAGTATGGTAACCATAAATCTTGATCACATATATTATTTTCTGATAAACTTATTCCCTGAAGCACAATGATATTTCCCTTAATTAATTTTAGTTTCATATCTAGCCTATTGTTTTTTTTAAAGATTTTATTTATTTATATCTAGCCATTTGTTAAACTCACTCTGTGATTAGTTGTCTAACTACGTGTAGAAAAATCTTCTACAGGTTAGTTACATGTTGTATAAAAGATAATTTTCTATGGCCCGTTTTCTCTGGGGTGCCTGTTGGATACTCATTTATTTTACAAGCCATTTATTATTTTATAGGTATTATAAAGTTTATATTCATTCTTTGAATAAAGAAAAAGTAAACAAAGCCCACCCTTGCCATTCATCCCAGTATTAAAAATAATCTCTGATTTTGATAATTGAGGCTCCAAACCAAATACCTAACTCCTGAAGAATAAAATAAATAGGATTGTGCCCACTTCCCGCTGCAACAAATAAAGGAAATATATATTAAAATCCTACTGTGTGCCATGTACTCATATACGTCTCACAAATTTCATACTAATTCTGACATGACAACTTTTAGGCATATTTTCTTAACACAGGTTAAACAAATTTCCTAACAGAGAATTTACATAACTTCCACAATTTCACAAAACTGCAAAGAAAAAACTCAGGACTAAAACACAGGTCCCACTGGTTCTATAGAGCATTGTTCAATTTCAAAATATCCATAAATTATCCATTCCCTTATTAGCTAGTTTCATCTTTCTAAAGCCGGGCAATTGGTTTGATCTACTTTGTCTTCCATGAAATTGCTGGTTGTAATGTTATGTAAGGTGCTCTTGTATTATTTTATTTCCATGTAGCTATCAGTGTGGATAACTGAAAAGGGTACCCTCACAGTACCCTCACAGCATTTTGGTTATTTGCTCATTGAAAAACAATCTGTGATATTAAAGAAATTCTTTTTGCAAGGATAAGATAATTGAAGATATCTTCAGAGAGGAACAATCCTGGAAAGATAAAAACCAAGAATACACAAAAGCTCACCAAGATCAGAGACCCTGGGATTCAGAAAATATGTATGAGCTCATTGCAGGAGGAGGCATATGTAAGCCTAATTCAGTGTGTCAGAAGATCAGGTAGGGAGCTGGTTCTGCACAGGAGTTCTGGAAGCGTCCCTCTCAGAGGGAAATGAATGAAAATAAATGAGATACAGAAGTTCTAAGCACACATTTTTTGCCAAATACTCTACTTTTAAAACCATTTGTTAGTATCTCATTACCTCCCTTCATTCCCGCAGACAATTTCTGAATAGCAAAGAGAATTCAAAAACTTAAAATAACTGAAGAAAACCTTGCTTTCTATCTACATGAATAAAATGAAATAAAATCTTGCATTCTTATAAACTGTTCATCATCCCTCATCTGAAAACATTAGCCATCTGTTTTAATTTTGTAAACAACCTCATCTAAAAGTCAAAGATTAAATTATATTTTATTCCTGTTACTCTTCCTTCCTAGAACATGAATATAAAATACAATATTTGTTTTCAATAATTCTTTAAGGAGAGCTGAGATCACAGAACTAGCTTAAGAATTTCTTTTTCTTTATTGGATCTTGATTAATATAATTCTATACTCAAAATAAACACAACTCAAGGAATCCTAGAATTCAGTTAAATCTGCTAGGACTTATTTGATGATATATCGAATGTGATTCATTACTATCTATTATCAGTATATCTATGCGAGATTGAAAAATAATGTTTCATAATGATGAAGGCATCACTACAAAATCCTCTGTGCCTTCTGCATCTTCAAAGATTACACTGTCTTTAAAATAGTTTGAATTGTGAATTTTATTTATGACCTTCCGGCTTCTGGTTTGAGCAGAGATTCTAAGAGGTCAACACAAGCATAGTGACTCGCACACACGCACTCCTTTCTGGTGAGGCAGCTGTACAAGAGAATGTGAAAGAGTCTACTTAGGAGCGAAGTATGTTCAAATCTTACTTCCAGTTTTGTATTTCCCCTCACAGTCTATAATATAGAAAATGCCTGATGAACCAATGATGCAGGTAAATTTTTATGGTATCATTTCAGAAGAGATGTTGTGTGAAACAAAGATGCACATATCAACCCAAAACTTATGAATTCTGAAGAAGAGGCCCTGTCATTTCAGTTAACTGCTCCTCCCAGGCCTAATACTCTGAATGACACAGAATAAGGATTCAGTCAATATTTAGTATTTAGTGGTGATAAAAAAATGATTTAATTGATGCTGGAGAGCAGGAATCCAAGTATTTCTGAGTTTTGGCTTAATGCTTTTTATAGAGACAAGATGCCTCTGTGCTTAGAACTCAGTTATTGCTTCTAACACTACTATTTTGATTAAATATTAAAAAAAAAACAAAATGCTAAGAGAAGATCCTTTGACTCAAAACCAGTTTAAACTCTGTTCTAACTGGTAGGCTCTAGATCCGGGGGGGGTGGGGTGGGAATTTATTTCAATTATTTCCTAAACACAGTGCCTACAACATATATTTGCAGCACAGTGTACCCTAATTTTCCCTAAAATGCAATTCAAAGTGCAATATCTTTCAAAATATAATGTCTGCTTTCTTAACAAAGTGGAGGCTTGATTTTATCAGCCTGAAAGTTCAATGGAGCAAAGAAACATCAGTCATGACTATTCTACTATTGACCCTCTTGAACTAAGATCCAGCCATACTGAGTAAGACTAAAGTTTCTAGAATAAAGGTTCTGGCATGAATTGAAGATTGAGAAATACTGTGAATTAAGGAGTACATGAATGTTATAGGAAAAAAAAGGCTGTTTAAAACAAGCTATATGTCAGGATGAATGTATACAATAAAATTTGATTTATTTAGTGCCAGAAGAATCAAAGCAGACAGAGATATCTTGGCAGACCATTTCCCATTCTCACAATATATAATTTAATGTATGACCTTATGATTTTGAGTCATTTTAGATTTAACTAGACTGCAGGAATTCTTGTTGTGCATGTTATATGGTTTTATCACTATTATGATCCTGAGGTAGCCACAATAAAAACAATAAAAACAAACAGACCTTAGTGCCTACAAATGCCTTTCTGAAGGTCTGGATACCTAAATATCTGTATCTATCCATCTCTCTCTTTCTCTATCTGATTATTGCCTTAATGTTTGGAAAACATTATTTAAATTGGCCTATATAAAATGATTCCATTTAAGGCTGAATAAAATAAATACATTATTATCAAATGACTACAACAATAATCTTACCAACGAGTAGAAGATGTTCCAGGAAAGCATCTGGAAATTGTTCTATTGCTGTGACCAACTTCTGATAACATCTGGCTTGAATTTTTCTCAATTACTGCTTTATCTATGCAGTGAGATTCTGGATATTAAATTAAGCACTCGATTGCATGCTGCCACACATGCAAAACTGTTTCCTGGAGAAAATGAGGTTGCCTACAGACACCTTTGTTTGGAGGTGTGTTGCTTTTCTAGGAGCAAAATGAAAGCCAAATCTAGACTTTCATTATGTAGCACAATCCAGAATTTCTGCTCTTCAATTTCTAATTCCTCAAGTCAGAGAAGTGATTTTTAGGAGCATTATCTAAGAGGCACGTATTCCCAAAGGCACTCAAAAACTTATTATCAGCTGAAGTTGGATCACATTTGCTTAGCCCTTCAGAATGTGACTCCATAGAGCTGCATTCTAATGTGATAGCTTCGGTTTGTTTCCAGTGGTTACTACAAGGAAAAAAAGTTTCAAATCTAGAAATATATTTGCTGTATTATTCAGTCTCTGATATGGAGATAAGTATAATAAGTATATCACTATATTGTTCAGTTTCACATATGTTAATACATAATATAAGTTTAATTAATTTTATCCAATTACTCAAAAATTATCTCTAGGAAATTAGTATATTATTACATTACCAATATGACCACTGTTTGTGGTATTTTTTTAATCTTATGCCTCTTCCCCTGACTGAGATGGTTAGAACGTTCCATGCTCATTGCAATTAGTTACCAACATTAGAAATAAGACTTAGTATTAGATTTTGAGTTTCAAAATCCAAAGATTTGGAAGAGTACAGATTGAGTAAAGAGCAGTTGTTCTTCCTATCTCAGCTCTCATGCCAGGGTAAAATTTCAAAGGTTAGGGAGAGAAAGAAAATGAGAGGCAAGAAAGAAGGATTTAAATGTTTGTGACATCATTGAGAAAGAGTGCTTGCTTTACTGATGCTGAAAGAACAAGCCCCAGCATTGGGAGAGAATGACGAAAATTTCAGATGAATTGTGGCTCTCTAAAAGCAAGTTCTGATGAGGCATGTGAGCTGAGAGCAGCTCCCAGTTTTCTGTAGCCTAGAGCAGAATGGGAGAAGCCAGATCCCTCCAGTGAGAAATGCTCAGAGCCTGCAGGCCTAACGTGTCCTTGCAATGAGGACGAGAAGGCTGCAGTGGCCACCTGCAGGGACCAGAGACCGCAGACCAGACAGACAGGAGGAAGTCTGTGGGTGCCAGCAGGGAGAGGTGATGACACTGAGGGCCAGATGGCCCCCCACCTGGCCTTTTGTAGACACAGTCCTGGAGGAGAGTCGGTTAGGGCTGATTGAGATTGAGTTTCTGCCACTTGATGGAACTGGGGCCCAGAATACAAATTAAATTCAGCCAGAGAAAAATGCAGAAAACTCTTTCTTGCATATTTGAACCCCTGAACTCATATAGAGAAATTTTTCTCTGCTAAGGGTCTACAGATGACATATAGGACAACTCCTAATAACCAAATATTGCATTCTAACTATTGTATTTACATAATATACTTATTTTATTAACCTACCACTCTGTTTCTTAACTAAACTACATATCATAATTATTTACAGATTACCCTTCATCCCGTAATCATGGTATATATTCAAATCTACTATGAGAATATTTGTCTGCTCTTTCCTGTGTTTCCTTTCTACTGCTTTTTTTTTCCTTTACTCTCCTTAAGCTTGTCAATGATGAAGGCCAGTATCTACTGGAAATCATATATTCTTTTTATATATGATAACAGTAGTTTATCAATCTCAAAAGTATATTAAAGTTTTGTGGCCTTCCCTTCTCTCACTGTTCGTGTGTCTCTTCATTTTGGTTTCAGGCACTGTAAGTCTCAAGTCTGCAGTCCTATTGTAATTGATTTTGGTCAACGTTTCAACCTTCCCATTCTACTCTTAGAACTATTTCCTAACATTTTACTCTGATTCAACCAGGTATCATAAGGCTGCAGATAATAAATTCTGGACCTTAATTTTCCTTAATACAATGCACAGTACCTTAATGGTGCAGCCATATCTCCTATGAGAGCTGAGAAAACACATTCATTGCCCAAATACTCAAACAAACAGACATACACCATTGGGAAGGGAAAAGGGAAAAGAGCAGAGAGGATGGGGTGTAACGAGGAAGGCTACACATACCTAAAAGGTTTTATGTGCTAGAAGAAAGTGTAGTTCAGTTTAGTGGTTTGGATCCCTTTTAAAATTGTATAATAATAATAATTATTATGTATTATTATTAATATTCAAACTGAGTTTTGACTACTTCTAAGTTGTATGAATAACACTTAATTTTTAAATAAGTTTCTCCACTTATTATAATCATTATATTATGCTTTATACTATATCCTATAAAAGTGAGATAACTTCCTTACTTTGTATCCAATTACCTTTAAATTTTAAGAGACACTGGCTTTCTAAAACATACTGCAAACTAGAAGGAATGGGAGGGTTAGCTATCCTAAAATTTATTTTTTCGATTCTACATATAAATCTTAATATTTTCAAGATAAATTATTCATGTTTCCCCCTACAGATTAGATGTGAATATTTTTCTACCATGCAAATATATCACATTCATTTTTGTTCCTTTTTTTTTTAAAATCTTCTGCTAGTCCTGTGAATCTTGACTAGAAGACAATGTGTCCTCTGACACCTACTAATGGACAATGATCACAGACTAGTGCAGGTGGGAAAAGCTATTTTGGGGTAATAGCTCACACCTGGAAAGGTCTATTTTTTTCTCTAGGATCTTTTCACACAGCAGTGAAAATAAACTAATTAGGTCAAAGCGTCACATTGGGACCCATGAGCTTTGACGGTCTCTCTCGGTTGTATCCTCACAAGAGGCCACTGTCCAAAGGCAAATAAGCAATAAATTCCAGCCAGAACAGGAGCTCTTGATTCAACCATTTCGCCTTTCGATGTAGCCGCCACTGTGTTTCATTGCATTTCAATTATGCATTGTTCACAGGGGAGAAAATAGGTATAGAGAGATAAAGAAGATGTGAGAAAGAAATCAGAAACCAGGAAGCAATGATGTTTTCTAGAGCTATAGCCTCTGCTCAGACCCAAGTACCAAGAGGTCCTGCTTAGGAGAGGTGGTGTTCACAACTAGGGCTCAGGGGCTCCATTCTTCAGCTGCCCCAGGTATCTATGGAAACTATACTGGCAGTACTCAACGAGATGGGAATTCCAGACATGGACATACCTGCTTTTATTCGTTTGATAATTTCATCCACAGCACAAAAAGAAAAAAGCAAAAAAAAGTCAAAGACTAGCAAGGACTTGCCATCTTTCCTTTGGTAGATCCCTTCCGTAGTTTAAGTGGAACACTTCCTGGAGGAATGGCCTCACAGCCACCCCACCCTTAGGATCCACCTGGGGAACGTGAGAGAGTAAGACATCCAACCATACTGGACCCATTTTTACTTGTTTCACCAGCGCTTCTTAATGCAATGAGGCAAGGTAGGCGTTCAATCATTGAGCTCCCTTAACAAAATATTTTCTGGCTATTACTTCCCTTATGTATAATTTGGGCACTTATATTTTCTATTCAATTAATAGATGGTTCTTGATCATCTGTGGCACGCATGCGCTGTATAGAATGTAAGGAGAAGCAAATATTTAAGACATTCTATGCCCTCAATAGTGAGTAAATAGTATGACACACACTTAACCTACATTTAACAAAAGCTTAAAATGTATTTCTTTAAAAAATATTAGGTTAAAAAACATAATCTAAAAATCAGATAGTCATAATCTCATCACTCTAACACTTCTTATATTCATGTTTCTTTACATATTTTGTCTATTTGCACAAACCATACTCTTATATTTTAACCTTGTTGTTATACCATATGACTTCATGTTTGCTCATGGTCTTAATACTGAACTTATTATGATGACTGTAATAGGCCATCATTCTTCCACTGTTTAGAATTAGGTTAATTGTTTTTACTAATCATCATTTCATTCAATACTCATTTACGGAGCACTTATTACAAGTCAGGTAATAGTACTGGTTGTCAGGGATACAATGTTTCTATACTCCAGACATACAGTCTAAGTAGGAGATAGGCTTGTAAACAAAGGATTAAATGCAGTGACATGTGTGCTCATAGATCCACAAGTACATTCAACCATAAGGAATTTCCTTGGCACCCAAAAGACCAAATAATAGCCCATTTGATATGGTTCAAACCAATATAATGTATATTGGAGTCCCTGATGGCAGGGGTCAGGCAGGGCTTCAGAGAAGACATAGTATTTGTGCAGAATTTTGATGGAAGCTTTGGGTTTATATAGCACACTGGTGAGGAAAGCAGTGCTGCTCTCCCTTTGCCTATTTTACTCTAATTAGGGGTCATGACATCCTCTGGGTATTAGCAACGACTCATCACTGCAGTCACACTCAACAAGGTAGGGGGATGTGAACATCTCTGAGAAGGGTGAGAAGTACATTTCTAAATGATACTAATCATTATGGTCCTCTCTCCCTCCCCCAAGCCCCTTCCTGTTATCTCTGAAAAGTCCCAGCTAAAGGTGTGAGACCCACCCATTCAGTGTGATTGAAATCTGGAGGAACAGCTGGGGAGTGGTAGGAGACAGAGGTGGAGACATGGGCACGATCCAGACTGGGAAAGGCCATGGAACTCAGGTTAGGGGGCTTGGCTTTGCAACTGATGGGGAAGGTTTTGCAAACCCTTAAAACCCATGAACGGTTTTGAAGTAGCACAGCGAAAAGATTAAATTTGGACTAAGAAGTCTGAGGACAATGCAGTAAACAGACTGGTAAAGAAGGGACTGCAGATGAGACAAATAATTCTCTAATGGAGGCACAATGATGTTTAAGCTAAGGAACTGCAGAGGGTCTTCTTTTGTTAAAAATTATCTCTATATATTACCAGGAATGATGTTACTTGGTAAAAAGTTATGACAATTTTCATTTCTCTTAAAAGATATTTTCAAGTCACTTTCTAAAAGTGCTGTGTGCATAACACACACATAATGTATGTACACACACACACACACACACACACACACACACACAGAGGTATGGATAGTACTCCATTTTACGACATGCTTCTCCAAAACTAAGCATTGTCCATGCCATGCTAGCTAAATAAATCCACTGATAAGATATATACACTGATAGGAAGTTTTCTTGGATTATCAAGAAAAATGTAGTGCCTATGTCAATAGTAACTATATATATATATATATATATATATATATATATATATATTCAGGTGCAAACACACCTGAAAATACAGTATGCAATTCTGGGCAATCTTTATAGAGGCATTAATATACAGGATATGCCTTGAGAGGAGTTATCAGGATGGGTGAAGTATTGAAAATCTTCTCATCTGAGAACTGCTTGAAAAACTGCTGATATTTACATTGGGGGAAAAAATACTAAAGGAACAAGTATTGACTGTCTTCAAATATTTGAAGCTCTGTCAGAGTGAAAATATTAATGTTTCATTTGATTCAGAAGACATATCTCAGATGAGTGAGCATACATCTATCGGAGTTAAATGTAGATTCATCCTGAGGCCATGTATTTTAGGAATTAGAACTGAGCAACAGAGATATTTGCTGGTGTATGAAGTAATAACCCTCCTAACACTGCATATATCTAAGCTCTTAGGAACAGTTGGGAACAGCAGACTCTGTGCGTGTGTGTGCGTGTGTGTGCGCGCGCACGTGCGCGCGGGGGGGGGAGTGAGGGAGGGAGAGATGGTTAAACTGAGCAATCTTTGATGTCTATCAACAGACATCATTCAAATGCAGTGCCAGATAATGTCAAAGTATAAGTCCTACTTATGTATACTAAATACGAAACTTAGGGTTACGGGCAACAAAAATAATGACGATGCGGAGTAACCCAGAAGCTTTCCTTCCCTCAAAGGCACTCAACAACTCTCCTCTTCCATCTGAGATAAGGACCGGAAGATGAAGATTCATTCCCTGAATCCTGAAAAGGCAGAAGCTTCAGGGTCTTGCACTCATTCATCCCTACTGCGGTCCACTGGCTCCTTTCGAGAAGCTCATCATAAGCAACTCCTTGATGCTACAGAGAGTACTTTTCTGTCCTTACTGAATTGAATTCTCTGCACTTACCATTCCCTCCTTGCAACTGGTTTCCCAACACTTGCAGAAAAAGTTTCCCCTCTCTTTTCCACTGCATTATAAGCCCAGTGAAGGCATGGGTCACATTTGTTTTATTTCTGTGTAACTAGATTTCATCATAGTATGGAACAATATAATATATTAGGTTTTTCTTGTCATTTTTCCTTTGCCAGCTCATCCTTCTCTATCTGGTCTTTAAATACAGGTTTGCCTCAAGGTTGCTTTTTTTTTTTTTTAATCAGATAGTGATTTCTTCTTACTTCTTCTTTGACTTTGGTGAATCATCTTTGGGATGAACGCAAGTTCTAAATCTACATATCCAATACCCAAGCTAATATTCTAAAGCTTTAGATGTTAAACTTTTTGGTCTTAATAACTTTCTGGATACTTAGAAATTAATGAGGGACGGAGAGGTTTTATTGATGTGTGCTGTATTTATTGATACTTAGTGAGTTAGCTATTAAAACGGAAATGTTTTAATTCATTAAAAACAGTAAAAATGTCATTGCCTATCAAAAACATGTTTTTATGAAAAGTATCTTTGAAAATAAAAACTTAGTGGAAGAGTGTTGTACAATTTTGTACATTGTTGTATTTTCTTTGCAAATGTGTGGCTTAATAAAAGTCGTATTCTCATATCTGCAATCAACCCCTTATGATATACTGTCTTGGTTGAAGTATATTAAGGAAATAACTGGGAAAAGGATTGATATTCCAATAGCCTTATTATGTAATTTTATTATTCTTTGATATTACATTAAACTTGGTAAGTGTTAGAGGCTTAAAAGTTGATTTCCATGTAGAATCTGAAAACACATTTTTACGGACAGAACTGTATATTGTAAAATTTGTATGTTGAAGCCCTAATCCCCAGTGTTACTACACTTGGAAACAGGGTTATAAAGAGTCAATTAAGGGGTGCCTGGAAGTCATAGTCAGTTAAGCTTCCCACTTTTGGTTTTGGCTCAGGTCATGGTCTCAGGGTCCTGAGATAGAGCTCTGCGTTGGGCCTGGCACTTAGTACTCAGCGTAGAGTCTGCTTAGTTTCTCTCTTCCTCTCCCTCTGCCCAATCCGACTGCATGCTCTCTCTCTCAAATAAATAAATCTTTAAAAAAATTAAAAAGGCGGGCACCTGGGTGGCTCAGTTGGTTAAGCGACTGCCTTCGGCTGAGGTCATGATCCCGGAGTCCCAGGATCGAGTCCTGCATCGGGCTCCCAGCTCCATGGGGAGTCTGCTTCTCCTTCTGACCTTCTCACCTCTCATGCTCTCTCTCACTCTTTCAGATAAATAAAATCTTAAAAAAAAATTAAAAAGGCAATTAAGATTAAATGATGTCATAAGGGTATAGCTCTAATCTAATCTGACTGGTGTTTCTATAAGGAGACAATACTAGGGTCACATATGCACACAGAGAAAAGAATGAGTGGACAGGAAGAGGGTGGCTAACTATAAACCAAGGCAAGAGGACTCAGGAGAAATCATATCTGTCAGCACATTGATCTTGAACTTCTAGCCTTCAGAACAGTGAGAAGAAAAATTTCTATTGCTTAACTTACTCAGTCCATGGCATTTTTGTTATGACAGCCCTATGGAACTACTGCACAGATCAGTCAAGTTTTAGAATTCTGTAATGTTAAAATCCACTGGTCTAGCCTTCACTTTGAATGGATTTTCTATCCATGCATAATTTTGAAAAATCATTCACCAGTCACTTGGAAAATATTGATTTACTGAAATACAGATTTTCCAAATGTTGACATATTTCATTATACTAAATCAAAAAGTCACATTTTTTAAAAGTATCATTCTAGTCTCATGAAGAATGTCTTTATTAGATGTCAAGCTTAGATCAGTAGATGCTAGTTTTCCAACTTTTTTTGTATTTACCTGAAAACGTGAACTTTATTATTGTCAACAAATACTATCAGATGTTTTCCTTGAAGAGAGGAACTGATTTTATTCAATTTCAACATGTCAGCCAGATAGCCAAATCTGAACAATCATAGTTTATTTAGCAGTTGTTCTTTCAGATAAAAATGGTGCACCTTGAAAAAATTGGCTAGTTCAGCTTGCAACTGAGACAATCACATAACTGGGTTTTATCCCTTCTTTTTTCCTGAAGACAATTTGTATGTGTGGCAAGGTTCTTTTTTTTTTTTTTTTTTTTTGCATACTCCCTATTTGCTCACAAGATTATTAAAAAGATAGGAAACTGATCGTTGACATTTGATAAAATCAGTAATTTAATGGCTTTTAGGAGCACCTGGATGGCTGTTGGCTGAGGACATGCTCTTAGGGTTGTGGGATCAAGCCCCGTGTCGGGTGTTGTCTGCTTGTCCCTCTCCTTTCCCCTCTGTTCCTTCACTCCCCTAAATAAATAAGTATTTTAAAAATTATTGGCTTTTAAAAGTTGTTTTTTAAGTGAAGAATATGACTATAAGTGACTATTGCTGAACTGCCAACAGTTGTACCTAGTACTGTTTTGCACTATTAGCAAAAAAGACCAACACAGTGGAAAACAGAAAATAACACCTTAGTAATGTTATGAAATTAGATTTTATTGTGTGGATTCTCAGAAACATTGTGGGGAAACTTAGAGGTCAGTAGATTCCACCTTGATTTTGGTTCTTCCACAGAAATCGAACATTCCAAATATCCAACACTCAGCTCAATTTTTCCCACTAGGACTGAGCCTTCCCATCTCGTTGGTAGGTACAGCCATGTACCTATGCACTTAAGACTGCAACCTGGCATCATCTCAATTCCCTGTTCATAGGTTTTGTGATGGACAATCAGGAGAAATGGAGGGTAACAATTATAGAGGCAAATCAGAGGACTTTTAGGAAATATTACAGAAGTTTCTGTGTTCTTTTCATAGTCCAAAATTAAAGGAAATAAATGGAATAAATTTTAAATTCATTTTGATTTTTGCTTTTGGTTGAAAATCCATTGCCACTGCGTCTACTTAGCTCAGAAAACATCTCTCAATCAGATTACTTTAATACATGTCTAAATGGTATGCCCTACACCACTCTTGCCTCCCTCCAATTTATTCCTCCTCCCCAAGCCAGAGTTCATTGATTCACTTAAGATTCTTTAGTAGTTTTCCACTTCCCTCAATATAAATGGCACAATGACTTCTCACATCTTAAAACTTTCTAATTCAGCTCTACTAACTAATCATTCTTTGTCATTTTTCACATATAAACCAAACTTGATGATAAAGCCAAACAAATCTTCACCTTCCTAAATATGATATTCTTTCCTCTCTAGACTGCTAATCAATGCATATGTTATCTTCTCTGCGGTGGAACATTTTTTTTTCCTGATATTCATTTCCTACTCCTGCTCTTTCCATGCTATGGTTTCACTGTAGGTAACACTCTATTATTGTCCAATTCTGCTTCCATAGCATCTGTGCCTCTTTTGTCACAGCATTTATTATACCATACTGGAATTGACTGTTCCATTGTATGTGGACCCTGTTAGATCTTAAGCAATAGGAGGGCAAGTACAGTTAAGAAGTTTGTCACAGAATCACCCAAGGCAGGTACCTATTGGCTTGGTTTTACAGAATTATTTTTTATAGAATTTTAGTTATAGAATAGATTTGTAAAAACTGGGTTGAAATACATAATATAAAATATTAAATTGAGTATGATAAATGTACTTTGTTTTCATGTCCCATGTTTGAGCGTTTATAATATTCAAGTTGAAAATATAGCTCTGAGAATTTAATAGAAATTGTTTTATAACCACACTGTTTCCATTCCTAAAACTTTCAAATAAGATGTAAGCCCATTAAAATACCGAGAGCTTGTCAGATTTATCTTATAATGTAGCTCATTATTATACAAAATAGAAACAGGGACAGTTTTATGATCAGACAAAAGGATACCATTGCTACAGAAAATGTAAAGTCTTCAAAGAGTTTCAGATATGTCAAAGACTAAAAGGAGAGATAGATATAGAGATCTTTCTCAGTTATTAGATAACTCTGTTATCTCTGTTGAGAAAATAGAAGAAGCAGCAATGGAGTAAAAAATACTCTGGTAGCAAAAAAAACCAAGAATTGGATTTTTTAATTAAAATGCATCAATATTATGTTTTTACTAGAGTTAAACAATTACTTAACATAAAGTTTCTTATAAATATGGATAAATGTTTCACACCTTTTTTATATTCTTAGATTTTTTGTTTCACATATTATAAAAATACATTTGCTTTCCGCTTTCAATAGTCCATTCACAAATCACTGTACTTTGTACCAGAGTTTTGGCATTGCCATAATAGTGGGTGAAATGTTGGTATGCCCAGCTAAGTCCTCCTCATTTGTTAAGGTTAATTTTTTAAAAGATTTTTTTTAGATTTAAAAAAATTTTAGAGATTAAAAAAAAAAGATTTATTTGAGAGAGAGAGAGTGCGAGAAAGCGCAAACAGGGGAGAGGCAGAGGGAGAGGGACAAACAGACTCCCTGCTGAGCAGCGAGCCAACATGGGTCTTGATCCTAGGACCTGGGATCATGACCTGAGCTGAAAGCAGATACTTAACAGAATGAGCCACCTAGTTGCCCTAAGGTTTCAAGAGCTTTCTCCTGAGGAGACCAAAAGTGGGTAGTCCAGGGCTCAGGCTAAAATTCACCAAGATGTCCTAGTTGGCTGAATTATGCTGAGGGTGCAGTGTAGTCCACGGGGGCAGATAAACGAAGTTCTGCTCACAGAAGGACATTCCTGAACATGGCAAGAAGTGTGAGAAAAGGGGTGGAGAAGTGAATCATGCCCCATGCCCTAAGAATTCTGGATTCTCCTGTGGTTTAAATTTGTTGGAAATAGTGACAGAAGCTGGTTTATGATCAAAACAGTAAAATGACACTGACTTAGGAAAAGGAGACATGAGACAAACTGTGAGAAAGACACTGGGAAACACTAGGGGATTTGCTCTGAGACCATTCTCTACAGCAAAGAGAAACTCTGAAAACTTGAAAAAAAACCATAATGAGCGTAACATGCCAATCTGATATTTTTCTGTATCCATTAGGTGCACTTGAAAATGAGGACATTTCCTTAAAGACTTTTGCCACTGACCAGAAGTAACAGTATTAAAAAAGCAAGGGAGACTTGCAAACCAAGAGTATACCACCCATCACCCCATACAATAATTTCCAAAAGGAGTAGTGAAGTCTAAGGTGGAAGGAAATATCAATAAAGCATTTTAAGAATCAAACCCAAAACTGATCCTCAGAATCTTAACTCACATTTCAATGTTATGTAAGTCTGTTTAAATATGGAGAAATCCTAAATTGTTTCTTGCATTTGATCTCTGCTAAATGAATACCTCTGTCTTTGAAACCTAAGAGAATGTTATGGAAATTAAATGTGGATAGTAATTTTTGAGAGTTAAAATTTAAAAAGTACATTAAGTTTAAGGAAAGAGGGGGCACCTGGGTAGCTCAGTGGGTTAAAGCCTCTGCCTTAGGCTCAGGTCACAATCTCAGGGTCCTGGGATGGAGCCCCACATTGGGCTCTCTGCTCAGCAGGGAGCCTGCTTCCCCTTTTCTCTCTCTGCCTGCCTCTCTGCCTACTTGTGATATCTCTTTCTGTGTCAAATAAATAAATAAAATCTTTAAAAAAAATTAAAAAAAGTTTAAGGAAAGATATGTCTAAGCAATAGAGTTTAATTTTTATTTATTTCTCCTTTTCATTTAGTAAAACATTATCATTGCCCACAAATTTAATTATGTGCTCTTCTCATTTCAGATGTAGGAGGTATTTTCTTATTCACGTTTAAAAATATGGTCAATTATTGATGTACTGAAGATAATTTACATATAAACAAAGGAGTTAACAAGTATTATTTTTAGGATATTCCCTTACCTCTAAAAGAAAATTGACAAGTTCTAAAATATACTAAGGGAACAGGAATGGGGAATGTGGAGGAGAGAGGAAAGTAGAAAAAGATGCTGCAATTTAGGAGGGAATTTTTAAAAATACAAAAGAGAAGTAGCAGTTGAACCGACTGAGACAATCAAACTGCCTATTCCCCACAAAGCAGGCAGGTACATAACCTGGCCTGGCAACAAAGCCAGGATTAATGTGCTTCCTGTACGTCTATGAAAAGAGTAATGGGACTTTGGTGGGGAGGCAGTCTCGAACCAGTCCCAATCCGGGACTTTATAGCACGCTCACAACACAGTGTTACTTGCTAAACAACAAGAGGAGACACTGAATAGAGCTGAGTTACAGAGAAAACCCTGCAGCAGAGCATCAGAATGGAAAATTTCTGTAGTAGCTAGATATACCGCAGTAGCAGCTGCAAACTAAACAGGAAATGTTGGTACTGGGGTCATCAAGAAGGCAGGATTCATGTGTTTATTTCAATTATTTCATCTCTGAATGTCACATTCCTTAGCATATTAATTCCCCCCAAAAATATTGACTAATGTTGAAAAACACTGTCTCAGTCAAGCATCATATTATCTGTGGCCCTGGCAGTGCTGTGTGTGTGTGTGTGTGTGTGTGTGTGTGTTACATCCTGTGTATTCATTCCAATCTCCCTTTGCTAAGTGGCAAAATGTTCTGTATAATGGGAGCGGGTAGGGCAAGATGCTTTTCTAGTAACCTAGATGGAGAGGGTGAGCCAAAAAATTATTGTTTATTACTGCGTTTTTCACTTCATTATATGCTCAGTTTGCACCTGTTATATAAATATAAACAGAGCAGAGAAGAACATAAGGAAGAGAAAAAAGTATATACAAATATGCAATACAAAGAAAACTAATTATGTATACCTTTGAAAAAGAACAGGGAGAGAGAAATGATTCTGAAGTTTCACTATAAAAATGGCATCAATTTGTTCCCCCTTTTAGTAAACTCTGCCTTGAAATATTTTTTTTCAGGCCAAATCTGTGATAGCAGCAGATATTAACTGTGGAAATAAACTAGCAAAGTGCATGTTGCACTAAAGGACAAAAATAGTTAGCTCTGTCTCGAAGCTGTGGAGAAAAAATGTCCTTCACTAATTTGTCTCTAGATTAAGGGGTAGATTAAACTTGACTTCACATCTATTGTCAAGTAAGCTGGCAATTCATTTGTAACTTCATTTATTTTTATGCCTTTTATTATTTCCCCAAGTAGCTAGGTTCAGATTTCTTACATGGGGCTGATTTGTGGACTCAGCCCGTGAAGCAGAAGATGAGGTCAAATCCACCCGTACGAAGGCATCATTTATTAGAAAGGGGATCTATTTCAGGAGACAGTGTAAGAAACTGTATAGCTCCAGATCAAATATATCTTTCTTTCTATGGATTCTGTGTTTGGCTTCCAGAACGAGGCTTATGGCCATTCATAGAAATGAATGTGACCAAAATATCTCACCACTTTAATTTGTTGTGATTGATCTGTATGGCAGTGCTGATATCACCATCTCAATTAGTTGTAGCAAACTGTATCTGACAAACCATTAGATAACATATTCATTCTTTCCGTAGAGGTCTTATGCTGAAACAGATTCTTTACCTGCTTTATCTCATGTAGTCTTTATTCAGTTCTACCGAGTGGTAAATATTATCTATAATTTGTGGATGATAACCTTGGAGACATCATTAACATGCACAGGATCACAAATCCAACGGTGGCAGTGTTGGAACTTAAATACCAAGGATCTTCCCGAGGCTCTGCTTCTTAGCCACTGAACTACACCAACCTGATAGTCAAGTTTATGTTGCAATAGTATCAACTTGTCATCAATATTAACATAAGCTGTAAGAGTTTGTCAATGGCATAGGTAGAGCCAGGATTTACAGGAAATAGAATAATTAGCCATTGCCTTTTAAATATATTTTTGAAAGATTTTATTTATTTATTTATTTGCTTACCTATTTATCTATCTATTTATTCATTTATTTACGAGAAAGCAGGGGGAGAGGCACAGGGGAAGGAAGAGGGAGAGGGAGAGAATCTCATGCAGACTCCATGAAGCACGTAGCTGGACGTGGGGCTCTATTTCACGACACTGAGATCATGATCTAAGTCAAAACCAAGAGTGGGGCACTTAACCAACTGAGCCACACAGGCGCCTCTGCCTTTTCAATATTTTTATCAAGTGAAAAGAATTAGGGAAATGCCTCACAGGTAAACCTAATGTGAAACAGGCAAATTTTAAAGGTTGTGAGAATTTGTATATCCCAAATTATTATATCTTATTTTGTTTAGGTTGGGATAAAATGCTCTGGTAGAAAATAAAGAGTAAAACCACTAAAAGAAGCTATGTGGTTTTGATAGAAAGCCAAATTTTAAATTGCAGCAGTATATACCAGAACAGGAAGGGTTAGTAAACAAGGCAATAAAATGTATCATTTTGTTATAAGAGCCAGTAATACAGCATGAGTGTAATGGGTTCTTCCAGAGAGAGAAATACTCCCTGCCTGTCATGGAGGGTAAAAGAAGACAAGTTAGCCCAGTTTCAACTGTGTCTCATCTTAAATAGGGTGATTCTTGTGTTCAGACTATAGGAAGACTCTACAGCAGCATTATGAGAGAAATACACACAAACAAACAAACACACCCGGGCATCAATTTCACTGTGATCCATGAGACTGACCTTCAGCAGGGCAGTATGTTCTTACTTTTGAGGTTAAGCTGAAGGTTTGGTCTGACAACCTTTTTCTGACATCTCCAAAGAACTGCCTACCCAGAGCCTTGCATGAAATCCAATTTAAAAGGAAAACCTTTTAGATAGTACTGAGCTGATGAATAAATCATATTCACTCGCAACACTTTCAATTGTATGCCCCCAGGTTAGAAAGAAGGGTTCCTGCTATATTTGGAGGGGACAGTGAGGCCGATAGGGAAAATTTTCTAAGACAGGAAGGAAGTAAATGACTACCCTTCCACTGGATGGGAAATAGTTGGGGGCAGAGAGGAAGTCAGGTCAGAAGTCAGACACCAGGGTCTTCATTTAGAGTCAAAACAATAAGGTGGTGAAAATTGACCAAATGAGTTTGGAAAGTCCCATTGCAGGGGATTTGCTTCATTTTTCTCCCTCAGGTGTAACCTATAATGATTGCAAGCTGCTGAGAGAAGTCTCATATTCAGCAGGGCTCTGACACCACAGGGCAGCTGTTCAGAAATGGGTGAGGAAAATATCAATGCAGAATGGGGGCTGGGACCCAGCTGCCTTGCAGTGTGCTCCTTCGTAGACATGGAACATTCTGAGCAGATGGAAAATAGCAGTTAGCTGAATTTACTCTGATATTCTATCTTGACTCCTGAAGTAGAAGACATTCCCCAAATCTTGCAGGGTCCCACTGGGTACAGGGGGGACAAGCTGTGTTGACAGCCAGAAGACTGTCCCAGAGCTACCTTCAGCAAGTGCAATAACCAAGTAGCCAAGCCTATGAGCTGGAGGCCTGAAGCAGGGGCCAAATGAAAGAAGGGTCTCAGCCTTCAGTTTTGCAGCTTCTGTGAAAGAAGAGGTGAAATCCAGAGAACTGGATAGCAAGGATGGAAACATCATGGTTCTCCCTTCGTTTCGTCTCAGCATTAGGGGCTGCTGACCGTGCACGCAAGAACCAAAGCCGCATCAAAAATACATTCGTGGTCACCAATGCCAGATGCCCACAGGAAAGACGAGACTCAGCATGTCACATGAGGGTGGGGTGGCATAAACCCAGAAGACAGCCCAAGGAAACTGATCCTTCTCCAATCTCAAAGGATAACTGCATCAGTGAAGGAGAGAGAAAATGGGAAAACGGTTCTGAGGGGGATCTGGGATTTGAACTGACTGTATATTTTCTTGAGACTGTTTTGAAATGTTCTGAAGAACAACAGAGGTTTTAAATAAGAAAAGTTTGAGAACCTTATATTCATTTTCTACCAGCCAGAATGGTAAGGCTCATAAGGATATTTAGATCACTTATAGAACATAAAGAGAGTACAGATTTTGGCTTATCTGCATTAGAGTGTGCAAAATTTCAACCATGCTACATATGTCAGACCCAGATGAGAGGATCCACCCCTTCACTCTTTTTCCACATTTAGCATTTCATAAACTTAGTAATTTTCCTGAAGATTTTGTAAGGAAGATGTACTAAACAGCCTTCTGCCATTCTGCCATCCTGCTGGATCTCTACAGGAAATCTCCGAGCAGCCAGGCCTCTGACATGTGATCTCCTAACTGTGCACAACTTTCTAAGAAGTGACCACCACTCCACCAGCTCCCGCTTCTTTTCCTGCGGGGAGCAGTTTTGTCCAGCTGACTGGTCCCAAGACTGTGGATGGAGGCACTCTATTTTGCCAGCTAGGCTGTAAGCAGAATAGCCTAGTATTTCAAAGCTTGACACTCTGATCAAAGGGTGTAGCCTGAAATGATGACTTGTATTCATATGGTTGTAACTAAAAATGGGAATGCTGTAGGGGTGCCTGGGTGGCTCAGTGGGTTGAGCCTCCAACTCCTGATCTGGGCTCAGGTCATGATCTCAGCATCATGAAATCAGGCTCCATGTTCTGTGGGGAGTTTGCTTGAGATTCTCTCTCTTCCTCTGCCCTTCCCCTCCGGCCCGGCTCCTCCTCCCCTCAGATAAATAAATCTAAAAAAAAAAAAAAAAGAATTCTCTCTCTTCCTCTGCCCCTCCCCCACCCACATGCACTCTCTCTCTCTCTCTCTCTAAAAATAAATAAAATAAAAAAAATTAAAATGGGATGCTGTATAAATTGAGATGTAGGAGTATGTGAGATCGAGTTGCTCATGCCAGATTCACATCGAATAGTGTTTCCAAATGATGAGCTTTAAACCTTTGGAAAAAGAACCCTAGTGTCATTGTAGAGAGTCTGATCCAATAACACAGTAAAATTTTAAAACACTTTCACATCGCTTTTCTTACAAAATAGCACTGGATGGACATGTCCAGATCTCCATTATTCAACATAGAAACTCGAGTTTCAATGAAGTTGTCGTGTGTATAGGTCACTTCACTAGAAATGCTTCAGTGTCCTAGCCATGGACAAGGGCTTTGTCCTCTACTTTTGTTTCCAGGTAAATTGTCTAACCTTTCTGAGCCACAATTTTATCATCTCTAGAATAGAGCCAATTATCTACATTTAGAATTACCATGACAATAGTGATAACAGCGCTCAATTCAGATATAAAGGACATTGACATAATTGTTGTTGTTGACGGTTGAGCATCCCCTCTAGGCCATATCTGACATTAATGAAAATGGCAGGTACTTGAATTGCATAGGCTACAGTTAGGAAACCTAACAATGTCAAGTATAATCTCATAACTTAAAATGTATTGTGGTGACATATTCATTATTGTTATTAATACCTTTTTTGATAGGTTTGAATACTTCTCACATTAATAATCATAATTGTTATTGTAACAATTATAATATATTGTTATCATTCAGCACTCCAATTCGTTCTCATCAATCTGTTGTTGTCTTACATAGCTCATGATTTCATGTATACCAAATGATATAAGTAAATGCTTGATTCCTATGTTAGTATTCAGAGGCATAGATTTTCAGCAATCATTGGGAAGATGTTGTTCTCTTCCTTGGATCTTTATAGTTCTTTTTTTTTTTTTAATTTCAATTCATTTTTCCCCCTCTTACTTACGCTCATATAATGAAAATTTATCCAGGCTCCTTAGTTATCAAGGGACAAGATGACAAGATTATGGATTTTGCTTCCACTGTCTACTGATATCTCTCTTAGATGCTCCCTTCTCTCTCCCCCTTCACTCCAGGTGGCTAAGCACCTCCTTTTCTTATGTTCTCCTTGACTATTAAGCAGGCAGAGTCTCCCTGCTATACTGAGTTGTATGACTCTCTCCCAACTAATTACCCAAAGCTGAACTTATGAAGTATCTTGAAAACTGCTTTCAAGAGGCACCACTGCTAACCTCTTCCTTTCTCCTTCACCTTGTCAAGACCTATTTTCATTAATTTTGCAAATAGTTGTTGAGCATCTACAACCTACCAAGCAATATTACATCGAATCTCTTTTATTTATGCACTGACTATAGGAGGTAGTAGGTTCCGGTTTATAAATTCTGTTTTAATCTCTGAATAGATGTAAAAACAAAATAGCTATAATATCCACTTATAAAAATATCTTTCTTGCAGTGCAGTATTAATCATTACTAATTACAGAGTAATTATTCTATACTAGGCACTGACTAAAGGCTTTGCATGGATTGATGGCATATAGTTCTCATAATGCAGATCTTCTGTCATAATTTTTAGAAAAGAAACAGATTTAGAAACATTAGTAAATTCCTTAAGGTCAAACTGTAAGAACCTGGTAAAAGCAAGACAGCAAATTCAGAGAACTGCACTTTCAACTGTTATGCAAAACCGATGGTTCTTTAGTTCTTGATTCTGTGCCCAGGGTTTAGTTAGTAGAGCTCAGGGAGCATTAAAAAAACAAAACAAAACAAAAAACCCCAAAACCTATGTTTCCACTCCCCCTCAACCCTATGCAGCGAGGGGCACGGGGAATGAAATTTATTTAAGCCAGCCATGTTGATTTTTCCAAATTCAGGTTCAAAAGCCTGATAATGAGTGAAATTATTTCTTAGGTCTGATCATAGGTTGTAACCATCAGCTTTTGGTGGTTTTGGTTTTAACTCTTTCTGCTACTGGAAGAAGGCTATATTAGGTTAGGTGGGTAGGTAGAAAAACAGCTATAGATATATACATACACACAATTAGATACCTAGATGTGTGTACATGTGTGTGCCAGACACATGGGTACACAGAACTGGCATAGGAGAGAATCGTCATCACTGTGGAGTTTTCAAGTCCCACTCCTGGATATTATTAAAATGCCACCTGGTAAAATGTACACATGGAGTTCTATGTCTCTGCGTGTGTGTCTGTTATATACATTTATAAATCTCCCACTGTGGCCATTCCCCACATTGTCAGTTGAGGTGCTCCAATAGTTATGGACCTGTTTTGGCTTTAAGAGTGACCTCGTATTGGATCCTGCTGCTGGTCAAATGGGTTAAAGGGAGATCCCTTTGTACATACAAACGCCTATAACATGTTGCCAAGACAAATGAGATTTGTCTACGTTCTAAATATACTTAAGTTTCACAGAATTCACTTACAAAGGGTTTTCTTTTCTTTGACCATTTAAATTTTATTTCCTAAAAATTGCGGAAACCATGGGAAATTCACAGCGGCCCCTTCAGCAATGCACAGCAGATGGGAATTGGAAGCTTTAATAGATGCAGGAGGATAAAGTTGCCCCTCCCTAGTAGTAGACCTTTTATTTCAGGATAGACAGTGATCCAGGTTTAAAAATGACTTGTGGGTGATATATATAGGAAGTACAATATGTTCCAATTTGACAACAGGAACAGTACTTTTTTAGAAGAAAATATAATGCAGGGATTCACTCATATTCAATTATGTATTTTTAAAAAGGCAGAGGGATTCAGTGGTACAGTGATGAATTATTTCACCAACGGAGAATTTGGGGGAAGGGCTATCTGAATATTCTGGAGAGAACAAGTGTCAATTTAGCCAAGCAAGTGATTTAACTCATGGGTTTTTTCCCACTGAATTTCCTGTCTACTGGAATAATTAATGCCTTATTTTAGTAATGGTTAGGATATTAAATCAATGGGATCTGTTTAGTGGAACAATTAAGTGAGAAAAAAAAGAGTATAACCACTTGTGGGGGCATGGGTGAGGGGCTAGACAGCATTCTCAGAGTTGAGTTTCAGATACTCTAAGCCATTGCTTTTACCTGACTACCACTCCTCACTTAATTGATAGAGAGGTGAGTTGGGCTCAAGCATCTAGCCAGTGATTCTCAAGCCTGGCTAAATATAAGCATAGCCTGGGGAGCTAATAAAAAAACACCCATTTCAGGGCCCATTCCGAGACCAATTTCAGCAGAAACTCTGTATGGGGAGCAAGTGATGAATGGGTATTTCTGAAAGCTACTCTGTCCACAGTGATGTTAATAAGCAGCTTGGGTTGAGATCTGTTGGTGTACTGGATAGGAATTAAGTCCAGTCCAAGGTAGACCTTGGTTGCTGAAAGCAGTCTGTCCTTAAGCTTTAAAAAAAAGTCCTGTACTTTTTTTTAAATCACAAGATAATTTCTCCTTAACTTTTCTCAGTTATCAGGTTGCAAAAATCATCAAGGCTACTCATAAATCTTACCAAACACTCCATTTTGTGAACTCATGGCAATTAATGTATGAGCCCCTTTCTTCATTATCACAATTGAGGATATAACCTTCTGAAAGGCATCCTTGTTTATATCTAGATAAATGCTTGCTGAGATCTTGGCATTAAGATGATAAAGTTAAGCTTCTACTCTCTCTTAATAGGATTTAGAAAGAAATGGAGAGATTAATATCACAACTGAGGTAGAAAGTAGAATTGACCTTTGTATTAAATGAAGGGCAATCTAAAAAAGTCGTTCTATCTTAAAACAAGTAAAATACTTTATAATCCAACCAAAATCATTTCTTAGATCAGCTTTTACTAAGTGGCTTTCTAGTGGTTTCTTTTAAGTGAATATTTTATCATATTTCTGAAATTTATAAAAGACCATTAAAAGAAGTCTAGAATGCCCAGTGTTCAATCTACACAGCAGGGCCTGGATACCTAATTCAAAGAAATTAAGTTTATATCCACCATAAGCCAGATCCTTTTCTCCCTTTGAACTTTGGATTCTGTGTTGTGCTGTTCCCACTGACACTGTAAATTAAAGGATAAAATGGTGACTTTCCATTCTGCTTCCCATAATGATGTATTCTTAGCTGAGCTTAGGTGAGAAATTTGAATGTTTCAGAAAACCAGATTGCTTTCTTTCCTGCCTCAGGGACCAAACTGGCACAACACAGGATCATATATCATTCCAAAAAATTTATACTTGCTTACAGTATTAGATTTTGTTTTAGCCTTTTATTTCTTCTCAACAGATTTTTCACAGCCACAATACTGGAGGCTGTTTCTGAAAACTGCTAATTTTTAAAAATAGACCAGTCAACCAAATTAGCAGGATGACTGAGGAAGAACTTTATTAGGGAGTGAACAGCCGTAAGGTCTCAATAAATCTTTTCAGTCATCTGAAAAAATGAAAAGCTTGGAGGGATCAGGGGGGTGGGGCATGATTAGCTCAGATTTATTCAAACAACCAAGAAAAACAAATGTATGATTTTGTAGAAGTCCCTTTGAAATTTCATTTCCATAGACTCTCTCTTGCCTGAAGGGCACAATCGTTTTATGTGATAATATAGATTTAGGAACTAGATGTCCTATCTATTAGGGAGTATTTATTTTAAAATAGTTATCAGGCTTGCTCAATCTTTCCCTCATCTGCAAGCTTTCTAAACACCTGTATTATATATAGCTCATTATATTACAGTTTTGGTTTTTTTTTTTTTTTTTAAGTGTTTTCCCAGATAGTCTGAGTCCCTCCAGTGCAGGGCTTATGTCTTCCATTTATGGCCTACATATGGGAGGTACTTGAAAAAAACATTCATTCAACTGAAATAAGGGCTGCATTAATCTTTGAAAGTATAATTTTGCTGATTTTTTTAATGTTGATGACTTCGCTGACAGATTTTGAGATTTTCAAGAGTATAGTAGGCACTCAAAACAATTGTTTCTCATGAAATTGTATCATTGTTTCAGTACATACTTAGAGTTGTTAAACCAGCTTTCATGGGAAACAATTATAGGGTACTGTCAATTTATAGAATACTGTCAAAAAATCAATTGCAGGAGACTGAACTTATCTGGAGTGCCAAAGGAGGAGTCGTTGAAGAAGTGATATTTGAACCAAGATCAAAAACACAAGTAGGCAAGAGTGGTGAAGGAGGGGGGCATAGGTGTATTGAGGGTGGGGAGGTTCATGTGAAATAGAAGCAAGAGTATGTGAAAAGGCCCTCAGGTAAGTAGGAGGTTGACAATTTTTTTTTTTGGATTTTATTTATTTACTTGAGAGAGAGAGAGACATCACAAGTAGGCAGAGAGGCAGGCAGAGAGAGAGGGGAAAGCAGGCTCCCCGTTGAACAGAGAGCCTGATGAGGGGCTCGATCCCAGGACCCTGAGATCATGACCTGAGTTGAAGGCAGAAGCTTTAACCCACTGAGCCACCCAGGCACCCCAGGAGGTTGACACATTAAAGCAACTGATGAAAGAACAGTGTGGCTGGAGCATAAAGTAGAGAAGAATGGTTTTAAGCAAAAAAGATTAATAATCATATTTGTCTTTCAAACTCTTCCTGTTATGTCAAAAAAAGAGAGCTCTAAGGGAAGATGTGGGCAGGCCAGATAGGACACCATTGAAGGAGTCCAGGCAAAAGGAGATGGTGGCTTGTACTTGGCATGAGTATGGTGGTGATGTTGAGAAACGCGGTGACTCTAGCATATTTGGTGGTGAAATCAACAAGGCTTGCTAATGAACTGAATAAAGGGTGAAAAGAAAGAAGATAGTCAGAATGATTCCTAAGTTTCTGGCTTTGTGAACAGGTAGATGATTGTACCTTCCATTAAGGAATGAAACACAAGAGGAAGGCAGGCGTGAAACTTGGGACATATTAACTTTGATGTGCTTGTGAACATCTAAATTGTGATATCTGGAAGATAGCTGATATACTCCTCCAGAGATGAGCAGAGGACTGGGCTGGAAATGTAATCGGAGTCATTGGCATGAATGAATGGATTTCAACTGAAGCCATACACTGGGCTAACTGGACTGGGATGAAATATAAGATGGAAAGAAAAGGGGAGGCCTTTCACTAAGCCTACACAATCCCAGCTTTTAACAGAAAGGTAGAGAAAAATGAGCAAGCAAAGAACATTGAGGAGGTGGGGGCAGAGAGGAAGAAAACAAACAAAAATTATATTGGTATAGGAAAGAAATCCAAAAGACAAAAACACAAAGCATTGCAAGATGGAAGGTATGGTCAGCTTAGCAGAAGACCCAAAAACTTTGAATTTAGTAACATGCTGGAATAGAGTAGATGTTGGTACAAATGAGAAAGTTCTTATCGAATAGCTTCCCATATCCTTTCACTTCTCTGTCTCCCATATCAAATTGAAAACTTTTATAAGTAAGAAGATTTTGGTTTGTTTTTTTCTTGTTTAGGCTAGGTTATCTAGAGAGAATAAATAGAATAACAGGGATGCTGGATTTTTATAGAGAATAGAACAATCTTGAAATAATCTCTTCACAGGATGGGAGAAACAAAATGTGCTAGGATTGCATGGCTAATAAATATACAATAATTATAATTTTATGTGCATTGTTATTGTCTCTAGCTGAGTCGGGCTGCTTAGATCTAGGATAGATAAAGCAAATAGTTGGCTTCATCAGTGGTTGGTGATGTTTATGATTAAAAAGTCAAAGCCAGTGGGGCAAGGGAGTTTTGGATATTGACATGAACTTACTGACATAATGATTCATGCAACTTAAGCTGGTTAAGAAAAAAATAAAAACAGGGATACCCGGGTGGTTCAGCTGGTTAAGCATCTGCCTTCGGCTCAGATCATGATCCCAGGGTCCTGGGCTTGAGTCCTGCATCAGGCTCCCTGCTCAGCGGGGAGCCTATTCCTCCCCCTCCCTCTACCTGCCACTCTGTCTGCTTATACTCTCTCTCTCTCTCTCTCTCTCTCACTCTCTGTCAAATAAATAATCCTAAAAAAAATCTAAAAAAAAAAATAAAAACAGAAAAACAGAAGGAAAGAGCGTGAGCAGTTAATGAATAAAGGGGCCTATGACAGTGATATGAAGTTGCCTAATGTCATGATAGGGTAGAAGAAAGACCTTATTCTTCAACAATCTAGCTAATGAATAAAGAGAGGCCAATAATAGTGGCATCAAGGAAATGGAGGTCACAATGAGGTAGAAAAATAATCATATAGGGAATACTTGAACAATAAAACTTATATTCCCAAAGTACAGTGCTTAAATTAGTGATTTCTGGTGGAGAGGTTTTGGGGGATAACTATAGGGCATGCTATGCACACAGCTGATTGCCTGCAGTGTAGCTCAGAAATTCATGGGAGATGAGGAGGCCAAAATGAAACACTAAGCTCTAGTAACTAGAGTATAAGGGCCATCATAAGAACATGTACCAATGAAAAATGGTAGGAATTGAGTTGCAGATGAAAACTGAAATAAGTATACTCAATGAATCTTAATTAAATGATCCACAATGACAAAATAGACATATACGGATAAGGGTAATTGGAAAATAGGTCATTATTTTTTTTTAATGTTCACTTGAGACTTTCCGGAATAATCCCAAATGGCTTTTCTTCTAGGTGAAAATAGAATCATCTGTTTATTAAAAAACACAATATCTTTAAGTTTTCTGTCTCTGGAACCATATTTTCTATATGAATTATTAAAGTGAGTTTTTGTTATTATATTTTAAGCATAGCACAATTCTCAATGTGAAATAAAAAATATTGGTAATGATAAAGGATGAAGTTTTCCAAATAGAGGCCTTTATTCTGTATTGTGTCTTTCTTCTTTGGTAGAAGAGAATTATAACCTCATCATCAGATTTAACACAAGAGGGAAAAATTGAACTTCAGTCTAATAGATTAACTTACTGTACATGTTCTAAAAAAAAAGAAAAAAAGGAAATTGCCTTAGGAAATATCTGAAACATAATAAATCAGTTTGAGAAATAAAACCGTGCTATACATTGTGAGGCCAAAAAAAAAAAAAAAAAAAAAAATCCTGGAAACACTGATTTGTCTGTCTTCCATAGGAAAAATAAAACCCTATCTAGCCAATGTTAATCACCTAACATTTATGTAAAATATTAAGATAGGAAGCATCAACTAACAGATAGTAACATGAATTTCTCTTTTCCTAGCAACTTGAAGAAAGTTTTTGGTATCTTATTACAAACCATAGAACAAGCTGCTTTAAAATTCCAAGGATAATTTATATGACAAAGGATCGATTGCTACTAAAATATAATTTTGATATTTTGTATGGAATAGTTTGCAATTATTACTTTCTCTCTATATATGTATGTGTATGTATTAGTGTGTGTATAAATATTTTGGAAAATTGAACAATTATTGACATTATATAAAAAAGAAATGTCAAAAGTGGCTACACATATATATGTGTATATATATTATACACATATATATACATATATATATGCATATATAATATGCAAATGTAGACATACTTGTCCAGACTAACTCAGAAGAAATGATGGTTTCTTTAGTACCTGATAACTCTTCTACAGTTGGCTATTTTTCGACTGAAAAAAATTTTATCTAAATGAAATATTAATATTTGATGCTATACACAGCTTAGCCAGAGTTAACCATATACATCACTTCAGAAATTCCTAAACATTTTATTGTGGTCAAATAGTACTTTGCCATTTCATTGGATTGTTCAGCAGATTCCTGTTAATTAGCTGCTATCAATTACGTCAGTGTTGTGAATGTTGAATCTTGCTTATCTTACTTCTTAAATAAACATCCTTCATAATTACAGTAATGGGAGCTTGGTGCCAGTAGTCACAGCTCCCATTTGACCCCGTGTCATAATCAAACTTCTGCAGGCAACTTTTTATGCCTTTTCATTCGGTAAGATCTCACGGAACTAACCAGAAGCAAGGAATTTATGCTTAACGTGTGAATGCAGAACACACGATCTGTTGTAAAGGATATTGGCAAAGCTGCTGTAGAAGTTGTAGGTTTCAAAGTGCTGCTGTTTTAGTGTGGCCTGAAGCAGCTGAAAGTAGAAGCATTGGGAGATTGGGTTGATATTCCAGGATATCATGTTCTACCAGAGAGCAAAACCGATGGGAGTTTCCTGAGAACACTCACTGTATGCAGAAAGCATTTTGGAATATATTTAAAACTCTACAGCTTCAGTGAATGCATTGTTTTAGAAAAGATGAGGAATGCAAAAAGGCTGGGTGACTACACAAGGTGGGAAGCTCAGGGACAGAACAACATGAGCCATATAATGATTTTAAAGTGTAAAGGAGAAAAACAGAAAATAGAGAGTAGGAAACTACAGGAGACCAAGAGGGGTGGTGCAGTGCATATATTATATGTAAAATTTTTAAAAGGAGTAAGAAAAGAAGAGAGAAACTAGGTGAATCAGATTTTAAAAAAAAAGTAAAGCTTTGTTAACAGATTAACTGCAAATCTATAAAGTGGGATTTTTTTTTTAAGATTTTATTTATTTATTTGACAGAGAGTGAGAGTGAGAGAGAAAAAGCACAAGCAGGGAGAGAAGCAGGCAGAGAGAGTGGGAGAAGAAGGCTCCCCACTGAACAGAGATCCCAACATGGGGCTTGATTCTAGGACCCCGGGATTATGACCTGAGCGGAAGGCAGACACTTAACTGAACCACCCAGGTGCCCCCGTGGATCTTTTTTTTTAAAGATTTATTTTAGTTACTTGAGAGAGGGAGAGAGAGCAAGAGCAGGAGGAAGCACAGAGGGAGAGGGAGACTCAAGCAGTCTCAAGCAGTAGAAAGTCAAGCAGACTTTCTACTAAGAATGGAGCCTGAAGGCTCTGAGCTTGATCCCAGGACCCTGAGATCCTGACCTGAGCTGAAATCAAGAGACAGACGCTTAATCAACTGAGCCACCCTAGTGCCCTATAGTGGTATTCTTAAACTTTCTGCAACACATATGAAAAAGAGATGGTAGACTAAGACTTTTAAAAAAACAAGCACAAAACTGAGATTAACCCAGTCAAAAGACAGCCATTATTGATTTCCAAGAGAAAGAGATCTGGCATTAAAGATAAGCTCATGCTAGTTCAGTAATTCTGCATTTAATTATTCATTTGTTTGATTTAAATGTATAACTTTTCAGTGATTCAGTAATAAAGTTTAGTCATAAAGGGATTAAAGTATTTTAACTCAATCCCTTTTCACTTGTCTCATGACTGAGCAATCTCAGTGAAGCATTCTTTCTAAGATCCTTTTGGACCAAGTAGAATATAAATAAAAAATAAAATGTATAATATTGTTAGAAGTAAAATACATTAATCCAGGTTTACCAAGTAACTGTTTGGTTGGTGGATAGAACTCAGGCAAGAATAATTATGTCTATGTAGATCTGCTGCAAGATGCAATTAGTTACATGAGTTGCAAAAGTCCTACTTAGGTAACTTATGACCAAAAGAGAGAGGAGTCAGAAGACCCAAGTACTAATACATCATTTGCTACTATTTCCATAACATCAGGAAAGATACTACATTTCTAATCCTCAATTTCTTCATCCATAAAATGATAACGAATATAACCTATATAATATATAATACTTGAGTATTTACTATAAAATATTTAAGTAAAAAATAAATATTAAATGTTATTTTCTTGCTAATATATTTTCAAATACATCCTACTGTTCTGGTACTCTCCCTTCCTCTTCCGCAGGGTCTTTTCTTTCTATACACTCCTTCCACCTCTTTTTCCACACATATACATAGTCACACCCAGATCCCAGAGTGGATCTGATCAGGCTCTCATTGCCTATTTTCTAATTTATTTTTCTAACTTGATAGATAACCATAATTACAATAGAAATCTTTCATTTTTAACTTCTTTTAGCATTATTAAAGTTGAACTGTAAAGAAGGTGTTAAAGTCTAAGGAAAAGTTATTGAAAATAGTGAGGCAAAAAGATAGGTTATGTTAGTCACTATATAACCAGGTATCGAGTAAATTAAAAGCTAAGAGATATGTGCTTTTCCCTATGGATATTGTCTTGATAATCTTCAAGGATAATGAGCAAGTAAATACCATATATGGTAGCATCTAAAAACATGAAATAGATAAGAATAATCTTATCAAAATATGCTCAAGTTATTAACATTGAAAAATACAAAACATTGCCAAGAGAAAGTAAAAAATGACATAAATAAGTGTTGGGATATGCCATGTACATGGATTGGAAAACATAATATTATAAAGATGTCAATATTCCCTAAATTGATCTATATATTTAATGCAGTACCAAAATTTCAGGTGAAATTTAGGTAGAAAATGACAAATTTTTTTTTAAAGATTTTATTTATTTATTTGAAAGAGAGAGACAGAGCTCAAGAAGGAGTGGCAGGCAGAGGGAGAAGCAGGCTCCTCGCTGAGCAAGGAGCCCAATGTGGGACTCAATCCCAGGACCCTGGAATCATGACCTGAGCTGAAGGCAGACGCTTAACTGACTGAGCCACCCAGGTGTCACGAAAATGACAAACTAAATCTAAAATTTACATGGAATTACAAAGGCCCTATAACAGCCAAAATAGTTTTACTGAACATTTTTAAAGAATTACATTATGTCATTTAAAGACTATATAATGCTATAGTATAAAAAATAATGTAATGACAGCATAAAGACAGGCATATACATTAATGGAACAGAACAGGGAGTCTATAAAGAGACTGACACATATTTGGTTTTCAACAAAGGGCAAAGGTAATTCAATGAGAAAGGGTGGTATTTCCAACAAATGGCAATATAACAGCTAGACATCCATATTCAAATAAATAAACCTTGGCTGTTTACCTCATGCCATATAAAAATAACTAGAAATGGACATTAAACATAAGAGCTAAAAGTATAAAATTTCTAGAAAAATATATGACATCTATGGGACTTCATATTAGACAACTAAAATAGGACAAAAAGCAAAAGTTTTTTAAGAAAAAAATGATGAACTGTAGTGGATCAAAATTTTAAAATTTTGCTTTTACAAAGACTATTAAGTTGAAAAGGCAAGCACAGACTGGGAGAAAATATTTGTCTAGCATGTATTGGTAAAAAAAACAAAAACAAAAGCAAAAACCCAAAAGACAAAAAACAAACAAAGAATTTGTATCTCGGTTATATAAAGAACTCTTACAATTGAATAACTGAAAGTCAAACAACCCAGGCAAATTTACGAGCAAAGATCTGAATGTCATTTCAACAGAATACAATATAGATAGCAAAAAAAAAAAAAAGAAGAAGAAGAAGAAGAAAGAAAGAAAGAAAAAAGAAACCCAAAATAAAAAAACAAAACCAAAAACCAAACAATGTGAAAATTTGTTTACAATGGTGAGTCTTTAAGGAGATGAAAATTAAAGCCACAATGAAACACTACTTCACACTCCTTAGAAAGGATCAAATTACAAAGGTTGGAGAGGTCAAGTTTGGTTAAGGGTAAGGATGTTATAGAAACTGGAACTCTCATATACTGTTGGTGGATATGCAAAATGGCAAAAAAATTGGGAAAGCAGTTTGACAGCTTCTTATATGGATAAATATACATTTATCACATCCAGCAATCCTGAATGGAAGTGAAAACATATATTTACAAGTTTTACTGTGTTAGTATTGATAGCCAAAAGACTATCAGCCGGTGAATGAGTAAACAAATTGTGGCTTTCCATTCAATGAGAACAAACTATTGACACAATAACAACATGAGTAAATGTTAAAAACATTATTCGAAGTTGAAGACACCAAACATAGATGACTACATTCTGTATGATTCCATTTATATGAAAGTCCAGAAAATTCTCTAATAATAGAAAGCCAATCAGTGGTCACCTGGGTTTGGGTTTGGTGGAAGAACACAAAGGAACTTTGGAAGGTGATACAAATGCTCTCTATCATGATTGTGGTTGTGGTTAAAGTACTATGTACATTTGTCAAATCTCAACAAAGCTTATCTCTAAAATGAATGCATTTTGTTGCTTGTGAATTGTACCTCAATAAAATTGTTTTTTTCAAATCAATATGGCAGGTAACTTATTAATTGTAATAAGTTCTGTAGTCTTAGTCACCAGAAGACCTATGTCAGTAGTTGTTCTAAAAACAGCAAAATTAAACATAATTGGAAATTACATTTATCAAACACCTACTCAATCCTGGTAGTGTATAACTGTTTAAGTTATCATAACTTTTAAATTTTTTACCTTTTTAGTCATTTGCTTTTAGCCTTTTTATGTCATGGCGCTGACGGGAAGGAATAATATTTTTTATGTTCCAGGGGGTACATGGATAAGGCTGCTCATGCTGATGGTAACAAGTTTGCAGGCTGCAGACACCCCAGTCCCCACACGGATTAGCCCAAAAGCATGAGAGTTGCTACCTCCACACACCTGTACCCGCGACTACCTACGCATTATTAGAACGATAATTGTTTAATGTAATACACAGGGGTTGTTTTAAGTGCTTTACGTATACGGCTTTATCATCCATATTATCCCATGAGGTAGCTATTATTTTGTAAGGTATTTCATATGAAAAAAAGAGAGACTCATAGAAGTTAAATATCTTGTCTCAGGTTCCTTCCCAAGAATGAGGCCATACTATAAATTGAATTTAAACCTGTCTAAACTCAACATTTCATTCCACTCTGTCACAGCACTTCCCAGAAGCTCTATGTCTTTTAAATTGGAGTAAGTCATGTATATCGATTTAGTCTTGATTAAAATACGGAGCAATGATTCTCAGACATAAGTAAAATAGGATCAGGTGAATTTGCTCTTAGCATGGCTTTCTAGTCTTTCTCCCTCTCAGGAAACATGTATCAACATAGCATTGTCTCTCTCTCTCTCTTTTTTTTCCCCTTACACTTTTTTGTTCTTGTGGTTTTTTTTGCTGAGGTCCTGTATTTAAAGAATGAACCTACTGTACCTTAAAGGCAATGTGTTTGGTGGACAGCAGTCTTCAAATATGTATTTAGGAATTACTTGGGAAAACAAACCCATAGAATAATGTCAAGAAGAGAAAAAAGGAGAACAATCTATGTTCCCCTCAGGGAACAAGGACAACAAAGTCTGTGTGTGTGAGGGCATGCATGTGCACACATGCACACAGGCTGAGTAAATTTCAAATTAATCAAACATTTTTTCCTTCTATTCAACAATGATCAACACTGGTGTTTCCTAATTTTGTTCCATGTACATCTTATGTTGTAGGATGCTCCACAGAACAAGGATTTTACAGTCAAATGAACTTGGGGACTCATCTAGCCTACATCCTCCACCTGGGGTTTTACAATGCATATTAATATATTAAGGGCTCTATGAAGACCTAATATAAGGAAACCTTTGCTTTTTTTGCTTTTTTTAATTTGAGAATTTTTTTAATTTTGCTTTTTTTAATTTGAGAATTTCCCAAATATACTGAATTTCCAAATTTCACTCCCATCTTTACCCACTCCCGGGTGTAGCTATCACATCTCCTGGAACTTTTTTGAAGTTTTGAGAAAACTGTTCCGAGAAATACTGCTTGAAAGAATAAAGTCAAAATCACTTAGCCAGACATTCACAAGCCATTCTACCCTGACTCTAAGCTGATTTTCCAGTCATTCTACTCCCTACAGATACCCTTCATTTATCCATACTCACTCTTATCTAAGAAATCATTCTACTTTCTTATCTCCCTGCCTTAGCCCCGGGCATTTCTTGAGCCTGGAGTGACTCTCCGTCCCTAACTCCAGCCTTCATTACTTGGTTCAATTCTTATCTTTATATATATATTTATAAAGATAAGAATATATATATATATTTTAATATATATAACTATATAGTTTTATCTATATATCTAGTTAAAATATATTTAACTCTATAGTTAATAATATAAAGATATATTAAGATAATATATATATTATCTTAGATAATAGATAGATATATATATATAAAGATCTATATCTATATCTAGATCTAGATATAGATCTATATATAAATAGATATAGATATATCTAGATATATCTATATCTTTATATATATAAATATTTTTATAAAATTAATATATAATAATTTATATAATAATTTTTATATAATTAATATATAATAATTATATATAATATAATATATATTACATATAGCTCACCTCTGCAAGGAAGTAATCTCTGTACTCCTTTAGCAAGTATTGCCTAACCCATTAATTTATTAATCATGTACTACTTTGTCACATATTTCTATTGTTGATTAGAAAGGTTATTTAAATTTTTAGCAAGCATATGCTTTGGTTTAAAAAAAAATCTATAAACCTTTTAACCCATCTCTGAATTCTCTCCCTGTTCACTCAGTGTGGTACATATAAGCAGGCATACCATAATTGGCCGATCTTTTTGCTACTGCTTCTAAACCAGCAGAAGGGATTTGCTTAAATCATAAGCTTTATCATATATTAATGCAGTGAAAGAGAATTTCATGTGATGGGAGTTTACATATTTTATGTTGTACAAACCAGGTTAATTTTGAGATTCCTAGAAGAAATAATGTATATCTTAAAGACATCACTTTGAATTTTATTCAAAATGAGTATCCTTTAGCAAGGAAAAAGAACTGTATTTAAGAAGTAAAAGCAAATTTCATCCATTATGATTAACTATTGATACGATAGTTATTTCACCAGGTATCTTAAACCTCTTTGGTTCCACTGGGGAAAAAACAAATTACATTAAAATATTTTGTCTGTGATTACAACTGAATTCTAAAGTAGCTCTTCCTTTCTATTTCCTCCATAAGACAAATGTACCTACCAGAAAGCAAATAACCAAAAAATGAAAGCTACCAATGAATTTCCCTTCATTTTTATCACTAACCAATACCTACCATACCATGGCAGAAACCAATAAACACTCAGTGCAATTTATAGTCTCACTAGCATATGGTATTTTCCCAGGAGCTTTCCTAATGTCTAAACCACTACCTTGAAAAGTATTGAACACTCCTACTTCTCTTCTACATTTAATATGTGTCATGATTCTGCCCTTAGGAAGACAAATTAGTCATATGATGACAAGCAGTTCACTCACTACCTGACAAATCAGATGGCTTTTTAAAAAAATCTGTTCTCTTAATTTTGATTTTGAGGTGACATTTATTGTTAGGAATTTGGCAGATATAACTTTATAATGGTATGCATGTGACTGATATATATATATACACACACATATATATAGAATACTTATTTACTCATTTTAACTTGAAATATTTATGTTAAGTATTACAGAAATATGTTATTTCCTTAATCTCATATAAAAATTATGCTGCATTTTTGTCAAGTCAACAGAATAAGATGCCATCTTTAAATAAGATGTGTTTTCCATCACCCTATCTTATTTCTAAACCTTAGTTGTATCTATATCAATCCACACCACTCTGGAAATCTAGGCCTGCCCAACTATCAGTCACTCTGGGGGAAATGTCAGGAGAAGACATTAGGGACTCATCTGGGATTCACCACACTAGATATCAGTAGTGACATGCTTTGTAAATTTGGCTTAAAGTAGCACATGGTAAATGTTAATTTCAAAACTGAAAATAACAAATGATATACTGGACTTACTTTAACACAGTCTTTATTACTCGCTTTGGCCTTTAAAATACAAAGCTTTACTAGATATTTTTATTTCTGGCCCTTTTGTAAAATGTGGATCCTCTGCTTTCTCAAGACAATTTATGAAATTTAGATGGAGGTATTTAAATTAAAAAGTCAGCAGCTTTTCTCCAAAACCTTTTTTAACTGTATCTTTTTAACTTTTTAACTGCAAATATACAACATTCAAATTTTGTTAAATTCATTCCCAAAGGGGTTTTCTCTACAGTTGAATATGCATTAGGGTTGAATGAGTCCACCTGCATATAGTTAGAATATTATCTCATCTTTACATATATAGAATGAAGTCCCTGATTGTATCTGCTGCAGTGCCTTTCACTATGCTTGGCATTTGTTAACTTGCTCATTCAATGTTTGTGAGTAAGAAAGAAGGGAGGGAAGAAGGAAAGAAAGGAAAGAGGAGGATGCAAGAGAGGAAACATTCACAAAGGGTCCTGAGAAAATCAGTGCCAATAAAAAAAGAATCCTAGGACTCTCGTCCTGTATCACACATGGCACAAACGAAAGTAAGAGAGGTTAAGAGTAACACAAGTTCTTACTGGCTGTGCTGAGTCTAGAACCCCCGTCCAGATCACAGGTTCTTGCCCTTTCCTGTGGGATACTGCCTCCCTCGGATATAAGGACTGACAGGAGCAAGCACTTCTTGCCATTCAATGAGTGAGTGTACTTTTTCTTTCTTTTTTCTTTTTCTTCTACAAAGTCTATGAATTTTTCTCATTTTCCTTGCTTTACACTATCTCATCTTTAAAACATGTTTGGAAGATTCAACAAGCAATAAACAGTTTTTTTTTAAAGAGATGTGACATTAAGAGGTGTCACCAATGCAGAGATATTCAGTATTTGCTATATTCTACCAGCAATGCTGTAAAGGTTAGAAAACTGACATGTACTAATAAGACCAATGGCACTAATGAGAGGGTCTGGTGCCATCTAGTATCTTAAAATCCTCCCCAGGGTTCATTTCTATGCCATGTTGATCATGTCATTTTTAGTAAATTCAGGAGTGACTCATTCCCGGCTGACAGGTAAGTGCAGATACTGTTATACTACCTCTGAAGCTCTGTCAGTGAGCTTGTCAGAAAATAAAGCAGAGCATTCTTATTAGGAAAACAGAAAGGTCTCAACTTTCCAGTTTTTTATCTTAATATATTGAAATTTCCTGTATGCTCTGTTGAAATAAGTAATAATCAGGGTCCGAACAAACATGCTTTCCAGGAAAAAAAATCATCTTTGTAGCTTCACATAAAGGTTATATTATCTTTTTTTTTAAAGATTTTATTTATTCACTTGACAGAGAGAGAGAGAGACCACAAATAGGCAGAAAGGCAGGCAGAGAGAGAGGGGGAAGCAGGCTCCCTGCTGAGCAGAGAGCCCGATGCCATGCCGATGTGGGGCTTGATCCCAAGACCCCGAGATCATGACCTGAGCTGAAGGCAGCCGATGTGGGGCTTGATCCCAAGACCCTGAGATCATGACCTGAGCTGAAGGCAGAGGCTTTAACCCACTGAGCCACCCAGGAGCCCCTATATTATCTTTTTTATCTTGGAAATAGTTCTTTTTGTTTTTTTTTTTTTACTTTTGTTTCAATGATGTGCAAAAGAATCTTACTCTTTTAAGATCTTGATTTTTTCATTTGTTTGTTTATTGAGAGAAGAAAAATTAAATTTCTATTTTCCTAGACAGATAACAGTCATTGTGTCTGCACAAAACTGTTTCTAAAATATTCTTTTGATAAATAAAATCTGCAATGCAAGTGTTGATATATAATTATTGAAGTGTGTGTTCTTCCAAAAGATATGGTCTTTTTTTATGTTGCTTTTATAAATTAAAATTATGCATATGGAATTGTTTTCCATCACAAGTCTTAATTAAAAAAAATAGAGAATTTATTCCATGTTAGCGACCAGATAATTGGGGTAAATTTCTGAACCAATCTGTGGCTGAAATCTCTTAAGGCATCTTCTTACCTGGAAGCTAGAAATATCCTCCATACACCCTTGGCCACTGATCTCTCTCCCCGGGACTTGAAATTGGGAGTTTGATATGATAGTTCAGTTTAGGTTAATCTCTGGAAGGGAGAGTTTGTAAACTCTTAGGAGTTTTGGCTTGGCCATCTTGCCATGTGCACAATGCATGAGACAAAGCAAATCTGTAGATGGAAAGAATCATGGAAAGGTGAAAGACAGAGATGAAAGAAGAATGAATACCATTCCTTGGGCCCTGAGGTCCTGACCACTCCCCAATTCCTGCATGCAATCACATGCTTTTCTGCATGCCTTGATTTTCTTTCTTTCTTTCTTTCTTTTTTTTTTATTTATTTATTAGAGAGTGAGAGACTGAGAATGAGAGGGGAGAAGGTCAGAGAGAGAAGCAGACCTCCCGCAGAGCCGGGAGTCCGATATGGGACTCGATCCCGGGACTCCGGGATCATGACCTGAGCCGAAGGCAGTTGCTCAACCAACTGAGCCACCCAGGCGCCCTCTTTTTTTTTTTTTTTTAAGATTTAATTTATTTACTTGATATAGAGTGCAAGAGCAAGAGAGAGAGCACAGAGGGAGAGGGAGAAGCCAACTCACCACAGAGCAGAGAGCCTGATGTGGGGTTCAATTCCAAGACCCCAAGATCATGACCTGAGCCAAAGGGAGAGGCTTAACCAACCGAGCCACTCATGCACCCCTATGCCTTGACTTTCTGAGACAGTTTATTTTTAATCAAAATTGTCCCTTTCTCCCCCCTTTGCTTTGCATTGCTTTTCTTCTTTAGCTTTCTCAAATTACTTTCTGTAATTTGTAGTCTCATTGGGTAATCAATTGTTGTTGGTGGTGGTGATGTGTGTGTTTATATGTGAAATAAGAATGAGTATCAATTAAGTTTTTGCTTTTATTGTTGTTTTTAAACAAATCCAACTGCCAGAAATGAGGCTCTAGTAGAATGGGACAAACTACAGATTAACAGGATGAGAAAACTATGAGTATCCATCAGGTTGGGCCTATCAGGGAAGATGCCTCCAGATGTCAGTGGATAAAATCATAGAGTGTAAAACAAAACAAAACAAAAAATAGAGTGTAGAATACTTATCCAGGGAGGCTTTACACACAGTTGGTTCATGAACAGAGAAAAGGAAGGGAGGATATTCTGCATTGTCGGAGCAGAGATCCTACCACAGTGACTAAAGTCTAGAGAAAGTATAGTATTTAAATTTGGAGCTACCCCTGAGATAATTTTTGGCTATAATTGCAGGTAATTTGACAGGGGATGTTAAAGCAGGACCCAGCTACTCAAAGTGGGTTATAAAATGAAGTGTTAGTTGCAAGAAAAAAGTTAAATTCTCAAGTGCTGTATTCCAGTGGTTCCCAACCAGAAGGAATTTTGCCCCACTGGAGATATTTGGTTATATCTGGAAGGATTGGTTTTTTCAACTGGAGTAGGGATTTGTTAGTGACATCCAGTGGGCAGAGGCCATGGATACTTCTAAACATCCTGAACTTCACAGAATAGCCCCCCACAATAAAGAATAACCTGGTCCAGATGTCAACAATGTCAAGGTGGAGAATCTCTGCTTAACCAGTAAATAAGCTCAAAGTGGAATTTTTAGATACTCCATAGTGAATCTCCAGACTCCATGGTTCACATCTATGGAATTAAATTAGTTTCAGATAATGAATCCAGGTTGTGGAAAGAGGTGCTTCCCCTTGATTGAGTCAAGATCAACTTCCCAACTGGCCTGGTCACTGTAGTTATTTTTATGTATTATATTCTTAGCATAAATCTAGTCTATATAAGTAGTACCCAGCCTAACTGGATTTCAGTAACCTCAGAAACTTGTCACTACGGTGCTTTTTGAAGGCTTAAAGCAATTTTTTCATGACATACTAAGCCCAAATACAAAATAGGCACCATGACCTGTTTAATTGTATGCTATAGTAGAAATACTAAGATAGGAATACCATATATACATTATAACAAAAATATTGCAGTAAGAGCAAAAATTTATATGATTTTTTATTTGTTACCTAATAACATGTAAAGAGTGAATATAAACTGAAATAAGATGGATCTATTTAATTTCACTCTTAAAAGTAAATACAGGAAAACTTGCTGTGTCAATACAGAAGTATTTCATCTACCCTATCTCTGCATTGGGCCTCAGTCTGGGTAGCTACTAATACTGCCCAAAGATTATGAATGATGCGAAGTTACAAAGAAGGACCCCTCTCCGCACATTCACCCACATATGGGAATTCAGCAATATTATTTGATTGACTCTCTATGAAACGGTCTAAGAAGGACCCTGTCTTTGACTCTAGTATTAACTATTTTAGCTTCCTATTGCTGTTGTAACAAGTTAGTGGCTTAAACTTTGGCTTAAAACAATTCCAATTTATTACCTTACACTTCCAGAGGTCAGAAATCTGAAATGGGTCTCACTGGTCTGTATTCCTTCCTGGGATTCAAGGGGAAAACCCATTGTCTTTTGCCTTCTAGCTTCTAGAAGCTTCTCACAATCCATGACCCCTTTCTACCACCAAACCCAGCAATGATTTGAGTCTTTCTCAGGATGCCATATCTCTGGTTCTGACCCTTCTGTCTCCTTCTTCCTATGTAAAGACCCTTGGTCCAGCAGGATAATACAGATGATCTCCTTATCTTAAGGTCAACTCTTTTGCATGTAACATAACATATTCATAGATTCTGGATATTAAGATAATAGATATCTTTAGGGACCATGATTCTTTCTACTACACTTTCTAAAAAAGCATTTTACAAATAAGTAGATTCAGTTTATTAAGCTGTATTAGTCACAGAACTGAGCTTTGGCATTTGAAAGGGAATAATTACATTAGACATTAAACAAAGATCGTAAGCAAAACCTTGAGGCGTTAGAAGAGTTTCAAGAATCTTGTAGAAGATTCATTTCTTAATAGAGTCTACCTCCTGGAATATTCACAAAATAAATGAAATTGTAATTTAGGAAATAAGGAATCTCAAGATAACACTACATTATCAAATTTCTATTACTTTTATTGTTACCATAAGATTATGGGATTTCTAATTTCATTAATCTTTGATATGTCACAAAAATGCTCCTTATACTCCAGCTTGCTACCCCAAAGATGCAATTCTCTTAACAAAAGCTGCAAAAGATAAAATACTCCTTCCTACATCAGGAACAATATCAAAACGAGTGCTATAGAGGAGAGGGTGAATACGGCAATGTTGGAAGTGATCCTTCATACTGTCAATGAAGAATTCTGAGATGACAGTTCAAAGATATGGACAAACTAGGGATCATTGATATCAATAATAAAGTTGATAGCTTTCTATAACTTGAAATTACCCCTTGGAAGAAGTATGCTTTAGCGTTTGAGCCACTTATTAATTTAGTAGTAATTTAGCAAGAAAGTGCACAGAAAATCACCTAACTGCTTCACACATATTTAGTAGAAAAAATAAAAATGACATAAAAGTAGATCAATAAGGTATTTTTTTTCCAGGAAACCCAGGGATTTCCAACATATCCATTCTATACTGACATTTTCATTTTGAGAATATCACAAACGCTGATGCACATAATAATGTCTCTGAATAGATTAAAAACATTTATTTCTTTTAAGAAGTCAGGGAAATAGACCATATATTTAAAAATGCTTACATCCTAAAATAACAAAATGATAATTTGAAACAAAATGAACACTTTAGCACCTAAAAGGATTTTCTTTTATCCATAATACCTAGCTATTCTAGGAAACAAATGTCAAAAAACAGGCAAACGGATCTTCTCTGAGATACAAGAAGTTCATGAATTTAATTCATAATTTAAAGCTATAACACAGGAGAGGCTATATGGTACAATTAATTGTAAACTCAGTTGTATAAAAATAGAGAATGTGAGATGTGGGTTATTGAATATAAATGCCATCTATCCTACCTATCCTATTCATATATGTAGGTATCCAGTGTATGTGTGTGTGTGTGTGTGTGTGTACAAGTGTGTGTATTCCTGGTCTGACCTTTTGAGATCCTGGAAGGCTAAGAGGATGTCTCCATTTCTTATATCGCACACAATACCCCAACAGTTACTTGATCTTCGCAGGCAACACAGTTTTTTGTTGTCTGCATTCCCCAGTACTGAATATTGACATTATCAGGTTTAACAAAGTGATTAAATGACAAAGAGCTCTAACACAAAATTTTTAGGCTACAAATTCACTGTTAGCTGAGTTAGGCAGATTCTATATTTCAAGTAATGGCTTCCTGACTTCATTTATCAAACTGGTCTAATGAAACACTGTGGGCCCAGAGGAGTGAGCACTGGTTTCATAACTCAACAATCCTATCATAAGAAGATTTTACAAAGCACTTCATTAAGATTATAACCTCATCTCTTATAAGCTCTTTGATCTAATAATTTTAAATATATACATTATATAAATAAAATCTCTGACAAAATATAATCTATATAAAATTTTTTTAAATTACAGGTACATTTTAAGTCCCTGGGAGCATTAAAAAAAAAGACTAGAATTTCTTTATCGAAATTTCTCCTGTTAAGCAACAAAATGAAGCATCTTTGGGTGGCAATGAACAATTTCACTCTCAGGTACAGTAGCATGTGACTAATAGCTTTAAAATAGCAACCAGCTTCACAATAACCAAAGAAAGAAACTACTGCAGCATTAATCCAAATAATGTAGATGATTTGATATTGCCTTCTCCAATATCCCTCACAACGTAAGATAAATCCACTATACCCTGTTACAATGGAGGAAAAAAAACCCCAACAAACTATTAGAAAACCCAACCCTCCATACACAGAAAAGAAACATTCACGGTTCTCAAAAGCTGGACCACTTTAGGTTGCTAAGATCACTAGGCTGTACTTGCTGTTCCTTGCTTTCTGCGTTCTAGTCAGTAACTGTTTTTTGGGGATGGGATGCACTCGGAAAGCTTCCTTAATTTAGTTCCTTTCATCTGAAGATTTCAAAAGCTTTGCTGATGGCTATTATTTACAGTTGCTGAATAAATGGGACCACTGAGCCAATGGGAGGCTATAACCATTCTATAAATGAATTACAAAGCAGTAGAATCTTGTTAAAACAAGTAAGGATGTAAAATGTCTTAGGCGTTCTCTATTCTAAACCCATCTTCCATTTTTTAAACCAACTTTCTCCATTTTTTTAACTTTTCTCTAACATTTTTAGATGAATAATGACCTCGCTCACTTGTTCAGACATGGAGTCACTGGACCCTAATTATTTTAGAAATGTAGCCCAGCTGATGTGCTACCTATGTGGGTATTCATAAAAAGGTTGGAGGAGTGCATATGACATTATGACATGCAATTTGAATGTGCTTTAGGGTATAAATTGTACACAGGTAAAAAAGAAGAGAAAAATAAATCTTTAGACTGAAAATTAATGGAAAAGGGAATAGAGGAAATTACTATATGGTTAGAGAGTTAGAGTATCTAAAAAAAAAGCAAGATTATGGCAAAATAATTTTGGACAGGGGGTTACTGAGATGAGGAGAGGGGATGTGTGCAAGAGGCAAAAACATATAGTTGAAGATGGGAACTGGGGGATATGACTCCTTATAAATACAGTAACACGTTTTTCATGAATGAAATATCTATGAAGACTTTTCAAAATCATGGCTCCCACAACCAGGCCAATCATCTGAATCACCTAAAGAGTATTCATAAATCAACTCCCATTGTGTGTTCCCTGAAGATACTGATTTATTAGATCTGGCTTAGAGTTTAAGAACCTAAACAATATTTTTTAAAGATTCTGTGCTGAATCTGAAAGTATAAATGCTTTAAAAAAATCTAACCTTCCACCATGGCCAATACCTAAGAAGTAATTCCAGCTCTGGGAATAGCACATACTTGACTAGTTCCCATCCACTGTCACGGAGGAAGTCAACTTAAAATAGGAACTGAGGAAGCAAGGGGTCTGTCCAGGTATCGGAAGTCAAATCGAGACTGTTTTCTGCTGTCAATATGCCTGCATAGTCTGTTATCTCCAGATGCTATTCTGTTACTGGCCTCGATGTTATCCCGTTTTTATCGTGGTTTGAGCTCTTGGATACAGTGACCCCAGTGAGCCCAGCTGGATCCCTGGTTTCTTTACCTGGATCTGTAGGGGGTTCCAAAGTCTGCCCGCATTGCCAAGTTTGTCCTTACCTTTACTTTCTATTAACATTGACCTCACGAATCTAACAGGTACAGAATCCGAGAAAGTTTGAGCAAACTTTCCCCAGTATGTCTTAGGGTTTCTCTCACAGAGCATCCCTCCTTACTCATTCTGTCAGTTCAGAACCAGTGAACAATGGCTTAGTGATTTTGCCGAAACTTACTTCAATCAAGAAGAATTTTTAATCACACTGATGATAATCTATTTACGTTTTTAAAGAATGATCTTTTTGCACTGAATCAGAAACTCTGGTGTCCTTGCTAAGATGCACCTTCTCAGGCTGCATAACCTACTGAATTTGAATCTATTTGTGGAATAGTAAGGAATCTGCATTTTAAAACCAAGTTCTGAAAGGCAATTATTATGCACATTAAAGTATGAAAATCATTGGAAAACACAGTGGTCATTTAATTAATTGAATAATTATTGATTTCATTAATTGATTCCATAAACAATTTATTGCCTTCCATGTGCCAGATACTCAATAGGCTTTTGGAGCCTAAAGATGGTTTGAAAAGAATGTATTTCATTCTGATGGGAAATATAGACAAGTCAATAGATGATTGAAATAGAGACTGAATAGGCATTATGATAAATAAATGCAGGGCCCTCCAAGCACATAGCAGGGTTGCCCCACTTGGTTCTGGTGATTCTGGAAAGTTGTTTGACAGCCGTGTATGAGTTTGCTTTATTGAACTGCCAGTTGCCAGGTGTTTGCTGTGTGCTTTATAAAATGGTTCTCTACATTCTTTCCAGTAAGCCCACAGTGTTCTTTATTGTACAACCTTTCTGCATTTAGGTATTTTTAAAAATTTTTTGAAGATTTTATTTATTTATTAGAGTGAGAGAGAGCTCACAAGCAGAGGAGGAGCAGAGGGAGAGGGAGAAGCAGACTCTGCTGAGCAGAGAGCCGATGTGGGGCTTGATCCCAGGACCCTGGGATAAGGACCTGAGCCGAAGGCAGAGGCTTAACTGACTGAGCCACCCAGGCACCCCTAGATATTTTGAAATAGCATAATTTTTGATATTGAAAATGATTGTGTTTACATGTAACTTAAAAAAAACCAGAACAGAAGAGTTATGTTAAGACAATCAAAATGCTTGACCTCTATTTTTGTTGCTGCTCAGTGAGATGCTATATGTTTTGAGATAATACAACTGAGTTGATAATCTTTCATAAACACAGCCTTATTAAATTTTTAATTCATGTAATTAGCTAGGGATAAATCACCCTACTGGCAAAATATACACAAAAATTATTATGTAAAGAATAAGAAGAATTATAAAAACCAAATCTCTGAACTATACTTCCATTATTTGTTGCTAAGTTTGTCCAGATGGTGGGTTACATGAGGTTTTAGTAAATATGGACTATCTTAATACAATACATACAACACTATATAAAGATTAAGTTTTTATATCATATCACATAAGTGACAGAAAATCTAATATTTATTTTTTAAAGAGTAAAAGTAAAAACCATTTTTTTTAGGTGTGAGAAGCTCGTGGTCATTCATTCAAATATTTTTCTCTCTAATATAGTGTAAGCACGATGAATATACCGTACATTCTGCCCAGAATCCACTCTATTACCAAGGAGATAATATGGGTAGATACATGTTTGACAGTTACCACTGAACCAAATGTGCTATTAAAATATTAAATATCTGGGGCACCTGCGTGGCTCAGTGGGTTGAAGCCTCTGCCTTCAGCTCAGGTCATGATCTCAGGGTCCTGGGATCAAGCCCCACATTGGGCTCTCTGCTCAGCAGGGAGCCTGCTTCCCCCTCTCTCTGCCTGCCTCTCTGCCTACTTGTGATCTCTCTCTCTCTCTCTCTGTAAAATAAATAAATAAATCTTTAAAAATATTAAATATCACGTTGGACATAAAATTTTTAAAATATTGGGCTTATGCTATGTAGAATGAACAACAGCTAATACTAAAAGGAGCACAAGACGAATCTCCTTATCTTGAGTCAGCTGGATGAGGCAAATACATATACATTATAATTTCAGTTAAAGCAAGGTAGATGTCAAAAGGAAGTACAAGCAAAGTGCTCAAAAGAGGATGAGACCTACTTTAGATGGAGTCATAAGTAAAGGTATCGTGGAGGGGAGGGGAACTGAGATGAGGATTATCACTGCTACTTATTAAATATAATGATAATAACAATAATGTTCATTATTGCTACCACTTACTGACTGCCTTCTATTAACCAGCCACTCCACTAACTGCTAGGCTAATAAGTTATTTAATATCCCCCTATTTGAACTAGATGTTACTCTCCCCATTTTATAAGTGAAGAAATTATAGTTAAGAAAGTTTAAGAAATTTTGCCAATTTTGTCATGTATTTTCTGCCACACTTCCCTACAGCCCTGCTCTAAAGACTGGACCTAAACACAAACAAAATCTGTGAAAATAAAAGTATGTTCAGATAGGTTATGGGTTTTTAGCCATTTGGTGTTATAATCTACTAAACGGATCTAATGAAAGCATGGAATCTTTCTCCCTAGCTAAGTACCTATAAACACGTTGGCTTACGACTTTTAAAAGTACCCAGGAATCTGAGAAGAGAATCTGAGAAAACTATAGATCCTCATCTCTGAGTTGTTATCCATGAAATCAGGGCCTTCACTGGTTCTCTCCAGTCTCTGGAATCCTTTTATCTCAGGATTGGGGTCCCAGCAAAGGATGGTATATTAGACACGGGGAGTCAATTAGGAGAGGAACTTACTCTGATAATGTGTCTTTGCCACCTCAGAACTTTTCTCTCCTCCTTCCTCTGCAACCAGCACATCGCGTGGGCACCATCATTGAGCTTCTCCCCACGGCCACCGCCACTAAGACACGGCTTCCATCATGCGGCCTATTCCACTGTTTTCTTGCCACCAGTTTCTCTTCCACTCTGGTCCATACTTTACATTGCCTTAAGAGTATTTTTCTTATATAAACAGTTTACCATTCCTTTATTTAAAACCCTCTTTTGTTTGCTTTTTACACTAATTACCGGAACTTCTTAGCAAGGTATGGGTCACTCTGTATTCCCCAAGGTGGGCCCCAACCTCACTTCCCTTTCTGAAAAAACAAACAAGCAAATGCCCATTCATTATCTTCATTATATACATTTATATTGGTTTATTTTTATTTTTTCCACCACTTTTCTATAAACTCGTACTCATACTACTAGAGCTAGCTCACATAGTGAACTAGCTCTGTGAACTAGCTCTGTGAAGTCTCCACCAACTTTCCCACTCACTCACTTGCTTGCCACTTTGTTCCAGCATTGCTGGCAGCACTGTTTTACAGGAATGGACCTGCTTTATGTAAGTATGTTCTGCAGAGGTGCGAGGCTGAAGTCAAGGTTCACTGAGCCTTATATCCCAGTCATCCAGCACAGTGTCTGGAACACAGCCTGTGTTCAGTAAACAATTTTTTTACAAAAGTGAATGAATGCTGAATGAATGAATAATCACATAAATTTCACATTACTTCTAGAACAGTTCTCAATGTACATTCTTTTTAGTTTGCTTTTATAAAATTTATTAGTGTTCACTTTCAATTATCACTTCCACCACGTCATTGTCATTATTTTATTGTTAAAAGAATACACACACACACACACGCACGCACGCATACATGCACACACGCATGCACGCATGCACACACTTATCCCAGTACTGCATTCAGAAAATGGGCAACTTTACAACCAGCTGGTTGAGATATAATTACTTAAAACATATTTGGCAGCAAAAGAGCAATATATATACATACATATGTATATATATTTCAAAACAGTTCAAGCTCTTGGAAGCAGCGATTCAGTTTTTAGAAATTTGTCCATCAAAAATAATTGCATTTAATTACTTAATTCTAATACTGCTTAGTATAAACTTAGTAAAGCCTTAAGATAATGTAATTTCTAACCAGCATGACAATATAGAAAAGTATTTAATTATATGGGGAAATGTTAATTATATATTGTTAAGTGAATAATGAATTATAAAACAACACAGACATTAGGCATGACAGACATTTGACTAACAGATACATTGTGAAGTCTAGGAAGGCATTCAAAAGGAAACAACACTGTAAAACAAATTAGAAAAATAAAAGAAAAATGAAATAAAAGAAATTACAATGTATCACATAATAAAAAATGGTACCTGTTAGATATCATTCAGTGTTTCATAATAAAATCAATTTAACATCGTATAAAGTAGATATTATGTTGTAGGATACACAGAAGTAAAACAACTACTACAAGAATTCTACTACATAAAAAGCTCTTAGAAATTAGGTCATGCTTCATGTTTTTCCTGATCGCAGATGAATAATTTAATAAAAGGAAAAATGAAGGGTAAAAGAACCAGTTTATTCCTTCCCATGCATCATATTTTAAGGTCAAAATATACCTAACAATTTATAATGCAAGCACTATCTGTAAACATTTAAGAATCATTAAAATGTGTAATAAGCACTGAGAAGATGTAAAAGGGGCCCCCATGCTTGCCAAAATATGTTCCTTTATATGCTGCAAAGCAAATCATATTTTCTAAGGTTAGAGATTTAAAATTGGTTATTATTTTCTCAAGCACTCGGCATGAAATTGTGTGTGTGTATGCAAAAGTTTAATGCAAATATGCCCCACATGCTATAAAATTATAGCTGTATAATAAATGTTAATATTTTTGAGAGCCTCCAGATAACTTTAAATTGTTAACAAAAATATATTTATATGATTTTTTTCATTCATCCTTTCATTTATTCATTCAATGACCTATGGATAAGGGTCTAATACATATCAATAATGTGCTAAGGTTGCTAGTAACCAAGATAGTTTCACCACCCTTATGGATCTCAAATTGGAGTGGGTAAGCAGTGCCTAAGAAAATAATCATACATATTGACAAGGTATTAGGGAAATTTATAGGGGTGTGGAGGAACTGCCAGAGAACTGAAATGAATTGGACTTTAAATTTTGAATTAGGCTGAGCTGATAGAGAGAAAACCAAGAACCCAATAGAGAAAGCAAGACCAGAGGCAGTAGGTACAAAGCAGACTTTGGATAGTAAGAGTGAAGAGTCCTTTGTGTTGGGTTTTGTGTTGGCTCGATGAACTACAGGAGGTAACACTGGGGGAAACATGGTCAAGAGTCAACAGAACACATACCAATCGATTTTCTTTTTATCCCATATAATGAGGAGTCAGAGAATGTTTTCATTTGTTAGTTTGTTTGCCGCAAAATGTTTTTATTGTTTGTTTGCTTAAAAGGTAGATAGGTAAGCAGATAGGCTCGTGGACTGGCTAGTTGGCCAGATAGCTGCTGATTTTAGCAGGGAAGTCACACAATCAGAAAATTTGGAAGAAGAGCCAAGAGCAATAAAGATGAACTGACCAAAACTACCATGATAGTCACTATGGTCATCAATTAAATAATTAGTTATTTTTTTTTCTTTGCCTGCTGAGTATACAGTGACCCTTAACTGACTTTGGCCCACCCAGGTGCCTTGTAAACAGAGGTTTTCAAGCTCAGTTTAATAATAATACAGTTGCCTCAAATTATTAAAATTGGTTATTACATTATTCCTAAGGATGTTTCTCCAACTTTAAAAGCATTTTAAATGACTGACTCTACATGTATTTTTTATATTTCTATTTTTCTATAAACCACCCTAGATTATTCAAATGTTGCTCATATCAAGTTAAGTAATAACCAAAAAAGGAAGAAGAAGAAGAAGAAGAAGAAGAAGAAGAAACAATAGCTATAGGTGGCTTTATACTCACTTGAAACTCTTAAAAATACAAATTACCAAGACATTATGATTATTTTTTTCCACATAACAGAAATGCTAAAACTACAACCTGAATATGTACATCCTGTTCCTTTTCATTGGACTTTGGCCTCAGTTACCAAGTAAATAGATCAAAAAGTTATCACTTAGATGTTGATCAGCACATTTTAAAGAAATTAAAGAGCACTGTTAAACTTGGCATAATGTAGAAACTATTTACAATACTACACTTGAGAGTTTTAAAAGTCCTTAACTCTGGCAAGACCATTTTATAGGAGAAAGAAACACATCCTTTAGGATTTCTAACTTTTTATTCTACATTTTGTAGTTGTGGTTCAAGCAACTTAAATATAGCAGTGGAATAGGGAAGGAGTACCAACTACTGACTGGATAAGTGGAGAGTTTGTTCAAAATATGTAGTCATATCTACCAGGGACTGTAATAATTTTCTTGGATGTGTTCTGCATCTAATTAAAATGACATTTTCTACTTGGGTGAATAAGTTTAATAATAAGACTCCAAATTCAACTTGAATTTCGCTAATATTAGCTGTTAAAACGGGCATTCTTTTATTGGCTGAGGCATCTTCTCTCATGATAGTGCAGAGTTAAGGTGATACTTTTGTTATTTATCCTATGGAGAATGATGTATACACATAGATATAAGGCCTTCTTTCCTAGGAATATGTAGATGAACTAGAAAAGAAAATCAGATAAGCAGTAGAGGAACAATTCCAGAAGATTTACTTAAAGGAAATTGAAAATAATAAAAGGTGGATAGCTCGATTTTCCAGAGCCTGGAGGGACATGCTAAATACTGATAAAACAAGACAGTACAGTCATTTAGCAAGACGAGTCGTTCAGTAAAATATCAGCAACAACAATGCACACTCATTCCTGATCTGTTGTATAATATGGTCATGACAGTCTATGGTATGTCAGACATGAACTCTTGTTTTTGCCATTCTGTCCCCCTATGACCGATGGCTCACATTTATTAAACATATAGAAGTCATTGAGAGAGTTCTATTAAGGGACACACACACACACACACACACACACACTCTAACTTAAACTACTGAACACTTATCTTCTATTTAACTGAATTAGCTGTAAGTCACACTGTTTCCTGATGTTAACAAGAACTCACAGGGGCGCCTGGGTGGCTCAGTTGGTTAATATGGCTTGGGTCATGATCTCAGGGTCTTGATATCAACCCCCATATCACACTCTCTGCTCATCGGGGAGTCTGACTCTCCCTCTCCCTCTGCTGTTCCACATGCTTGTGCTCTCACTATGTCTCTCACTCTCTTTCTCAAATGAATTAAAAAAAAAAAAAAAAGAACTCACAAATAATAACCTAACCAGTTAAAAATACAAATCTGTGAGGGGCACTAGGGTGGCTCAGTTGTTAGGTGTCTGCCTTCAGCTCAGGTCATGATCGCAGGGTCCTGGGATCAAGTCTCGCATCGGGCTCCCTGCTCAGCAGGAACCCTGCTTCTCCCACTCCCACTCTCCCTGCTTGTATTCCCTCTTTCGTTGTCTCTCTCTGTGTCAAATAAATAAATAAAATCTTAAAACAAAACACAAGTCTGTGAAAAATATAAACTCAAATCAGTTGACTAATGTTCAATTGAAAATGAAATCATAGAATAAAGTCTTATTATTAATGTAAAATGTAACTATCATATCCAGTCCAAAGAGTAAATTGTTTGGAGTTGTTCCAGGCTTAGTCAGTAGGGTGCCATGAGCATTTAATCTAAAATATGCTTCTTGACCCTGAGGATAAAATTCAGTAAACTATTAGTTGAGGCATACCAGTTGATTCTGTGAAGCCCTAAACAGAGTCTCACATAATGTCCTGAACAATTAGGAGGAAAACCAATTGATCTTATGATTAATTTGAGCAACACAAAGCACATTTAGGTCAAAGAGTGAATACTGGGTTTGACATTGACCAATTTAGCTATCTACATGGATCAAATTAAACAAGTAATTGCCAGCATGTGGACATATCAGACTGTGAACTTGTATCTATTAATCTGGCTTTATTTGCAAGTTCAGCTATTAAATTTGTGTAATCTATTTACCTCAATATATGGCTGAACTTCTAGGATTTGCTTTGTTGGAAGTCCTAGGTGAACATAAAAGGTAGCTCCAAGTAAAAAGTGGCAATTTACTTGCATGGAGAGTATGAAATTTGAGTGACTATGGTGAGGAAAGAAAAAAAATGCAATTTTTATGTCATTGGAAAAATTGCTTATTCAATACTCCAAACCAATGTCAATGTTTATACTTTGAAAATGAAATAAGGAGTCAAAGAACTGTAACCATTTTACTAGTTAACACTTACTTACAATGAGTTATATAGAGTTTGAAATTAAAGATTAGAATAGTTACTGAAAACTGCTTCAAATATGTTTACTATGTAGAATGTAAAATTGTAATCAAAGAACATGGAATAATTTTTTAAAGTTCACCACACATTGAAGGTTTTTAAAAAATACAAGCAGAGCCATATTCTTTCAGAAATAATGACTCCTTCATTGATATATGAAACTAGAAATCTCCAGGAATGAACTCCAGTATAGCTAAACATCCAGGATATAAAGATTTGAGGAGATCTCATAAGAGAGTTTCATTGACAGGGCATCTAAACTTAGCATCATTAATTTGAATGGCATAGAACAGAATGTTTCTGACAACCAAATGGCCAAAGAAGAGTCTATCTGCTTCCAGCAAAGTTAAAAGAAACTCCTTTTTTCCCACTTAGCCGAAGGCAGGTAAAAGCAACATAAATCTTAGAACATATATGACCATTCATTTGATTTAGATAGTTTAAGTGGTGACTTGACAGCAGGAAGTTCAGATAATCACTACAAGTCCCTTCCATTTCCGATTATTTTCCCTAATATAAATTCATTATAGCATAAACTTAGAATAATTATTTATGTTCTAAAAATATATTATCTGCCCAAGTTAATTCATCACATTACTCTCTTATGAAGTCCTATTTTTTTCTGTTAAAGATTTTATTTATTTATTTGACAGAGACACGGTGAAAAAGGGAACACAGGCACAGAGAGTGGGAGAGGTAGAGACAGGCTTCCTACCAAGCAGGGAACCCGATGTGGGGCTCAATCCCAGCACCCTGGGATCATGACCTGAGCCGAAGGCAGACGCTTAACGACTGAGCCAGCCAGGCGCCCCCAAAGTCCTATTTTTTGAAGTAGTATAAGAAAGTTGCTTTCCCTCCAAAAAGATCAGCATTTTGAAATTTATAGTGATTAGAGAATGTTATATCTTTGATTATTAGACAAAATAGAATTACAAGAAATTTCTCAGAATGACTTTCAAAAAAGGTGAAAACAGAAAGTAATGGCCCTTGTTCACCCATGCCACTTAATGGCTTTATCTGGAGATGTTTCAATGAGGTGCTGAGAAAATCATCACATTAAACAATTTGTAAGTAATCTAAGCACCAAAACAAAGTAGCTGGCCTGAAATTTCTAAATCTTAAAACTTCATACATTTCCATAATCAAATATCATAGGATGTATGATGTTTAAATAAACTTTAGTTTACCAAGGATACATTGATACATGATAAAGAGGAAAGAAAGTACATAAAACATTGCAAACAGTATGTAAAACTTTCTAATAGTCTGTATGTGCATTTCACCTGCTTAAAAAGAAATGAGAAGTATGGGGTGCCTGGGTGGCTCAGTCGGTTAAGTGTCTGCCTTCAGCTCATGTCATGATCCTAGGGTCCTGAGACGAGCCCTGAATCGAGCCCTGCACTGGGCACCCTGCTCTGCAGGGAGTCTGACTTTCCCTCAACTTCTCCTTTTAAGCCTCCCCCTGCTCATGCTCTCACTTGCTCTGTCTCTCTCAAATGAATAAATAAAAAATCTTAAAAAAAGAAATGAGAAGTCAAAGTATTTCTAGATGATACTAAGAAATTCTCTTTCTGAAGATATCTAAGGCTAAGAGTTGAAGTTAAAGAATTTTTAACAACTTTTTGGTGCTAATAAGATGGAAGAAACTAATACATTGCTTTCTCTGAGCCTGGCACTGTGCTAGACAAGTAATAAACTGGTATCTTATAAAACCATTTAATAAGGTCCCAGGATACAAGGTCAATGTACAGAAATCCATTGCGTTCCTATACACTAATAATGAAGTAAGTAGAGGAAGAGAAATTAAGAAAGCAATCCCATTTACAATTGCACCAAAAATAATAAAATACCTAGGAATAAACTTAATGCAGGAGGTGAAAGACCTCTACTCTGAAAACTATAATAAGCACTGGTGAAAGAAATTTAAGATGGCACAAATGGAAAGATATTCCATGCTCCAGGATTGGAAGAATAAATACTGTTAAAATGTCCATCCTACCCAAACAACCTACAGATCCAATGCAATCTTTATCAAAATACCAATAGTCTTCACAGAACTAGAACAAACAGTTCTAAAATTTGTATAGAACCCCAAAAGACTCCAAAGACTCAAAGCAATCTTGAGAAAGAAAAATAAAGCTGGAGGCATCACAATTCCATATTTTGAGTTATTCTACAAACTGTCCTAATCAAAACAAAAAGTATGGTATTGGCACAAAAACTGACACATCAATCAACAGAACAGGATAGAAAGCCTCGGAATAAACTCATGATTATATGGTCAATTAATCTTCGATAAAAGAGGCAAGGACATGCAATGGGGAAAAGTCTCTTCCCCATTGGGGCAAATGGTGCTTCTGGGAAAACTGGACAGCTACATGCAAAAGAATGAAACTGGACTACTTTCTTATACCATACACAAAGATAAACTCAAAATGTATTAAGGACCTAAATGTGAGACCTGAAAACATAAAAATCCTAGACGAGATCTACAGACAGTCATTTTTCTTACATCGGCCATAGCAACATTTTTCTAGACATGTCTCCTGAGGCAAGGGAAATAAAAACAAAACTTAAACTATTGGGATTACATCTAAACAAAAAAGCTTCTATACAGCAAAGGAAATAATCAGCAAAACTAAAAGATAACCTATTGAATGAGAAAAGATATTTGTACATGATATATCCAATAAAGAATTAGTATCCAAAATATATAAAGAATTTACATAACTCAACATCAAGAAAACAAATAGACCAGTAACAAATGGGCAGAAGACATGAACAGACAGTCCTCCAGAGAAGACAAATAGATGGCCAACAGACACATGAAAAGGTGCTCAACTTCACTCAATCAGGGACATGCAAATCAAAACTACAATGAGATATCACCTCACGCCTGTCTGAATGACTAAAATAAAAAACATAAGAAACAACAAGCATTGGCAATGGATGTGGAGAAAAAGGAACCCTCACGCACTGTCGGTTGGAATGAAATCTGGTGCAGCCACTATGGAAGACAGTATGGAAGTTCCTCAAAAAATTAACAATAGAACTACCCTATCACCTAGGAATCACACTACTGGGTATTTACCCAAAGAACATGAAAACACTAATTCAAAAGGATGTATGCACCCCTATGTGTACTATAGCCTTATTTACAATGGCCAGATTATGGAAGCAGCCCAAGTGTCCACTGGTAGATAAAAGGATAAAGAAGATATGATGCATGAATGGAATATTATTAATATATGAGTATTTATATTAATTATATATAATATATATAATGGAATATTATTCAACCACAAAGAAGAATGAAATCCTGCCACTTGCAACAACTTGGACGGAGCTAGAGAGTAAAATGCTAAGCCAAATAAGTTAGTCAGGAAAAGACCATATGATTTCACTTATATGTGGAATCTAAAAAGAAAAAAAAAAGCCAACGGAAAAAAAAAAGAGACAAACCAAAGAGTCTCTTAAACTATAGAGCACAAATTGATGGTTACCAAAGGGGAGCTACGTGGGAGGATGGCTGAAATAAGGTGATGTATATTAAGAGTACACTTATCATGATGAACATAGAGTAATATGTAGAATTATTAAATCACTATATCACATACCTGAAACTAATACAATATTTTATGTTAATAATAATGGAGTTAAAATTAAAAAAACTTTATAAAAATTTTTTAACATATAACAGATTGATATCCAATTTATTTCTCTCCAAATGATAATTACATGTCACTATCCCTATTTTTTAAATATATCTAGATTATGGTTCACCAAAATTAAATATTGTGCAAGGGCACATAGTAAATGCCATGAGATGGGACATGAACTCAAATTAATTCAAAAGGCCTGGATATTTTGGACAGTTCAAAAAAACAAAAGAAGAGGAAATGAGGTTATCAAATCTACTCTATTAACTTTCATTTTTCTTTTTCTTTAAAGATTTTATTTATTTATTTGTCAGAGAGCACAAGCAGGCAGAGGCAGAGGGAGAAGCAGGCTCCCCGCTGAGCAAGGAGCCCGATGTGGGACTCGATCCCAGTGCCCCAGGATCATGACCTGAGACGAAGGCAGCTGCTTAACTAACTGAGCCACCCAGGCGTCCCTATTAACTTTCATTATTCATGTGCAGTGTTAGACATCCCCTCTGTGCTATTTGGAGAAAAAGTGAAAGCAATATAGTATGGTAATAGATATATAATTTTATATGCTCAATAATGTTTGGTTTAAACATATATTCTCACCTCTGGACTTTATATAGAACAGGAAAGTCTGTACGGCAAAGAGTTTAGGACTAATAAGGTATTCCTAAATTCTGTGATATGGATAGTTACCCATTTTTGTATCCTAAATACAGCAGTGAAGTGGAATAAAAACAATCAGCTCTGGGCCTAGGAACTGACTGCTTGCAAACACTGCAGGAGCAAGAATGATGCTTCTGAGAGTTCTGGCAGAGCAATTCTGGAATAGCAAAAAAATCAGCTCAGTTTTGTAAGTCAGGGTTTTGTAAGTCATTGACCTGGGTTTTGTTGTGATAAATAACTTTTTACACAAAGAACAAATTAGCAAATACAAAGACAAAATTACTCATATCATCCAAATAATGGCTCTGGGAACTATTTATCAGTCTGACTTTGAAGAGATTTTCTCTCTTAAAACTTTGTTTGCTATAACTAAGTTTTTGATATTGGATATTCTGGATATTTGATATTTGAATGCATTTGGTGAGTTGGGAAAAAAAGGCAACCAACATCCTCCACTTCCAATCAACACAGATTTTAAATTTGAATTTTTTAGGGAGTGATGAATGATATATAAAGATTATACATGTCTATCATTGAATAAGTTAAAAAAATGAACAATGATATACTTACATATTGATAAACAAAATGAAGAAAACTAAAAATCATAATTATCTCTTAGGGCTACATTATTTAATACTGTATCTTAAACATATAAATAATTTTTCATCTAATTTTTGAGAGAAGTATATAGTATAGGAATTAAAAGTAATCTCTATCCAGTTCCACTCTATAAGAACTGTGTGACCTAAGAAGATTCAGTTTACTCGAAGATTCAGTTTACTTATCTGTGAAACCGAAATAATAAATGTACATCTCTCATAGGGCTACTGTGAGGATCAAGTTAGATAACCTATGGGCATGCCAACATGTGTTAAGTTCCCTGTGAGTGACAGAAATGGTAATGATTATCATCAGAATCACCATAACAAAATTTGTGGCCATAAACAGGGAATATGTCATTTTTGAAACTGATTGTGTCTTATCCATTTTTATATTTCCATTAATAGTTAATGTAACATCTTACATTTATGAAACCAAGTAAAAGAAAAGCAATGCAGAAAGTATCTGGTTTGAGAAATTACTAAAAACATTTTTAATTTATTAAAATTTGAAATTTAGAAATTACTAAAAACATTTGCTCATTTTTCACTCTTTAGTTAATGAAACCTTAAGGATTCTAGTAGAAAATTATCATTTCCGCCAATTACCCAATAAGGATCGTGAACATGAATGTATGATGAGATAAAAAGTCCAAACTAGCTCTCTTTCCTTAACAGCTAACCAAGGAAATTTCTCATGACTCTACTTCTTGAACTTGAGTAATGCCCACACTCAAAATAAAGGTTTGAAAAGAGCTCTCTATAAAGGTTTCAATAACCCAGAATAGTCTTGAATTGTTTCTATATTGTATAACTATATTTAAACATAAACATATGTTAAATACTCCCATGCTTATAATTGTGAACCTAAAAGAACTAAAATGCTACAATTTAAATACAACAAAACTATAAAACCAATAAAAATCAGTTTAACATTCTGAATTAAATTAACAAGTTAATATAAAGAATGATTTTGAAATGAAATAATCTTTAGCAATTTGAAAAGTAAGTAATTGCTAAACCATGAACCTTTTAAATTCAGCAAGCCCACCCTAACAAATATGCTATATAAAGATCATTCTCTCATCACTTTCCATACTAGACAATGTAAAAATCTTTCAATGGTGTGGATTAGTGATTTGGCATCTCTTTAGTGAAAATGCATTATTTATGTATTCTGTATTTCTATTCTTTTCTCAGTAGCCCTAGACAATTAAATACAACAACAGGGTACCAAAATGTTTATACATACAAATTCCAAAGTGAGAAGTAAAATCTAGCAATAGTGTGTATATATATATACCATATATATATAATATACATATAACATATATATATGTTAAACGAGAGGTTTATATTTATTTTAGATTATCACCAAAGACATATCACTCTTTCCAAGACAAAATTATTGTAGTGAATACACACATCTTTAAGAATATACGCATGGAAAGCCCACATATGTATCTTTGTTCTAGTTTATCTGGACCAGTTTCCATGGAAGAATCTCCACTGGGTTATGATTCTTGCTTTCCGCTAGCTCCTATTGATTTAGTCCTTTAATTTCCACCTGTTCTTTTTCTACCTGTCCTTTTATTTCCAAACATACTGGCTAAGGACTCTAGCTCTGGTTCTCTTTTGTGTCCCTCCTAAAATTACAAACCAGTATCATCCACACTTCTTTTACATCCTCTTTTACCCCAGCCCGAGTCAGAGACCCAGGGCCCTGGCTTGCTGAGCAGAGATTTAGCACACATTTATTCATTCAGCATATACTTACTATGCATCTACTTTGTACAATGCCACATGCTGCTACTGGGGGGAGGGCAAAGGATTATCCAGATATTGTTGGGCCAAAAGGTCTTCTACTAAACTCTCATTTGCATCAGCAGGTATATTTCACTGATTACACAGACCTCTATGTAGTTGAATTTAAAAGTTGGCTTTTTACTGTATGTTAATTGAATTTAAATTAAATTAAAAAAATAAAGGTGATACTCAGAAAAAAAAAAAAGTTGGCTTTTTTCAATGATAGAAAAATACTTCCCCAAGGGCAGAGGTTATTTTCTAAATCAACATAAAATTTTCTTTTTTTTTAAACTATATTTTTTATTTTTATTTTTTAAATGTTTTATTTATTTATTTGACAGAGAGAGACAGCGAGAGAGGGAACACAAGCAGGGGGAGTGGGAGAGGGAGAAGCGAGCCTCCTGCTGAGCATGGACCCTGGGATCATGACCTGAGCCAAAGGCGGACACTTAATGACTGAGCCACCCAAGTACCCCACCACAAAATTTTCTAAATTGCCAATAATTTACAATAGATACCAGACACATTAAACTTCCATTTTCCCATAAATAACTAGTAAACACTCAAACTGTAACCCACCTAACAAAAAAAATTAAATCTATCAAAACTTTAAAAATATAAACACATTTATAATAATCTACTTTTACAGGAAACAGGCAACAGTTAATACATATACATCAGAATTCCAGCCTAAGACTGTCGTAAACTTTCTTGGATTAGATACATCTATGTTGGTGACTGATATTCATGTGTAATGATGACCAAGTGACCCTGTAAAATTCGTATCAGTGGGAGCAATAATAATATTTGTAAAAATAACCTTTTACCACCAGCATTTTATTAAGAGCCAGAGCACTAATTCGGAAGAAGTTTATTTCTGCACAATAAAATTAAAATAAATAGAAGTTTCACTACTATTAAAAAAATAAATCCTTAACTGTTGAAGAAAGACAGTTAATAGAGAATATCCATTTAGTCCAACATTAGATGATCAAGGTTTTCCTATCTCTGTCATTCACAAAAGGACATTTGAAGTATTATTTTCCTAATCAATTTATAAAATACAATTTGGATTTCATGCTGCTTTCTTAATAGCTTCCATAATGAGAAGACACAGGGGTATAGCTATAAGGAGTACCATGTGCTTAGAAATTTAGTGCAAAAGTCTCTATTTGGTTTATGTAATGACATATAGGCAACAATACAGCCACTCAAATATAAAAATGATTTAAAAATATTCTTCATAAAATTGTTTATTAGAATAGAAAACAATTAGAACTTTTGGATTTTGGGCAATTTTTCCAAGTCATTATCTTTACATCCTTTGACAAAACAAAGTTACATAAACTTCGATTTATACCAAAATATTTTGACAATAATTTAGAAAATCTCATGTGACAAAACAGATTGAAAGTCCCTATCTTCAAGGAGTTTACATTCTAGTGGAGAAAGAGAAATGATAAACAAGACAACAACAACAAAAAGTATATAGTATGTTAGACAGTGATATGGACCCAGAAGAAAAACAAGGCAATGGTGATGGACGTGGTGGTTTAGTTAATTTTGTTAGAATGGCCTCACTGGAAACACAACATTGAATAAAGAAATGAAGTTGGTGGGGACAAAAATATCCTTTATTTACTGTCATAATTTCATTGTAGATGCTTATTAAAATAATGTAAGCAGAATATAATTTCTCAATAATTTCCTCTTCATTTTCTTCAAAACAAAACAAAACAAAAAACAAAACAAAAAACTTCTGGAAAGCAGCTTTAATATAAAGAATGTTAAGACAACATTAATAATATTAAGATGTGGGTGGCTCAGTTGGTTGAGCGACTGCCTGCAGCTCGGGTCATGATCCTGGAGTCCCGGGATCGAGTCCCATGTCGGACTCCCGGCTCTGCGGGAAGTCTGCTTCTCCCTCTGACCTTCTTCCCTCTCATTCTCAGTCTTTCTCTCTCCAATAAATAAATAAAAATCTTTAAAAAAAAATATTAAGATGTGTTTCTTTATGAGGGGTGAAGAATAATCAAATGTTTCAGACAACAGAGAAATTTGTGAAACTCAGAAAGTGCCAGGAGAATATAAATATAAATGGTTTCTACTTTTTAGGTTAAAAAAACTAAGAATGACAGGATCCCATAAAGATTTCTGAATTTCTAAATATAGAAGAAAGGATGTCAATTCTGACTCTTTGGGATTTTAAGAATTGCTAATGGATTACTGAAGATTATCTAGAACTGTATTAACACTTTGCATGGACCTCTTCAGGGCCAAATCCTGTGGATTCCATTCAGCCCTGAAATATTTACTGACATCACCCTTTGATCTGAAGAGCCAACGAGGAGGAGGCAAGGAGACAGCAAACAGAGGAGAAAAGTGTGGGCAAGAGAAACTGTTAACTTCGTGATGCATCAATTACACATGATCATATAACACTGATCTCATTATCATTGATCCCAAATGGATGCGGAGTAAACACAAAAATAAATATGACTTTGGGGCGCCTGGGGGGTTCAGTCGTTAAGTGTCTGCCTTTGGCTCAGGTCCTGATCCCAGGGTCCTGGGATAGAGCCCTGCATCGGGCTCCTTGCTCCGCAGGAAGCCTGCTTCTACCTCTCCCACTCCCCCTGGTTGTGTTTCCTCTCTCACTTTGTCTCTCTGCCAAATAAATAAGTAAAATCTTTAAATAAATAAATAAATAAATAAATAAGACTTTAATTCTTGAGAATCCTGAAATATTCTAGTGTCTTCTTCTAAGCTGAAATCAGAGTGCAGTGACTCCTGAGGTAAACACAATACGAATGCTTCTGCCTTTGTTCAACCATCAAACCTACATTTTAATGGCTGTGTCGTTCTGACAGACTCCTGAGGCTAGACAGAAAAGGTGAGGTTTGCATTCCTAAGAATTCTTAGGACCAATACAAAGGAGTGTCAAACCAAAAATAATGTGTGCTCGGTCTTAGAATACAAAGAAGGCTGGATGGAATCAGGATCATCAGGTGGGCCCTGTACTCATTTCCAGTTGAGACTGAAAATAACTATGTGCTGGAATGAAAATAGCTCAATGCAGAACGACTGGAAACCAGTGCATACGCCAACGGAGCTATAATTGCGAAGAAAAGGAGAAACATATGAAAATACTGGTATAAGACTGATAAAACTGTGTGTATCAAGAACATTTTTCTTTCCTCAAAACCTTTAACGTTGTCTTTGGCGAGGCATAGCTCACAGTTCAGCTATTTCTAGAACATTAATGAGTCTACAAAGGAAAACATCATATCCTTTGGAACCATGTATTTTTTTTTTTTTTTTTGCTGCATAAATTACTGGCTTTGATGGCTGTTTCTTACCAAGAATTTGGAAGAACTGAGTAATCTTTTTCCTGTGCCAATTTAGAAGTTAAATTTGCCCCCTTTTAGCATTCATCCATTTGTTAATTCTCCTTACACTAGAGGTAAATACAACTGGGGATGACTTGGATATTTCAAAAGTTGGAAAATCTGTCCATTAAATCAACATTTACTAAGCACCTACTTTTTTTTTGGCCAGGCACTGATCTAGGCATGGGATGTTCAGAGACACATTAGGGGACTCCAATATTCAAGTAACTCATTATTAACAAAATGGTAAGATTTGGGCTTTAAGTAAAGTTGTATACAAGTGGCTGTGTTTACACAAATAAAAGAGTAATGAAAAAGTCTGGGAAGGTATGAGAGACTGCTAGTTTTTCCTAAATACTCATCTTCCTTCTGTAAAAACAGAGTTTGGGCTAGACATAAGCCACCCCTGCTTAAGACTGCATGGCCAGCCCGCTCTGCAGCTAGCTCTGGCCACTATGGCCATGGATTAAGTTCTGACCGCTTGAATGTGAGTGGCCATGATATGAGCCAGTTCTGAAAATGCTCTCAAAATGACTGGGAGTGTTATTTTCAAGCAAAGATTCGCTGAACCTGTTACCTGTATCTTTCCTAATATCTTTCAGGCAGAAAAAACAAAGATTTTGTGTGTCTGTGTAAAAGTGCTTTAGATTAAGTCACCTAGAGGATATAATTTCAAGTGGTGTGTGGTATTTGGCATACCTGAACTAGCCTACCAGCCACATGAGTGCACCATCTTGGCTGTGGCCGCTTCAGCCCACAGGGGAGACACCCCAGCTGGTACATCAGGGAGTGGCCCAGCTGCTCCTGCTAAATTCTGCTCAGAGAGCAAATGAATGAACAAAAGGAACGATTGTTGTTTTGGGCCAAAAAGTTTTGGAGGTAGTTTGTTATGCAGCAATTGTTATGGAGCAACGGATACACATGTCCAGTTTAAAAAAACAACAGTCCTGGGGCGCCTGGGTGGCTCAGTCAGTTAAGCATCTAACTCTTGCTCTCGGCGCAGGTCGTGATCTCAGCTTATGAATTCAAGCCCTGTGATGGGCTCCACACTGGGTGTGGAGCCTACTTAGAAACAAAACAAAACAAAACAAAAAAACAAAACAGGCACACACAAAAAAACCCACCAAAAAAACCCACACAAAAAACCCACCATAAAAATTAATTTAAAAACTTTCATAAGTATTCAGGAGTTTCAGCTGTACACCAAATAGATGTATGTGTCACTGATGGAGGGGAGGGGAGTAATTTGTGCTGATGGGCCTAACAGTAAATGTTACTGTAACATCATTTAAATATTAACTTTGTTGACAGTCTTTTGCTTTCTCCTTCATATTTATTCAGAAAAGTCACCGATGGATATATAACTGAGAAGACAGAATGCAACATACACAAATTTTGCATTATAATTTTTTCTTATGATTTGAGATATACAGGAATAATATGGCACATGCACCAATGTGTGTGTACACATGTGTAGACATATACATATATTTAAGTATGCATTTAATACACACACATACACACCAAATGTGGAGTCAAATGTTGCTTGTCTGTTTATTTTTATTATTATTTTTTTAAAGATTTTATTATTTAGTTGAGAGAGAGCATGACAGAAAGCGAGCACAAGCAGGGGACAGAGGGAGAGGGAGAAGCAGACTCCCCACAGAGTAGGGAGCCCAATGGAGGCTCGATCCCAGGACCCTAGGATCATGACCTGAGCCAAAGGTAGAGGCTTACCTGACTGAGCCTCCCATGTGCCCCTACTTTTACATATTCGATAATGTTTTACTCAAGTCAAGTCCTGTCCCTTATTTTGCCACTGTGTCAACAGGTAGTGAATTTGGTTGTTTTTTTTGTTTGTTTGTTTTTGAGAGGTGAGTGAATTTTGACTAAACTTTAGAGCATATGAATGCTAAACTTGATGAGTGTACTACATGTTTTCTCATACTTTTAAAGGCCCCCAATAGTTTAGATAATTACTATTTGCTAACCAAAAAGAAGAAAAACTTAACCTTAATATTATTCACAGATATAAGTACATTGATGACCATAATCTGCTGCAAAGACAAAATGACAGTAACGAATAAATGCAAGAGCCGTGGTTGTAGCCTAGATTCTGTGGGCTGATACAGAAATGGACAAGACAGAAAGAAAATCTGGCAGAGGGGAAAAACAAAAAGAGAAAGGAAAAGATAGAGAGGTAGCTTAAACAATGCATTGAGAAGCCAAGGGAAAGTGAAGAGTAGTTAGATATCGTTCAAAACTAATTTCTGAACAATTCCACAACATCTGGACTTTTAAACTCACTTAAAATATTGTCTTCAAGAGAAACCATAAAATCACATCTATGCATTAGAATCAGGTGGGCCTAGGTCAAAGTTGCAAACTTGATGTGTCTGTTTAGTGGGTCTAAGGGTAACTGTCATTTCAGAAGATGGGGATGATGGGAATGGTGTGACCAGCAAACATGGCCACTGAGTGACACTGGCTGCTAATTTTCAAACTCTGAATAGAAAGTGGGAAGAAAGATCATGGGTAACAGGCACTAAATATGTTCTTTAAGAACACAGAAAGATGATCTAAAACATAACTAAAGAATGATCCTTGGAATTTCTCCATAGGATTTCTTTTTTAACTAAGCACCCCTCAAGTCTTTAAAATATTGCAGTATAATTCAATGTGATTATTCCTTGGTGAAGTTACTTTTTATGAAAGTCAGTATATGAAAGTTAGAAGTGGTGGGATGAGAAAAACATACTCCTGGAAAGATACTTGAATAAATCTTTGCAGGTTAATGATCATTGACTCAGAGTAGCAAAAGGTAAGAAGTTAAAAGGAGCAATGAAATAGATGTTTCTGTTGCCAAGTGAAATTTTAGCAACATGTTGCAGTGGGACTTAAAAAACAATCACCAAGTCATTACATTTATATTTGAATTCTAATGAGGGTAAACATTATTAATTCATTTGGGACCAAAAAACAACGCATTGCAATTATTCTAAGTTGAATAGATTGCTTTTCTACACTTGTACTTTTTCAGTAGCTTAACAAAATTTACCATGTTCATGTTCCCAGCATGGAAATCTTGCTATATAAAATTTTCATTTGTGCATTAAATGCCCTAATCAATATATGACTAATTAGATCTTAGTTTCATCTTTGGTCTTTAAACCATGAGAAGATTATGTGCGGAGACTAAAAGAAAATTGTATATTTTCAGATTCTGAATATTTCTCTGCTTTATTGAGTTAAAAAAAAAAGGAAAAAACAATACACTTTCTCCTATTTGAAATATGTTTCATAATCAGCCACATAGTCTTCAAACTCTAGGAAAAATAAAAATGTGTTCAGCATGACAAGGTTGATTCAACTAGATTAACAATAAAGTCAAGTAAATAAGTCACATAAGGCTACTAATTACCCTAACTCTTAAATCTGTAAGTACAAAAATTATGCATTTGACTTTTCAGTTTTCTCATTGTTTGGACAGTTTCCTGTTTAACCTAATGAGAAGGTATTAGCTTCTTTCTTTCTCTTTTTTTTTTTTTTAAAAGATTTTATTTATGTAGTTTAGAGAGCGAGAGCGAATGCGAGGGGGGAGAGGAGCAGAAGGAAAGAGACAAATAGGCTCCATGCCTAGCGCAGAGCCCAATGCAAGCTCTATCTCACAACTCTGAGATCATGACCTGAGTCACGTAGGTGCACCCCCTCCTTTTTCTTTCTTAAAATTAAATGGCACAGTCATATTTAAATATAAGTTGTTTTTACATACCTAAAAATGATTTTTACCAGAAATAAATTTCAATCTAATCAAACCTTACAATAATACAACATAGAAACTGTTTTCTCACAGTTTTGGCATACTTTATTTCTTTATAATTTTTACTTATATTTTTTGCTAATATTTGGGAAGATTCTATCTCTGAGGATAATTGAATCTTCCTCTGTTATATGTGAAATTATTAACATTTCTATGTACACTTATATCCCATTAATTTATGACTTGTTTTTCCATGTAGCACTAAAAAAGGCTTTCTTTCATCCCTCTCATTATATCAAATTAAAAAGATAATGAAGAATTTGGCAGAATGTGGCCACAAATAAATCTGTCATGTTTTATTTTCATTGTGTATCATATTATTATCAATAAAATTTGAAATCACTTCCCTTAAGCAAAAACAATTATAATATATAATTACCTTTCACAAAATAAGAATTTTATTGTAATACTTTGTTTCTAGAGTTCTTTAACAATATACACTGAAAAATGTCCCTATCTTTAAATTTTGTGTAACTAAACACCTTAGAATTTTTGATGTGTTTGACAACTCCTTAAGAAACTATTTTGTGAATTTAAAATAATTTATTTAACTCACAATTGTTGGTAGGTTGTCACTGCTCTCGGGATAAATATATCTACAACAATTTTTAAGAACATGTATATATGTATACTAAAATTTTGCAAAACTGGTAATATTTCATGGGGTAGGATGCTACCTCAGTTTGGGTTTGGGTAAAGGACTTGGATTTATCTTTCTTGGTCAGAGTTTGTTATATATTTGACGATGATTTGTCCCTAAAGTGGTCAATGCTTATATAATGACTAGAAATTTTTCTTACAAAAATATTTCATGTGCTATCATTAGTAATTTGGTAGCTCTAAAATTTGCTCATAGCAGAATCACACACAAAAAGGGTAAAATTTCTTAAATATTATCCATCTAATGATGACTGAGGTTTGAAAACCTATTAACTGACTATTTTAATTCCTGTTTTTAACTTTTATTTTTATTTTATTAAAAACTTTAACTTTTATTTTTGTCATTTCCCAAGGTAATACTGCTTTGGAGTTTGTGCTATGTCAGAAGCCACTGCCAGTCTTGAGTCGTCAGGCTCCAACTCTCTGATCTAGAGATACTACTTCCTTCAGAACAAATTCAGGGCTTTATAAATGGAAGAGGAGAGACACAGATGAATGGACAAACCCAATGCCGTCCTACAACACACAGTCACATAAATGCAATTCTGATTGGTTCGTTTTCTAGGACTATTAATAATGATGTTGGTAAAACAATTCTGGCAAGGTTTTGTATTATTCCCATAAAAAACACTTATAACCATCACTTTCCTTTCCTTTGTGCAGTAAGCATTTCTGAAAGTTTTCTACAATTTGAACTGGCACTATGATGCTTGCCTTACTTCTACTTTCTTATAAATTCATGTTTTTGTATATTAGATATATTTATTTATTGCAATTATTATGTAAGTCCTATTTCCTTCAGAAAAAAATAATAAAAAAAGATATACGTCAGGACAGAATAGGTTGTGTTGTGGTGACAAACGCCAAAGCTCAGTATCATATCATAATAACATAATTCGTATCAATGAGAAATTTAAATTTCATTGACATAAAGCATATTTTGACATTGACATAAAGCCTCTTAACCCCTCTTAACCCTCTGGGGCAGATACTGTACAAGCGATACACGCAGTGATCTAAGTCAGCTCGACTCTGCATCCGTCTCTATCACCTGGACCTGAGTCTCAGTTTGCAGCAGTAAGGCAGAGAGAAAAGGAGTAACAAGCTAACCTTCCTTCCTTGGTCCTGCCCACACGTCACAGGGGCTCCTCCCAATCACATTTCAATGTCAAAATCGCATTTCAGCGTGTAGTCTGAGTTACTCCAGACATCTGGAAAGTCTACTTTCATGTGTACTCAACAAAGAGTCCTAATTTTTTCGAAAAATTTCTTCGAGGAAGATTTCTAGGCCACAGGCAGAAATAGGGTGTGCAGAGATTTCAAGAATGACTTTAAAAAAGACAAATTTGAAATTTCCCTGGCAGTTGCCCACAGACATTTGTATATATTTTACTTTACTGAAATAAACAATATTTAACTAATCATTTTTCAAAGTAGTATAGTCAAGGGGCAAGAAAGTGAGGGTCATGAAATTAGAACTGAAATTAATTAGTTATGACCTTAAAGCATGACACATTAATTTTTTTTGTGCCACCATTTCATCAACCAAGTAATAGTAATAATAATTCAGTAATCAATTCTAGTTCCCTGACATATGTTATTACATATGGATGAGGAACTTCTTCCATGGCTGCATGCCAATAACCAAAATATTATCAGTGGTATTTTCAAACTCAACTATATTACCAAGATTGGAAATTCCATGGTTTGTAGAAGACACACTGTCTTAGTTTCCTATGTTATGCTATATGTAAGAATCATTTTATACCATTCTTAAGAAAGAGTTAACCTTGAAGAAAAAGCACATTGAATATTTTTTATTTAAAAAACTTGCATGGGTGGAGATCTATCTGCTTTTAAATAACTATTAAAATTTTCTGGCCACTTATTTCAGTTTTATTGTATTTTCAGTTACAAATGAGTTCTCCTCTTAAACATGCATATAAATTCCCAGCATAGATTAAAATAGAAGACATGAGCCATTTGCTACTGAGGAAAGTAATATTACAACTAAGATTTTTATCACCCTCTCAGTCCCTAGATTAGTTCTAGTATACGAGATTCTATATTTTTAAAAAGAGTCTTAAACAAAAAAGCGAATTATTCAAAGAAACTTTCTATTTTATGCTACATTTTGAGATGTTGGTATTTTTGAGCTCTTACTTAACAATGAATGATCTCTTAAAATTATGTTCAAAGCAGAAATTATCCCTAAAGATCTATATGGATAGGTAACCCAGTTAAACAAAACAAAACACCCCAAAACACATTCTTGTGAACCTGCTTTGCATGTAGCTTTGTTCTAATAATAATATCTATTATTCCAAATATCTTATAGACTTAACAAAAGACTTTTATGTAATTACTGTATTGTATCATATTATACTCAGTTAAATTACTGTACTCTTTTAAAATTTTATGTATTATGTGTCACTAGAGAAAATACATGGGGTTTGCAAGTTCTTTAGCTTGTTGTTAATTGTGAGAATTAATTGTTAATTCTCACAAAATATTCCATGAAAAAGCCTACTTGTGATTCCTGTCTGTCAAATAAATAAATAAAAATCTTAAAAAAAAATAATAAAACTTAAAAAAAAAAAAAGCTAAAGCCTCTGCCTTTGGCTCAGGTCAGGATCTCAGGGTTCTGGGATCGAGCCCCGCATCGGGCTCTCTGCTTGTCTCTCTGCTTCCCCCTCTCTCTCTCTGCCTGTCTCTCTGCCTACTTGTGATCTCTGTCTGTCAAATAAATAAATAAAACTCTTAAAAAAAAATAAAACTTAAAAAATATTCCATGAAAAAAATCTCATTCCACTTCACTTTACTTGGGTGGGTCAATCAAAGGAGATCTGTAAATTTTGTGACTGCTGGTCTAAGGTTTGTACTCTAAATGTATTTGTCAAAATTTGTACCCCTTGAAAGAAGTAGTAATATAATACTTGGATTTTGATATATATACTTTTAATGAGTCATCTTTTTATCCCTTGAAATGTTAATTGAGGCATGTGCTAATATGGTAAATTTTTAAATACTACATATACAAATACTTTAAAAATCATTTTAAAATTAAGATTATATATTTATATGTCAGATCAAATTTTACTTGTATATAATTTTAACCACAGATACACAGTTATATATATATATATATATATAAACTATTCATATATATGTTTTTTCTTTTTTTAAAAAATGGGAAAGAAGAAAAGATAAATGACCACTCTCTGCCTAAATGTTAGGCTTAGATGTTTCCTATATTCATTCATTCACTAAATAGGAGTCTAGTACTTCCTATGTATCATTCTCTTTCTTCTAGTTGGGAAAGGACAAATAAAAAGCTGTAAATAATTTAATTGCCTCATTGGGGGTTACATTACTTATGCAGTGTGAGCATATGAAGAGGGACACTTACACTAGCTGACTGCATTACAGAAGACATTATTAATGATATTAGGTTTCTATGATAAAATTGAAAGGATGTACAGAACTTTTCTAGGTGGATAGATTGGGGATGAATATTCCAGGCTCTAGAATACCATCAGTTCCTAGAATATTTTCCATTTAAAAGAATAGTACAAAATAAATCTACTGTCTCCCCCTCTTACAAAAAAGACAGAGTTTAGGAATCTAAACGGCAAGCTGGATATAAACTTATGTCTGTCCAACTCCTTAAACAACTGCCTTGACACTATATATTCTTTTTTTTTATTAGGGTTAGGGGGTAGGGAATAACACATCAACAAAATTAGTACCTTAAAATATTCTGTCATGTCTAGGAAAACTACTATCATACTACTCACAGATGTTGGAAAATTAAACAGAATGTACTTAGAAAAATTAGTTAAGGGGTGAGAGAATCAAATTTTAATAATCCTTGCATAAACTCTTTCCGGCTTTGAAGGCTTGAACCACCATACCTCTAGTTGATTGTATTCTCCGGATTTATTTTTAATGTATTAAATTAAGAAATAAACTATAATATTCTGAGACAAGTGCTTCACTTACATAATGTAATTTGTTTTTAAAATTAAATCTATATCCTATAGTTCTCTGATCCTTCTAAAAATTCTCAGAGGGAGTTAAGAATATTTTTCCCTTCCGGCCTTAGGAGGACAAAGCTAACTCTTACAGAAGTTAAATGACCTGTCTCAAATCACACAGCTGATAGATGGCTGAGCTGGAATTTGAACCCAATTTTTCAGATTTCAATGTCAGCACTTTCTTCAATACCACATCTGAAGTTAAACCAAAAATCTAATTCTAATTTGAAAACGTCCTAAGTTCAATTTGAGTCAAAATATTAGGAGAGACTGTGTGAATAAAAGACATACACAGAAAGCCCATCTCCTCTGTGAGAGGAAAAACCTGAGCCGTAGATTCTGTCAGTCACTGTTCCTGCAGTGCACAACACTGAACACAAACCAAGGAGTCAGTCATATAAATGCTTTAATACAGATGAGAAACATGTAGAAATTTGGGAACAAAAAATTTAGTGTGGATGAATTTTTAGTATTGTCATTTTAGCCTCCAGTTGAGCCTAAGTTTTTTAGGATTCTTGAGAGGTAGAATTAGCTAATGCACTGAAATAAAAGGAGTCAATGTGCAATGGCTAACTCAATATTGTCATTCAGTTCAATACTTCAAGGAGAGTAAGTTCAGGTCTAGGGATTCTAATAAAATGCAAACATATATAAATACATATATACACACATAATATTTTCTATTTCTATGCACATATAAATTATTTTATATTGAATATATTTATATTTTCTTTTTATATAAATTAAAAATAAGAGAAAGTCTTTAAAAATAACAGTAGGGGGTTATCAATTACCATTGAGTGAATATTTGTGAGGTTTTTCAATAACCTACTCTCTTAATAAGGCAAAGAAAATCTGAAATTCTTCAAACAGTGCTGAAAGGTTTTTGCAAGGATTGTCTGTTTTGTAACTGGATTGTTGGCTCACAATGTAAATGTGGTCGCCTCCCACTCAATAGCACCCTTCTTATGATAACTGGAATTCATCTAAAATTCAAAACAATTTCAAGAAAAGGAGTAGAGTACAGATAAAAAGACATTGGAATTTTTTAAAATTTTGTTTTTGTTATTGTTTGTTTTTCAGTTTGTTATGTGAGGGACGAGGAAGGCATATTAAATATTAATGTACTTCTACTTATAGTAGAAATATACCAAGTAGAAATATAGTAGAAATATACCAAGAAATATAGTAGAAATATACCAATATAGTGGGTATTAGATAATTTAAAAGCAAATAAATAAATAAAACTTTAAGCCTATTATACAACTTGGATTTCGACAGGAAATGTTTGCTATTGACAACTAATTTTCCTTATAGAACAATTTTTCTCCTTAAAGCCCTACATGTTATTTTGATTAAATGAATATAACTTATGTCTTTTCATAGGTCACGCTAGTCTTAATTGGGGGCAGAATGGGGTTATTTTAAAATGTTGAGAAATCACTTCATGACCATTATAACACCCACACAAACAGACTTAATTCATTTATAAACTTGAGCTTTATCAGGAAAACACTACATTAACTTGCTTTTCAAATGCCAGAGAATGGTTCATTAGCTTTAACTGTAATATTATGATGACAATTCATGTAATATAATGGAGAACCACATCTTCTTATCCACATAAAAATAATGTAGCCTCTGATGAATTTAGGATTTCTGACAGTTCGGCTATCAAGCCTTGATATACATTCATGTAGCATATTGAAAAGGCATATTTCCATTGTTATGGTACATTTAAACTGACAAGGAATAGAACTGAACAATGATTCTTTGATCTAAAAGACTTTCTATGGTATATAATAAGCATTAGGCCATGCAGCATTTACATATAGGGAATTGAAAGGAATCTAACTTACCGAGTATATTCTGATTAGAAGTGACATGGACAGAAGTCCTCAGTTAATAGTTTTTAAATAAGCTGTTATTTTTAATAGTGTTTTCACGGGGGGGAAAAGTAACTTTTTTACAAAAAATGTGTTCCTCTGGAAACAAAAAATACCCACACAAATCATAAATAACACAGTCTAAGATACTTCAGTGATTTAAAATTAGCTGTTATGGAATACTCATTAAACAACTACAACAAAATAAAAACAGAGAGAGAGAGAGAGAGAGAGAAACAAAACCATGCATTCTATATCTAATAGGTTCCCAGCACTATGCCAACTGTTGGGACGGAGGCAAGGGACTTCCTTCTAAACAAGTTCAGGTTCCAGTGTGAGAGATGATTACAAGGCAGGGCTGTGGTGAGTTCCTTTTCCAGGAAGGACCACGGGCTCCATAAACACTGAGAAGAGAAGTATTTTGACCAGAATAGATGAAGATTGGTGAAGCTTATCAGAATAAATGTTATCACATTTATATTGTAAAGGACTATTCATATAATAGGGTGGGTAGAGGGTGAGATGCTCACACAGGTAAAAGAACTATAATCCCTAAAGGTATAGAAATGCCAGAGGGCAGTGTGTTTGGGAAAAGTGCTCTAGTAATTCAGAACAAGCTCTTTAGGCTTTCAGGATGGAAGTAAAGGTGGGGCCCTGTGAGAAAGGACTAGAGTTGTTCATTAAAGATTCTAAATTTTACTGGGAAAGCAATGTGCAATCTTTAAAGAAAGTCCCTTAATTAAGATCAAAGTATATATTCAGAAGTTTAACTTGTTGGCAGTTTGGGAGATGAAGCTGATATAGGGCAAGGCAGAGAGAGACCTATATTGGAGGAATTTACAGTAATTCAACTAAGATTTATCTTAAAATAGTCAGAGCAAATATAATTAATTAAGCTAACCTTTAGCTCACATCTACCTGCCCTCCGCCTCCTGCAATAAACTGAATTATAGAAGGAAGTAAGCCAATTAAGAATTGTAAAATGCTCATTTAAAATCCTTATCTTTGAGTTGTATCTACAATACAGACCTTGTAGTTTCCTTCAAAAATTTTTTAAACATTTTTTTTACTTGAATATCTACTAAGGGGTAACCCTTGTTAAAAAGAAAACCACAGGGCGCCTGGGCGGCTCAGTTGGTTGAGCAACTGCCTCCGGCTCAGGTCATGATCCTTGAGTTCTGGGATCGAGTCCCACATCGGGTTCCCAGCTCCACGGGGAGTCTGCTTCTGCCTCTGGCCTTCTCTCTTCTCATGCTCTCACTTTCTCTGTCTCTCAAATAAATAAATAAAATCTTAAAAAAAAAAAAAAAAAGAAACCACACACAGAAAGAAAGAAAGAAAGAAAGAAAGAAAGAAAGAAAACCACAGGCCCAACATGGCCTCACTTAGGCCATCTCATCAAAACCATACCCAATACCTAACTTACTTGCAATTTCCATCTCCCCTAGAAACACAGTTACAAATGGTCAGTCAGGATTTTTCCAAGCAGCATTTATGAGGTAATCTGTCACATGGGCCCTCTCCTAAAGGAAGATGAGGTAATCTGCATAAGATCCTCAGCCCTGAAAGGGAAGGTGATCTTGCCTGAAATATCCTCTTTTCTTTTGCTAATAACATCTTGTCCTACCTTCCTTCCTATAAGAACCTTCCATTTTGTACACCACCTTGGGGCTTTATGAAACCACATTTTTTAAACAGAAAAAAGCTAGCAGTAGGATCAAATATTTCAATTGTCTCTATTTCTGGGTTTATTAACTAGCCAGAAAACAGAATTATAAAATATGAAATTGCTGTCTATATTTAATTTTCATGTGAGTTCAAATCTTTACTGAAAAAATCAGAATGGGTCTAGAAACACTTCACCATTGTCTAGTTTGAATGACACTGCCTTAGATCTTCAACAGTGAATAGGAAAGCTTGTCAGCAAATTTCTGGTGGTATTTTTCTGAGTTCAAATGTGATACCGAAGGGGAGCAGACTACGCCCCCCGCCCCGCCCCAATATATCTCTTTGGAAGGATGACTGTGAGTTGGTTATTTTTTCAGAAAGTAGATACAGGAGAAGCTCTGAAAACTCAGCAGAAGTGACCCTGGTGTAAGATAAATTTACATTTATAAAGGAAATCCTCATTTGTAAGGGTCCCTTCCTCTCCGTGGCTAAGTCTCTAGACACTCCTATCAATGAAGAGGGCACAGGCTTCGGTCTGCGTAAGTCTGTTCATTGTGGTTTGCCTGATAACCTTCCCTCACTGCCCCCCACCACACACCTGTTGTCTTTCAGGTGATGGTTTGAGCCACTTCAGAGGTGCTCATTTTTCCTAGATATATCTCAGGTATACAGGAGGTACACATTACTAAACTTTTGTTCTCCTTTTAATCTGCCTTGTATTACCAGCTGGCTCAGACAAAAACCTAGAAGGGTAGAAGGAAAAGTTTGTTTTTTGTTTTGTTTTGTTTTGTTTTCCCTTACGATGCTCACACAAATAAATGCTTAAGAAAAAAAGCAGCCATACACATTTTATTAACAAATAGACTTTCATTTTGTCTTTCACCTAATCTATCCACAGATCTAAACGTTCAAATTAGCAAGATATGAGTTATTTAAAATGTTAAGTGTTTATATTCATGACCACTTTCTTCCCTGTGTGGAGACAGCTTTTGGCAAAATCCTAAAACTGCAGAAGGTTCCTCCTTACAGTAGCACATATATGCCAGAAGAACAATTAAGTTCGTTATTACTTTCAAAAATGAAGAAGCAACTCAAAGCTAAGTCAATTCTAAGGAGGAGGTAAAGAGCTTTTCGGATTTGCATATGAATCACTCCTTACAAAAGAGTTGCCTGCTTTCTAAGGTGAGAAGTTAAATGACACCAGTTATTCTGGATTGAAATGTGTCAGTTAATTCAGGTTAGAGATAAGGGCGGGGTCTAGGCGCAGCTTCTGGTCTTTAACGCAAAAAGATCAGGTTAGTATATTTTTTCTACTCTCTTTATGGAAGAGAAAGGAAACCAGTCAATGTTCTATTTAAAAACTCTAGTACTAGATCAGAGAAAAACAAAAATAAGATGAAAAACCGCCAGGATAGAAATAATCTCTATAAAAAGGAAGCAAATTACACCTAGAATTTTATAATTAGCAAACATACAGAAGGAAGAAAGTACTCCTCCAGCATTAGTCACTAATATCAAAATTCTGATAGGACTCAGGCACAAGTCACTGAAAGGTATCATTTTCTAGAGAATATTTTAGTGAAGTTACAGGAACCCTGAGGGGAAATGAAGCGAAGGGCACCTATCTGAAGTAAAACTTTATAAAGGGAATTCAATTGACACACTTCTAACTTGGGTCCAAAAAGTCCAGGTTCATAAAGACTTGTAGTTGAAAGGCTGGTGGCAGCTATTCCATTTTGGAGAGTGAGCAGAGAGCTTTGATCCCAGAGTATTTGACAGTGCTAAACTTAGTACTGTTCCTCTATGGAAAAAGACACCTATCAGGAAAGAAGTTTATTAGTAAAACAAAAAGACAAATTTCTAGTCATACTTTTCACCGTCTGGGCAGAAGTTCTAGAATTATAACTTAAAATGGGGAAAAACAATGAGACTTGTTGTAAAATAAGCCTACAATTCAATAAGACAGTTTCCCTTTGTAAAAAATTGAAAATCATTCCAAATTTTGTGATTTTTTTTATGATCTACAAACTACACGTTTTCATTCCAAAGAAAACAAAATGAAATCAAAAAAATAGTTCACATATATATTTGAATAAATTCTTCTGCAAAAATAAAATCAATTCAGATTTTAAAAACTGACCTTTACCATAAAACTCAAATCCTAGGAAGCAAACTGAAGGTTGCTGGAGGGGAAGGGATGGGGGGATGGAGTCACTGGGTGATAGACATTAAGGAGGACTCCTGATGTAATGAACAATGGGTCTTACATAAGACTGATGAATCATTTAACTCTACCTCTGAAACTAATAATATGTTATATGTTAAATAATTGAATTTAAATAAAAAATTTTTAAATAAATAAACAAAAAGTGACCTTTATTATATAGTGGAGTAAAAACAGTAATGTTAAATTTTGAAAGTAACTGGTTACGAGAGAATTTTCAGATCAAATGGTGTATAGCAATTTAAGATGTACATGAGAAGTTGTTGGGGACCATAATTTAAAGATAAGGTAGATCAAATAATTGGATACTAAAGAACCTTGAGAAAAACAAGTACTTCATGAAATAAACAGGGTAAATTATTCTCATAAAAGTACCATAAAATTATCTTAAATCTCAAGAAAATTTCTACCATTGAGGTTATAACTGATATCTAAAACAATACCAGAGGCTTCTTAAAGAGAGAACAAAGCAAAACAAACAAAAATAGATGTTTTCTGACATTTAAAAAACTTCTCTTTTATGACATGCAAATTTTTATCACCTGGCTACTTTCCCTGAACAGCCTTTCCTAGGAAAAGCCTTGGTAAAATCATTTCTGTTGATCCAACTGATCCATTTATGAAGATTTTCTAGAGTGAAGCACAAAGGGCAAAAATTAAACTATTAGAGGGGTATCTGGGTGGCTCAGTTGGTTAAGCAGCTGACTTTGGCTTAGGTTATTAGCTTGGTGTCCTAGGATTGGAGCCCCATGTCACACTCCCCACTCAGCAGGAAGTCTGTTTGTCCTTCTGCTCTTTCCCGCCTCATACTCTCTGTCTCTTTCTCTCAAATAAATAAATAAAATCTTAAACAAAATTTAAAACTATTAAAGTCACTGGCATATACCACTTGCTTTCAGGACAACCTTGATTAAATGAAGTCACCTGACTTTGAGTTAGCTATTCATTCATTCATTCACTCACTTATTTATTCTGTGAATTCTGACTGATTTTTTTTCAATCATCTCTACACCCAACCTTAGACTAAAACTCGCAATCCCAAGATCAAGAGTCACACACTCAGACTGAGTCAGCAAGGTGTTCCTTCACTGCTTTTCTATTTGCAAGCCCTATGCCAGGCAGTAAAGAGAGAAAGCTTATAAAACACAGCCCTTGTCTTCAATTATATGGGAGAAATGTGCAAAATGTTACCTTACAAAATTACATAGGTCTTCTAATAAAAGCAGAAAGGTACAATAGTGAAATAGTTTATTTAGGTCCTATTAATTCTCCCCTTCATGAGATACATCTAGCTAACCGAAGTTCATATTACCCACAAACATTTTAGAGTATGGCACTTTCCTTCAGATATAATATGGAATATTATAATCCACATGCTGAGAAAAATCCAAATAAACACCCCTTCCCTTAATCTCCCCACACCAAGCCCTAGCCAGAAAGTCTATCAAAGTTTTTCACAAACAGTCTTGGTACCGGGTTAAACAGTCTGAGATCTCCAAGTCAAGGAATGTATTAGCTGTGTTGTGTGTTTATTTATAGGCCAGTCCAACCCTGGAAAATGACAACAGATTAGCATCATAGTGTCATAGTTGTGGATTAGAATCTACTCACAATTTCATATTTTTCTCTATAAGTGTAAACTCTGTTAAACTCAATAGTGGTCACATGATTTGCTTTGGCCGATGAAAGGTGGGCAGAGGCAATATGTACCTCTACCCAACAGATTTAAGAGGCAGCCTACAGTTTGGCACATTCTCTCTCTCATTTATGACACAGACATGTTCCAGGTGCTGCTCCATCAGTCTGAGTTCTACAATGAAGATAGTAAGAAGTGAAGTGCAGTTGGGTCTTGAGAGACTTATAACACCAAGGGAAAAAAAACTAAGATATTACTATTTGAGGTATTATAATCCCTCCCCTCCAGCACTGTCAACACTTCCCAGTTTTGATATCTTTTCCTTGTAAAGAAGCAAAAGAAGATTTATTCTAAAATAAAGAGGTATCTATTAACCTTTCTTGTTTTGGACTTTTCCTATAAATAATTTTTGCATCAATATATGAACTTTTCAGGTCATGAGCACACACTCTATAATGCCCCAAATTAAATCCAACTCTGCCCCTTTCAGTTGTTTGATCCTGGGCAATATTTCATTTTCTTCCTCCCCCCCCCCTTTTTTTTAAGATTGTATTTGTTTATTTGAGAGAGAAAGAGAGCCAGAGAGAGGATGAGCAGGAGGTAGTAGTAGAGGGAGAGGGAGAAGCAGACTCCCATTGAACAGGGAGCCTGAGCTCGCTCACCCAGAACCCTGGGATCATGACCAACCAGAAGGCAGGTGCTTAACTGACTGAGCCACCCAGGTGCCCCAAAGCATTTCATTTTCTGTGCCTCACCTTCCTCTTCTATAAAATGGGAATAGTAACAGTTTACCACTGAGAGGATGTTGCGAGGATTAACTGAGTTAGCACAGGCAACAAAAAACTCAAAAGCATCTGGCACATGGCTGTGCCTTCGATATTAATATCTATTATGAATAGTAATATATCTGCTACAAATATTATTTACCAAGTTATCTGTGGTTTTCCATAGGTAATACATGCAATTTTACAGCTTTCTGAACTCAATTCTAGTCCATTTAAAAATACTGTTGACTTTACTTTAAAATGTATCCAGAGTTCATATAAACAAAGTAATAGCACTTCTGTGCTCAAAACTTTGTAGTGGCTTCCCACTTTTCTCCTCACAATAGCCAATTATGCCCTCCAAGATCTCCATAGGGCCAAAAGCCTCTGAGTCCTCTCTTCTGCTACCTCTTCACTCACTCTACTCCAGACAACTGTCCTTCTGCTCCTCCATGAATACTCCAGGAAATGCTTCTGCTTTTGAGTGTTTGCTCTAGTTCCTTCCTCTGCTTGGAATGGTATCTGCACTATTAAGTTTCTTACCTCCTCCATGTCTTTGTCCAAATGTCACATTCTTAGTAAGGCAAACAGATCATCCTTTTGAAACTGCAACTCTCCTCCCTATACCTAAACACACTTGGCACTCATGACTCCCCCTAAACTTGTCTGATTTTTTGTTTTGTTTTGTTTTTGCTATGGCACGTATCACCTTCTGTCATACCTTGTGATTTGCTTAGGATACACATTTATTAGTAATGTCTTTTATTTCCAAAAAAAATGTAATCTTCATTGGATAGAGTCTATAGGGGAGCAAAATTTGCCACCCTAAAATATGTTTCTCTGGCATGTGGATTATTGTACGCCAATTATTTTTAAGAAACAGAAAACTCAAGAAGTTTTTCTTTTTGCTTCCCCACTAACTGCCTAAAAGAATTTGGACAGAGGACCTATTCTAGGACAGGTACTATCATCTTAGATAACTATAATATATTATGAACTATGTGTGGTAGACAGGGAGAAATCTCTCAAAGTCCATTTGTTAAAATTCCTCTCTGTGTCCCATTGCTTCTATAAGGCCCAGCAAACATTTGTTTACCAGACATTCGATCTTTTCATCCCCCTATGAATTGTCTCCCTCTCCTTTGGAGTCCGAGACCACTATCCCCTTCTCCTTAGCTCTGGATGGCACAGAATCTTCAGCTGCCTGACACCCCCATGGGTCTCATATTCTTCTAGAGCCCTTGCACGTACATAATTAAATCTGATTTTCTTCTGTTAATCTGTCTCATGTCAGTTTAATTCTTAGACCACCCAAAAAAAACTTCAGGGGTGAAAGAAAATTTTTTCTCTCCACCAGGGCCTTTGTTTTATTCTCTGATTCCAAGTAATTAGAGCAGTGCCTTACATGTGATAGATGGTAAATAAATATTGTTAGCTGAGTGAACCTACAATAAATTGAGCAAAATGTGTAAATTTCCTTTTTGCAAACAAAACCTTTATAGCAGTTAACTAGGCCATCATGGAAAGTTAACTTCTAAGAAATTGTTCCTATTAAAAGAGATAAAGTGCTAACAGGTAAATAAAGCCAAAATGATGAGATGTAGAGACAGAATGAGGGATCTTGTATGCATGCAGATTCTACATTTGGATTGAAGAAGGTCAGTTATTTCAGGCTAATAAGGAAATCATGTTCTCAGAAGCCCTGAGACTGTAGCACTGTTTAGATCTGTACTTTAATATTTAATTTCATATATTTCCTGAAGGAAACTGATTAATAATTGCAGCCAGTGAAGCATACACTTTAAAAGATTGACCCCCGCAAGCTGTTGTTTTTTGAAGATGAAAATAGTGCCTTTCTTCCTATAAAACAAGTCACTGATGTGACATCTTCCTAACTTCACAGAGCTAAAAATAAACTGAGGCAAAATATGAAAGATAACTAATTAACCACATGCTTTGCAGGGTTCTTTGTTTTTATTTTTGTTTTAAGACAACAAAGTGGATTGGTGCACATTTGGAAACTTTAAGTTGATCCTTATAAATATTAATTTGAAATTATTATGCTTTCCAAAATCCCTTTCTATTTCAACCAATTTGAATCAACCCCCACAAACACTGTTAACTCCTGAACTCTAGCTCATACACGTTTATCAAAGAAGGAAGGATCGAGGATAATAAAACTAACACCAAATAGAATCTCGACTGCACACCCATCAACATCCTCATATGTGTGTCCAACTAGTAGCTCCAGTTTAGTTTGGGAAATGAACAGCTGCAGGCTATCCACCAAAAGTATAATCTTATAAGGACAATGAATGATTGAAATCTGATGAAGTAAATTGTTTGAGGAGGAACACAGTGGTTCAATTTCTCCTCGATGTCTTCTTTAATTTAATCTTGTCCTTCATCTTCCATGAAAGCCTTCTATGTCTTCATTATAGTCTTCTTCCCTTTTCAATTTTTAAATCCTTAATGGAAACCAATAATTACTTCCAAGAGATCTGGCTTATAGTCAAATTTCCTACAAACACCTTCATATTATTAATCAAACTGCAAATGATAGAAGAGAATTAGTAGACATGAATACTTTTGAAAAGTTAAATGAAATGTATAAAGGGCTAATGCACTTTGGGTTATGCTACAGTTGTATATTTCATTACAAATAAAAGTGCTGTCGAATATTCTTAAACTTATAATCAGATTTCCACTAACAGATAAAATTAACTTTTAGAATAAAAAAAGAAATTGGTCTTTTCCATGCTTAATAAGAAGCACTTAAAATAGAATTTTTAAAATTTATATGAAGGGTAAATAAATTAAGGATAAATATATTTTTTCTCAGTGTAGTAGTTTGACTTCCACACACACACACACACACACAAAATACTTAAACTGGAAAAAAAAATACCCTGAAACCAAAGAAATTTACACTAAAAATAAAAACTCTTTACCTTATTCACAACCCACAATTAGCAGTTTTACCATTAATGAGAAAAACTGTCTCTGGATCAGCAAGAAGAATCCAAAGAATAATATAATAAGATTATTAAATGTTAAGGAATTCTCAGCCTTTACATTCGGGAAATTTCTTTCATTGGAGCCAGTGAGAGGTAAAATCTAAAGCTGAAATGCTTTGGATCAAATGAACCTTGACAGAGTAGTACTATAATCTGAGACCAATCACGGTGGAAGATGAGCGGTGTGTTCAGACATTTAGATGTGACACTCCTGGTTATGGCTTGCCCGGCTGAATTAGTATCAAATAAAACAACTATCCCAGGTCTTTTTACACTCTGGCAACAAAGATCCCAAAGGAACCTAAACCTTTAAAGCAGATATTTGTCAGGGTTGATGCAGTCCTTCCCTAGTCACCTTGCTGGGACAATGAAAGACAAAATTTTAGCTATTAACAGCTGTGTCCTCATTGCTATTGTTTCCTTTTGAAATGATTATGAACTTAATTGGTCACTGTTTTCTGAAATTAACTGATACTACAAACTGAGTCTCTAGGTCTTCTGAGAAGCAAACCCACAGCTATTTAGTAATTAGAATGACACTTCTGAAATTTTGCAAGGAAATCTCTCTACCACCCTCCTGCATCCCCACCCCATGCCTTTTGAAGTGCATTAAACCAACCGCAGATTAGTTCATTGGAAGGAAGCCCTTTTAAAATAATCTGTGGGGTTTCCAAAAAGTATGTATGTCCTGAAATTCCCCATATGGGTGCTTCCTCCACAACCCCTACTTTATAACAATTATTAGAACTTTGGGATCCTAGTAATGAGATATTACAGTGAAGCAAATATTATAACAGAAAAGATATACCATCCTTAAAATTATCTCCCAGCAATATGCCACAAAAGTAGCTTTTCAGACCCTTTCTTCAAAGGAAACTGCAGAGTAGCCATTATATTCACTTAGAACAGGAAATCCCAGCCGCCTTATCCTTTTGGTTCACCTCATGGAGCTGCTTCTCTTAAAGCCACAGGAAATAAGCTTGATAGAGCGGCATCAGGTAGGCCTGGGTTTCAAGCCTAAATTTTGCTATTTATGTTTTCACCTTTAATATATCCCTTTGCTTCCATGAATCCCAGGTTTCTCCTTTGTAGCAAAGGTATGATAACCACCTTGTCAGTTTTACTAAGTGTGTGTGAGACAATGTATTAAAAACCCGCAACACTGTGCTTGGTGCGGAACATGCGTTCAGTGTGCGCTAACCTAAAACAAAACCAAAAAAACCAAAAACCAACAAACAAAAAAACCAACTCGCTAACCTATACTCCCTTAGAAATTGTAATGCCTCGCAGTTATATACCACATTTTGAATTCTTAAAGTATTTTCACCTGTGTTATTTTATTCACTTCTAGAAGAAAGAAAGAAAGAAGGATGGGTGAGGTTAACAACTATTGTCCCGCTTAAGTTAACAGATAAGGAAAAGCAACACAATAGCTGGTAAAGTACACAAGGTCACTCAGTAATGACAAAGATTCAGATTCTGGAAATAATTTGGTCCAATCAGTTCTTTTAACAAATGAATAGATAAAAAGTTCAGAGAATTCAAGTGAGAAAATTAGACCCAAACTGTTCTGTTGGCTAGGGCAGTTGTCTTGAAACTCTATCTACCCTGTTGTTTCCCTACGTGTGGGGTTCTGGTGGGAAAGCAAGGGCTGCAAGGGCATATAGGGGATTTATTCCACTCAGGGCTTGGGAGAAAAAAAGTATTAACATTATTCTACAGTAGTCAGGAACTTCTCCCGAAATCCTAAGCCTTGCTTACTTTCCACATCCACAACCAGGTCTGTATTACCGGCCCAGAAAATCAAAAATGTGATTATATGAGTAACCCCACACATGTAATTATGTTAAGTAATTCTATACGACACAATAGTACAAAGCTCTAAAAGAAAGCTAAGGAGACCAACAGAGTTAGAACTTTCCTCATGGTGATTCTTTTAACATTTAGAAACTTAAAAATGCAGTCTTAATTTAATATATATTGCTTTATAATCTCTACTTCACTGGTGCCTTAGTCACTGGTACCCAGTTGGATAATCCAGCACCTTCCACACATTTGTTTTCAGCTCCTGAACACCCTGAGTAGGGTTGAGTCCCTTTGCTAATCCTTTGTCTCCCGTTGGTCCCACTATTTGTTCCATGCACAATTTCTGCATCTGATTCTGTAGAGATAAGGACTCCGCCGCCTTCCTAGTCCCAGAACCAAATCCAGCCTGATGAGCTTGCTGCATTACTGAAAGAGGATTTTAAAAGATAATATCTTCGTGGTATAAAGTTATCTATGGGGAATTGAAATACTGGATCTGGTTATAAACATTACACTATAAATCCTCAGTCCTCAAATTTAACTTCAGGATAGCAAGTAGCCTCTTAGTTTTGGAAGGTTGTATTCAGTGCAGAAAAATCACATGAGAAAGGAATATAGAAGTCAGTTAGAGGGAGATACATTTAATCTGTCATCATCCCTTTGCTTCCATCCCTCAAAGGTTGTAATGGAATCTAAATAAAAACGTCTTCGACTTCTAGCCTAATGACCCTTATACACATTACCCAGATTGTGTTTGGTCATTGGACTCGTGGATTTCTCAACTATTAAGATGAAGCTTACTTTTCCACCGGACTATGTGATTCACCGTGATGCTGCGTGTTAGCTGCAATCATCTCTACTTGAACTCACAATTGTCTACAATCATTTACAAGAAAGGGCGCAGCCGTCAGCCTCCTACAAGCCTTGCAACATATCATCTTTCTCCTTCCGAACATAAAAAAATTTTGGAGTAATGATTTTAAGCATCTACTTAACATTTTTATTTTATTCTTATTTAAATTAGCATAAAGTTCTACCTCATATTTTTAATCATATTTACAAGTTAGTTTTACCATGATACCCGATTTTTTTTTTTTTTTTTTTAGATTTATTTAATTGAGAGAGAGAGTGAACAAGAGAAAGAGGAGGGAGAGGTAAAGGGAGAGAGAGAAGCAGGCTCCTCGCTGAGCAGGGAGCCTCATGAGGGACCTGATTCTAGGACCCTGAGTCATGACCTGAGCTGAAGACAGAGGCTTAACTGACTGAGCCAACTAGTGCCCATGATATATGATTCCTACCTAAACATCCATTTTTCATATTTACTATTATTTATGTTGAAACTATACATATGACTTTTATTTAGAACATGTGTGTCCTGTTAGAAAAGTCACATTTATCTTTTCTTGTAGGGGCATTTTCCAGTTCTGTCTTTTCTATAGCCCTAACCATGTGTGTCAAAAGTATTAGGTAATTGCATACTTGACACGCTGGTATTTTTCTCATCCCTGCATTCACTCCATGCAGGCTCAGAACCCCTGCCCTTAATCAGTACAAGGCAGGATTGTTTAGGGCACTGACTGAATCCTTGGCCACAATAAAGGCAAACACACACCTGCATCTCTGGTTTCTCCATGAGTAAAGATTGAAAAAGGGACAATGGAGATCTAGTAGAGACACTGATCTTTTGTCTAACTGGCACTCAGCCTTTCAGTCTTCCTAGTTCTGCAGGTCCTCACCCCATAAGCAACCTACTGGATTACTACTGTCTGACACAATGCCCAGTCTTGCCTCTTCTACCCAGCCTTGAACTTTTGCTGCCCATATCTAAGAGTGACTGCTTGGCTCAAAACACATTTCAAAAGCGGGCGTTTTCAATTAGTTCTCTTGAATTAGCTCCTTCCTTCCCTCCCTCCCTCCCTTCCCCTCCTTCCCTTTTCTCCCTTCCTTCTGTTACTTTCCTTCCATCCTATCTCAAAGCAAAATATAAAGGGATAAGTAAGTAACAGCTATGAACTTTACCTTGGCTGTGTCATAACATCACCATCTTGTTCTATCTTTAAATGCTTCTTTCTAGACCTTTTTTTACAACATCAGTTTTATACTCCAATATATTCTCTGTGCAGTTTATAACTTTTTTTTTTTTTTTGCTTCTTATAATCTTTGTTCTCCCGCTGCCATCATCTTAGCTTATCCCATCCTTAAGGTGTGTCTGCGGATGGTTTTGCTTTGAAAGGTGACCTACTCTCTTTCTCACTGCTTTTCATCAAAGAAATCTGGGTATCAGAAATGCCTCCAGTTACTATACCAGGCTTCCTTCTGGAGAACACTTAGTCCAGAGCTGTTGATAGCACACAGAGCAATGGTAAGGTCCTCCTAAGAGAACTCAGCAAAATGAAATACAAAGCCGATGTCAGGGTTGAATTTATAAACTAGGCACACTGTAGAAGTTATTAGCAGCTGATAAAGGAAGACAAATTCCAGTGGTAGAAATATAATAGCTAAGATTAATACATTTGACCCTTGAACAACAAGAGGGTTAGGGGAATAAGCCCCCCATGCAGTTGAAAATGCACATATAACTTTAGACTCTCCCAAAACTTATATCCTATGTTCTTACAATAATGTAAGCTACAGAAAAGAAAATGTTAATAAAATCATAAGGAAGAGAAAATATATTTATGATACAGCGCTGTATTCATTGAAAAAATTCTGCATATAAGTGCATATAAGTGAACCTATGCAGTTTGAATCCTTATTGTTCAAAGGTCAACTATACATTCAACAAATATTTAATGAGTATCTACTAGGGATTGTTCTGGATGCTTGAGATAATACATCAGTGGACAAGACAGACAAAGGTGCTGGATTCAGTAACACGATAATACAGAAACTTAAAAAATGTGACGCAGTTAGCCAATTGGATATCTGAAAAAAAAAGTGTCCCAGGCAAAGACAAAAGAAGAAAAAAAAGCAGTAAGAAGGTGGGTGAGGCTAGGACAGAGTAAGCAAGACAAACAGCTGGGAAAGACATAGCAGAGTGGCAGAAAGGTAAGGAGATCTCAGAGAAAAGCGTCCAGATGGCAGAAGATTATGTAGGCCATGTTTATTATAAAAAACTTTGGATTTCATCCTGTTTTGAATGAGAAGCTACTGCACAACTCTGAGTAGAGAAGTAACATGATCAAACTCAGGTTTTGGCAGGATAACTCTGGCCACTAAAATGGGATAAGGATTTGAGCAGGGATTCTGGCTAAGCAGCTAGTACAATGATATAGTTGAGCTATGACAATGGCTCTGACCAATGTGGCAGCAATGAGGAGTGGGTGCTCTCTGGCTGTATTATGAACATAAAGTCATAGTTTCCATGTGTGGGAGAAAGAGACAGAAATCAAGGATGACTCCAAGATGTTTCATCTGGAAATTGGGAGGATGTGCTAGCCATCACCTCAGGGAGTTAAGATACCTGAGACACCTTAGAGGATATCTTTTGGGGGAAGATGAGAGGTTGAATTTTGGGCAAATGGAATTTGAGAAATTTATTAAACATCTGAGAAGTTAGACCAGAGTCACCCTAAAAGACAAATCTCTCTCTTTTCCCTTTTTAGTCCTCCTCATCCCAGTTATTGCCCTTCCCTCGGTCCCAATTAATAATTTCCTACAGAAGATACTCTGCTTGGAACTTCCTGGTTCTGTTTACCCTGGGTTCAAACTATAGTAGTATTCAATAGAAAGGCAGAAGATACAGTGTGATTTCCAAAGATAAAACATATTTCATTGTGGAAGTGATTTTGTTAGTAATATACAGCCGATATATTTTGAGGCTTTTAGGAACCTCAGGAGGAATCTACAGGAAGTTCTTTTTATACTGGAGGAAGCTGAAGCCCAGAGATGATACATGACTTTGAAAGTGTCACTCATCTTGTTATTACAGAGCTAAAGCTAGAACCTGGGAATCTTGCAATCTATTTGAGCATGTGGCCTCTTGGTTGGTTGATTTCCTGCTTTTGCTATTTTTCATATACTGCAGTGTTCACATTCTGTTTACATATTTTTTTCTTATTTTTTTTAAGATTTTATTTATTTATTTGACAGAGGGAGAGATCACAAGTAGGCAGAGAGGCAGGCAGAGAGAGGGAGGAAGCAGGCTCCTCGCTGAGCAGAGAGTCCAATGTGGGGCTCGATCCCAGGACCCTGAGACCATGATCTGAGCTGAAGGCAGAGGCTCCAACCCACTGAGCCACCCAGGTGCCCCCTGTTTACATATTTTTATTTGGAGATATAGTTAAATATCACAGTTAGTATAGGGTCACCACTTCCTTGGCCTCGAAAATAAAACTTTTTTCTTTTCCTTCCTTTTCTAACTAAATGCCTTTGAGACCTTCAGTTAACCTCAAGATGAATACAACTATGGATTGTAAAACGTCAAGCAGATAAATGATCTGCCCCAGTAAGATGTCTGGGATTTAAACCAGAGAAAATGTAACTTTTAACTTTTACAGACATTTAAATGAGTAGAGTTGGGCTATATAAAAACCATGACATTACAATAGTTCTGAAAAATCATTTATGGAGAGAATGCTGGACTATCACAATTTTGAAAAAGAACTTACAACAGCATTTTTTCTTTCTACTACAGGCTGGTTTTAATTTCAACTGAAAAGCTTGGGATCAAATGAGAACAACTAATGGATTAAATCCCACCCAGTTAGGTAATACTGAACAGCTTCAATTATAACCATCTATTCTGACATGAAACGGAAGATTATTGGTTTGGTTATCATTTTTAAGCTGTACTTTCTATATCTTCTTCAGGAAATCCTCACAAGGCCATGATGTTTATTGGATTCACAAAGAAGGCATTAGATTTATCGAGGACTGCAAATCCTTCTATTTAGTTCTGACAGTATAGAAATAGCCTAGACTTCTTTATGGTGATTAGTCAGCTGCATAATAATCTTTAAATAGAATTAGAACTTACTTTGGAACTTACTTTCAACCAGGTTCTCTCATTACATTAATGAGCCAAATAGGGATTAATGGCGATTATAGCAAATCAGTATTTGAAATTGTTAAAGCTGTGTTTTTTAAACACTTCTGCCTTTGCCTTTCCACTTTTCAATCTTCGATCATGGCTCTCTCCTTTTCATGCAACACATTCAACATGCAACTCACTCACCATGCAGTGTTGTTGCTCATTCTTCTCTCCTGCCCTGAACGCCTCAAATCACAATTCTCCATCCTCAATCAATGACTTTTACAAACTATCCTTCTAAGCACAGGAAGCTGATTTATTAAAAATTTAATGGAGGCAGAGAATCTCCTGAGAAATTAATTTCTGTTTTATCTTAAAGCTGTAGTCATTAAGAAAGCAAGAGGGTAAATTGTCCCATCTCTAAGAACGCAACAAGAAATTATTCCTCAAGACTGAGCTCTGCTTCTACCAAGAAGTAGGAAACATATTTTTTGTATTTATTTATTTTAGAGAAAGAGAGGTGGGAGGGGAGGAGAGAGAGAATCTCAAGCAGACTCTGTGCTCAGTACAGAGCCTAATGCTCTGCTAGATCGCAGGACCCTGAGATTGTAAACTGAGCTTAATCAAGAGATGCTTAACTGACTGAGCCACTCAGGCACCCAGGGAAACGCAGTTTGTGTGTGTGTGTTTCAGGGCTAGAAAGGAGAATTTTGAAGCTGGAATAGGCTAAAGACAATTCATTAAGCAGCCCTTGGTTTCAAAGCTTAGGTCACTGTATACTTGGATTACACAGTAACTTGCAGCCTGCGGAAATAAAGGCTTTTGATAGTCAAAACAGAGGAACCATTTCTGAGATTGTGTAATCATCATCAAACATCAAATGTGTAGACAGACAAGCACGGGTTCTTTTGTTACTACGAACGACCAATACCGAAAGTCCTACCATATGTGCATCTCTCGGGAAAGGATGGGTGTTTGAGCTAAACTTAATTTGATTTAAACAAAGATGTATGTTAGTGCTTGTACAAGCATTTTAAGAGTCTTACCTGTTGCTTACAGATAATAGACTCACAAATAACACAAATCAGAAAAAGAAAAAATCAAAAATGATCACATCATTTTAAGTCTTTGATGAAGTAAAATGGGTAAAACATCATTTCTATTTTTTGAACTCTGAAATCTATAAGTGTTCCACTGTTTTCTTCTCTGTAAAACTCTACTTTCATTTAAACTGAAATATATGTAAAAAGTGGAATCAAGATTTAGAGGTAGGGACCAAATCATATTTCTTTTCATGAAGAGAGGCTACAGAAAAAAGGGTCAGTGACAGGGAAAAATAAAATCAAATGTCACCATGTCCCGAATCATCAAAATCAAATCTTTAATTAAAAATTTAGTTAGACAGGAGCCTGGGTGGCTCAGTGGGTTAAAGCCTCTGCCTTCGGCTCGGGTCGTGATCTCAGAGTTCTGGGATCGAGCCCTGCGTCGGTCGGGTTCTCTGCTTGGCAGGGAGCCTGCTTCTCCCTCTCTCTCTGCCTGCCTCTCTGCCTGCTTGTGATCTCTCTCTCTGTCAAATGAATGAATAAAATCTTTAAAAAAAAATTTAGTTAGAGCCACTCAGATCACTTTCAAAGTGAATGTTAGGAAGCCAAATAATATTGGTACAAAAGTATCATCTTTGTATAGAGTTTATGTCTATTTTGTTAAATTTTTGTAGCCTTTAAACTTGATAGCTTTCCAAAGCTTATAGATCAAAGACTGAAGTATGATATGATGTGTAAAGAGGATGGTACATGCAAGATGAAGGGTAGGCAGAGACAGCTTTGATAAACCTTACCCATAACAGAAGAGCCTTGGAAATCTTTGGTCAGAAAAGTTACGAGACCAAAAGATAACTTTATATAACTACTTGAGATCAAGACATGTACTTCTCTGTCCTCTCCCTGCAAAATCTATCAGTCTTTGTACATGATAAAGGTCAGTAAGAATATACTGTAACAAACTGAATTATAGTGAAAATGAATTGGTTGTAGTAATCATCAGCATCCTTCTCAGTAGCCTTCCCAGAATTCTGCATGAAGAGTTATCCTGCCCTCAAAGGAAAAGACCATATTTACATAATTTCCACACGTGTTAATTTTCTGGTTAAGAAGATGCATACATTTGTTCCCACATTAAAATGCTTTTCATTATCAAAGGGAACTTTCTGAAGTCCACCTACCTTATTTATAGTTGACCATTCCTTTTGTGGAAAAGATAAGGGAACAACAAGGAAAAAAAATTAGCTTACCATTTATACAAAATGGGTAGAACTTTTTGCTTGTTGTTTGATTTTAGATGTAGGTATATTAAACATCATGAAGCCACATAAGACCTTAAAGTATCATGAAGTCTCATAATATCTGAAATGCTTGGAGATGTCAAGCACTTTGCAGTCTATACAAGTGGTGGTACAAGCAATGCTATGTTCAAAAGGTCAAATCTTTCCCAAAGTTGCCATCTATAAGTAGGCTTCAGAGAGGAAATATAAAACACTCCCTTCCTCCCACATATTCTCTTAATAAAGTATATAGAATGTTGCTATAGAGAGAGGAGGAACACCTTTATTGGCAGAAAATTCAAGAAAATATTTAAACACATGACTAAAATCTTTCCCAAAGTTGCCATCTATAAGTAGGCTTCAGAGAGAGCTCAATCTGTTGCCATTCCAGGAAGCACTAAATATTACGTGCTTACTCCAATTTGTAAAATACCACTACTACTAATCCCTCATGAAAAATAATGGGAAGGATTAAATACTAAGGATCAATGAATACTTCCTGTAGCTTGTGAGGGTCTTTCTCTTTTAAAATTCTGACCTATATGCTACAGAATAGCTCTTGCTGTTGGGTCAATAAAAGTATGCAATGGATCTACCACACATACAATGCAATGTAGGAGGTAACAAAATCCTTACCTTTACTCATGAAGACAAAATTTGTCTGTGTGAAATATTCAAAGATCTACAAAAGTTGGCATATAACCAAATACTTTGCTGAAGAGTATAGTCTATAATGTAGGTTAGTAATTCACTGATAACAAACCTTAAGGAAGACTGACTCTTATAGAAACTGAACTTGAAGATAGCCTTTACAAAGCCATTAGATTAATGAAGAAGAGTTCGGTAGAGCACTTCAGATAAGATAAATTCATGAACAAGTGCATAAGGGTAGACTTACATACAGGGTCTAAACATTAGGGAAACAGCTGATACTGAGCTAGTAGAAACAGGGGTCAGGTCAGGAGAAAGGATGAGATAAAGTTGGATAGGCAAAATGAAACAAACTGAAGGCATTAAATCACTAAATGGAAAGTTTGAACTCAGTGCAACAGACCATGGCAATTGTTTACTTCATATACCACCAAGAGATCATTTTAGTTTTGAATCAATCTGATTAAGGTTTATGTATTGACATTCAAGCCAACAACTTTAAATCTCTGCTAGATTTTGCTATGGATAAAGAAAGATGGGAAAAAAAAAAAAAGAAAGATGGAGACAAACATTTCTAACTTTAAGGACTATCCTAATGCCAACTTTGAGAGAATTTTTCAGAGCATCACCACTTGTACTAACACAACTTGCCGGCCTATTATATACACCAGTTACACACATATTGCTGATTCCTATATAAGTACCTTTGCCTTTATGGTCAGTTTCCATCATAAGAAATATTCTTCCTCTTTGTCAATTTTTTTCCAGATTATGGTGATCCATGAAGTTCTAGTTTACATCTCTTTCTCTAGCATATGTGTCAGAATCACTTCCATCTATACTATTCTTAACTCTCAAATTTCTAAACACCTATAGTAATTTTTTTAACTCACTGGAAATAATTGTCATATTTGCTGCCTACTATACACTGAATTATGTCCTCCAAAAATTTATGTGTTAGCCACCTCCACCTGAAGGCAGCTAGTTATATGCACACTGAGAAGACTCAGGAGAAACCCACCCGCACACACCTTGATCTCAGACTTCAGCCTCTGGGACTGTGAGAAATCAATTTTGGTTGTTTAAGTCACCCAGTTCATGGTATTTTGGTGTAGAAGCCCTGAAAAACTAATATACTGCCTGTATTTACTTAATCCTTATCTCCCTTATTTGACTCTGATCTTCTGGAGAGCAGGAAATAAAATTATCTAATTTTTGAAAAATATCTTACAATGCTTGTGATACTATATTTGTTGCAATAATATTAGAAGGTTATATACATGCATATATATATGTATGTATATATGTAAAGGAGAAAATTTCAGATTCTTACAGAGGAAAGTACTTTTTAGGAAGATTTAAAATACTACAAGGATAGCAAAGTGAAAATCACTTAAGAATCCCAGGATAAAACAGGAAGGGTACCTTGGAATGGAAATGATAGTGACTGGGGAGTCATAAAACCCTGACTTTGAATTTTGGCTCCTCAATAACTGTGTAAATTGGTCTTCAGTTTCATCAAACTGGATAATAATACTACTTAATTTCCAGTATTAGAATTAAAAGAAACTGTTAAGCCCTGATTCTAATTTCTGATGACACTTGCTTAATCAATGTAGGCTATTCTGACAATTTTACATAGTACAATTAGAAAAGATAAATTAGGGAAAGAATAAACCTGGAAGAAGGGATAAACGTATTCTGAAAGATATGAAAGATGGTGGTGAAGTATAGAGGGCAGAAAAAGAAAAAGCTCCCTAAGGGCAGAGCAGTACTGAAGAGTGCAGCTTGGTCTGGAACCCTAGCTTTTCAAAGATATCTATCCACAGGGTCATGCACTTTTTTCCAGCAAGGCTACCTAGCCTGGAAATAACAAGAGAATAGAATGATGGAGGTGCACAGAGCTCGAGATTAGTCTGGAGCATAAAACCAAAATAAAAGAAGATATGGAGAGGACAAGAATGCTGTGAAAAAGAGGCGTAGTCCATGCTGGATAAGAAATATGACAAGATACGGGGCGCCTGGGTGGCTCAGTGGGTTAAAGCCTCTGCCTTCAGCTCAGGTCATGATCTCAGGATCCTGGGATGGAGCCCTACATTGGGCTCTCTGCTCAGCAGGGAGCCTGCTTCCCCCTCTCTCTCTGCCTACTTGTGATCTCTCTCCTCTCTGTCAAATAAATAAATAAAATCTTAAAAAAACCCACAAAAAACAAATATGACAAGACGAAGCTGGTAGCAAGGGTGGACATGGATATGGAAATCATGATTTTTTTTCTGTTCCCATTTCAGCTATTTCTTGATTTGACCAGTACGATGGCTTTTCAAAATTCCACACTTGGTTACACCCAAACTATGAGCCAAACTGGGTTCCTCTACTCTATTCAACTACTTCAATTAAGTCATGGCAACAGGATTTCAATGTTATAATCACCTCATTTCTTATCTATTGTCATGATACACTACTGTAGGACCTGTGAGCATTCAAAATTTTCAACTATAATTTAAAATTCCCATTAAAATATCTTTAGATTTTATGTTTATTAAGAAAAAGACTATAATACTTGCTATTATCCTTAAGGTAGCTATATCTCAGCAGTGTAATTAGAGTTTGTATGATGTTAAAGGCATATGTAGGAAAGCACACATTATTTCATGACATTATGAAAAATGTTATAATTATATAATCACCAGGGATGGCATTCTGTCTGCTCAGGGAGCATATAACATCCCAGTAGTTTTCCATGACAGCATTACTGATAAGGGGTTGGCAGAAAGGATTAGGAGCCCTCCCTTGGTTCAAGGTTAACACAGGAATCATAGAATTCATACCCCCATTGAGACTGGTTTGTCCTTTTTCATAACTTTTCCTCACCTAAATGAGTTATTGGATATCCTAGGAGCTCTTACCTCTAAAATATAGTATTTTAAATGTTCCTTACTATAAGAATTTACCAAAAAAAAAAAAAAAAAAAACCCAACAACAAATACAATCAATGTTCTCTACCTATCTAGGTATAAATTAATCATGTAAATTTGCTCAAGTGATTAGAGAGATTTGACTTATAAAGAACTTTCACGAAGGATTTAGAAATATTAAGTAAAAGTTCCTCAGAAATGATAGATGATGATAAAAAATGATGAAAATGTGATTTCCACTGCATGAATTTTCTACTAGAAGAAGCACAGATGCTAGTGAGCTTCAATAAAAAAGCGAGCAAGGGAGTGAAGGTCACTTCTTGCTTCTTTAGACTAAAGAAAAATGATGAAGTTTACCAGGATATTGACTTGATGACTTCTTCACTCCTTCCAAAAACATGTGTCCTAATATTATTCAATTGGACATATTTTTTGGATACTCATCAAGACTAAAGAATATTACAGTTTACATAATATATATCTTATATATAAAATGTGATAAATTTTCTTTAGAGAATTTGTAATTAAAGTTGCTCAAGCAAAATAAAAAAATCTCTCAAAGCATATTTGCCTTTATCAAGGTCTCCTTAAGTCACACGATTCTTTATGTGTGTGCACCCATTTATGCAAGGGATATCTTATGTAAAAGACCACAAGTTTATCTAAAATAAACCTCTATGCATGGCAAGTGGCTGAGATTGATCTTTGCTTTAGAACTGAGGCTGAAGCCACTTCCAAATCAGCTAGTACAGTCTAATTTTTTAATTTAAACTTCTAATTGATTTCTATAAAAAGAGCAATAATAAATTCACTACTTGTTCACATAAATAACATTCTTACCATGAATAATAACTATATTTTCTAAAATAAGTTAGAAAAGTGACCCTTTTTTCTGCATTTTTACAAATCTCTTTAATGACTGGCTTGATAGAAGAAAGCAGGATTCTCCTACCTGCTACTGTATTTAATCTGTTGAGATATGTTCTTTTGGTTGATATATATGAAGACAATCCTATCTCACACAGATAGATAAATATTTAGGAAGAAATGGTATATTTTAATAGTATTTTTAGATAACTGGGGATATTCTTTTTTGATACTATACCAAATCTTGACAAGTGGCAGTTTCTAAAAGATTAGTTACAAGGTGGAATCTGAAACCGTATCAATAAATTTTTCATTTTCTCTTACATTAAAATCTACTCCTCTAGCTCACATTTTGAATGGGCCTTTTACCCATGCATAATTTTGTAACATCCTGCATTGGACATCTATCAAATATTAGTTCCTGAGTTACATTAATTTTTCAAATGTTGACACATTTCAACATCATATATTATGTACACAAACTTGCATATATAATACAGATATTAAACATTTTTTTCAACATTACCACCAGTCATATCAGAAAAGTCTTTAAGTTTTAGGAGGTTGTAAACCTCATAATCACGATTGTAACAGGCTCACTTCATTAATTTTTGAGATAAAGTCTGCCAAATACACACAACTGAATAACCATGGTTGGCCTGTCAGTTTTTCTTTCAGAAAAAAAAAAAAAAGTTTTGTATAAAAAAACGTGGCTAATCTGGTTTGCCACTTGAACAAGTGCACAAGGGTTTCTTCTTGATACAATCAGGGCATTTTGTTTAAAGGAGTGCTTAATGCATATGCAGCATTTCATCACAAAACATATTTAAATACTAAAAACTTCAAAAGTTGAGATTAAATGAAATTAATAGTTTTTCACTGCTTCCACATTGTTAAGTGAAACCAGTTTTTAATTTTCGACAGCAGAATGTGACAACAAGGAATATGACAATCTGGGGCCACTGCCTTCATTTGTGCTTGGGTACCTTTACTCATTATTTTTGGAGCATCAGTGCAAACATCAGTGCAAACATCAATACAGTGAAAAAGGAAAAAAAAATACAGTGAAAAAGGCAAATACTGTCCTAGAATAGTATTTAAATAGTATGACTGTGTGAATTCCCTAAAAGTGTTTCAGAAACCCCCAGCTATCTGTGGAGTGCAATTTGAGCAACCCTGTATAGCTCAAAACCCTTTCTTGAGCTTTAGACACATTTGCCCAATGGTCTACTAGATGTCCTATAGGCACTACTACTTCAAGACCCTTAACTGATTAATGGTCATATGATCATTGGGCATTCCTTTTCCCCCAAGCCGTTCCTCTTTCATTTCCTATTTTAGGTACCATCCTTACACAAGTCACGGAAGCCAGAAATCTAGGACTCCCTTCTGATTTTTTTTTTCTCCTTAAACCCTTATATCTAATTAATCAGTATGTCCAATCCCTTAAATATAACCATTTCTGTCCAATACCATTAAGACTGAATTTGTTCAAGCCTTCAGCACCTCAAAAAATTGCTCTCTAACTAGTTTCCTTCCTCCAATCTCCTTCTCCTCCTACTCATACTCCACTCTCTACTAACACTAGCTTTTGAAAAAGCAAATTTAAATACTGCGGTATTGAAAGATGAGGCTCTTGTCACACAGTACTGGCCTCAATTCCTTCCTCCGCCTCTTCCCAGCTGAGCAGCCTTGGCAAATTACTCAGGCTCTGTGTGTTATACTGCTTGCCTTTGTAAGGAAAAAAAACCCCAAACAAGTAAAGGTATTTATCACATATGGTTGCAAAGGCAGAGATAATTAATATAAAGCATTATCTAAATTCATAGAAAGTATTATCACATAGCCTGATATCTAGGAAGTTGTTGATAAATGTTGAGAATTATTGTCAGTTCTTTCCTTAAAATTCTTCTCATTTTGTTGTAACCACTATCTGATATGTTTTTCTCATTCCTAGATTATGTTCTCCAAGAAGTTAGAAACTTTAACTTACCTTCACTTTATGCCTGGGGCATAGTAATCATTTGAAACATAGCTGATACTTAATAATTACCAGTTAATGAATGCAAAAAGTTTCTTTGAATTATCTATAAATGTAGACTTAGTTTAGTACTATTTGAATTATTTAAGTCATATGTCTCAATTTTTAAGATTCTACCTAATTACCAGAAGAAAATAAATTATTGTAATATGTAACACACACATAGACCAAATGACATACTAGGACTAATATGCTTACATATTATCCCCAATTGGTAAAATTCTAAAATCATTTTGAGACACAATTTTTCCAAAGGCTCATAAGAGCAAAGGTTTTAACCTGTCCCTGAGTTGGCTTGAATATACATGAATACCATTTTGGGGGGAAGAATGTATACTGCTTTCCTCCATATTCTCAAAAGAGGTCTGTGACCCAGACAAGGTTAATAACCACTGGTGTAGAAGATGGCAGAGAATATAATACCAGGAGTTGGCACAGTCCATGACCAACTGATAGAGATATATGCTTTAGCAGGCAAACATTTGGGAACATGTCAGATCACAATGTGAAAACAACTGCCTACCAGGTCTACCTTTATTTGAACTTTGAAAATAAATCATATGAAGTCTACAACCCTAAACCCAAGTACCTGATCTCTGAACAAGAGCCAATAAATAAAATCGTTAAATCACAGGGCCAGTTCTACTGCATATTCTTTACAGTGTATTTTGTATTTGTTGCCAAAAATACTGGGGGCTTAGAAAGAGTCTGTGCTGATTATCACTTTAAATTTTGTCTGTGTTTATTTTCTTGGATTTTTTAAGTGATCTATTTAAAAACATAAGTAAATTTTAATTTTTTAAATTTTTAAAAATATTTTATTTATTTATTTGACAGAGAGAGACACAGCGAGAGAGGGAACACAAGCAGGGGGAGTGGGAGAGGGAGAAGCAGGCTTCCTTCCTGCCAAGCAGGGAGCCTGATGTGAGGCTCAGATCCCAGGACTCTGGGATCATGACCTGAGCCGAAAGCAGATGCTTAACCAACTGAGCCTCACAGGTGCCCCAACATAGGTAAATTTTTGAAAGCATATATATGATATATAATATATAACATATAATATGTACTATGAATGTACCTTATAAAACAATATGTAATATAAATGTGAACTATTATATGCAATATAAAGTGTATGTAATACATAATGCATAATACATAACTATGCTTTCTAAAGATTTATAGATTTTCTACCATAAAATAATTTGCATAGCTGATATAAATAATTATTTAAGATTTTAATAAGTATAATTTGATTAAAGTCATTACTCTATCAGTAATTAAAGTCCATTTATATCTCAGTGACTACACTTAAATACCTTTATAGCGACACTTAATAGGGATATACCAGTTTAAGGTTGATATTTCTTTGGACTCATTTTTGTGTTATTGTAGTTTATATGTAATTTAATGTTTAAGTACACAAGATAGACCTGGGGGCGTATTACTCAAATCAGTATTTATCAAAATAGAAGTATGATCAGATCCACAGTGTAGGACTTGGCAATTAATTTTACTTGCAGTATATGGTAGTGGTGTTCAGCTACAGGCTCTCATGTGAATGGAAATCTGTCCCTAAGTTCAAATTTTCTGAGGACCTGAGGTAGAAATAACATGGATATTATTATAAGCATAAACATTCTGAAATCAAACACACTGATTAAAAATTCACAGGATTACCTCTAAATTCACTAATGAAATAGTCATCAGACTGAAATAATCATTATCAACATTTCCACCTTTATTATCTGTTCTTGTCTGCTTCATAAAAATTAGAAAATTAAATGCAAAATCTTTCCATTAGAGCACTGTTAAAGCTGTAAATTTAAAAACAAATCAGAGAATATGAAAGTTAAGATCCTTAGTAACATTAACTTGTCTAACACTGATTATATATAATTCCTGAATTGCTGGTTAGTGTTCTAAGTGTACACTTTATTATAAGGCACAAGAAATATAAGGAAATTGATGTTGTTATGAAAACTCTAACTTTTTACTTTCTTGAGTTATGAAGACTGAAATTTGCAATCCTAACATTGTATTAGCATGGGATTCTACAATTTAAGACAATAAACTGGCTGAGAAAATGAACTATGCTCACTCAATAAAAATGATGTCTGTTTTCTTGAATGGAACATGTACAGCACCTGCATGTAAAGGCAACAGATGAAAACTTTAATAATTTAGTAGTTTTTATAAACACTCAGAAAGTTACTTCATAAAATGATACTATTATATATGCCTGGAAGATCGGTAAAACTTCATTTATATAATGTTATATAAAATTATCAGAATTCTTAACCATTAGATAATGTAGACAAATTCATATAATATATATACACACATATCACTTATATAATTAATGTAATTACTGTTCGTTACATTTGTAAAGGTACCCAAAAAGTACTATATGGAAGGAATAATAAATAAAATTAAGATTTAATTGTTATTATGATATCTGTAATGGACCACAGACTAAAAGGAGTAAGAGATAGCCAAACAACAATATAAATGAAAAATAATAGTAAAATTAAAGCCCCAAGGGGGCCACTCTGTATGTAAATGATTGGCGATAAAAGAACCTAGAACAGTATCTGGGTTATAACTGCCGCTTAAAGACATTTGTTGGATTGGGGTGCTTAGGGTGACTCAGTGGATGGAGCGACGGAATCTTGATTTGGTGTCAGGTCATGATCTCCCAGGGTCACAGGATTGAGTCCCGAGTCAAGTTCCTCCCTGAGCGAGGGGTCTGCTTGAGATTCTCTCTCTCTCCCTTTCCCTTTGCCCCTTCCCTTGCTCTCTATCTCTCAAAATAAAGAAATCAAATCTTAAATACAAAAACATTTGTTGGGTAAGTAAACTTGCATAGTATCTTTAATGATATAGAAATTGAAACGCTTCCTCTTTAATCGATAGTTAAGATTCCCTGTGGGATTTAGCAGCTGGGCATATCTGAGTAACCAGCATAGTAGCTACACACTCCAGGGGGTGGCTGGTGGGGAAGAAAATCAAAATCAAGGTGTGTCTGCAAGGATCTCCCTAAGGATATTATTTGAGACTTGTGGCTGCATTTAGGCCATTTTACTTGTATTTACCTAACTACGTTAAAGCACAAAACATGGGGTGCCTGGGTGGCTCGGTGGGTTAAAGCCTCTGCCTTCCGCTCATGTCATGATCCCAGGGTCCTGGAATCAAGCCCCACATTGGGTTCTCTGTTCAGCAGGGAGCCTGCTTCCCCTTCTCTCTCTGCCTGCCTCTCTGCCTACTTGTGATCTCTCTCCTCTCTGTGAAATAAATAAATAAAATCTTTAAAGAAAATCAAAAAAGAAAAAACAAAACCACAGGACAGATGCATTAATTCCAGAAAGACAGTATTAAAAGGTCTACATTCCCTGGGAAAACATCGTGGGGGGGAGGGCATATGTGGGCCTGCACATACTTGGTGGGAGGGGAAGGATCAGGTAGCTTAGACACTTGGTGATCGTGGTAGTGATGCCTTAGGCTTCTCACAGAACTCCAGGTATCCATCTAATTAGTCCCATGAGAGGCCTCAGGAAAACAAGGTAGATCTTCCTTATGTGGATGTACAAGAACAGAAGTAAATTTCTTTGGAAGATTGAGAAAGAGGCTGTGTCATAAACGGGAGACAGGATGCGGTATTAAAGGAGTGGAACGATAACCCATTCTAGGGTGGGTCAATTAAAATTATTCTTCCAAACTTATAGCACAGATACATGTCAGTATGTGTATCCACATATTCAACAAATAGTTATTGAGTATTTGGTGTATTATTACAAATTATCTAGGCAGGCTACTAACGTTCCAATCCTGCTCTACTGCCATGCTGAGGAGGCCGGCATGACCTTTCCTCCAAGCACATTATAATAAACTACAAGAACTAAGGAGCAACGGTAAAACAAATACATATAAATTTAGAAATACATACTGTTGTATTTCTAAAAAGCAAAGAGATGAATAATCCCCGAACATATGTTTGATAGTGGCTAAAGCAGCATTTCCTAAAGTGCAGCAGGATAAGTCCCTTTCTTTTTGGTCTTTCATGTCACTTGTTGGAGAGAACGCTGCATCTGGGAAAGTGTACGTGTTCACAATGAGGTGGTAAGGTCTGTCTTACGGAGGACAGAGCAGACAGGCTGCTTTGATCTCTGTTCCTATCCGAGGAACTACTTCTTAGCTATCTTGCAGGTACAAAAGTACTTAGTGTTAAGCTCCTTCTTAGATAAGATCTGGGTTTTATTGAGGTGTGTGTGCTCCCTTTGGTTCTAAATCGGTAACTTTTTCAATCCTTAAATATAATTTGAAGAATCACATAATCATGAGAGGCTTTAATAACACGATCAAAAATGGCTTCTTAAAGTTCTGTCAGAGAAAGCCCAGGAAAGGAAGTAAGTGTTCCCAGAAGACAGGCCTCTATTAATCTTCTTAGGGAGGTGTCTTAGTCTGTTTGGGCTGCTATAGCAAAATACCATACTCGTTGGCCTCTAACAACAAAATTCATTTCCCACATTCCTGGAGGCTGGGGAGACCAACATCAGGCATAGCACATTCGGTGTTGAGTGAGAGCCTGCTTTCTGGTTCTCGCATGGCACCTTCTAGCTGTAACCTCACATGGCAGAGGTAAGCTAGCTCTCCAGGGTCTCCTTTTACAAGTTCACTAATCCTGTGCACCACTGATGTGAATATAAAATGATGCAGCTGCTACAGAAAACTGTATAATCATTCCTCAAACAATTAAAAATAGAAGTACCATAGGATCCAACAATTCTACTTCTGGGTGTATATATGCAAAAGAAATGAAAGCAGTGTCTTTAAGAGATATCTGTACACTTGTATTCCTAGAAGGATTATTTACCATAATTAAAAGGTAGAAATGCCCATCAATGAATGAATGGTTAAATATAATGTGGTATATACATACAATAGAATATTATGCAGCCTTAAAAAGGAAGGACAGTCTGACACACTGTATGCTATACAATATAGATAAACCTTGAGAACATTATGCTAAGTGAAACAGGCTAATCGCAAAAAGAAAATTACTATATGACTGCATTTATATGAGAGATCTGGAGTAGTTAAATTCATAGAAACAGAAACTACAATGGTGGTTGCCAAGGGTGGGAGGAGGGGGAAATGCGGTTTGTTTAATGCGTAGAGTTTCAGTTTTGGAAGATGAAATATTCCTGGAGATTGGTTGAACAATAATGTAAACATATTTAACAGTACTGACCTATATACTTAAAATGGTTAAGAGAGTAAATTTTGTTACATATATTTTGCCACAATTAAAAATAATCCAGACTTGGTTAAAAAAAAAAAAAGGAGGTATTTCCATCTTGCTACTTATGCTGTGGAAAAGCATACCACTAGGTAAAAAATATATGGCTAATTATTTTCAAATAAGGCTGAAGAGATCAGTCAAAAACTCATTCCTCCAATTTTAGCACTTTTTAGCCAAACGGTTCAAAATTTTAGGTATCTGAATTATACTGTTTCGCTTCTTCAAAGAAATTCTCTCCCAAGTATCTGCATAAAACTATGCATTGCAGTTTTTGTTTTTTGAAAAAAGAGAAAGTTCTGCTTGTTTTTCTTTTAATCCTTGACCTATTCAAACTTTAAGATCAGTTAAACATTTTTCCTCCTGTGAGATCTTCTCTCTTTGACTGTGCTGACACTCTTTCCTTTGGGCTACCATTATGTCTTGCAAGTAACTCATTTATTACATTTACTCCCCAATTAGATTTATACTAGCTGTGAGCTCCTTAAGGGTAAGGATGCTTCATATTCATCTGTGTGTCCCAAGAACTCAGCAGAGAGCCAAGCAAGAAATAGAAGTTCAGTATTTATTTATAGGATGTTGCTGAAGCTATCTCTTATAAAATTGCCTTATTAAATAAATGTGAAATAAGTCCCTCTTAGAGATCAAGACTATGGGAGAATAAAAGCCCACCTGCTCCTTTTTACTAAATAATGTATTATTTTCCCAAGTGATATAACATAGTTTTGTTTTTCTTTTTTTGACTCGAGTGCCAGGAAGCTAAATGCCAAACGTTTGTCCTAAATTCAAGCTTACCCCTAGCATTAGTAATCTAGTATGAGTAATCTGGTATTATTCCACCACTAGCCCATCTTGTCTTGTCTTCGCGTCTGTGCTATTGTAACATTATCTTGTTATAAACTGCCTCAAGTCTATTTTGGAAGAAAGTGAGATATGATTAAAATATGTAAAACATGCACTACGAGGCTAAATATGAAGGTGCTGTTTTAAAGCTGTTCTCTTTGGTTTCCTTTCTTTGTTCCATGAATAATGTTTCCTACATTTTCAGCATAATCCTAAACAGCTGTGCTCTCATTACTGCAATATCTGTTCCTATACACTTGATGTTTTCTGGTTCAGTTCTGAGTAGGCGGTATAGTCTGTTCTCCATAATTTGTTTTCTAATGTATATCCACTGTGTGTCATATTAGTTATTCTATTTTTCCTTAAACTGTGGCTAAATTAAGCTACTTTTCAAAGTAATAAGACAATCTAGTCAAGACCCTTTCTATGTAAGATATGCACGCTTTAGTTGGTATAATTAAGATAACAGGAAATAGGATTTCCTTCATAACAATCTTAAACCACAGAATTTATTAGGCCCATATCTAGATGTAGATTCAGGATAACTGTGACTCCTCAAGTCACTTGAATACTTAGATGAATTTCACTGTTGAAATGTATTACATGCTCATTCCTACTCTCACTGCTATTCACTCCCTGAGAAATATACTCGACCAAATTTTCTGCGTCTTGCAAGGCATACCATACCATCCATCCCTCTCATGAAACGGTATCTGTCTAGCTAGTACTCAGGTAGCTTGAACTGATCCACCCATTTTCTACATTTTTATAATACATAGCATTTATCCGTTTAACTTAACATCTAGTAGCACATCAGCTCTCGAATGGACCAGCTGGTCCATCTGTAAGCACATATTCTCCTTGGCACACATTTAGACTGCATTTCCCAGCCTCCTTGTATCTGGGTGTTTCATCTGACTAGCTCTGGCCAGTGGCAAGTAGGCAAACATAATGCTCAACACTTTGAGGCCGACCTACAGAACTTTTAAAATGCTTCATGCACTCTCCTTCTTTGTACTCTTGAAGAGGATTCAACAAGGACTACAAGACTCTAGGGAACAGCAGAAGTCCTAGGTGCTTCAATGACTGTGCGGATGAAGCTTCTTCCTCCACCCCTTGTTTGTCTTGCATCAGTTTTTATCCCTCATTGATCATAAAAGACCAGAAATTTATCTCAATGCTTTTTAAAGTTCTCTATACAACTGGAGCACCTAGGTGGCTCAGGTGGTTAAGCGCCCAAATCTTGGTTTCGGCTTGGTCATGATCTCATAGGTAGTGGATCGAGCCCTGAGTCAGGCTCTGCGTTCAGTGTGGAGTCTGTCTAAAACATTCTTTCCCTGTCCCTCCCCACAGCTTGTGCTCTCTCTCTCTCTCTCTCTCTCAAATAAATAAATCTTTACAATTCTCTACACAACCAACTACAATTATTTAATAACATTCATTCAACATCAGTATAATTTTAATAGAAAATACATATCATTTTCCAACTTGTCAAATTATCATTTAATTATATGCATTTCACTATGAAATATTCTTTTTTTTCACTATGAAATATTCTAAATAATTATTTAATATAGTTATATGCTATCCAGTGATCATGCTAATTATATAACCACATAATTTAAGAAAGTAAAATAAAAAAATTAATGCTTGCTTTAGGATTCACTAAAAAGAAAATGATAATGTCCAGATTTTCTTTTTGTGACTATTATTCTCAGTAGGTGTTATAATAAGTGATATAAATCTAGAAATTGAAAAAAAAAACCACTAAGAGTCCACAAGCACATTTTCAAGTCACTGAAATAACACACAGTTGGTGTGTATGAATGAGTTCATGAATCATTTCTCAGTGGTGATAGAAAAAGACATTATATACCTCAGAAGTCTTTCTTTGTTGTGGTGCCTTGTAAAGATATTCAGTATTTGAATCTCTAAAGGGAGGGAACTAACATTAATTAGATGTTTTTTTCTGTGCCAGGTGCTTTACATAAATCGTTGTTCTTACCCTTCACGATAACTGTGAGGTAGTAGTTTTTCTCCCCATTGCACAGATGAGACTTAATAAAGAACTTAGCTTGTAAATGGCAGAGCTGTGAATGGAACCCACAACTGCCTTATTCTTTTTCTTAAAGATTTTATTTATTTATTTGACAGAGAGGAGATCACAAGTAGGCAGAGAGGCAGGCAGAGAGAGAGGGGGAAGCAGGCCCCCTGCTGAGCAAAGAGCCTGATGTGGGGCTTGATCCCAGGACCCTGAGATCATGACTGAGCTGCAGGGAGAGGCTTTAATCCATGAGCCACCCGGGTGCCCACAACTGCCTTATTCTTTCATACTTTTTCTTTCTAACACGGAACTCTCTAGCATTGTTCATCTACATATTTTTTATGACACATTTGTTTGAAGCACTTTACTTCTCTATTCTAAATATCAACACTTAAGTTAATTAGTTGTTATTATTTAATTAGTTTCTATATTATACTAGCCTTAAGAAAGTTTTAAAAATCACATAAGAGATTGCCTATTATCAATGTGGTCACATTGAAAGATGGCTACTTTCATTCCTAGGATTGTTTCTATACCATTTTTCTTCCCTGCTCCCTATAAATTCTAGCATTTACTTTATTGTCATTAGATTATATTGATCATTACCTTCATTGTTGCAGTCACTGGATTATCTTGCAATTAACTCCTCCATGTTTCTCAAGTTACTTTATTTCCTGCTTCTCTTTTAAACATAACTCTTGATTTAATTCTAGATAATTTCAATATATACGTTTATGATCCTCCCTGAAATTTGGCCTTTTGATTGCTTGCTCTTTTTTCCTCTAAATATCTTATCCTTCATATTATTTTAACCAATCAATGCCCTGGTCATTTCTAGACCTATTCATTACAAGGAATGCCCAAATTTCCATAATCTGTTTCATGTATCCAGTTCTCTGACCATCGTCTCCTATCTTTTTAGCTCATTTGCTCTAGTATCTCAGTTCTAACAATCCACTGGGTGGGTTAAGCCTCTGCCTTCAGCTCAGGTCATGATCTCAGGGTCCTGGGATTGAGCTCCGCATCTGGCTCTCTACTCAGCAGGGAGACTGCTTTCCTTTCTACCTGCCTCTCTGCCTACTTGTGATCTCTCTCTCTCTCTCTCTGTCAAATAAATAAATAAAATTATTAAAAAAAAAAAGGCAGGGGGAGCCTGGGTGGCTCAGTGGGTTAATCATCCATGGGGATCATCAATCAATTGAACTATAAACATCTCAATGTCCCTCAACAATCTTAACTAGGCAAATTACAATCCTGCTTAAATCTAACTCTTTGCCTCTTCAGCACCTGCACATGGCAGCTAAATATGCATGCAGAAACACATAACAGCTCTGAATGATCTCACCTTAAATACAATTTGACAAACTTTTGGAGGTCCCATAAGGCTGCCCGCAATCAACTATATTTCACTAGTTTATGTACTTTCTACTATCCTGGAGGACTATTTCATACCTTCTCCTTTTTTTTTTAAAGACTTTTTTTTTCATTTATTTGAGAAAGTGAGTGAGTGCGCATGAGAAAGAGAATGAACAGGGTGGGGGAGGGGATGGGACAGACTTCCCACTGAACTGAGGGAAGAGACCAACATGGGGCTCAATCCCAGAACCCTGGAACCCAGGACCATGACCTCAGCTGAAGGCAGATGCTTAACCAACTGAGCCACCCAGGTACCCCTTTTCTCCTTTCCTCTTAAATTTCTAACACGTCCATCCTAATACTCCAATTTGATGCTTTGCTTCTTTTTTTCACTGAGAAAATTAAAGTAACTGGAAAGAATCTCCAGGAACTCTCCCACATATGTCAACCCACAACTGAACCCATACATTCTGCTTCCTCTCAGGTTTCTGGAAATAAATTATATTTACTCCTTTCTAAAACACTTCCTTGTGCACTAAGTACAATTTCCTATCACCTATCCAAGAACCACATAATGGAATTTATTCCCTTTTATCCATATTATTATTTTTTCCTTATGTAATAGAGATGAACACCACCAGCAAAAAATGTTATTCTTTGCCCATTTAAAAAAAATCCTCCATTAAGTCCCATTTCACCTAACAATTATAACTCTGATTATCTTTTCCCTTTTGTAGCAAAATATCTTGAGATATTTGACTATACTCAGTAACACAGTTTCTTCTCTTCTTCTGTAATCCTTGCCAATCAGATTTTCCCCCTTGATTATTACATCAAAACTATTCTTGTCAAGATACCAATTACATCCAGATTACTACATCCCGTGGTCACTTTTCAGTTCTTGAAACTTATCAACATCAAGTGTATTGCCCTTGATATATTTTCTTCACTTGGCTTCCATTATACCACACTCTTGCTTCTCCCCCAGCAATATTACTGTTCCACCTCAATCTCCTCTGTTGGTTTCTCTTCCTCTTCCAGATCTCTTAACACTGGAGTTCTCTGATCTCAGTTCTTTATCCTTTCCTCTTCTCTGTCTACATCCATTACACTGTTATCTCAATCAGCACATAACTTTAATAACAGCAATATGCCCATATCACACAAATATATATGTCTTGCCCAGATTTGTCTTCTGAATTTCCAACTCATATATACAATTGCCTACCTGACAGATCCACCGAGATGTCAAATAGATATCTCCAAATCAACACATGTAAAACTGAATTTCTCATCTCCCTTGTCCCTGCAAACCTATTTTACTGAGTCTTTTCCAATTCTCACTAAAAGGGATGGCCCATTCTCTCAGCTGCTGAAACAAAACTCCTGGCTTCATTCCAGATATTTCTACTCTCACATTCATATTGAATTTGTTGGAACTTCTGTCGTAATATCTTAAAATATAGTCAGAACCTAATCCTCAAAATTTCCATTGCTACTACCTTGATACCAAGCCATCATTATTACTCCAATGATTACTATAATCATTTATTAACTGGTTCCTGCTTCCGTCCATCTGCAAACTCTTTCAACAGAATAGTCAGAGTAAAATCCAAATTAGATCACATCTTTCCTCTGCTCCAAACCATCTACTAGTTCCTCTTTTCAGAGTAAAACTCAAGTTACAACAAGACACTACAGCAATTACAAGATCAGCCTCCCCTTCCTTTCTGATCTAACCATTTCCTCACTCATTCACCTCCAATGAGTGAGGTTTACTCTCCAGTGAACTTACTAGGCATATTTATGCACTATAGGCTTGTGCTAATATAACTCCTTCTTGAAATGTTGTCCTCTGGATAACTGCTTGCTTATTTTCTTGAACTATTTCAAGTCTTTGCTCAGATCCCACCTTCTCAATGAGGTCAATTCTGACCACCTAAACAAAAAATGCAACCTAATTCCCTTTTCCTTTCCTCTGTTCTGTGTTTTCATTAGCACTTTTTACTTTCTGGTATCTAAATAATTTGTGTGTGTGTTCCTCTAATGTAACCCTAGTGCCCAGAACAGTGCTGGACACATGACAGATGCGTAATAAACATACAATAAATTTATAAAATAGTATAGTCCAAGCTTGGTCAAACTCACACATGCATGCACGTGTACACACACACAGCTCTATAGAGAACTGGAAATTTGTCCTTGATAACTGAAATACGATAATCCACATCTAAAGGACAATTCATAATTCTGTATATGAAACAACAGACTCTTAAACTTGTAAAGAACCTTAAAGGTTATATAATCCAATCATGCATGTAATGTTTATATTTCTTCTGCATGTTTTCCCATATTAATTTTCTGGTATATTCTTGAATACTATTCTTGAATACTGCAGTAATGGGGTACCTTTCACATGGTTTGTGGTGAGAAAATTGAAAGTCGAGGTTACTTGGTGTTGCCTAAGATTACATAGCAATTAAGGAAAACAGCAATGTTAGAATGAGAAACCAGTTCTCTTGCCTACTTCATTAGGCCCTTCACCATATTCTATTCTGTACAGAAGACCTTCAGTGCATTTAAATATATGGCTACTGAATAAACCAAATAACTGATATAATAAATTATGATTTAAAAAATATTTATTCGGGGGCCTGGGTGGCTCAGTTGGTTGGGCGTCTGCCTTCGGCTCGGGTCATGATCCCGGAGTGCCGGGATCGAGTCCCATGTCGGACTCCCGGCTCTGCGGGAAGTCTGCTTCTCCCTCTGACCTTCTCCCCTCTCATTCTCAGTCTCTCTCTCTAATAAATAAATAAAAAATCTTTAAAAAAAAATATTTATTCAACTGAAGTCAGGTTTAAAGCTTTATTAAGAGTCTGTATAAAGATGGACCTAAAAGAACGTGAAAAACACTCACTCATTTTGAAATTGAAATTATTTTGTCAGTTTTCTCATGATAAAACAATGATGTGAAAAATAGTACCAATAAGAGATACTTGCTCTAGAGGAAGATAATTCATGAAAAATCCGAGATAGAGAATTCCACAGGTAACTTCAAAACACCGCTGCACTGTGCTCTAATAAATCCACCTCACATTAGAAAGGTGAAAACAAGAATAAAAGAATGGATATAATTTAGATTCAATAAAGCTTTTGAAAAGTTTCCCTTCCAAAATAATTCAGGCAAAGACTAACTACATCACCTAGAGAAATCACTATACTTTCTACTAGTAGATGAGTTGAAAGAGGTACTGAAAAGAAAGAAAACCTAAACAACATGTCTGAATTGTGGAAGTGTTTCATATTTTAATTATGTTTTGGGTTTCTGTTCAGTGTGGCACACTATGATACAAAAAAACTCAAAAGAAGTTATAAAATTATAGGAGACAATGAAATATTCATAATTAGGATGCCTAAATACAACACAGAAATCATGACTAACAACTGTTAAGTACTCAATAATATCATTAAACTCTTCAAATTTCTAGAGATCTTCATATCAGAATTCTCTTGTGTAAAGATGTTATATTTAATGGATTAAAGAACAATTTTTATAACTGCGAGACTCTGAAATGTAAAACAGCCTGACATTTCTGATTCACCATGTCAGCTCATCATGTTCAAATAGACTTTATTCTGTGCAGCTCAATAAAAACTTTTAAAAACTTCAAAAGAACAGTGTTTTAGAATCATTTCTCAGAAAGAGCAAGTTCTTGATACTAGGTCAGAAAATAGGAAAACTTTGTTTTCAAAACAACATACACACCTCATTAAAACTTCTGTAAACCGATTCTCATTGAGTACTTTTCCTCCAAAGACTTCCTATACATGTGTTCTTATTTTGCCATTATTTATGTATTTTATATACATATGTTTGCTTAAATGTACTTTTATACACTTGTGCATATAGTTTCTTGGAAAATAGAAGTCATGGAAATATAATTTTAGAATGGGAAGGGAATTTACCAGTAATCTATTCCAACCTGATAATGTTTACCGATAGAGGAACAAAAGTGAAAGACATTTAAAAAACAACTCTCAACAGAACTCAGGTCTACTGGCTCTTACTGCAGTGTTCTTCCCGGTACTCTATACTGCTGGTTCACTGTATACACTAAGCTGATAGAGCCTCACTAAATGGAGTCTTTGCTAGACTCTGATATTTTATGTCATATACACATTAGGTTTGATAATCTCTGCTTGAATAGATTTAAAAATGACATCAACTTCAATTGCAAAAATTGCTACCTGCACGAAAACTCATTCATAATATCCTTCATGTTTTAAGTCACTTGTATGCAAAAGTTAAATAAATGGAAGAAAAATAATACCATACGATTATTCTTGTTTCAAAACTCAAAATATAATATTTTAAATACGTGGATCATATTCTGCAGTGTGATAAGTATAAATATGTGTAAGGTATAAGAGACATCTATTATTTTTTCTGTTTTCCATATAAAAGTTCCACAAAGAAAAAAAAAAGCAGGTCAAACCAAATGCTAGCTACATACTTGCACTACACAGTCAATCTTCTCATCTCAAGTAGGGACAGAGTGTTTGGGGTTAAAAAACAAATCATTACTGGAGAGAAAATAACTTCTTGAACCAGTGTTTATTTTAATTATAGTAATTCATTAAAATTACCTAGTAACTCTTTGAAAAAATACAGACCGTTTTAAAAAGAATACCTCAACAGTTAACATCATACTCAATGATGAAAAACTTTTCCTCTAGAATCAGGAACAGGACAAGGATGTCCATCTTACCACTTTTATTCAACATAGTGCTAGAGGTCTTAGCCACAGCAATCAGAGGGGAAAAAAAAGAATAAAGGCATCCAAATTGGTAAGGAAGAAGTCAATCTTTCACTATTTGCAGATGGCATAGGACTATATATAGAAAACCATGAAGATTCCACCAAAAAATACTAGAACTGATAAATGAATTCAGTCAAGTCACAAGTTATAAAATTAATATGCAGAAATCTGTTGCATTTCTACATGTTAATAATGAAGTAGCAGAAAGAAAAATTAAGAAAACAATACCACTTAGAATTGCACCCAAAATAACAAAATACCTAGAAATTAATTCAACCAAGGAGGTGAAAGACCTGTACTCCCAAAACGTTAAAACACTGATAAAAGTAATTGAAGATGACACAAATGGGAAGAAACTCCATGCTTATGGGTTGAAAGAACCAGTATTATTAAAACTGTCCATACTACTCAAAGCAATCTACAGATTTAATGCAATTCCTATGAAAATACTGATAGCACTTTTCACAGAACTAGAACAAATAATCTTAAAATTTGTATGGAAACACAGAAGATCCCAAATAGCCAAAGTAATCTTGAGAAAGAAGAACAAAGCTGGATGTATCACAATCGCTATTTCAAGATATACTACAAAGCTGTAGTAATCAAAACAGTATGGTACTGGCAGAAAAACAAACATGAAAAACAAACATATAGATCAACAGAACAGAATAGAGAGCCCAGGAATAAACCCATAATTATATGGTCAGTTAAGCTTTGGCAAAGGAGGCAAGAATATACAATGGGGAAAGACAGTCCCTTCAATGGATGGCCCTGGGAAAATTGGACAGCTACACGCAAAAGAATGAAACTGCACCATTTTCTTAAACCATACACAAAATAAACTCAAAATGGTTTAAGGACCTATAGGTGAGAGCTAAAACCATAAAACCAAAAAACTCTTAGAAGAAAACATAGGCAGTAATTTCTTTGGCATTGGCCACAGAAACATTTTTCTAGATATGTCTCCTCAGGCAAAAGAAACAAAAGTAAAATCAAACTATTAGGACTATACCAAAACAAAAAGCTTTTGCAGAGCAAAGAGAACTATCAACAGAACAAAAAGAGAACCTACTGAACGAAGAAGATATCTGCACATGATATATCCAATTAGGGGTTAATATCCAAAATACATAAAGAACTTATACAACTCAACATGGAAAAAAATTAATAAATAATCTGATTTAAAAAATGGACACAGGATCTGAATAGACATTTTTCCAGAGGACATAGAGTTGGCTAAGAGGCACATGAAAAGATGCCCAACATCACTCAGGGGAATGCAAATCTAAAACCACAATGAGATATCACTTCACACCTGTCAGAATGGTTAAAATAAAAAACAGAAGAAATAACAAGTGTTGGTGAGGATGCAGAGGAAAAGGAAGCCTTGTACACTACTGTAGGAATGCAAGTTGGTACAGTCACTGTGGAAAACAGTATGGAGATTCCTCAAAAAATTAAAAAATAGAAATACCATATGATCCAGTAATCCCACTACTGGGTATTTACCCAAAGAAAGTGAAAACACTAATTTGAAAAGATATATGCATCCCCATGTTTATTGTAGCATTATTTGCAATAGCCAAGATATGGAAGCAACCCAGGATTCACCCATAGAAAAATGCATAAAGAGTGATATATAGATACAATGGAATATTACTCAAACATTAAAAAAAAATGAAATCTTTCCATTTGTAACAACATGGATAGACCTAGACAGTACAGTGCTAAGTGGAATAAGTCAGTCAGAGGAAGACATATACCACAGAATTTCACTCATATGTGGAATTTAAGAACAAAACAGAAAGAAAGAGACAAACAAAAAACCAGACTCTTAAATATGGAAAACAAATGGATGGTTACCAGAAGAATAGGAGGTGGAAGGGCTGGTGAAATAGAAAAAGGGGCTTACGAGTACACTTATCTTGACTGAACACTGAATAATATATAGAATTGTTGAATCATTATATTGGACACCTGAGACTAACACTATATGTTAATTATATATGCATACATTTATACATAGATACATATAGATCTGTACACCCTTGTCTATCCCACTCCTGCCACCACTTGGAGATTTTAATAAGTGTCCTAGCTGATACTTATGCACTGGGTGTGTATCTACACTTTTTTCTCCCCTCGTCCTGCCTGCCATCTACCATTAGTACAACTTACTGTTTCAGAAAAGGACTCCATTTAAGGAGAACTGGAATAACCATCTCTCCGTGAAGAAGGATTTTGTTAGCTTGATCAAAACTTAGACTCCAAATGGTTTGTGTAATTATCCATTTCTAACATTAATATTTTTAAGATTTTTTTTTAGTTTATTTCTTTGTCAGAGAGCACAAGCAGTCCAAGTGAGAGGCAGAGGCAGAGAGAGAAGCAGGCTCCTCACCCAGCAAGAAGCCCAATGCGGGACTCGATCCCAGGACCTTGGGATCATGACCTGAGCCGAAGGCAGCCACTCAACCAACTGAGCCACCCAGGTGTCCCAGAAACTTTAAAATTCTTGCCACTAATATTATTGCCACTCCCTATCTCTATGTTGATAAGCTATAAGAAAAAAATAAAATTTCTACCATATATGGAACCAGACTTCAAAGACAGAATGTGTCAAGGGACTTGGAAAGACCCCAATTAAGCCAAGTAGACTCCAAGGAACAAACAAAAGTAGGTGGCACTTGCATCACAGAAGACAATATGGACAATTTAGGAGAATCTCAAGTCTAAGAGATAAAGTGAGAAAGCAGGGTGATTATTCACAGAACCACAAACTCTTGGATCTGGAAATGTCTATAACTATTATCCACCATAGTTACCCATTCTCTCCCTACATAAATTATATAATATTCTTAATAAGGTGTTTGATGGCTTCTGATTGAATGCTTCTCATGACAAATGAGTGAGAAGGGGATGAAAAAAATATAACAAATTATAACTATATATATCCCACCTTAAACAATAGGGTTAAGCAAAATATAACTAGGATGTAAAAAAATAATTAAGATATATAGTTTTGACTTTTTACATTATGATATGTGTACTTCTTTGCAATTTTAGTTGTGATATTGCTTCTTTGTGTTTCCCTAAATTTGATTAAGTATTTGAGCTAAATAAAACAAAACTCATGATCAATATGAATGTAGTAATTAAATTGTGCTTTTAATGCAGTAACTTGAGGGAAGTTTTACTATGAAATAGTAATTCCCATAGTACTGCTGCCAGTGAAGGGAAGAAAGAAGTAAATTAAAAAAAAAAAAAAAAAGCCTTAGAAAACCAAGTCTTGCTAGGATCATTCATATGCTTCCTATGTGGATTACTCCTTTTTTTTTTTTAAGGCTTAAAATGTATTTTAATAAGTTGATATTGCATTACTACTCCATTTCTCAGAAAAAATCCAAAGATATCAGGGACAAATCAAACATGGTACACCAGTAAAAAAAAAAAAATGCACAGCATAACTACTAGGATAGGCAAGGGTAAGAGCGACTGTCCAACCTTCAGCACACAGTAACCTTATTCCCAAGATTGTTCTAGGCCTATCAAGAAAATCTGTGAACAGCAACATCATAGACACAAAAAGGCCATCCCTGGGTTGTTCTTACTCAAGAAAAAAGTTGGAGGCACGTTAACACAGGACTTTTTTAAAGATACACTAAAATGAAAATTTCTAAGAGAAAATGTCTTCGTTAGGACATGAAGGGATAATATATGC
>CM052806.1:66344625-66432558 GCA_028533885.1 Nasua narica | reverse complement strand
TGTCCATTTGCAGGTATTAGTGGTGGCGGCTGCTGGTGATGCAGCTGGTGATGCTGAGGATGCTCCCTTGGAGTATGGCTTCGCTTCTCCAAGTCAAAAGTTTTGTTGCATTTTTGTACCCTTCTACCGACTGTTCTTTCTTCAGAGTAATAGCAACACTATATGTCCTCTTGGATTACTTATTAAAACCCAATTCTACTCCCTCAGCCTTGACCTTCGCAGTGGAGGAGGAGTGTCACCTGACAGGGACTTGGCACAGTCCACCTCTGGTGCTTGTCACATTCATCTTGGAAAACAGATTCCTAAACCAAGACATTATCCTGTTCTGGGGGAAAGAGTCAGGATAAAGGGAGAAGCTAGTGTTTCTTTATTTACTGCAGCACAGATTAACATCTTATGTCTAAAGAATTTACATACTAGGAAGACTCACAATATTTTACCATGTTGGGTCCCAGGGTGATGCAAACAAATTATTTCTATTGGTTACCCAAGTACCTGTGTGAATTTTAAGATGAAGCAAGACACATACTCTTTTGTCCCTATTGGAGGGCAAGTGACCACAGTGGAATACTCTTACTAATTATGGGGCCTAGACCCTTAGTGCAAATGCTAGAATATGAAAAATATGGTTTTAATGAGTATCATTGTATGGCTGGTTTGCATGCTCTCAAAAGGTAATTTTTACTCCTGAAAATGCATCCTCCAAGTCAGGAACAATGATCATGTCTCTATAAAGACAACAGTTGACCCATGTTTCTTCAAAATGGCATCCATTCAAACACTTCAACATTTCTATTTTATGCTTAAATATATTATTCTTTAGGTTGCCATGCTCTTTTACCTCTCTTGATGCTCATATGATATGAAACCCCCTGTTTCTTCTAAACTTAATTAGGTTGATCCATGTTCCTTTTAAAGAGCTATCCATTGTAACAGAAAACAAAAGTGGCTTAAAATGTTAAAAAAATATATATTATCTCAAGAACCTAGCTTCTCCCACCACTATGCTGCAACAGACAAAATTCTGATTATAATTCATTTACATTTACATAAACTAAAAATGATTATATTTATATGGCATTTTAAAATAAACATTTTTAAACTTACAAGTTAAGATCTGAAGTGCCAAAAGATGTTTTGGAAAGTATTTTGGAAAATGACCCTCAGAGATAGTCTAGAGATGCATGAAGTGAAGCAGTAGTTTGGCAACAATAACTTATTTTTATTAATTTGAATAGCTAATTCTACTGAATCCAGTATTATTGTTACTATGGATGGAATTTGTTAGTTGAAGTATCTGTGTTGATCAAAACAAAAGAATAATTGTAATATAATCAGGTAAATATCAGAGAGTCAGAATTTATGTATTCAGTGGACTGTATTTTGGGAAAAAAAAAATTTAGATTCTTCCCACAAATTTTTTTCTTCTATTTTTCTTACCCTTCAAACTGTGCCATATGGCAAAGGTCCTAAAACGCTTTCTTGGAAACTGTCTGTTGGTTTCATTAAGATTTGGGTTACTTTTCAACAAATGGAACAGACTTTCTAAGAATCTGTCTGTGTTTTACCATCCATTTTTTCTAGTGATTGACAGCAACCGTCTGCAAGTGTAGAGAAAAACTAACCCTTAACAGGACCCAGCCGAGTAGTAAGGTCTCATTTGAATGCAATGACATCAATTAATCTGTAGCTGCAATCTCTTGTTTAGTAACAAATAATGTTTCATTTATTTCTTGCAATAAACCAATGAAAAAGTCAAGGAACAAATTATGAATCTCCTTTCCAGATAATTTAATCCTGCTGAGCGTCAACTGTCTTAACACATCAGAATTAATACACACAAGTGGTTCAAACACAATCGGACCCAGGTCTCCCTTCCTCCAGCCCCATGCACTTCCAATGGACAGAGGATACTGTAGGGAATGCTCATCATAAAGATCAATTCTAGAAGATACCAAAAACACTGAAGACTATTCACAGCAACTCTGGATGAGTGTATTGATTTACATAATTTAAAATAGTATGTGAAGTAAAGTAATTTTGAATGTGTTAAATAAGCTGTCTTTATTATCTTGGCTAAATTTTTGTTTGCTTAATTTCAAAAGATTGTCTAGTTCCCTTTTCACTTAATAAAATGATTTTATATGAACCTTTATATAAGATTTTCAACTATTTAGGCTCTAGAAACTAAAGTAGGTCATTAATTAATCCCATTTTTTTAAAGAAAGAGGAAGAGAGAAATTTTAAGCAACCAAGTAACACTGAGCTTTTATAATTTGTTTCTCTTTTGTACAACTCTCCATGTGGTCATCTAGAGCAAGTTTCTGTCCCAAGTTTTATCAAAGACTCCTTTAAAAGAAGCCCAAACTGTGATGCCAGAGTATTAAACATTCAGCGAAGCATTTAAGAAAAGTACGGGATATAAAGACTTCAATAGCTATTCATTTATACTGGAAACACAACTTGATTAAATGAAAAGCTAACTGTATTTGGGCTTCTTACATTTAATAAAGAACCTTCCAAAAAATGTCAGTCAGCTCTACCTAGTTTTTCTTACTTGACGTAATTAGTACCCTCAGTCCTGTTTCATAAATGTTATCATTGATTTATAAGCACAAACAAAATATATGTGGCTTATTGCTTAATGTCTAACAAGCTTACATGTTAAATATAAGCTTTAATATGCCACAAAAGGAGCTGATCATTGGCTTCAAGTTTGGAGCATTTAAAAGATGATTCCATAAGTGGCTATTTGCATTTCTCTGCTATTTTAAGGAGTAACTATTTTATTATTGTTTTAATTTGATGGAAGATAAAGAGCTGCTTCTGATGTTCACTTGGTTATTTTACATTCTACTGATACTACTGCTGTAGACGTTGGAGATAATCAGTAATATCAAGTTAAGTTCAATGGCACTGCAGGTGGGAGGGTTGGTATTTAAAAGGTTAAAAGCAACAGAAAGAACAAAAAGGTAAGATGAGCATACAGAAGGAGGTCTTCACAACATCCCTGCTTCCAAAAAAGAGGTAATTAATGGGATCAAAAAAAATGAAAGGGCAGAAGGATGGGACACAAGTGAAATTTTAAAAGGAGAAACAAAAAAGGGGGGAGGCTATGGCTAGACAGAAAGGGGTAAAATTAAGGCATTTTGCAATCTTAGAACCGGGGTGTCTGGCTGGCTCAGTCAATTGAGCACATAACTCTTGATCTTGGGGTTGTGAGTTCAAGCCCCACCATGTTGGGGGAAGAGTTTACTTAAAAAGAAAACAACAACAACTACTTAGGGGTACCGGGGTGGTATAGTCAGTTGAACATCCAACTTTTGGAACATAGACTATTGCACTTAAATGTGCAGCCAAAGCATCAGGGTGACTTTAGAGATGTCTTTGGATTTTTTTCTCTTACTTCAGAAGAGCTACAAGATAATCTATGATGGTGGCCTTTTTCTTTTAGCATGACAAATACTTATATGTTGTTTCAGAAGATAAATTATAAGCATAGTTACTCTGTTATACTCCTTGTTAATTTCTTTAGTTACTTGTGTTATGAAAGCTAAAACAAAGCAAAAACACTTATCTGACTGTTTCTGCTAATATGATAAATGCGACCAAAATACCTTTCTAATCCCTTCCCTAACTACACACTACTTTCTCCCTCTCTCTCAGCTTCTTTTCTTCCTTTCCTTTCCCTCTCATTCCTTCCTCTCTGTCTCTTCTCTTTTTCTCTTTCTCTTTTTCTTAGGAAAAACACATCCAGTACTCCAGGCCAAGGAAAAAATAATTTTGAAAACTACCAAAAGTTTAGAACCATTAAAAACAGAATATTTCTTAAAGGATAAAAATGAAAAGGGCCTTATCTTAATCCTTTTTTATTATAAGTTACAATCATAAAAAGACTAAATTATAATTAAAATAATATTAATTTGCTTAATGTTACTGTTTATTTCTACTAATAAAAGTGAGGAAATTCAATAAGATATGATTAAAATTTAAATCTGAAAAATCTTGTTTTCTTAAATGTTTCATGCTATTCTGGCTATTAAACTCCAATAGTGTAAAAAGCTAAAACGCAGGAAAATGACACTTCTGAAATCTTAAAAAAATGACGAAGAACAAAAGTCATGCAATGCAATTTTTTAAAGGTTATTTTCAACTTAATTTTCTTGTTATTTTTATCTTCAGATCAATTGAAACCTGCTTCATTTCTCAGTTCAATTTCAGTTACATTTGTATGTAGATTTTACATAGTTAACAACATTGATACTTTATAATACATTTTAAAAATCCTTTCTGAGGTGTTGAAAGCAGCCTGCTTTATTTAGAAACAGTAGCATAAAAATAATGAAATACCCAAATATCTACATATATTAATTTCTCTGCACCTGCATGATTGTTCTATCATTTTTCACATTCTAAAATGGAACTCATTCATCAGTTTGATATGAGCGCATAAGCACAGTTTCTTGTGCCTTTTACTTATTTCATCAACTTTGTGTTTCAGTTTGATAAAAAGAAAAATGTCTATATTAAAAGTAATGTTAGCTAATGCTTACTGACTTTTTTTAATGTGCTAGGCACTTTTCTAAGTATTTAAGATAAAGACTCATTTTGTCCTTAAGACATCCATCTAGAGTAGGTATTTTAAGATCCTAATTTAACAGAGGAAGAAACTGACACATTAATAAGTGTAAGCAACTTGCCCAAGTTTCTCATACCTGGTGAATGGGGAGGTGGGTTCCCCGCCAGCCTGTGGAGTTCTGGAGTGTGATCAATATACTCCCCTCTGTAGATCTTGTTTTATTTATAGCAAAACAAAACGAACAGATGAAAAATACTTCTAAGTGGTGAATATTAAGGAAGCATTCTACCTAATGTAGTATACGCTGCATTTAAAGTAATGAATAAACAACATGGGGCCTGGATGAATTTGCAGCATAATCAGCAAGCATTTGCCACATTTTTCTAAAATCAGAAATTCATCCAACTCTGTAAAACTCCCAATTGTGCAGATAAAAGCAGGAAGAATTTCTTCCATTGCCTAAACAGAATCAGTTATTTGACATATAGAGCAGCCAGTTTAAGGACAGTGTAGAAGATTTTTATCAAACCACTGCCAAAGCCAGAACTCAGAATATAGTTCATTCATTGTCAAAAAGGACTTGAGAAAGGAGTGCTAGATCAGAAAAGACAAAATGACCAGAAAAAGATATGTGTCCTCATTTTATTTGCTAAAAATCCTCCATGTTCTATAGGGAAAAGCAAAAATGATCTCCTTTAAAATTCATTAAACTTTGTATTTTCACAAAAACAACATCAGAATAAACTCTTGGGAGATGTAACTGAATTTCGAAATGGCAAGGAAAATTCACATTAAGGTTCTGAATCAGAAAGTATGCATGGGTACAAATACATAATAAGTTAGTTATATTTTCATTATCTCGTAGTTTCATCTTACCACATGATATTAATTTATTTCCATGACCGTAGATTACAATAGCTGCCCATTAGCTAGGTTAAGAGGATTCATAACTGAATTAAGACAGGGCAAATAAGTAACCAATTGAACAATTTATAGTGAGAAATTTTTATGGTATTTCCCAGATGGCTTTAGTGAGATAAAAACATGTTAAAAAGTCCTGAAAGCTGAGTTTCACAAATATCAAATGTATACTTATCACTATATCATCTATTAACTCACATAATTTATATTATAAAGAACATACCACTAAGACAAATATAAATGCATATTTTTTGTTTATTTATTTTTATTTTTGAAAGAGAATAGGGGCACGAGGGGCAAGGGAGATAGAGAGAATCCTGAAGCCCGATGTAATGCTTGATCTCACACCTGAGATCACACCTGAGCTAAAATCAAGAGTTGGAGGCTTAATGGATTGAGTCACCCAGATGCCCCTTGAATGTATATTTAGCCACTCCTAATACTTCAGGGAAAACAAAGGGTATAATATGCCTATGCTTCTCATACATAAATTTAAGTTATTTTCCTATTTTGAAGCTAAGAACCAAAATGTGAGTATCAAAGATAAGCAACCGATAGATTAGAAATTTTCCCCCCTGTCTTGATAATATTTTCCTGCCTTTCTTTAGGGTTGAGATACATTTTATGTACTAATTCACTCAGTTTTTCATTCATTTATTATTTAAGATAAAATGTCTCCTTCTGAAGCTGTAATTCAACATATCCAGGTATTCATGGCACAATCTTAAGCATGCTAATGTTGGAAATAGACAATCCCGGTTTGATTCCCAGGTTTACTATTTACCAGCTATATGGCTGCTGCCAAATTACTTCATAACCACCAAATTCCTCACTTACAATGTGAGAATAATAATAGTATCTATCCAACAGGGTGGTTCTAAAAAATAAATGAGGTAAGACAGAGAGCATAGCAAAAAGTAAATATTCAGTAAGTATTATCTACTACTAAGTAAAAAATTAATAATGAATTTGGCTATCTAAGTACTTAGGGAGTCCTTTTATAACACCTCACAAGAGCTGCATAACTAAGCAATGGAAAGTCCATCAACAGAGACTGACCCACTGAAAGATGCCACCACCAAGACCAGTTGAGAATGCCACGATATCACATTATAAAATACAAATAAAATACAATGGATGTGCAGGTGGAATAATTATAGGAAGTAACTGAGTGAAATTAAAATATATGTCTTGGTAGGTATGTGTTATAGATCTTAGTAGGTGCTCAGTGAGATGGGGGACAATACCAAATCTGTGGAATGAGTGACAGATGTTGTGGCATGCTTTCAAACTCAGCCAAAACAGAAAGGACTCAGTGGGAAGGTAATCAGATTACATAGTAGATATTTTCTCGAAGTTTTACATATATCTCAATTAACAATAAATTCCAAAAACTTTCAAATGATCTGGGACAGGGAATTTTTTAAAAAGAGGTTATGTTTTTAACTTTCTAAAATAAGTCACCTTCTATAGGGAGAGTGATTACCTCTGTATATTTCTTTCACGAATCTGAGTCTGCATATTTTTCCATTCCTTCATTATGAAACAGGGTTGAGTAAATACAACAAAGGCTACAAAGGTGTCAAACAGTATATTTTGTGCCTCATCTTAGAACTTATTATTTCCTATAATTTTATTAATTTATAAATTTCTTTAGTTGCTACAATTGGGATCGATTCTAGCAAACAAAATTTTGTCTATAGTCTTGAAACAGTGAATCCTATTTAGTTTTAGGAGAGTAACTCTTTTCTTTTTTAAGATTTTACTTATTTATTTATTTGACAGAGAGAGAGATCACAAGTAGGCAGAGAGGCAGGTAGAGAGAGGGGGGAAGCAGGCTTCTCGCCGAGCAGAGAGCCCAATGTGAGGCTCGATCCCAGGACCCTGAGATTATGACCTGAGCCAAAAGCAAAGGCTTTAACCCACTGAGCCTCCCAGGCACCCCTAGGAGAGTAACTCTTGTTGCACGAGGAGAGAGAGACAGTATTCTAAACATCAACTAGCTTGTAGAAGAAACATTTTAGATAAATGGGGAGATGAAAACATTTAGGAACATATTCTGAATTTAGTCATCATTAAGGCTTCCTTCTAGAGCTGTGTCTGAAAACTCACGTTGGGACATCTGCATCTAATAGGTTTAGTGTAGCTCCTTTGTAATACTACCTGCAATCTCTAAAGGCCTTTTATGCTAATAAATCACCATTAGTAACTATATGCAAATTAACACCCTTAATTCTAGATAATAACCTTCCAGAAGTTTAGACTACATTTTCCTTACCTTTCTCTCTTTGAGCCTAAACTTAAGTAATTTGGCGAGTCGTGTAGACTGCATATTTTATGGCAATGTGGAAGGTTTATTATGAAACAAGAGTAACATTTTCACATCTGGAAAAAAGTCCTTTCTTCTTCCTATTGTTGCACCCAATTATCATTAAATATTTACTAAGTATTTGATTTTCTTATCCTAGCCCACCACCCTCTCAGCTGGACATTAATATAATAGGCTACACTCCTTTTGGTCAGCAGTATATACCTAACACACAGTTCAGAAATTGGCATTTATCCATCAATCAATGTTAATTCAGGCCTATTACCGTGTAGGCATAGTTAGTAGTATGAGGTACAGTAAAGGGAGGCCCTGTCATAGTTTTCTTGCAGTTTACATTCTTGTGGGCAAGAGAGAAGATAAAGAAATAGGCTCTCTATACATATTTGCAAAACATGTGAAAGAACTGAATAAATATTGAACAAAAAATTAAATACTGAATCTCTATTCTGGTAGGATCTGATGATAATTATCCATATAACTTCCTCAAAGAGTTCTAATTCTCCAGTTTGGAGAACAAATAAAGTATATGTCCCCTACAATAATAGACTATCATTTATTTTTTATTTTACTTCCATATCTATAAATATACATGGATGTGTATGCATGTTTATGCATATTGTTGTAACTGAACAAGTCACTTTAAGAAGTAGATTAATGCAAATATTATATGTACTCCCTTTTCCTTTTGAATTTTTTGGAGTTAAGACAGAAATTTCCACTTTTTCTTTCTTTTTTTTGTTTTGTTTTTGTTTTTATTTTAGCCAGATGTCCAGGATCAAAGTATAAAACAAATGTCATTTTTCTATTCTATTCTGTCATAAAGTAATGAAACATTTATCATTGAACTACACTAAAAAGGTTACATTCAATTTATCAGAGTGCTCTGCTCAGACAGCTCAAAAGAAGAGTAGGCCTCAGTGCACAAGTGTTCTGAGTCATCTTTCCCAACCAAGGGATTACACATTCAATGTACCAATTGACAGTCATATATTTACTCAATATAAATATTTAAATTTATATACAAATGGTAGTTTAATAATATAGTAACTTAAGAAAGTAGAATGTGCCCAGAGATGCTTTCATTTGTAAGTTTTTATGTGAGCCCAACCACATGGTATTTATCAAACTTGTGTTTTTAGAGAAATCAATTTGTACAATTACGAAAAACTGAAAACCAGGGTTGCTAATTTCACTGGTAATTGAACTATTACTCTTGTGCCTTCTTGTTGATGTCAGCTTTCTTTTCCCACTGTGAGTACCGGTATCCTTTATGACCAAAGGCCAACCACACATGGAAGCACATGTCAACACTACTGTCTCCGTATTAAATCTCCAAGCCTATGGTGTTATGTTCAAATGGCTGATTCTACTTTGAAATACTAACAAGTTTTCTATCCATTAAAGCCAAAATGCTGATAAGTGACCTTGTTTCAGAACTATTTTATTTTTTATTATAAATCAGAAAATTACCTTTATAGTAATGGATTATTTTTTGGTAATATCTTGAATTTAGTTTAAAAATTTCAGTTTAATGACACTAGATAAAAAGCCATGTATTCATTGATCTAACAACAAAAAGCCACATAGGGGAACAAATCATCTGTTACCATAAGTTAAAGATATTTTATATCTTGCCAATAATGCTACTAACTTTTACTCAAGTTATAGAAAATATTAATAACTAGTGCACAAAGAGAGGATGCCATCTTTTATTGTCAGAGCGACCTAACACCCAGGTAAAAGGATATGAAAATTTTCTAAATGTTAGATTACATCAGTGGCAAAAGTAAATATATATTTCTTTCCTTAAACGGATAAATTGTAAAGTATACAAAACACCTTATTTAAACTATGTAAGTCTAAAATAATGATCTTTTTTTTTTAAGATTTTATTTATTTGTCAGAGAGAGAGAGAGAGCATAAGTAGGCAGAGTGGCACCAGAGGCAGAGGGAGAAGCAGGCCCCCTGTGAGCAAGGAGCCCAATATGGTACTCGATCCCAGGACCCTGGGATGATGACCCAAGTCAAAGGCAGCTGCTTAACCAACTGAGCCACCCAGGAATCCCTAAAATAACGATCTTAAGACAGAGAAATTATGCTACAATAACTAGAAATCATTTTGTTTGCTTTATGAATTATTTCCTTTAAAATACTCTAAACTTAAACATACGACACACATCAATGCTGTTGGCAGAAAGAAACATAGACCAGGGAAGAGAGTTAGATTTTGTCCCTACTTCATGGGAGGCATTTAATTTCCCTGGGTCTCAGTTTCCTCATCTGTGAAGTAAGGAATCTAGAACAACGAAGTGTTGAATTTCCTGACATTTCTAAAACTTGTAAGCCCATTAAATAAAGGTAGCTTATATTTGACATAAAATATGATATGAACTAGACCATTTTATGGACTAAATTGATATTAGTTTTAAATTAATTAATTAATTCAATCTTTAAAATAAATTTATTGATTGATTGCAAATTCTACACCCAATGTAGGTCTTGAACTCAAGAGCCCAAGATCAAGAGCTGCATGCTCTACCAACTGAGCCAGCCAGGTGCCACTGTATGAATGTTGGTTTTTTTAAGTAATTTTTTTCACTGAAATTCTGATTTATTTCACTGGAAATTACATTTTCTTTACTTGGTAACAAAAATTAAATAAAGGCAAAATGGATATTTTAGACTGTTTATCACATGGGTTTACAATAAAACCTAAAGTTGGTTTTCAGAGAAGTACGATTCTTTGTCCAGCTATTATGCTGAAAATGTAAGAATGACCAAGTAAATAAAACAAGGACAATTCATCTGAGCTATCAACCTTGACCATGAACTTCCTCCTCCTACTTCTAGTTCCCTTTCCAGTAAATTGTTACTTTGCAGATATTCCAGATGTTTTATGATAGCTTCTCTTTAGGACTTTATAGAAACTTCATGTAATGGATTAGGTTCCAAAATCTTTATATTGTGGATTAAAGCATCCCATCAATCTTATTTTTTTCTGTTTTATTATTCACATTGCCTTTTTTCTACTTCTTAATCCCTTACCCTATAACTGTAGTTTCTGTCAGCTCAACAGATATTCTTAACATGTTTCTTGTACTTATTTAGTCAAAATCAACTTGTCACTTATAGTTCTGAAAAAAATGTATCTCCCCAAAAGCATATTTGGAATGCCAAAAATGAAAACATAAAACTCCACAACTGTTTGTGCTGCTTGACAAATTTTTTTGCTTTGTTTCATTTTAATTTTAGTCATTAATTTTTAGATAAGCCGTGTATACTTTATAAATTCTAGTATGTTTTCCATTTTTATTTACTTTTTAAAAAGATTTTATTTATTTATTTGACAGAGAGGAGAGAGATCACAAGTAGGCAGAGAGGCAGGCAAAGAGAGAGGGGGAAGCAGGCTTCCTACTGAGCAGAGAGCCCAATGTGGGGCTCGATCCCAGGACCCTGAGACCATGACCTGAGCCTAAGGCAGAAGCTTTAACCCACTGAGCCACCAGGTGCCCCTGTTTTCTATTTTTAAAACATACATTTCAGTGATCGCATCTACTTCATCTTATCCTATACATTATTTAACATGCTACTAGTAATTACCTTTCAATAATACTGAAAAAAAAATGGAAGAAAAACAAATATGGCTGCTGAAATAGAAGTACTGACTTCTGGAGATAAAAATCACTCTAATCTCCCCATTCCTCTTCAGCCAACGTCCCGGTCTCAATAATCATCTTCCATTGACACAGATGGGTACTAATCTGTCCCAATTCAGTATACTTTCTATAAAAGTTCTGTATCTTTACCAAACACCCTTTATGCCTCCTTAAAAAACATACATATTCAACGTGCATTTTTTAAAGAAATTACACACAAACGTGCACACATACACACACAACACACACACACACACACACACAGAGTTTAATAACTCCATTTAACACTAAAATAACTATGTGCTAGCATGTTCGGCATCTTTTTCTCTTCAGCTCATCTTTTTTTTTCAAGACTTTATTTATTTCAGAGAGAGGGACTCCATGTATGAGAGAAGGTGCAGGAGTAGGGGAAGGGGCAGAGGCAGAAGCAGACTCCCCCTGAGGAGGGAGCCCAATGCAACGCAGGGCTTGACTCCACATGGGGCTCGATCCCAGAACCCCGGGATCATGATGATCTGAACTGAAGGCAGACTCTTAACTGACTGAGCCACCCTGGGGCCCTGTCCATCCTGTCTTATAAAAAGAGGCACCCTTCAAAATGTGTGCCCATATCATTCTCCTGTTTAAAATAATTGGCATTTCTCAGTGTCTAATAAAGAAACAAATTCCAGGGGCGCCTGGGTGGCTCGGTGGGTTAAAGCCTCTGCCTTCAGCTCAGGTCATGATCTCAGGGTCTTGGGATCAAGCCCCGCATCGGGCTCTCTGCTCAGCAGGGAGCCTGCATCCCCCCCGCCTCTCTGCCTGCCTCTCTGCCTACTTGTGATCTCTCTCTCTGTCAAATAAATAGATAAAATCTTAAAAAAAAAAGATACAAATTCTAAAAAACCCTTAAATTTCTTGCTAAGATACAACAAACCTTTCACCAGCTGACATAGTCTACCTTTCTTAGCCTACATGACTTTCTTCTATGTGTGCAGCTTTTTGGCCACAGAGAACCATCCACTGCCTTGAATATACTTATCATTTAAAGCCTATGAATCTTTAAACTTATTCTCTCTACCTATAATATCATTACCTACTTTTTATGGGCATTTTTGAGCAATTTCCTGCTCATATTTTCTCATTACAATAAATGTCACCTCTTCTGAGTTTCTGTAATGCACTTAAGACATATTTTATGTATCTCAGCATCTCCTGAATGTTATATTTTGGGGACTCAATAAATGCTTATTGTGTAAATGATTAATAATGATTGGGAATCAATGAGACTAGAAAGACATCCTAAATTTGGTTTCTTCTTTCAGAGACTTAATAATGAAGTATGGAAGAACAAGTGTGTTGGACATAACTAGAACATTAGGTAGTATATGTGAAGGGACTAGAAAGGAAAGTAAAAAACATGGAAAATAAGAGTGTGGATTTACGTCTCTGCTAGTCACAAAATGATATACGTTCACATATGGAATCTCCATTTTGAGATACTTTTTCATTTAAAGTATAAATGCATTATTATAGTTTTAATAGTAGAATATAAACAACAGACAATATTTAAACATAAAATGTAGAGGACAATAAGATGTTCAATAAGCAAAGCTTACTAATATCACAAAAATAAAGACCTTAGAAAAAGTATGTTTAAAATCATTAATTTTTCTAACAAATATTCTAATGATGTACACAGGAAAACCATGGATAGAAAGACAACTATTTAATAATTATCTAAGTGTTTGTCCCAATACTCATACAAATGCAAATTAAATAATAAACTACAATTTTTGAATTCAGTCAATCTGCGCTTACCACACAATACTCTGATTGTTAATTTACTTCTAAAGTATTCTCTGCTAAATTAAAATGGTGGAAGGCTGGACTGTGGTCTTTAATGATGCATCCATGTGTCTACCTAGCAAAATCTACAAATATCTGTTGAATGAATTTACTAATGAACATATGAATGGAAATGACAGCACTGAAACCTAGGAAGGTATCATGGATTGAGTACTCTCAAACAACGCATTTTGGACATGGGTTCCAAATACAGCAACATAGGCACACTGGACAATCCTTTATTCATTCATAAAGTATTTCATTGTAGGTTCCAAACATTGCCACATATACTTTCACTGTAATATATTAAAAAATGAACTCCTCGGGGCACCTGAGTGGCTAGTCGGTTGAGCGTCTACCTTGAGCTCAGGTCATGATGTCAGACACCCAAGATCGAGCCCCACATCGGGCTCCCTGCTCTGTGGGGAGTCTGCCTCTCCCTCTCTCTCTGCTCCACCCCGCCCTTGTGCTCTCTCTCTCTCTCTCACTTACCCTCTCTCAAATAAATAAAATCTTAAAAATGAACTCTTTTTCAACAAAACTACTGTTCTTGCATTCTTTGCCTTGTCCTACTCTGAATCTATCTACCAGGTTAGAGAGAATGATCACCTTCTTCCCGCCAACTCCTATTTTCCATCAGTCACTTTATCCCTTCAATTCTCTTTTCTAAAGGTAACGTCTTTCTCCTTTACTACATCTTCATTCTCATTTTCTTCCTTTTAAACCATTACAATAAACTCTTAATTGGCTTTTCTGCTTTCAATTTCTAACCACTTCAGTCAATTTTCGAAAGCGCAGCCACATTGTTACTTCTTGACTTGAAATTCTTTAGCCAGTCCCTGTCTTTGACAGGGTAAGGTAAAAGCCCTTTTGTAAAGCAAGAGGTATTTCCCTACTTTGCTGCCCACGTGGCTTTGCACTGGCTGCATGATAGATAAACTTCACACACAGACTGAACCACAAACACATACCGAATTCTCACATTTACAGGTTTTGCAACTGTTAGTCCTGGGACACTTTCCAATCTTGAAAACCGGGGCAGTGCCATATTCATTCTGCCAGACCATACTAAAATGACCTTTCCTTTGTGAATGTTTCCTTAATTCTCCCCTGCAGATAAGATCACTCTTTCCTTTGTCACACCCCTGTACTACTATGTAATTCATTATTACACTTCTTGCTGTTAGATGTCAGTCACCTCTTCAGGTTGTGTCTATCTCTAGTGCCTGGAACATATTCAATTCTATAATTACTCATCGTTTATTATCATTTAAGTGGTACCAACCGACAAAGGAGCTCAAAGTGGAACAGAACCACTCAGACAGACTGACTCAAGGATTTTTAATTTCAGTATTTTTCTTAATAATTTAAAACACGATTTTCCTACTTCTCTACTTGCATACCCTATACTAACACACGTACTTTAATATTTAATGTTGTGATATTGTGATTTATAAGAAAAAATGTATATTTGCTCATTCAGATGACCAAAATATATTTCTCATATATATTTGGTCTTTGTCCATGGTTCCTGGCTCACCACTCCCCAAACCCTAGGAATTTCCTAAGTGTTGAGAATAATAACATTATTTTTTGCTATGTTAATGGGGTGACTTTTGGAAAGCACCCAAGGATTGAGGCTGGTTGTCAGGATAATTGACCATGTCATTAGAGGACTGAAACATTCAGTTTCAGCCCACTCCCCACTCCTAACCTCCAGGGAAGGGAGAAGGGCTGGAGATTCAGTTTAAGAACCATCGGTCAATGATTTAATCAATCATTCTTTTTTACCGAAGCATCCATAAGACAAAACAAAACAGAACAGAACAAAACAAAACAAAACAAAAGAAAGGGGCTCAGAGAGCTTCAGGTTGGTAAACACATGGAGATATGGGGGTAGTGGCATGCCTGGGGAAGGCACAGCTGCCCTGTGCCCTTTCTGCAGACCTTGCCCTATGCATTTCTTCCACCTCTCTGTTCATGTGTTATATACTTTTATAATAAACCAATGATCTAGTAAGTAAAATGTTTCTCAAGTTCTGTGAGCCTCTCTAGCAAGTCAATTAAACCTAAGGAGGGGATCATGGAAACCTCTGATTTTTAGTCAGTCCGAATTACAGGTGACAATCTAAGCATGCAACTGCATCTAAAATGGCAAGAGTGATGGGGGTGTGGTGGAGGGTGGAAGTGAGGAGGGGAGCAGACTTGAAGGACTGAATCCTTAATGTGTGGACAGTGTCAAAATCAGGTTGAATTGTAGGACACCTAGCTGGTGTCTGGGGTCCTGTTGTATGTGTGGTGAAATCCCCCCTCTCCACACACTGGCATCGGTGGGTGTCAGGACCTTTTAAATGCTAATCAACTGATATCTATATGCTAAGCAATTATTTCATGGTTGAGAACATAGTATGAGACTAATTAGCATATTTAAAGAGAAACATGAAGTGTAATATTGATTATATGATTTCTCCTACATTAAATGGAGAGCAAAAATGTTTCTATAAGAAGACTTCACAGAATAGAGATGTAATTATATTAGATCTTATCTCTAGTTTCTTCATATAAAATATTGACTTGAAAATACAGTTATCTCAAGGATATTTTTTTAAATGATTCCAAAATGATTTGGACACAATTTTTCTTTCTCAACATCTTACTGCAGGAAGGAGATATAAAAATATGGCACATTTTAGGTGAATTAACTATAGTATTATTTATTATGACCTAACCTTAGAAGTGAGAAAGAATTTGCTTCTATAGTCCCTTTTCCTTCTATTTCATAGCTAGTATTTTGATAAGCTTATCTACCTTATGAAGAAATTTAAAAGCCCAGAACCTATGCCTGATGTTAATAAGAAAGTCTATTGTAATATATGAAATAAATGGACTAAAAATAGTGAGTGTAAGGTCTGTGTCTTCTTTCCGGCTTAGATTTTTGTTTAAGAAAAGTGTAATTTGGTACAGTGTATTACTATTCTACAATTTATCCTTTAAAATAAAAATAGCTCTACAGCTACTCCCTTGTTACTTCATGGCAATTTTGGAGGAATGCCTGAGATTATATTTAGAGCCCTGTAAGAAATAAGAAAAAAAGCCCAACAACAATGAATAGCAAACTTAGGGTTCATTCAGGAAGAAAGGTATTAGAATCATATCTAATAATGAAGCTAATGGAAGGGAACCACAGCTCAGAAAATGTAAGACTAAATGCTCTAATGCTTCCATGCAATAATGCTATAAGGAAGGAGAGGGTGAAAAATAGTAGGTGAAAGGCAAACTATGCTAATCTATTGAACACTGATGATAACGATAGCATAAAATTGTCTTAAATTACAGATGAATAATTAAACATGAAAAAAGTATTTACAAAATTTGAAGTCAACCATATGCTGACATAGGGTTAGTGCACTTAATTTCTAGATTGCTATGGGATATATTGATTTTCTGCATCTTAATTTATAAGTGTTTATGATATTGTCTCAAAGAGCAATAGAAATTTGTTGAAAGCCATCTTTTGAATATGGTATGCTAGCATTATCTATGAATTTTATTTATTTAGATTGACAAAACATATTTCCTTGTTCATGATTTGAGACCTAGAAGAGAGTGTTCAAGTGCTAAAAATGTTGCATATGCCACTAAAGGAAGAACTTTCTCATGAGTTTTTGTTTGGTTCCCAACCTATGTATTTAGATCACAACGAAGTTATTTCAAGGGATTTTCAAAGTCATATGAGCTTAGTAAGCATTACCATTAGAGCAAAGAGATACGTTACATACACATGTAAGAGTTGTGCTGATGTTATGATTAAATGTAAAGAATTATAAAAGTATTAATTCAGTACATGTTTGTCATTATGAATAACCTTAATCAATAGAGAATTCATCTTTCATATGGAATCAGTAAAAATGATTGATATTATTTCTGAAAATATGAGGACTATAATCTAGATGTAACAATAAGATCGGATTTTACATTTAATCATTCCTTGACTTTCCTTCCTATGGTATCAATGTGTAATTTGTAGGATTACACTTTCCTATCTTTAGGCAACTCAACACGTACTCTGAGCTCTTAGGTTCACTCATTTTAATTGTGTTTTTTCTTGTATGTTCTAATTTGAGTACTGATGCTAATTTTAGAGGTGAGAACTTAAATCATTCGTATTTTCTAGGTCTCGACTATAAAGTAGGAAAATTGGACCAAGACTTTCTCTAAAGTTCTTTCCAAATCTAACATCCCACAACTCTCTTACACCTTAGAGTACACAGTGGCAAATACACAGCAGGTGCTTAATGAGTGCTTGCTTAATTAATATGGCATAGTTTTTACTACTTTGTACATCTAAGCTGACTGCAGGATGATTGTGTTTCTTAAAGTTTTTCACAAACTAATGGTTGGAACATCTCAGAACTCTGCAACTGATCGATTTGAAATCATTGGGTTTATATTCTTCCCATAAAACTGCAGGTTTTTACAGCTTTATAGACAATAATGAGTACACTTAATTACATATGCACAGTAGCAATAATCTCCAAAGACAATTTAATTTCTGAAGCCATGTACTGTAATCTCAGCCAAATCACAGATTCACACAAATCAAACTGGGATGAAGTTTAAGAATGAAAGCCAATCTGTCTCACTAAACCTTTCTTTAAATCTTTGGTAACTTATAACTTGCAACTCATATTAGGACCAACATGGGTATTTTTAATTAGAGTGAGATGTTCTCAGTAAAAAATGCATAATTCACACTATGCTCAGCTGAATTCAGAAAGCACAGCATAGCTTTTTGGGAGAAGAAAGTAATTATAAGAAAGGACACAAATGTGCTAAGTGTTAGATCGGTATGACACATAAACATTGTCCTTGAAATATCGTAAAAATTAATGAATTAATATAAAATTATCTAATTTAAAATTAATGCATCATTTAGAGGATTTGATGCCATGTTTTGATGGTTTTATTTTTCTGAGAACATTTGCCATTCAGCATAAAACAGGTTGATATAAAGTATTCCTAATAGTTTCTTAAAGAAGTTTGAGATACATTTCTGCTCAGTAAAGCACTGAATATATGAATGACTTACAAAATGATCTGCAATTAATATGTCATAACCTGATTTTTGAAAATCATGAACATCAAGTACATTAATTCAATAAAATAAAAAACTATACCATTTCTTTGTCAAATGAAAAGCTTTACCCTTAGGCTTTTTTTCCTTTTCTTTTCTTTTTTTTTTTTTGGTAGGAACACAACATGAGAGCTATCATCTTAAAATTTTGAGTGTATATTACAATATTGTTAACTTTAGGCACTATGTTATAAAGCAGATCTCTAGAAATTACTTATCTTTTATCATGGAAACTTCACCGTTTTAATGCTTGCTTAGTAACCAGAATAAGTAACCAATATGTCAACACGATTTAAAAAGATTCTGTTAAATATAAATCTAAAAGTTACATTAATGGGGACGCCTGGGTGGCTCAGTTGGTTGAGCAGCTGCCTTCGGCTTGGGTCATGATTCCAGCATCCTGGGATCAAGTCCCGCATCGGGCTCCTTGCTCAGCAGGGAGCCTGCTCCTCTCTCTCTGCCTCTGCCTGCCTCTCTGCCTGCTTGTGTTCTCTCTCTGTTAAATGAATAAATAAAATCTTTAAAAAAAAAAAGTTACATTAATGACTTGACTAGAGCTTAATAAAGCCATTGGAAGAGAAAGAAAATCTTTGTACCAAACTTCAATATGTAGAAACAGGAACTCCGTTTGAGACTATGCTGAAAGCTCCAAAAGTCTAGAAGAAATACGTTATTTCAAAAATGAGTTTTGATTTAAATGTAAGCTCGAGGTAGTTATGAAAAACATTAGGGGAAATTGGAAAGACCTTGTTAAAATAATTGAGCTTACAGAAGCAGTGATAAGAATGCAAATCTGAAAATTGCCTCTGCATCACATAGCTAGCTAAATAATCCTAGAAGTGGAATCATTTTTCTTTCTCTCAAAGCAAAATTGGAATTTTAATAGGTGCAAAGAAAAGTGGTTTGGAAACAAGAAACACCTGGATTTCCATCTCTTGCGAGACACATTAAGGTGGCTGAAAAAAAAATAGGGCCGTAGCTTTTAAATTTCTCAAACTAGAGATACTTTTAGTTTACTTTAATAATGTATTATGACTTTACAACTATGGCTATATTTAAATTTTTGGAATAAACAAGTAATATTTCTAACTTTTCCCCTCGGAACTACATAAGCTGATTGTTCATGTATTTATGCATGTTTTAAAAATTCTTTCCTTCTCTGTGTTTCAAGATGTGCCTACTCCTTTCAGATGTCTGGAATTTTGATGCACCTACAAAAACTCTACTTCGGCAATGTTACCTAATGATTTAATCATATTCAATTTTCATCAGTTGGCAATCAGTTTCTTAGGGTGATGCTGACCAGTTGATAGGACAGCCCCATTTGCCAACTATAACTGTGGCAGCAGTGGGAGAAGTGACACAAAAATATCAGTAAGGCTGTTGTGATATCTGCTAGGCTTCTTTGCATTTAAGAAAGCTAATATAAGCATTAAGTATTATTCATAGAAGCTAGGTGAAAGTACTTAAGAGAACTAAATGCAAAGAGTAGTTGATTAGAAAAATTGGATAGGTTCATGGTTTTTAAGCATACATGTATCATGCACGAAGAAGTAAAAGACTACTTCCCTTAGAGGGTTCAAGTAGGGGTCAAAATTCTGGACAGTTCTGGGAATAACTGTGTTGCTATTATTTTTTCCAAACTGTTCTAGGAGAGGATATTAGCAGATTCTGTGGTATGGACTTGGTCTGCCCCACGTCCTGTGATGAACATGCTCAGAACTGGGTAAGTGCTACACATTCTCTTCTGATTAATACTTTGTCAGGAAATCTTCCTGCTGCTGAGATCTGTTCATACCCTAATGCACTTTCTTGACTCTTTATCAAGTAGTCTGATGATTCTCAGGTTGACGGTCTTCAGCCCATTACTATTGATTTGGCAGTCTTAAATCTTATTAATTTTCCAGGTCTTGTTGAACCCATCCTGATTTCGAATATGTTGAGGAAAGCTGTCAAAATCCACGCTAAATATGGTAAAATCCCAACATTTGCTAATCTGTCGTCCCTCCAGAACTCTACATCAAACATGTGTGATCTAGCAAACACTACTGTGAGAGTACCCATAAGGGAAAACACATCCCCCCATACCTCACCTCCCCTCACCCCTGCCCCAGACCTATATAAAATTTTTAAGCATGACATTAATTCACATAGTTCATTTTCTCCAACTTTGAGGGATCAAAAGTTCATCTTTGCTATGGTCACTTCTTAGTAATGAATTTCTAGGTAGTTCTGTCCAAATAGTAAAGTAACAATGCCTTGAGCACTGCTTTGCTTTTTGCAATAGCATTGAAAGTACTTCTTACAACAAAAAAAGCCAAAAAATAGATCAAAATTATTGCCATTGTAATGAAGTGCAATGATGTAGCATCAAGAAAAAGTAAACTTATCTTGTGTTCCATTTATAAAACTGTAGTTGTCCTGATAACTTCTCTTTCTCCTAGTGTTTTGATTTTTACTTTTAGGGTAAGAAGTTTTATCTAAGAATATGTATCCACATTATCTATCACCATATTCACTTTTCTTAGATATGAAAACCCAAACAAAGATATCTAAGTTACAGTCCTGAAAGTCCTTTTTTTCCCCAGGTAATTCGGGAGAGAGTCTCGTGAAATTCATTGTTCACAAGGATCCCAATAAAATGAGGTTATTTTAGCTATCACTTTTCACCAATATTTGCTATTTCTCAGTCAACTACAAATTAGAATAGGCTATCAGTGTTTATAAATGCCACCTGACAGTAGTGAAAAACTTAAAGAAGATGAAATAATTCTTAGAGAGTCTGGAGAATAAAAAATTAGTTTTGATTGATAAATCCATTTGTTTTCCAGTTGCAAACTACATCATACAGATAAGAATTATAAACCTATTGGTATATTTCCCAAATTGTGGGGTGTTACATAGTCCACATGTTACTTATGGTAATAAGACCTAAGAATTATTATCTTGAAAGAAAATTGAGGTTTTATTCATTCATTCTTTGAATGTAATTTTTAGGCATTCACTGATAAGATCATTTAACTTGGAAATTCATCCAAAATATTTTAGTTTAGATTTGTCTCTTACATAAAATACCTAACAAGGCAGCAATTATCCAATTTTTAAAGTGAATATAGGTATAATTTTAAATTTTACTTAATAATATACCTAATGAGGTGATTTATATGAACATGTAAGGGAAAAGGGGAATTATAATATTATGCTAAATATAGTCACTGCCATTTAAAATATTAAAATTGTATCTTATTATTGGATCTTCATGACTGGAAATACTTCTTCTACAGTTAAAAATAATATGTGTAAAAAATATATAACACATAGACAAAAGCCTCTGGCTCAATATAAACCAAACATCTATGAGATGCCAAAGACCCATGGCTTACTGCATACATTTTCCTTTAATTTAAAGATCTGTGTACTCTAAAATGTATACCATCCTTGGATTTCAGTTCTCTGCTTATTCCAAATTGAAGCTAATCACCAAATCACTAACACTTAAAACTATTAAGTATTAGGAAAGAAAAAGAAACAAAAAACAGTGCTCACAGAAAAACCACAAGGCATTCAAAGTTGTTCTGCATGACTTTCCTTACATTTGCAATAGGGGTTTAGGACCATGAAATTTACGTCATGGGGATCTAGGGAGCATTATTAGAACCAGAGTGACTCTTACATTATGCTTCAGGGACTATTCCATAAGAGTGGCGCCAGAATGTCAAATACTTCATTGACATGAAATACGTGATGTTCTATGTCTACCGAAGGAATTGATGCTGAGATTCATTAGAGGAGTAGACAATTTCAGGTATCATTCTGCTTCTGATTCTTCCACTTCAATGCAGAAAGCTCAAGTATCACAGGTTTGCAGTGTTTCTGGTTTTGCTGTGTCACCCTAAAGTAACCCAGGAAGATTGAAATTCCTAGAGACTCTGAGAAGCATCTGATACTATGTATCAACAGGACTTTTCAGATTAAAGTATGATCACTGTTAACTCACTGTTTCCTGTGAGTGCACCGATTTATACAGAATAATTCTGGGTCTGCTCAAATTATTCTTCTCTGAGTGGGAGTCAAGCTTATATGTGTGGTGGTGGGGATGGCAGGAAGCAGCAGAGGGCCTAATGAAATGCTGAGCAAGGTTCAATTCTTTCAAGCTTGCCTGGATCTGAAATAGATCATATTAATAGATGCTTTTTTTTTTTTCCTTTTACAAAGCAATTTACATTGGACTAAGCTTTAATCAACTGGTAAATTGATAATTTACTTCAATGTATCTTTTAATAATTGTACTTTTCATAGTCTGTACAGATTACGTGTATTTGTACATGGGTGTTTGTGTGTGTATGTATGGGTTTGTGTTCCATTAAAAGTGTGGTGGTAATTTCAGAGAAGAAAAAGCTCTATGACTTAATCTTCCAATTAGCTAATGGGCAGATGCAATTTTAACACAGTCGACATTTTACAGTATTTCATTAATTTGTAGATTTAATGTAGATTTCCTGCTTATATGCTATGTAAAGGTTATTTTGAATTTCAAGTCATGTAACATATATATTAGTGATTGGCTATAATTATGTACTGGTTTGCTTTATAATATATACAGGCAACAAATTTGTAATTATTCACACTTCTTTATGTTGTTTATAGATCCATTGCTTATGCCAGCCCTGACACATATTAGTTGGATGGATGACCAGTCAAGCCTCTAGAGTCTGTTTCCCCATGCATAAAATGCGATTTATAATATCTTCTTTATGGTACTGAGAGATAATCAGAATAAAATATATGAAATGCCAAAGAATTACTAAGTACTAATTTGATTATGCATTTATTCCTCCATATTGTCTATAAATTGTGCATTTTACTAATGAGCCTCTGAAACAAAAAGTTAGAGAAAAAGAAGTCCATATGGTCTTTCTCTTATTTGTTTGACCTTAAATGATCAAATAACAAAACAAATGTATTTGGAAAATAAATACATGTATGTCCCACATTATCCATAATCTGCTTTCACAAAAGTAATTTAAAAAAAAATAAAAAGTTCATTCAATCTGAATAGTTCTCTTTCCACCTGCATTTGTTCTTTTTTTAAACGCTAGTATAGGGGTCTTTTTGAAGTGAGCAGAAGATCAGACTGTGCTTTTTTGTATTTATACAGAAGAAATAAAAGCATCCTAATGGAGGCTGAAAATAGAGGTTGAAATTCCCAGGGTTACTTTTTTTCAGCTTCCTAGACAGTGATGTGTAAACTGTTGGCTTAGGTTTTACAGTATAATATCAGAGGATTCTAAAAATATTGATGTTTCCAAAGAAGGACACTGCTCTATAAATTTACAAAAAATTCCCTGTAGACCCCTTGCACAGAGTTTCTAAAAAAACAACAAAGCTTAGGCACTCCACCAGCAAGGGCAGACCTAGAAGCAATTTGGGGGCCACCAACAAGGCATGCGATGGCATTCTACAAAGACCCCGCTGTCATCACTTAAAGAAGTCTTCCTATCTTTGCCATCCACATCTTGTAATTACTACTGAAAGGAAAAACAGAAGGGACAGAAAATGTGGTTTCAGATAAACCAACTATAGCTATGCTTTCTATATTTAGTATTATTACAATGTACTTTTAAACTTTTAGTAATATCATTTCTTTTCACATGAAAACATTTAACAACAAATGCTTTCCATCCCCCCAAATTCTCACCTTCATAATGAAACAAGCTGCCCACTATTTAATTTTCATGTATAAATTTATTTACAGGTACAATAAAAATACTGTATCTGTTATGATATTAGCATGAGCAACTGTCTTTTTCAATGCATTTGCTTAAGATAATTTTCCTAGTTAGCAGTAATAGAAACTAAATTTCTGTTTCACAAGCATCTCTATGTATCCTTCAATCCAACCTTCTGCTGAACCAGATAAAGAATATTCCTAGTGAAATTTTCATGATATCACAAAGAAAAGTGGAAGCGCATAAGTAAGTAGACAGTTTTTGGCCAGATGGGTGCAGACTTGATTAATAAAGCTCCAAATGGATCAACAAACTATGATAAGTAAACTTCCTTTTCCAAATTTTGGCAAAGGAAAAGCCCTGAGGAAGCCTTTCACACCCTGTGCCACATTAGGTGCTTCTAGACCAGGTAAACTGTCAGAGCTGAAAACTTAATATTTGCGGAAAATGTTGGACAAGATCTAATCATACTTGAAAAAAATAACAAAAGAACTCCTTTCTGATCCTTTCTGATCTTCTTAAAATAATAAGTGGAGACTCATCCATCTTTCTATTCACAAAACCATTGCCTCAACTTTATTCTGTGGTTATTATCCTTACTATTATCAGTATCTATTCATTTTATTTTCTATAATTCCAACAATGATAATACTTCTTCATGCTCATCCATTAAAAATTATGCTAGAACTATCACTGAATGAGTTAGGCAGGGAACAACAGCTGGGGCAATTAGTTAAGAATATAAGTAATTTTTTGAGGCTGCACATGTGGATGTTTGTTGCCATAGCCATGAATATAAATTTTTGAATGCCCACAACTGAATCAAGTATCTTCTATCCAATCACTTTCTCGCTGCATGAACTTAGCAAGTACTTTACAATTTTGCATAGTTTACTCATCTAAAAAATGTGTGTAAAAGCATTACCTGTAGCTTAGTGTTCTAAGAATATAAGGAAATAATCCATTTAGGATCATTACTGTTATACTGTAGGTGCCCAATAAATACTGGTCATTGCTATTACCAATAAGAGGCAGTTTAGAAACTTTGGGCTCATTCCTGGATTTTCCTCAAATTAAAATGGCACATTCTATCCCAATTGCCTCTATAGTTAAAATCCCTAGTATCATTGTAATGGAAAAGTCTGGCAAATATTGAAAATATTTATACTGTTTTTCCTGATTTTTTCCTCTAACAAAGGATATTGGAATAATTATCTATAAAATCCTTCAAAAAGATCTTTAAAATATACATTCTTACTAAGATACCACTCAGCTTCTTGAGACTTCCTTTTTTTTTTGGCAGTGATTATCTACAATGCTGTATTTACAATTTAGAGCCTTTTAGAGTAATTTCATGTTTTATTGAACAGATTACATTTCACATTTTCTGAAATGTAAAGCAAAAATAGAACTTTAAGAATGTAGAACAGTAAAGGGGGTAAAGTATATTCACACATTTAGTGAGTTGTAAACTAGAAAGGTATATAAAACTTTGAGTTGGAATTGGAGGGAAAAACCTGTTCAGGACTGAAGGGAGGTCCACAGTTTCTTTTTTCTTTCTTTTTCTTTTTTTATGTTATGTTAGGCATCATACAGTACTTCATTAGTTTTTGATGTAGTGCTCCATGATTCATTGTTTGAGTATAATACCCAGTGCTCCATGTAATACGTGCCCTCTTAATACCCATCACTGGGCTAACCACCCACCCCCTACCCCCAAAACCCTGTTTGTCTCTCATGGTTTGTCTCCCCCTCTTCATTTCTCCCTTCCTTCTAATGTCCTCTATGCTATTCCTTATGTTCCACAAATAGGTGAAACCATATGATAATTGACTTTCTCTGCTGGACTTATTTCACTTAGCATAATCTCCTCCAGTTCCATTCACGGTTGATGCAAAAGTTGGGTATTCATCCTTTCTGATGGCTGAGTAATATCCCATTGTATATATGGACCACATCTTTATCCATTGCTGAAGGATCCATGGCTGAAGGGCATCTCGGCTCTTTCCACAGTTTGGCTATTGGGGACACTGCTGCTATGAACATTGGGGTGCATGTGGCCCTTCTTTTCACTACATCTGTATCTTTGGGGTAAATACCCAGTAGTGCAATTGCTGGGTTATAGAGACTTCCATCAAGAAGTATGGATATGTCAGTAAAAATTATTAAAGAGCACAGTTTTGCTAACAAGAGGATGTGCCATGAGTCTATGCTCCTTTATCAGAAACCTAAATAAGAAAGAGGGGAAACAAACCTGTACATACTCTGAAAGAACACAATGAGTCTAAGGTACTCACCAAGCCAACAAAATAGAAACTACAGTACATATTTTAACATTTTATAATATACATCAGCATTCTTTAATCTAATTATTTAAATGCAATTTTATTTACTCATGGAAAATAAAGGCACAGAAACAGACTCAACCCTCTGATTGCATCATTCTGCATGTTTTAAGCCAGAAACTGATGTGAGCTTTTTGCAAATAATCATTGACAGGTATTAATTATCTATGGATAAGAAAAATGTTTCTTTTAAAGAAAAACATAATGGAGGATAAATCAAGTTAAATTGTTCTTCATTGTCCTTAAAAACTGTAAATAATATGTACCATGCCACTAACTGAAAGAAAATTACAAGTTCTATGAATTTATTTGTTGATATTATAAAAGATATATGTGATTTTTAAAATTTTAGCTTAACATGAGTGACTTACTTTTTGATAAGTCATTTATTCCTTATTTACACATTTTAAAGCTCTTAATCCTAAAATTAACATCATGTGTTGTTAATGGAACTCTCTCTTTCTCCCTCCCTCTTTCTCTACCTGTGCTATAGTAGAAGAACATTCCATGTGCTCTGCAAATGTGGGGAAAAGAGTATCCAGTGGTTCCTCTTGGGAAAGCCAGGAAAAGACTCACAGGAGAAGTAGCAATTGAAATAAGATTTGAAGAAACTGACTTTAAAGACAGAAAGAGAGAAGGGATAGCATGTGTGAAGGCAAACACGTATGAGAGGATTTTTTTTGTGGTACAGAATTTCCCATGCCTGGTATATAGAAGGAAGAAGAGTCTTTCTCGCATGCCGAAATACAAAAGTTGGGATTTTTGTATATACAGAGTTGTTACTGAATCATTTTAGTGTAGAGAACGAGAAGATCAGGGATTGGATTAGATGGGTGAAGGGAATCTGAAGGTAGGTGGCCAATCAGTAACAGCACCTCACAGAGCTGTACTGGGAATTCCATGAGCTAGTATTTGTGAAGTACTTAGAACAGAGCCTCATACACAATGAGCTGTGTAAGACTTAAACAAACAAATGCTACATATTTTAACTACTCACTATAGAAATTCCCTTATTCTTATGCACATTACTTTCTTCTTCCTCTAGGGATGTATCCAGTTACATATAAAGTAGTATGTCAACCTCCTAGAGACACTCTTGTATTTAATATAATGCCTCACCTCTATTCTGCATTGAATCAAGCCTTTCTTTCTACAAAGGGTTTCTGATTGAATTTCATGAAGAATACATATCTTATTTTTTGCCAGGGTCAGGGGAGAGTAACTGCTTAGATACAAAGAGTGAAACACTGGGATTGAGGTTTAATCATCACCTTTAAAGACATTTAACTCATTCTCTACCCACAGTCTTCCAAAACATCAAGTACTTCCACTTCTCCAGCCTTGATGGTTTCCTGCGTCACATACTGGCTTGTTTTCTGTTGGTGTTCCCTGTAGAAAACACTTAGGTCTTAGACTGTCTAATTTACTGAGTCCTTTACCCCTGTCCACCTATTTCCCATCTCTTAAAAACTTACGATAAACGAGTTTCATCTCTTGTCACTTCCTCTCCTAGTGTTGGCTTTCAATTTAATGAGGTCTCGGAAAGGAGTAGAGATAAATGTGTCCAAGTTTATTTGTAAACTAGAAACTCTTATTTGTTTTATTCAGATAAGGAAATTTAGTCCAGGGGGCCTGGGTGGCTCAGTGAGTGAAAGCCTCTGCCTTCGGGTCAGGTCATGATCTCAGGGTCCTGGGATCCAGCCCCACATCAGGCTCTCTGCTCGGCAGGGAACCTGCTTCCCCCTCTCTCTCTGCCTGCCTGTCAGCCTACTTGTGATCTCTCTCTCTGTCAAATGAATAAATAAAATTAAAAAAAAATGGAAACTGAGTCTCACAGTTACATAACCTACCATTTACCCAGCTGATCATTGGTGAAGGACTAAGTTATTTCTAGATGTATCTGCCTCCAGGGTCATATTCTCCTACCCCATACCTCTTTGAACAAAGTAAATATGACTTTTTGATAAGGAAACCAAAATGATCAGATCTAAGACATGTTTAGTAATCTGTAACAATCGAAAACAATGCTTCTAGGAACAAGTCATCGCGACGAATATAATTTGAGATAATTCTGATAATAAAAAAATGCAATGCCTATGCTACTTGAGAGCTTAATTCTATTATTTTACCTTTACTTGAGTTTCTGTTCACTTACTGTTAAAAAATAATTGTAAATCTTGCTAAGCCCTGAAAAGACAAACAGAAAGAGCTCTCGTGCTGATAGCAGTAAGAATGGTAATGTATCATCTCGGCGTGGGACTGCTTGGAACTATTTCAGTAAACAGGATAAAGCTATGTTGGACTAGAAAAGCTGGTGCCCTCCTATCACCTTTACAGGCACCATACAGTGATTATGAGAAGCATGGACATAAAACCACCTTTATAATCATGAAAGGTTTTACATCATTTTTAGCTGGACTATGGATAAGGCTAAGGGATCTCCCCCCCACCCCCTTTAGTAAAGCCCTTCAGCAAGTGATAGTCTGGGAAAAAGTACAAGAAGAAGTTCTGGGTTTAAGATAGTTGCTTTTCAGTAGCTGCAATGTTAAACTGGTAATTGTTCACATAAACAACTCAAATATATCTGTTTACTTTACATGTACTCATGGAAAAAGAAAAAAAAAGGCTTGCATCATAAAATTCTAAAACTCACAAGTTTTAGCTCTCCTGTCACATCTCAGTGCATTTAATATCCTTCTGCCGTATTATTTACGACTTCACAAAGAAAGTAGTTATTTCCTATTATCTGTTCAATAAATAAGTAGAGAAATGCAAGCTGCAGAGATACAATTTGTTAATGAAATAGCCCAGGGAATCTTCACGGTGCCTAGCCTCAGAAGCTTGCGCAGCATCTATTAAAGCTTGCTTCAGTTTTCAAGAGTAACTGCAATTTTTACACTTTGCTATGTTCTGCTCAGATGGCTGAGGCATGCTTTCTCGGTAGATTATGCAACATGAGTAATACATGCTGTGATACAACATATATCTGACCAAAGAGGCATATTTAAATGCTTTTCTCTCTTGCTCAACCTTTTTCTATTACTAGGAAGACTGTCTCATTTCAGAAACAAGATAGATGTAGGATTTCCAGTTCTTAGTATGATCTTCAAGAAGAGTCAGAAGTCTTGCTTGTTGTAGTTCATAACTAAATATCATGGCACTATGGATGCACTACGTTCAGGAGATAATACTGTTTGAGTACAAGTTACAGGGAGCCCACCAGGTAGGCACAGAGTAGGTGGGTACATCGCTATTCCTTTATGTGTTTACTTTCACCGCCTTGCAAAACAACAACAAAAATTCTCATATGCTATCTTCTAAAAACATAACTTTTGGTAATACTCTCCCTTGTTCAAAGAAGAAATAAATATTGGAAAAGAAAAAAAATACTAGGAAAGAAACATATCATCTAAGACACAAAACTTTTTTTAAAAGATTTATTTGGGAGAGAGAGTGTGTGTGCATTCACACCAGTGGGGGTGGAGGGGAGGAGGGCAGAGGAAGATGGAGAGAGAATCTCAAGCACACTGCCTGCTGAGCCCAGAGCGGGATCCTGGGGCTCCATCTCAGGACTCTGAGATCAGGACCTGAGCCAAAGTCAAGAGTCGGATGCTCAACCAACTGAACCATCCAGGCACCCCAAGACATGAAAACTTCTCATCTTAAACACACCATGGATTTTAAAGGCAAATTTATGAATAATAGACTTTGATTTTAATCAAAACCTTAGAGTATCCAACTGTTGCTTAGGTCTGATATTCTTTTTCCCTATTTACAGTACACTTAAATTTCACCTAAGAAAAAATATCTTTTACTATGGCTGGGGTAGACTGGTGCTCAGTTTCACAATTTGTGTGACAGACTACAGTGCAAAACTCTGGAGGGATTCAGTACGTACATGTATCACTAATTTTGATACTGAATATTATTTGTGAACTAGTAATATTCCCTTGGATTTAAAACAAATACTCAACTGTATTAATATGTAGTTAGGTAATGTTAAAACCCCTAAAATAATTTTTAGTCAATTATATAAGAAGTACATACTTTATTTTAATAGTAGTAAACATACATTAAAGCAACTGTGAAAATATGTATTTCTTACCAGTGGATATAATAGTAGCCATTAACATAAAGACTGCTTTAACTAAGACCTTCATTAAGAGTGGTAATTAATATTTTTGTATGGTTTCTATTATAGAAACAGTTAGCACTAGTTTATGTAACTTATTTTGAGATTCAGCTAGTGATATACTTAATGATTTTGTATAGAATGGCCTATCTATTAGAACATATTATTTTATGTTTTTTAGAGGGTTCCCAATTCATATATACTTTTTTTTTAAAAGATTTTATTTATTTATTTGACACAGAGAGAGAAAGACAGTGAGAGAGGGAATGCAAGCAGGGGGAGTGGGAGAGGGAGAAACAGGCCTCCCACTGAGCAAGGAGCCCGATGCAGGATTGACCCCAGAACCCTGGGATCTTGACCTGAGCTGAAGGCAGAAGCTTAAGGACGGAGCCACCCAGGCACCGCTACATATAAATACTTGACAGTTAAACATGATTAAATTCTCTCAGTTCATTTAAAAAAGCATTTTTGAAACTTTTGTTTTATAAAATTCTCTTCTGGGCACTCTATCTCAGATAGCTGAAAATATCAGGAATCATAAAATCTCAGTTTGAGGTAGAAATATCTGCGAGGTATTCCAAGCCTTAGAATCACCTGGAACTTCTCCACTGTGCACTTATCTGGGAGGAATATTTGTGTTTTTTATTGCAAGAGTTTGGTCTTACCTATTTACTGGAGTTATTACCAATCTGTCATGAAAGACTAAGTTTATAAAATATGATTATTTAAATAAAACACACACATACACACACACACATATTTTCCTAATCTTAATAGTTGCTACTTATATGACTTGTGATTTAGTATTTTATCAGTCTTTGTACAATTTTCGCTTTCTAGTCACTTTTATTAATCTACAGAATGCTATATGATCATTCAATGTTTTGGAAGGTAAAGTGTATAAATCTAAAAAGTGGTGTACATATTCTCTATTTCTCTGCTTTATCCTACTCCTAGATTTATCACTCCTTTTCTTTCCTCTGCCTCTAGCTATACCTGAAGATTTTTCATGCCTTGCCATGTTTTTAAGTTACTAGAAATAAAACATATTTGGGTTAAAGGAGAGAGGAAATATGCACAAGGTGTAGAAATCAATATCTGAAAAAGTTGTATACACACAAACCCCCAACCCCCGCCAACACACATACACACATAAACATGGAGTTTTACAGAGAAGGTTTTTAAGGAATCTGGCAATTATTAGTTGATGAAGAATATGGTCTCATCAAGTTAGGGATACTTTTTGCAAAAACATCTATTTTTTAATAGTGGTAGGAAGAAACATAACTAACGAACTTCGTTAAATATTGTTCGTGTAACAGAGCGACAAGAAATTTTCTGTAATATTTCAACTTGTTCTATAGTCTCCTAAACTTTAATTAATCTTTAAAATTTAAAGCTAAATTCATCAAAGGTTATTGGCTATTTTCTATAAATCAGGGCATCATAAAGAGTTCAAAACAACTAAATGACTGGTTAAAAATAGCAATTTTTAACAAAAAAAAGTCATGGATAGATTTGAGAAAAGAACACAGTGGACTACCAATAAGTGGAGTGAAGTATGGTCATAAAAGACCTGTAAATTTTGTGAGGCAGTGTCTAAGTGGTGTTTTATGGAGGAGGAGGCATTGAAGACAGACCATAAAGCAACGCGAGATTCCCAACGTTAAGGGAAGGGACATATAATTCTTGGTGAAAGAATGAATCTGGGCCCACGGTATGCTAGCCATTTTGCCTATGTCATTGCAACAAATCTTCAAACACCTCTACCCTAAAGGCGTTGTTTTCCATATATTAAGATTAGTACCATCTTTACAGATGTTAAGAACCTCGCCAAAGGCGAAAGTCAGGTAAGTCTTAAGAGTCTCACAAACTGAACTGCTAGCGAGGGTTGGGGCTCGCTAAAACACTACTCACAAAACCAAATTTAAGTTAGCAGTAAAAAGTTTACTACTAAGAGCTTAAAATTCTTTTAATTCTACAGAGTGCTGTCAGGAAAACCCAGGCTATCCTTAGGGCAGACAATTAGGCTTCGCTTAGAAGGTAGTGGAGTTTAAAGATAAAAATCCAGGGAGGAAATATTTCAGAGAAGTGAAGCCATAGATCTGCAAAGTCACCGAGGAGGATTTTGAGTTGGAAAATGCAAGTGGAATTGTGTTTTGAGAAAAATGAGCTCATGGTTAAGTATAAAGGCAACTAAAGTGGGAAGCAACCAGGAAAGGCTTTATCATAGCTTTATTAAGATTTAAGGAAAAAAAATCCCTTATTGTCTCTGGATTGAAGGTATGTCAGCTACTTAATTTCCTTTATTGCAGGTTGTCTACTTTTTCAACTTTACCTTATATCTAGCCATCTCCTCATGAAGCCTTCAGGGTGGGAGAAAATGTCATAGCAACATAGTAAGGGCCACAGGGGGGGAAAAAAGAAAGAAAGAATATGAATTTAAGTCTGGCTTAACTTGGACACATTTTCAACTGAATAGTTTGAACCTACAGCCTCATAATTTTCATGCTCTTGAAAAAGACACTTGTAAAATTATTTTCTTGCTACTTTTCAAAGCTCAGGTTCAGAAAATTACTACCCTTTTGATGTGAAGGCTGATGTAACTAATTATAGCTAGGAAGACACAATTCCTCCTTTAATAATAAAGAAACAGCAATCTTTCACCTAGAATATAACACAGTGTCTGGATTTGAAGCATGAAAGATTAAATCAGTAAGCTTTGAAATTCTATTATATTCAAAGAGGCAATGTCTCCAAGGACAATAATATTGACAATAGAAGAAGGTTTCTTCAAGAGCATTTCAGCCTATTAGCACACTGCAGTGCAGTGGAAAGAATGCCGGGCTGAAGGGAAGGAGACAGACACTCCTGTCCAGGCTCATTTAATTATCAGTGAGTATTTAGGTCAAATTAGTCAACTTCTATATTTTAACAATAGTGCCATACTAGCTTCAACCACCCATTCACAGTGGAGGGAGAGGAGGAGGAACAGAAAAGGAATGATGAAGAGAGCAAGAGGGCTATGGAAGGAGAAAGAGATGATGCAAAAGAGAAGGGAGACTGAAAGACATTGAAGGAAGAAGAGTGAGGGAGGCCTTGTTATATATCAGCGTTTCTTAACTCGAACTGGCATCAGGATAAGCTGGAAGGCTTTTACAAACAGATTAATAGGTCCTACTCCTAGAGTTTTTGATGTAGGCTATGGAGTGCAGGGAGGAGGGCATGTGAGTTAGCATCTGGTCAGTTCTCATGTGAGGCCAGTGCTGCTGGTGTGGGAACCATACTATGAGAACATCATGACAGGTCTCCACCTACATGGAGTCTCACCAAGAAAAAAGCAGATACACAATTCAGTTTGTTCTTTACATTAAGAAAATTGTTCCAATGGCCATCTTTCTAAAAGTCATTATCATTTGTATGGGCTATATTATTTTGTTTCAAAGCACTGAACTTCTACCTTTGCACATGATAGAATCATTATTACTTATATTTGTGCTATGCTTAAATGGATTTATTTTATATTTTACTATATATCAGAGGTGGGGGAAAAGAATCCCAAAGTAGCAGTTCACATTCATGCTGATGGGGTAGTGAGAAATAAAATGGGGATTCTCATTAACTGCTGGTGCAAGTATAATTTGGTTTACTTGTTTCAGAATATCTTTTGGTGCCACGTGAAAAAAGTCTTATTAACTCAACAGCTTAGAAGTACCACTGCAATCACAATGAAGGACAACATGAATTGGGCACTTACTTTGTACTAGGCATTTGGTTAGTCCTTTTACGTGTTAATAATATTTAATCCTCCCAACAACCCTAAGGGAACAAAAGAATCCCACTTTGGTTTCCTTGATCTGATCCATTTTTTAGTTCGTCATTTGTACACATTTGTTTTTAAAAGCAACACTGACATACAGAAAAAGATGGAGGTCTATACATATTCAGAATGAGAGTAGAAAGGTACATTCTCCATTTCACCCAGCTAAGGATGCTTAGGTGGGAAGAGACTAAACTTATTTTCTCCTACTCTGGATGAATATCCATGAATATAGTTCTAAGTCTTGGAATGTCCAAAGAGATGTTGGAGTCATAAGAGGGATTCCCCTAATTGGGCCAAAATCAAAACTTTATCCTTGCAGAACACTGAGAAGAAAAAAAAAAGCAAACTCATTTTTAAAATTTTACTTTGGAGGCTAAAAATGACTTAAGATGAGACATTTAAGAAAAAGCACATATGTTATATAATGTCTTTTCTGAGTTTGCAAGGATAAGTATTTAATGATCTTATCGTTAACCTCTTAAACCTCTTATTCCAAAAAAGGAAATAATAGCTCTGTTTGCAAATGCACATCTCTATTTCTATGGGAAAAGATCACCAATTTCCTTGTTTCATCATCTATAAGAGGTGTGTTTTTCACAATTATAGGTGACTTTGATCATAGATCTCTGGGAATAAACCTCATAATCTACTTTTTTCCAAAAACTGCAGTATCTCTCTTCATAAAGTAATTGTCTCATCTCTCCCTGTTGTAATCTATGAAAATTTTATTGCCAATTTTATTGACTTGAGAGTTTTCAAGCCATTTTGACTTGAATATCCATCTCCTATCTTTTTTTTATAACAAGTGTCTGCCAAACAAAGTAAAACATATTAGCAATAGAATTTTGAATGGTATAACATAGCACAGGTTACAAAATATACTGTAAAGGAGGGGAATGAAGGACTGGGGATCTGATATCTTGCTTTTATTTCTACTCTATCTCTGCCTCTAAATAGCTTGCATGACCTTGTAAAGATCACTTCACCTTTATGCATCTCATTTCTCTCCTATATAAAATGACAACATTAGACTAGGTAACCTCTAAAATCAACTCAAGCTCTCCAAATTTATAATTTATTCTGATAAACTGTCTGTAGTCCTCAGATGGTGACAGGTCAAAGGGCGTTCCAGATAAGATCACAGATAAAGTTCTCAGTTCAGAAATATGCTTTTAAATAGTTTTGTGCATGAGTTCTAAAAAGAAGTCATTATATTCTCTGATAGAAATGAAATTAACAAGCCATTTTTATAACACTCTTTTAGATTCAAACATTTCAACCAGACGTAAAACATTTTTAGGACTCCTTTTAAACAGTATCTTAATGTATTGATTAATATTGCTTAAAGTGCATAGTATATGCAATAATTCACCCATTCTATTACAGTCATAATGCAGCTAGGTAAGTTGTTAGAGCACTGGTTTCAAATTTTTTTTTAAAGATTTTATTTATCTATATAACAGAGGGAGGGAGGGAGAGAGAGAGAGAGAGAGAGAGAGAGAACACAAGCAGGGGGAGTGGGAGAGGGAGAAGCGGGCTTCCCGCTGAGCAGGGAGCCCGCCGTGGGGCTCGATTCCAGGCCCCTGGGATCATGACCTGAGTCGAAGGCAGACGCCTAATGACTGAGCCACCCAGGCGCCCCACTGGTTTCAGATTTTAGGAAGTCTTCACTAGTGGTATCGGTTATTGCAGATGAATTAGCTAGGTAACTAGTCCTCTGTATCTATCCTTTAAGATAGAATTTTACAACATATCAAAATATTGACACACATGTAGCTTGTTCTAACTTCTGACAAGTAAACTAAAGCTATATTTAGAGATGAAACAATAATGCAGGGATATTGAAATCATACATATGAGTCCAGCAAACATGGGTTTTGGTAAAAACTTGTCATCTGGTTACCTACTTCAGTTCTTCCATGTTTTCTTATTCAAGTAAGCATTGTGGTTATGCAGATAGGATGGCAGCAGATATTTCTGTTATTTTTGTTAATTAATCAATTAAAGATATAGTCAATTTATAGTCTCTATTTGAATGTCCTACAAATGCTACCTTTGAGTGCATAACTCTAAGTGCATAATGTAAGCGTATAACTCTAAAGTTTTTAAGATGAAAAAACTCAAATACTATATCCAACAAAGATAACATTGAGAGAGTACAATTTCAGAAGTGGCTGTACTTTATTCCTCTAAAGAAAGTGCACTACCATGGAATTGGACCCAATATCGTGGTGATTTTCATAGTTACTTGTTATGAAGAAGGTTAGTGATTGCGGGATTTAACAGGTTGGCAAGAACAATGCTAACATTTCATTAAGCTTAGAAATAACAATGACAAAAAAATCCTAAAAAGCTTGTCAAAGCTTTTGGATGACAATGCCCCCAAAATAAGATCTTTGGTAAATGTGGCGGGAGAAACTCAATGTTCACTTGATTCCGGTTCTGCTCCATTGCTTTACTGAGGAGTTAATCATGCAGCTGTGGCAGCATTTTTACGTTTATTGCTCGGAAGCAGGTATTTCCACGATCTTGTCTAGAAGTTGAAGACGACATGGACTACATGGGGGGGAAGGCTTACCATAATAATAAGCTTATTGCAAAGATTAAATTAATTTTTTTTAGATTTTATTTATTTATTTTGACAGAGAGAGAGAGACCACAAGTAGGCAGAGAGGCAGGCAGAGAGAGAGGGGGCAGCAGGCTTCCTGCTGAGCAGAGAGCCTGATGCGGGGCTCGATCCCAGGACCCTGAGATCATGACCTGAGCCCAAGGCAGAGGCTTTAACCCACTGAGCCACATACCAGTATTCCTAAATAGCAATCTAAATACTCTTAGGGTTTTCTAAGTCTTTCCGCCAAGTCAGCAATCAGAATGCAAATCCACTACTGAAGGACATCATATGAATTTATGATTTATTCGTGTGGAAAGACCACTTAGTTCTTTATCTATTTGTTGCAAGGAGTTCACTGTGAGTTTTAAGTTTCATCGCTTGCCTTTTTTCTGGACACGACACAACGGATTTATAAAATTATAAATAAATATCCTACTAGCATGAATTAGTTCATTTTAAGTTAAGCCTATCTAGTGAGGAGAATCTTTTCCAAACTGTTCTATAAGGAGAGTTTGTCCTTTATCAGGTATATTTTTATTAGACCCTGGCCTCATTGTTCCCATCAACGGAACAAACCTCTTTACAGTGACTCTTTCTTAATGCTAGCTTCGTTATAACCCAGCACATATATTCTTGGCCAGTTCTATATTTTTATTTGCAGAGCTTTGTATATATCATAAATAGTTTTAATATGTGCCAAATAGAGGCGCCTGGGTGGCTCAGTGGGTTAAAGCCTCTGCCTTCAGCTCAGGTCATGATCTCAGGGTCCTGGGATCGAGCCCCGCATCGGGCTCTCTGCTCAGCGGAGTCCGCTTCTCCCTCTCCCTGCTGCTCCCTTTGCTTGTGATGTCTCCCTCTCTCTCTCTCTAATAAAAAAATAAAATCTTAAAAAAAATGTGCCAAATAACAGTCTATTTCTACAATAAGGCAGGAAAGTCATTCTAGATCAACATTAATCCTCAAAAGGAAATATCACTGGGACCTAACTCTTTCATCTCTTCTGTCAACAACCCCTGGACCAGCTACCTTACAAGGAAGCATGGCCACATTCAGGCTTGTCAACAAAAATTTGCATGTAGAAACTACCAAGAAATCTCTTCAGATATATGTAGTATAAGGAATTTGCCCCTTTTCCTTCCTTTACTTCTCACTCTCTGGCACACAGATGTGATATCTGGAGCTCAAGCAGCTGTCTTGATCATCAGGCAGAAGCCATGTGTCAAATTTGGTGGAGAAGCCTGTGTCTCTGGTGAAGAAATAGCCCAAAGAGCTCTGGAATACTGACCTCATTTATTTGAGAAATAAAGACATTTTTCTCTTGTTTATAGATTTTAATTTCAGGTTTTCTCTTATTTATAGCTGAATCTAAATCTAAACTGCATGTATGTGATATAAAAAATGAGTGAATATAAGTAAAATAGAAAGATAGTGACAAATTCTGATATCCAAGAGCTTTTCACATGCAAAAGTTCCCTCTGTCTGTCTGTCTGTCTGTCTCTCTCTGTCTCTCTCTCTCACACACACACATCCTGGTGAAAGTATGATAGCTATGACCGGCTTACTCCTTATTGAGCTCCCTGTGACTCATTTATTTAATGGCATATGTCTGTTTTTTTCTTTTACCTACAGTACAAAATATTACTAAGGCAACAAGACAAAACAGAACTACCAGTAATAACAAAGTGAGGCTAAATGATAGACTTTGCATTGATCATCCACCCTCCACTCTTTCACTTGCATCGGTGATTCGTCAAGAGACAGTAGTCATCTCAGATAAAGCTACACTTTCTAACAGTGATGCTCAATCATTATTAACTTGCCCGAGCAGAATAAAAATGGGTCTTAATTCTCTGTGTGGTTTTTCCAAGATTAGGCTTTGCTATAACATATATTATTTTGAATTCATTAAAGCAGAAACTAAAACTGATGCTTACATCAACATCCTCATCCCAGAAAACATTTTTGTGGCTGGTTCTCAACATTTATTTTTAGAGTTTATTAACAGGAGCACCGGAAACGTATGGCTGGATAGGAAGTGCTCTCAATCATCCATCGTCCAGATCGTACTGAATATTCAATTTAAAATCAGGAACTCATCAATCACTAAATATCCAAACTGAAAAGGGATTAAAGGGCCAGAAAATTTTAGTCAGTGGGTTGGTATATTCCATATTTCTGGCTGTTCTAAATGTGAAAACACTATTTGGATTTTCAATACCACCATAGCACAATCACATGGTTACACAGTGCGTTCTAGTTAAATGAGTTCCCTTTTTGATGATTGTTCCAATGTCACAGTGAAATTACCTGGGGAGAGGAGAGCCCACATAGAAGCCTGCAATACCTATACAGGGAGACCTTTCTTACGATGTGCATGCATGTCTAAGTTACTACCTCAATTATGCATCTTTAGAAATACAGAACTTTACTAGCTACACAGTTAAAATGCACTAACTACCACGGCTCTATCCAAGAAGGTAGCTACTAGCTGCATTTGACTATTTAAATTTTAAATAATGAATATTAAATAATATTAGAAATTAAATTCCTTGGTCACTTGGCCATATCACAAGTACTCAACAGCCACCTGAAGCTAGAGGTTATCATATTGAACATATCAGATAGAGAACATTTCTATCATCACAGAAAGTTCAATAGGACAACGCTGAACTAGATTTTCATGTATCAACACACTTTGGAAGAGTATTAATTCAAAACTGAATAGTTAATGTGTTTACAGTGATTTTTTTTTTTTACAGTGATTTTGACTCAATTGAACTTCTAAAACACCAAAATGGTCTCCAGAGGATTTCAGTTAGAGGCCAGGAAGCTTGAAACTCCATGAGAAACGATAGTTATTCATAAAGCAGTTAAGAGTAGAAATGTTTAAGGACAGAGATGCTGGGGAACCTAGGTGGCGCAGTTGGTTAAGTGGCTGATTCTTGGTTTCGGCTCAGGTCATGATCTCGGGGGCCTGGGATCAAGCTTGGTGCTGGACTCTGAGCTCTGTGGGGCGTCTGCCTGAAGATTCTCTCTCTCCCTCTCGACCTGGCCCCTCCCCCGTTCATGTTTTCTTTCATTCTAGCTCTCCAATTAATAAATACAACTTAAAAAAAAAACCCACAGAGTTTCTGAAAAATAGCGATGATACAGAGAAGTTATTTAAAAATAATCTGATTTAAAAGAGGCATCATGGAACTATAAATGCCAAGTAAAAGCTTTCAACTAATAAAAAGGGCAATGGAATCATTCCCTTTATCATATCAAAATTATGCTCTTTAAGAACCACAAGTTTAAAAAATTCTTAGAAAATAATTGCTAAACTGGATGAAAGGATTAGTATTTGGGTATTATGATTGTTCCTTCTTGGCTCCTTTTATTAATGTATTATTTCCAACTCTGGCTCTGGTTTCTTTCACCCTAGCCAACAGATTCAAAGACCATTTCAAATATTTGATTCTTCATTTCTCTAAGTATTGGAAAACCGCTTTTCTCAGGAACTATGTATAGTACAGTACTGCATTTAAAGTATTCTTCCAAATTTATGTAATGAGCACCACTCCGATCATTACAATAGCCATAAAGAATTCATTCATAGACTATTCTACTATGGACTAAAAGAGGTTTTTTCAAATAAACAATTAGTATTCCCATATGATCCCATATCACTACTATAGGTACATATTGAGTTCTAGTTTTGAAAAAATGAAGGATAATATGAAGCTAATTATTAGCCCTAAGTCTTTCTCAAGAGAATTATTTGAAATAGGAAATTCACTTTTAGAGATTAAATTGAAATAGAGATTTCCTCTCTCCGTGGTCCTAGGAATTAAACTTAATGAGATCCAGCACTGCGAATCCTTTTGAAGATTTGTGGGACAAAAGTCACAATTAGAAGTATGACCTCAAACACTTCAGTTGGAAGAACTGGTGTGTAAAACACAGCTTTCCAGAACTGGGAAAAACGTCAACCTCAAATGCAACACTTACACTTTTTATATACTGTATATGAATGCAAATCCTGACCCTACCAAAATGAGGCTGAATGACTATATTTAAGCACTCCAGCACTAGTAAGATATATGCCAACCTTTTCAATGTGTGAAAAACAGAATTAAATCTTTAGTACTATACATTAGAAAAAGTCAAATTGCCTGAGGTTATACTTAAGTATTCAGTGTTTACCTCAAGAATTTCCACGAACCCTTGCTGTGGGGTTCCAGCCCAATTGTTATGCATCCTTCCTTGGGGAATAGTCTAGAGCTGCCCTAAATTATTGGGAGTATCCAAACCCCAAATTCAAGATTGTATTGGGGAACTTAATAGCAGGGATTCTGGGGTCAGAAGACCTGCATTTGAATGCCAGCTTCCTTACATTGAGACTCTGAGTTTACACTACCTCATCTGCAAAATATGATAAAAGTTGCATTAATCTGTGAAGTTATTGTAAGGCAAAAACTAGAGAATCCATGTCAAACCATGAGCACAGTTGCTAGTCCATAGTAAATATTAAATACATAATACCTCTTATTAGTATTATTGCTTAAATAACCTACTTATCCCTTTGTTTTTATTATTCCCTCAGTCTGTAATGGCTTTCTGACTCTTCATCCCTATATTTCTTGATAGCCCATATGCATCCTTAAATATTTCATTCAAGACTCACTATCAGCAAGCCTCTTATGAGACTCCCAGTAGATCAGGCCTCTCTCTGCAGGGCTTCCATAATTTACTGGTATAACTTTATTACTGTACTCTTTGCACTTTAAGGTAGAACTGTGTGTGTGTGTGTGTGCGTGCGTGCATGCGCATCGGTGTGTTTGTGAGACTACACTATGGCTTATGCCTTCAAGGCAGAAACTATGCCTTATTAATTTGTATCCTTAACACTTAGCAAGAGCTGCCCAGAGTAGGTACTCAAATATTTGCTGAATAAATGAAAGAAAAGAATCTTGATATTTTCTAATAGCTACTGAAACAGAACATTATAATATTCTTGCAGCCAGCGCTGAACTAAACTGATGTTTTATTGAGTTTGCTTCCTTGCCATCAATATGAATCCTTAGTGCTACATATTGAAAATCATTATCTCCAAGCCAAGATAATTTCCCTTTATAAATAGAATACTGCATATTTTTATCAAAACCAACATAAAAGTCAGCAAAATAATGTATTCAATGCCCAGAGTATTAGATCAAATTAAGTTAGATACAGGTCTTGACCTTCAGGAGTTTATAATACAGGAGAGAGAGAGAGTACAAAATGAATAAACATAGATATTTTTCAAATATAATTTGTGTGTATTTGTGTGTATATGTATCTATGCACATATCTATGATATGTATATAATAGAAACTAGAGAAATTAAATGTACAATAAGCCTATTTACTTAACAAGCATATTTTTTTTACAAATCTTTGGCACCTTAAAGATGAAAATATTATTTCATAAAAAATAAAAACAAAGTATTATTTCATTTAGGAATGACTTTTAGTCAAGTCCTAATTAGTTTTTAGTAAACTCAGACACCATTTTTTCCTTTTTTTTAGGACTGATTTATTTATTTGAGAGAGACAGAGCAGGGACAGAGGCCGAGGGAGAGAGAGAGAGAGACCCAGAAACCCAAACATACTCTGCGCTGAGCACAGAGCCTGACGTGGGGCTCGATTTCACGACCCTGAGATTATGACGTGAGCAGAAACTAACAGTAGGACACTTAATGGACACGCCATTCATGCACTCCAAACGCAGGCCCCATTCTAAAATACTTGTTTTAACATATATGCATGTTCTCTCTAAATTTTAAGTTAGATGATAAGATTAAGTTAGAATACAAGATAAATATCTTATAACCATATTTTTATTTTATAGGGTATAATTATAATCTGATCTAGTGATTTTATAAATGAGGGATAAAACAGTAAAAAATTACTTCCAGGAAGGAAAAAAAGAAGATGAAGATTGTTAAAAATATTGCTTGTCGGCCCACCAAGGTTAAGCTGGCATCATTTTCTGACTTACTATTTTGTAAGTTAGACTTACTATTTTGTCACCCTTGCTGACATGACTTACCAATAAGCAAGTCAGATACAAGTCTACAACTAATTTCTCCTTGTATTCAGTATAAAGTCTATTTCTAACGTAGTGACATAATCAATCCTCTATGCTATAATCAATGTATATTTTATCCAAATATGCTTAGATGATAACTCTATATAGAAGACGTTAGGAAACATGCTAGAAAATTTTTTCCTCCTGCAATAAGATAAAATAAACCACCACCACCCACCTTTTCACTACACTATTTAAGTATGGCTGTGTTGAAGACTGTGTTTCATATTGAGTGACTTCAATTAGGAAACCTGCAAATCACAAACCAACACATAGCTAGAACACTCTGTCATAAGTCTTGGTAAATATACTTCGTAGGTAGAAAATTTAGTTTTGTTGTTGCTAGTCCTGACACACCTTGAACTAAGCCTTTCCTACAGCACTTCTACCTCCAGAAAGACAGTTGCAGTCCTACTACTGATTATTTGACACATAGAATTTCTGAGCCTAAGTGTTTCTGTGGACAGTGCACATGTTTTGGAGACAAACAGAATTGACATCATCAATTCTAAGTCACATTTTGCTTACCTATGAAATACAAGCAATGCCTTATGTTGTAGAATCACATGTGATGAAAAATAACGTATGTAAAGCAGAGCTGAGCACAGCACCTGACCCAGGCTAATTACTCATTAAATGAGAGCTTCTGTCAGGACGATGATGATGATTGCCATTTCATCCCTTGGAATGAATTAGATCAAATAAGAAGGAACAGAAAAGCTGCATATATCTGACCCTTTTCCTCAATCCATCCCAGTTGCCTTAATAGGCTCATTGTTGATGATCATTCTTGGGACTGAAGGGGAAAATGATCAGAAACCTGAATGAACCTAAGCCTCCGGTCAGACAGAACCAGAATATCCTGTGGGTGTGGGAACAACTCAATTAGGATTTTTTTTTTAAAGATTTTATTTATTAATTTGACAGAGAGAGATCAGAAGTAGGCAGAGAGACGGACAGAGAGAGGGGAAAGCAGGCTCCACACAGAGAGAGGGGAAAGCAGGCTCCCTGCTGAGCAGAGAGCCTGATGTGAGGCTCGATCCCAGGACTCTGAGATCATGACCCAAGCCGAAGGCAGAGGCTTAACGCACTGAGCCACCCAGGCGCCCCTCAATTAGGATTTTTAATATACTCTCTCTTTCTTGTCTCCCTCATTTACTGGATTTTAAATATCTTGATAGATGCTTTCTGCTAGATATCTAGATAGACACTTACATTGATGAACGGACTCCTTTAAAGCTTTTCCAGAAGAAAATCATCTATTGTGTGTTCTGTTTCATTTTTATAACACAATTAAACAGACTCCTGGAGAAGTTGAAGCCATGTAGCTAAGTAACACTCAAACAATGCATTTTTATTAGCTCATAGAATGAAATTTAATGAAGATTTTAAAAATCTGGTAGAATTTATCCTTAAGTAGTAAATACTACAAGTAAAGAGAAGAAAGCAATGGCTGCATAGCATTTCCAGTAAAAATAAAAGACCTGTTATTTAACCACAAGATTGATACAAGTCATTGCATTTAGGCCCCATTCAGAAATACACAGTGTTAGTGTCGTGACAGGTCATGATCTCAATATATTTTCTTCTAGTCAGATCAACTTCAGAGTATTTGAGATCAAGGCAATGAGAGGCGTCCAGAAAACTCATTATATAGCAATGTTTAAATGACTTAGGGAAGTTCACCCGAGCAGAGAAAAGCTTAAGGAGGGCCATGATAGCTCTCTTCAAGTACAGCCCTTGAAAGGATATGAAAAACAAAACTCATTGAACAAAACTCTGTTCAATCTCTAAAACATAATTTGGATAAACGGGTGATAGAGGAAGGTGTTCATGTCAGCACAATTTTTTAAAAACTTGATAAAAATTTGAGTCCTGCTGCCAAGAAACGGGCTGCCTTCAACTTCTAATTACACAGAATATTCAAAAAGTTCATAGAAAGCCATATAAGTATAGAGAAAATACTAGAGAGTCTTTCAACTGGTAGAAGTGTGAACTAGGTGACCTACAGGAAAACTGTCAGTTTCAAGATTCTATGGTTCTTAGAACTACTGTTTGAAAAATTCCACCTCAATGTCTGTATTTATGAACATGCCACTAAATTTATGTAAGCATCATGAATCATGATGCCTTAAACAACGAAGATGAAATCAAAAGGGATTTGGATACCATTGCTCATGAGTAGAAATAAATTAGGACAAAGGGAGCATAGGCACTAAGAAAATCAAGAAGTAATATTTAAATTAATTGCTTTCTTGTCATAGAAAAGTGTCTTTCAAAATAACTACAACAGAGGTACCTGGCTGGCTCAGTCGGTAGAACATGCAACTCTTGATCTCCAGGTTGGAAGTTGGAGCCCCATGTTTGGTAGAGAGATTACTTAAAAATAAAATCTTAAACAAACGTTAGCTTTCCTGCATGAATCTAAATAAAAACTTAAACACAAAATAAATAAAAAATAAAAATTCATACTTAAAGAGTAAAAAAAAAAGAGCCTATATGCACGCTAGCCATTCTCTCCTGTTTACTGGGACAGCCCTAAAAAGAGAAAGGGAGGCACTGATAGGACAAAATCCATGGTCAAATATTCTGGCAATTTCATATACTCCACAGACTCTAACCTGACTACAAGAATTGATGGCTGACTTTTGTTCTTTCCAACTCAGGCAAACGATGGCTCATTTCAAAGCATTAAAAAGTTCCTCATACATTTTATATCACACAAACACAAATATATTTTTACACTGCATCCAGGCTCTGCACAGTCAGTCAGCGAGAAGAGCCAGGATTTAAAATCCTAGCTTTGCACTCCTCTATTCTCTCTACTTTTATCTTTCCTTCATGGTGCCAAGTATATTTTCCGGCACATAGGAATAGTCAATACATTGAGTTAAATGAAATCTGGATTCTGTGTTTACTTGCTAGGTTTTGTATATGACTGTGCGTTTGTTTTTCTGTGTTTCTGTTTTTATGTCTATTAAACAACAGTGTTATGGTGTGTTGGACTGTAGGCAATACCTACTGTACATCAATTTCACAGATTATTAATAAATACCAATCTTCTAGCAATGGTGAGAGTGTGTTACAGAGAACTGTATTATAGTGAGCTAAACTAATATGCCATGCCACAGATTATTTGGGTTAAGACCATAAAAGATTCAAGGGTCACCTAATTCAATCTCTGCTCCATCCTCCAGCTAAGTTTCTCCCATTTCATAAATATAACTCAAATTTTTATGTGCTCAGAAAGACATTTATAGTTTATTATTTCATGCATTCCATGGATCTCTATTGATCACTTATGAGAGTCAAAACACATAAGTAAAAGTATACATGCGAACAAACATAACTGATAAGTGTAGTATTATTTATGCTACAATGATTACTTTCAAATCCATTCATAGCAGAATTTATTAAGATTCAAAAAGTGACAGGCAATCCCAGATTTTTGTTCAGTCAACATTCAACAGACATTTTAGTGCCAAATGACTCTCCACACTGTGCCCAGAAGACGCTCTGCATTTTTTTGCCACTGAGACTTTGCTTATGCCAGGTAAGGAAACTCTCCTCTATTCCCTACTATGGCTGTCATCACTAATTGGTCATGGCACCCATTACTGGTGACCCTGGCATGCCTGAGAATTTTTTTTCATCAGTCACACAGGAAACATCCAAATTCTAATAGAGTTAGCATGCAAATATATATATATATATATATATATATATATATATATTTGTGGCTCTTAATAATACGGGATGGTGAGTAATGTGCCAGGTAGACAATACTATGTGTCTAATGGTTTTGCATTAGATTTAGAAATATTCTCTATGTGGCCATTACTTATGCTGATTGTCTATAAAAGCTAAGGGCATAATATTTCCTGATGGCATAAATCTGGAAATCATTGTCTGAAGCTCAGAAGAATGGCCCAGGGTAGATATGTATAGCTACGAGCCAACAGCATAGAGATGAGAGAAATAGCAGAGAAATGTAGGAGAATTCTTTCGACGGTTAAGGAAAATGAATAAGGATCTAGAAAACAGTTTTATAGAGGAATCAATCAGCATATCAAAAAAAGTGTCAAAACTCTAGAAATTTATTTCATGTATAATTTTTTTAATGTATGTTGAGCTGAAGACTTTGCACCTGTGGAAATTTTACTTCTGTATGTAGCTACTTGTGTGTCCCAGGGTGTGCAGTTGAGAGAGAAGCAGCTAGAAAGTACAGGTGACTCTTGAACAACACAGATTTGAATTGTGCAAGTCCACTTACATGCGTATTTTCTTTGATAAATACAGTACCTTAAATGTATTTTCTCCTTATTACGGCTTCCTTAAAAACATTTTTTTCTCTAGCTTAGTTTATTGGAAGAAAATAGTATATAATAAATACAATATACAAAATATGCATTAATAGATTGTCTGCGTTACCAGTATGGCTTTTAACAATAGGCTACTGATAGTTAAAGTTTTTGGGGAGTCAAAAGTCACCTGCAGATTTCTGAGGGTGGGGGCATCAGCACCCCTAAACTCCTTGTGGTTCAAGGGTCAACTGTATTGTGAGTGGTGTTAAGTTCCCCAAATGAATTGGGCCTTTTACTCTGTAGTAAAAAGATAAAAAAAAAATTATTCAGTATCTGTGATCCACAAAGCATTGTTCTAGCCATTGCTATAAAACCTGTGGGGGAGATTTCAACTCAAGTCTGATGTTCTTTGATGAGAGAACTTTTGTCAGCAGGTATATTGAGGCACCTTAAACACAAGTCTACAGTTAGGGTACTATTGATCCATGGACTTTTTTTTTTTTCCTTATTTGGTTTCTAGAGATACTATAAACAATGAGAGTGTAAAAACAATTTTTCTTTCTTTTTACGTATGCCTAGCTCTTCAGTAAAACCCATTCCTCTTAAATCAACTAAAATAAAGGCGAGAGGCGGTTTGGCTCAGATGATGAGCTCAAGGTCATGAGATTGAGCCCCAGGTGGGTCTTTGGACTCATCATGAAGCTTGCTTGAGATACTCTCTTCCCTCCCCCTCCCCAGCATATGTGTGTGCATGCCCTCTCTCTCTCTCTAAAATAATAATAATAATAACAACAACAACAACAATAACAACGTGGAATAAAATACAGGTAGACAAGAATTATAAACCCAATTAGAATGTATCTTGGGTTAAAAATTTAAAAAAAAAAATTTGTTCTCAATATGTGAGATTCCACTAGCCGGTCAGCACTCAATATTTGGATGACGATGATGTCTGACCTAAGGCACAGGAGTCCTGCCAGTCCACTGAGCTTTTCTGCTGGAAAAAGACTTACTTATTCAGTGACTCAAGGCTCAAATCTTTCGTAGAAGCATAAGGTTCTTTTACTGGGATACCTGTTCAGGGACATTAATTTCTTGTTGGATCTTTTTTGGTATTCTCCCAGAAGAACTTCGTATGTCAAAATTCAGACTTGCTTCTCAGAACACGTCTATTGTTTTGGTTCCAGCTTCTTATTTGAGCTGAAAGTTTGCCTGATTTTTTAATGTTAGTTCCAGCTGTTTGAATTTAAATGTGCTCTTACTGGAGTGGTCTAATTTTGATTTCATGTTTCCACTTTATTGAGTAATTATTTAGCATATTTCCATTTATCTCTTACCAGTAGGAATCAAAATATGGTAAAGTAAGCAGGGCTGTCAATACATGGTATGAAAAAATGATACTGTTTATGTCTACAGGGGTGATGCCTTCCACAGATAAGGAGCCCAATCAATGTAGACTCTTTCCAGCTCCACTGTAAGAGTCAGATTGTTTTCTTACACAGTTTTCTCCATTTCCCCCTCCCTCTCCATATATACTCTGTTCAGGAAGAAAGGGAAGTTTTGTTAGACTCTCCTTCTAATAATCTGATTTGGGATAAACCTGCATCATCTACATGATCTCACTTCAAACCAAGATTTCAAGTGTCACATTAGACCTCCTGATGTTAACACTAAGCAACATTTGAGTTTGAATAAGATTATATTCATCAGAACTTTTATAATTGAATCCTAACTTTTGACTATAGGTTTCTTTTTTTTTTTTTAAGATTTTATTTATTTATTTATTTGACAGAGAGAGAGAGATCACAGGTAGACAGAGAGGCAGGCAGAAAGAGAGGGGGAAGCAGGCTTGCCGCTGAGCAGAGAGCCCGATGCGGGGCTCGATCCCAGGATCCTGAGATCATGACCTGAGCTGAAGGCAGAGACTTTAACCCACTGAGCCACCCAGGCGCCCCTATAGGTTTCCTTTTTTTATGAACTTTGATAACCAGAAATCCTGTAACCACAGATAATCTGATAGCATCCTCCAAGGCAGGAAGTGAACACCAATCTCTGGCCATGTTAATATTCAATAGGCCCTTCACAAATTGGTTCTCTCTGCACTGAGACCTCGTGGTAAAAGGCTTATTGCATACTTCCCTGTGTCTATGAGGAAAGAACACAAAGTCATTTTGGACAGACTAATATCACGAAAGCCCAATTAAAAAGCTCAACATCAAATCAGCCATTCACTAGATTTTTACATAAAACCTCCTTTTATGCTTCATTATGATCTAAGAATCCATCAGTAATTTGTTTTCTATCTTTAGATCTTCCACGGTTCAAAACTCTAACATGTGATTAAAAATTATCCTCTTTGGAAAGTAAATCCTTTCAAATCAACTTTGTGTTTATATAGAAGAAAAAAGAAGGGAAAAAAGGGACAAAAAATATTTACCCAAAGAAAATTTTTGTCTCATGAGATTTAGATTATCTTCATGCCTGGTGCTATTTTGCTCTTTATAAGCTCTCCCCTTTTTCTGCAGTTCTGAACCAAGACCTCACGTTCTTTGCTTTCATTATGACCAACTGGTCAGTAACTTGGACCTCCACTAAGGAAAGCTCAACCTACTCATCCCTGGTGGTTAAGAAATCAGTAACTTTAAATACGTACACCCCAAAATTACCCAAAGGAAGCAGCTGTGTCTTCTTTATTCCAGTTGCTCTCCAGAATACTAGTACTAATGGTTATTGTTCATGAAACCTTATTTCATAGCACAGGACAGAATAGGGTTTTTGCAATAAAGAATCAGGTTATCACCTATAGTCAAGATTTTTGAATTTCTATCAGTTTCTCTCTATATGCATCCATTAAGTCATACTGAAAACTATCTCCTTAGCTCCTTTGTCTGGATCACTATTTTACATGGTTTGTTTTTACCTCATTTCAAAATTCGAGCTCAACGTCAGTAATATTCCAGGATTTTAACAGTAGAGATAGGCTCAAGATACATTCTTCCAGATCAGTGGTTCTTAAAATTTAATGTGAGAAGTAAAAATACAGCCATCATGATTCTTATCTCCATAGATTATTTAAATTGTTTTAGGTGAACACCAGGAATATGCATTTTTAGTAAGTGTCCCAGGTGATCCTAATTCTGGTGGTTTTCAGTTCACACAAAACAACACTCAGAATTAGCTAAACTCTACATATGAATCTTATTATCTGAAAGATATATATCTTGATCACATCATTTACCTTCCTATGAAAATGCTTTTATATTCTTATAATATTATTTGCTTTGCTTAAAAAGGTCAAGTCAAAACTACTTCTAAATATTTTGGGAACTATTGGTGCAGACACTGTTCATTATTTTGGTAAATAATCAGCTAATAGGATCCACTGACCAGATTATCTTAGACTCTATCTCTTCTAAAAAGAAACTCTTCCAGAAGTATATTTTCCCCTCTTAGATAAATAGAGCTGTGAAATATGCTACACTTTCCTTTTTTTCTTTGGCTGCCAGGAGGTTCAGAGCTGAATTTATGTTCACTAATTTAACATAATTGTTTTTCTCTTTCATCTTTAATACTTGGCACTCTTTTGGTTCGTTTGACAGCAAATTGTTTCAAATCCTCTTTGAAAATTGGCATAGTTAAAAACATAATAAAGGAATGATTAAGCATATAATTCCAAAACAAGTTTGCCAGAGACATGAAGTTTTTGTAATTTGGCAACCCAAATTCATTAACTGTTGAATTTTCAACAACAACAAAAAGTTTAATAGGATGACTTAAAATTTCAGTTTCTAAATAGGAAATACCTCTTGACTTAAGGTGTGTCTTCAAGCAGCGTCTCTTCATTTTCAAGGATCGTTTCCTGACTAATTGTCTATTGGGTGACCCATTAGAGACTTTTTCACCTTCTATTCCTAGTTTATTTCCATATTTCCTTCCTTCCCTCTCTTCTTGCCCCCTCCCTCCCTCCCTTCCTTTCCAAGCTATACATACTTAACATCTACAATTTGTTGAGTTTGGAGATGAGTACACATGAAACCATCACCACCATCAAGGCCACAGACATATTCATCACCTCCCAAAGTTTCCTCCTGCTCCCTTACGACTTTTTCTCATGCAAAAAAATGTGTACTATATTTAATATTATTAATATCATATATTTAATAATGATCATAATGTAATAATGATCCTTCATGTAGCACCTCTGTAGAAGGTAATGTTCTAAATATTTTATATATTTGCATTTAATTTCCATAAAAGCCCTATGAGGCAGGTATTGCTAACTTATTTTACAAATGGGAATCTTAGGTAAATAGAATTTAAGTAACTTGACCAACATCATTGAGCTGGTATTTAAATCCAGGCCATTTCTAATATACTACCCTCTATATTTAAGATCTTTCTGAATGAGTCATCAAAAGGGCTAGTGTAGGAGAAGAGATCTAATTTTAAATAATATCTGGTAAGATTTTTACACAGAAAAATATGAAGAGAAAGGCCTCAAAGGTCACGAGAGGGTCCTTTTTTAATAGAAGTTCTGTAGACTAATGGGAGAAAAATATAATACAAAAAGGTACAAAATGAAATATAAAATTGTTCTTCCTCCACTTCTTAAAGCATTATCATTGTGTTCTCCCAGAAAAATAACAGGAGAGAGTATGTATATATCAACTTATGCACATGTAAATAATACTTATATACTTATGACATTTTATATTGACTTCCATGTGTTTCTATTTTTAAAAAATATATGAGTATATACATTAACACATATTTTAGTAATACTTAAAATAACAGATATACAGGGGCTCCTGATGGCTCAGTCAGGTGGGCACCTGCCTTTGGCTCAGGTCAGGGTCCTAGGGTTCTAGGATGGGAGCACCCTGCATCAGGCTTCCTGCTCAACAAGGAGCCTACTTCTCCCTCTCCCTTTGCCTGCTGCTCCCCCTGCTCAGGCTCTCTCTCTTTCGAATAAATAAAATCTTTTTCTTAAAGATTTTATTCATTTATTTTACAGAGAGAGAGAAATCACAAGTAGGCAGAGAGGCAGGCAAAGGCAGAGGGGGAAGCAGGCTCCCTGCTGAGCAGAGAGCCAGATGCCAGGCTTGATCCCAGGACCTTGAGATCAGGGCCTGAGCTGAAGGCAAAGGCTTTAACCCACTGAGCCACCCAGGCGCCCCAATAAAATCTTTAAATAAATAAATAACAGATATAGATCCAGAAACTGGACACTATATAATGTGGAGAATAATGAAGAAATGGAAGTAAAAGTAATTTGAATAGTCCAAAGTGACTACTCAATTAATTTAGTTTGGCTTTAAATAGTATATTTCAAGACACATTGCTAAAATTCGGTACTTGACTGAAAAACAACACCTTTTAATTCTGAAATAGAATAATCTTACTTTTCATTTAGGTGATTATGAAGGTATTTGGACTCTTCACATGAAAATACTAAAGTTCTCTGTGAAATCAATAGGCACTTTTACTTTTTTACTACTCTAAGACCATGCCAATCCTGAATAAAAAGTACATTATTTCCACAGAGAAGGGTTTATAGCCATTTTGTAAATTATATTTTCTTTTTATAAGAATATTTACTGTTGTCTTCTGACATTTTGTATCAAATTCATGTGATTTTTAAAGCCAAAAGCACAAATGCTATATTAAAAAAAGACAACAGATCAACATATATGCATTGTAAGTTAATTATGCTTTTCAAAACCCTTGCCTTTTACTGCAAATATTTAAAAAAATGCAAGGTCATCCGTGAAGAACTGGAAATAATATTCACTTTAATTTCCATAATTAAGAATTTCCTGAAATGGAGGTAATTTCCTCTTGACATTTATTCATATATCCTGTTTCACACTAATGTATCTCCTTCTAAATGTCTATGAGGTGCCTTGAAGTTAGCACAGCTTTTTCTAACTGCAGTAATATTGTGATAAATTAGATAATACGAATGGAGAAGATGTGGACAGTTTCTTGGTTGTACAAATGTCTGTATAAAGTTATATATAACATTTTATAAAATACTATAAAGTGTCAGAAAACCAACTGAATGTCATTTTCAATCCTCATTCTTAATTTCATATGAATAAGTAAGCCAAAGACTTGTAAGATATATTTCAGGTTTCATGTTTTCATATTACTGGCCTTGAGTTCAGACACAAAGCTGAAGTTAAAATATCTCACACTGTGAAAATATAAATGCAATGTTTACCAGAGTAAATCTTTTCAGGTTGAAAGAAAAAGAAAAATCCAACTACAAGTCATGGAGTTAAACACAATGTAAGTTAGGATTGCTACCATTATATTACCTACTCATTTCAAAAAGATCAAGGTAAAAACACTGTCAATACAAAAAAAAAATTCTTAATTTCTACATAGCAACTCACATCGAACCATATGCACTTCCTCTTCCCATTGCATCTCACTGCCTCATAGAAATCATCATTCTGAATTTTTATTTATTAATTTGTGACCATTTTTATGTTTTTCAAAGTGGAAATATAGTATAGAAACAAGTTTGAGACGATCTTCTCAATATATATCCATTGTTATGGTGTTTAATTGAAAAATATTTTAAAATATTCTTTCATTTGAACCTTAATATGTTTTTTCACTTAATGAATAAAACATCACATGATTTTTCTGGGGCAATTTATGAATGCATCTGATATTCTAAAATTTGAATTCCTATTTTTCAGACCAAAGCAAGTGAAACAAATGATTTGACACTGATCTCATGGCCTGCTTTCAACACCGCTAATACTAAAATTAACAAAATCATAATTTTAGATAACTGTCTAAAATTCAGAGTTGAAACTTCAATTTAATAATTAATTGCCTTTAATTTCACAAGACTTAACAAGTAGCAGATGACCAAGGTAAAAATGACAAGATGAGACTTATTGCATGAATTTGTTTATCTACATTACTAGTTCATATATATACATATATATATATATAATTTGCTGTATGATGGAGGAATACACACACACACACACACACACACACATATATATATATATAACTTTTCATCTAATAAGGGGCTATGAACTAGTTATAAAAAATGTATAGTACTTGGTTTTATTGCTTTGCTTTGTTTATAATATTTTGTTTAGTGATGAAAATAGATTATACAATAAAGAAAGAAATATGGAGGAAAAATGACTTCAGTCAATTGTGCCCTAAAGAGTATTAGACTTCAAAAGATCCTCCAAAAGAAATCAAGCTTATATTCTTTCACTAACTAGCTCTGTTATTTAGCTTCCTAGTTTTTCCAAGTATAAATTGAGAAGGTTCCACAAGATGATTTCTAAAGATCCCTGCAAATCAAAATTCCATGATTTTAATACCTTTAGACTGAAGCAAAAAACCAAATTTGTGAGAGACCGTAGATATGTTCTTTTATTTTTCCTGACCTGATAGTGTCCAATGTGCATTACTAGGTTGATCTAAGTTAAGAAGACAACAAATACAGGTGTTTATTTTTCATTCCCAAACACCGCATTTGGTAAGAACTGGAAACAAAAGTTCCACAGTATGATCTAAAACAATAAGCATAAGGATTTTCTTTTTCCAAAATATATTAGCATGGAATAGGGTTACATAATTTCAATTTCTGCATGAAGATGAAAAGAAACAAGTTCCTCCTTCAAAATAAAGAAAGGCGGGGTGCCTGGGTGGCTCAGTGGGTTAAATAAAGCCTCTGCCTTAAGGTCCGGTCATGATCTCAGGGTCCTAGGATCCAGCCCTGCATCAGGCTCTCTGCTTAGCAGAAGCCTGCTTCCCCCTCTGCCTTTGCCTGCTTCTCTGTCTACTTGTGATTTCTCTCTCTCTCTCTCTCTCTGTCAAATAAATAAATAAAATCTTTAAAAAAAATAAAGAAAGGCTAGTACTTATCAGAATGTAATTGTCATTATCAATTTCACATGCAAAGGACAGGGAATACCAGGACTTTTTCTTTTGTGATGACCCTGATGAATCCTAGCTAATATCATCAGAAATCAAGTCTCCAGATAGAAGTATTGGGTAGGATGCAGAATTATCTGAAGGACAGATGTTCTAATGGAAACAGAATGCCAAAGTGAGATGCCACACTGACTACCCTTAGAGTTAGGAAATACTTTCACAAGTTGTTCATCTGGGAGACACACACACATACTTTTTTTTTTTTTTGGTTAATTGAATTATTATTCTTCCAAACCCAAGTGCTCTACAATTACCCATTCATGTTTATGTTTTACTCTCCAGCATGGTGATTCTTACCAAAGCAATGCCTCTATAGTTTTCATGTATACACATCTGCTACATGTATGGTTCCAAATTAATTTATGTTAAATATTCATATCCTCTGGCATTTTTCAAGACATGTAAATTTTTTCTTTCAAATTCACAGAAACAAACATCTGAACAGGGATCCATGTACCTACTGCAAAGTGAGGGGGAAAAAAAAGGAATGAAAATTCTTCAAGTAGAATCCAAAGTATATATGACATTCTTGCACATGAACATTAGAATTGATAACTATAAGGCTGTGAATCTATATTCAAAATAAATAACAATCCCCAGTCAAATTTCCCAGATATCTCCCTATCTACTGAGAAACACTTCTGTCTTTTCAGCTAACGTGCAGAATTCATTTTCTCATCTGAACTAGTTTTATTTTTGTCAGTTGGGAATACTTTAATCATGCATTCTTATAAAATACTCCATTTTTCTGGAAAATCTCATGAATAAGTAGATATAAATTTCAAGTTAAGGTAAGTATAATGAATCTAACAAAGGATGAGGATTTATACATGGTGAAGAAATTAATGTTAAAATGACCATTTAAAAAATGTTAAATGTTCCAGAGCCTGTGTTCATTTAAATACAAAAATCATATCCTATCTTTACCAAGCTCATAATTCTCGAATGTGTCCCCAATATGTCTTGACTAAAACCAGAAGTCTTTACTACGGTCTACAATGTTCCACACCATCTTGTCCCTCCTACCTTTCAGACAGCATTTGCTACTAAGCCCCTCCCTCTCTCTGCTTTAATTACAGTGGCCTCAGGTGGAATACATCGAACCTCCTCTCACCTTGAGGTCTTTGTACTTCTTTTCTCTCTTCATCTAAAGCTCCTTACCCAGATAGTCACAGAACTTACTTCATCCCTTCAGTTAGCCAACAGCTCCCACATTCCCCGTGGAAAGGTCTTGTCTGTCTCCTATCCAAAACAAAACACTCTTACTCCATTTATTTTGTTTGTAGCACCCACCACTACTTGGAATTATATATTTATGTGGTTTTCTTTCTGCCTCTGCTACTAGCATACATGGTTCTTAAGGTCAGGAGCTTGGTAGTTACGTTTACTGCTGTGGTCAATGACAGATAGTAAGTGATCAACAGAAGTCTGTTAAATTGAAATGAACTCTATGAGTCACATTTTGATTTGCTGGGAGTATATGCTACTGGTAAAACTGGGTTTCCAAAAGCACCATTATTGTTATTCTTAAAAATGAAGAAAATGAGGACAATGGAAGAATCGGGCCCACATGAGAGCAAAAAAGACAAGACCTTTCACTTTTAGAACAAAACCTTCCCATTCTATCTGACATTATTTCAACTGTCATCCTACTCTTTCAATGTTATTCTTTCTCCTTATTAACTTCTGATAATTCACTCCCTATTCTCCCCACACTTTTTATAATTCAGGTCTTCTTTACATAACAGACATGTCAAAATTCCCAATGCAAAGTGCACTGCACCACGCCAGAATATGTATCTACATGTATGTTTCCATTTTATATACCTGCTTTTTAATCACTTCAAACAGGAACTTCTATCTGATAGAGTACATTTATCTTATGTGTCATTTATAGATAACAGTTCACTATTTTTAAACAATTCCATTTTATGCATAAATGAGTGGGCCTGGATAGAGAAAAAAGTGCCAGCTCATGTTTACTGGGGGAACTGAGGTCAAAAGACAAGGCAGAACATTTCTGTGCTGATTTGTTTGCATTATAAGATATCCCCATATGCTTCCCAGAGGCATCTGCAATTTACCAGCCTTCACCAGGAAGAAAACTGATTAAGGAAATAGCCATTGACAGCCATTAATTCTAACTTTTGAAGAAAATTAGTTACAGATCAAAGAGTGGAGAGGTCTCACAGCTCTCCCAAGTCTAAAAAGGGTAGATTGTCTTACAAACACAAAATACTCAAATAATAAATTTCAATTTTTCCTAACACTGAATGAAGCAAAAGATTAGATTAGTAGATTATTGCCAATGTTGAGATTGTTCCACAGCTAAGGAGCTCTGTCTGCATGACATGCACGTATCACCTCACGCTATGGTCTGCAAAGCTTTAATATAGATTTTTCTACATTTAGGCACTGAACTAGTAGGTAATAAGTCCCCAAAAGGTATAGACCCATACCTCAAAAGCCTTTCAATCTAGTTAGTAAGGCAAGAAGTGAAACCATCAATTATATATAAAATAGCACTTACTAATGTCAAGTAAAATTCTAACTATAGATGATGGCAGCATGGGAGGTTGAGAAGGCTTTGTGGAGATCATGGTTGAAGTCCGGTTCTCAAAGGAAGAAACTAAAGGGTAACATTCCAATGGTATCTACTAAAGCAAGGAACAGTCTCAGTGTGCACAGAAATGTAGAGATGGTGTTGCACCCCTGGGTTTCTTTTCAATACTGGACCATATCCCACACTGTCAAATCTAGCTACTGCAGCCAATGGGATAACAATGGTTTTATATATATATATATACACACACACACACACACACACACATATACACACATAAATGTATGTATATGTGTGTGTGTGTATATATATATGCATGTATATGTGGATGTACATACATATGCAGGTATATATATGCAAGTATATATATATTTATATATATTTAAATAATATAAATATATGTGTGTATATATATTCATACACTATATACAAAAAACTATATAATATATACTGTATATATGTATAAAGTCCTCAGAAAACAGTATAAGACATGAAGAATTAGGGGAAAAAAAGAGTAAAATCATTATTATAGCTCTGAGGGATAAATAATGCTTCCTTTTCGGTGAATATTCTTTCCAACATTCTTGTTCTTTCAATGAAATAGGAGTTAAACTGTATCATTCTAACAACTCATAGGCCAACTCCTTTTTAGGTAATTCAAGTAAAATAATTATTTTCTCCTTCATCTGGCCAGGTAAAATACCACCACATAGCTTGCTTCCAAATGTTCACTAACAGTTTACTGAATAAAAACACATGCTTTTATTATGTCAGTTGGGCACCATTAGGCTAAAGCCCAGTACTGTATAAATAAATATAGAGCTAGCAGTGGTACTGAGAAATACGGTGTGAGTCACAAAGAGCAGAACTAGGGAGAAATGCATTATGTTAATAGAATAAAGAGAGAATGTATTCCTTTTCTTATCCCTGTAGTATCAGCAATAATCCCCAGTTAGTTATTATAACATACTCCTAGATAATCTTTTAAGGCCTTCAGAAAAAAAATAAGTAAAAACATGAAACAAACAAAAAAATGCTGCTGCTGTTTAATTATGCCACTATTATGTCATACCTGACATACCTCTTCTTGGCAACCAAGTAAATATTTATAGAAAAAAAAAAGGAAAATGCTAAGCAAACACACACATTTAAAAATTAGGTATGTATATTATAATTATGTCATATACTACCTATATTCAAATGATGACTAAAACAAAATAAGGACAGTTTGGATCTGGTTACCTGTAACGCATATCACATTTTTCTACACTTTCTTTAAAAGTTCATTTTCGACTCCCAACAATTAACATGACCAATAAAGAATTTTATAGAAATTTATGTCATAGTCTGCGAGGAGGCTGGGTGGTTCAGTCAGTTAAGCATCTGACTCTTGATTTCTGCTCAGGTCATGATCTCCAGCGAGATCCAGCCCCTAGTCGGGCTCTGCCCTGAGCATGGAGCCTGCTTGAGAGTCTGGTTTCCCTCTCCTCTGCCCATCCCTGCCCCATCTTATGGTGTGCACTCTATCTTAAAAAAATACACACACGCACACTATGAACATAGTATGCAAATATAAAAGTGGTTTTTACCAATAGCATGGCTCCTCATCTGAAAGATACATTTGGTACTTCCCATGTGTAAAGATGTATTTGATTAACATGCTAACAATATTTACGTGCAGATGCTGATGCAGGGGAAAGTAATTCTACTCATTTTGAGTAATAACTGGGTAAACCAAAGTTTCTATGTAAATGATTCTGCAAGTTTACTCCCAACATTCCCTGAAGCTATGCAGTCAGAATAGTAATTGACAGCAGGAAAATATTTGAGTTCATTCTTCTTAAGAATGTATGTTTAACAACATATGTGTTATGCAACAAATATATATTAAAAGATATATAACATGTAACATATTTAATATATTTATGTGTTGTATGTGAGATCTATAACATATTTGTACATAAAACATATGTGACATATATGTGACATATTTTTATATATAATCCCTCTCCAATCACACCATTCCAAAAAGAGGGCACACTGATGTGAATACATTGTTAGGAAAACTGAGATGAAAAACTATTTTGTGTTTTTAGTTCTTAAAATAGCAATTTATCAGACTTAGTAAAATTGGGGAGCCTGGGTGGCTCAGTGGGTTAAAGCCTCTGCCTTCGGCTCAGGTCATGATCTCAGGATCCTGGGATCAAGCCCCACATCGGGCTCTCTGCTCAGCAGGGAGCCTGCTTCGCCCTCTCTCTCTGCCTCCCTCTCTGCCTACTTGTGATCTCTCTCCCTCTGTCAAATAAATAAAATCTTAAAAAAAACCTAGTAAAATTGAAATATTATAGAGCTGGTTTTGTAGAGTCTTATAAATAGACAACTACATTGCGTCTTCTGAAAGTGCAGATGTAATGCTACTATATTTGTTTCTGATGATAGTACACCACAGATGAACTTTTTTCCTATATTTGTTTAGAAATCAGAATACAATTTATGTAGTTAAAATCATAAAGTTGTATTTTATTTTTTAAAAAGATTTTATTTATTTGACAGAGAGAGGGAGAGAGCACAGCAGGGGGAGTAGCAGGCAGAGGGAGAAGGAGAAGCAGGCTTTCTCCTGAGTGGTAAGCCCCACATGGGGTTCGATCCCAGGACCCTGGAATCATGACCCGAGGCAAGGCAGCCACTTAACCGACTGAGCCACCCAGGTGCCCCACAAAGTTGCATTTTAAACATAAACTTTACAGAAATGCCACATAGTGACTTTCTTTCCCATACTGAAAACTTTAATAAAAACAACTCTGTTTTAAAATTAAAGAAGTGGTGAACCAGAGAAAATATACTTCTCAAGTTCTTAAGTTTTCTGTTATGAGTAATACAACCTCTGTTTTTAAAACAAGGGTCTAAATGGTAAGTAATCATGACCAAAAATGATGTTGCCTAGCATACAAGCTCCTCGATTTATTTAACGTGCCACCTGGTACCGCTTCTAACTCACAAGTCATGAACCTGAAGTACAATGGTAAACATTTTAAATATTTTTTGTAAATCACTTTTGATTATTGGCAAACATTTGAAAATTTCCTAAATTTGGCACCATTTAAGTATTACCACCTGAATGAAAAATAACAACTGGATGCTATCTGCCAAAGGTCATTAGAATAAAAGAGGAGTTCCAGGTTCTTTTCTTCCCAAGGCTGTTTAAGCAATTAGAGCTCACATTATGGGAAGGAGGGAGGTGGGGGAGTAAAAGGGTACCTAGGGCCAGTGAAGGTTAATAAATATGTAGAGAAAGAAAAGATGAAATGGAAGAGCAAATATATATGGCTACTCAATCTAAACACTTCTAAAAAATCTTTTTGATATTTTTCTGTCACTGATTTTTTAAAAATTGGGCTTTAATGTTTCTTTTTTTTTTTTAAGATTTTATTCATTCATTTGAGAGACAGAGAGAGTGAGAGAGAGCATGAGAGGAGAGAAGGCCAGAGGAAGAAGCAGACTCCCCATGGAGCTGGGAGCCCGATGTGGGACTTGATCCCGGAACCCAAGGATCATGACCTGAGCCGAAGGCAGTCACTCAACCAACTGAGCCACCCAGGCGCCCCGGGCTTTAATGTTTCTTTAACAGGAAATGGGCAGGCTTAAAATTATACTTCAAACCATTAATTTTACTGGCAAATTAAATAATTAGTTATACAACAAGCATGGCTGAGTTATAGTATAGTGATAGTGATATGTTTGAGATTTCAAGGAGCACAAAGATGATTAGATGAATACACAATAGTTCTGAAATAGACCCGCTCATTTCTTCAGACCGAAACCCAACTGAACATTGTTTAAAAGAACCTGAGAGGTAGATAATTCTGCCAGTTCTGAATTACAAAGCTCTTGTCTTTTCTTCTTATGTAGATATTTGTATGAGTTAGATTTTTGATAACCACTGTTTAGGATTCCATTTTCACTTGTCATGCATTAATATTAGTTCTATTAAAAATAATAGCCAAGTAAAAAGGGCTCAGAAAGTGTAATGGGGAATTCTTGGTCATCTGGCAACACAGCTCGATATTAACTCAAACGAATGCATATTTTCCCGAAAGTTTATAGCTGACACTTCAGCTTATAAGTTTTAAAACTACAGTGAAAAAATAAATTCAGGCAATGGCTTTTATTGAATATTTTCTGTTCTTAAATAAAGCTGTTGAGTCACAATGCAACCAAAGACACCAAAAAGGCAGGATTTTTAAAACAAAAATCTGTTCCTCTAGGAAAACAAAATACATTACAACTATATTTTGATGGGGAACTGAAGATGTCTTTCTAAGAAACTTTGCTATATTATAAAGCATATACTTTCTTAAATGTTCATATATATTTTTCAATAAATGGATTGTATTTTGATTTCATCAACATTTCTACATCTTAAAGTACGACTGCTATATTCCATCAGATCATTAATTAGCTTAATTTCCTGAAAATTATAATTTTCAACTTCGGTGAAACTTAAGTCTTAAAAGTAACTCCCATTTTGCTTCCAAGTTTTGAGAAAATGTATATACTTAATTCTTCTAATCTACTTACATACAGAACATGTGAACTAAATCCATTTCATAGATTTGAATTGGGCATTATGATTTAGTTTCTTAAACCATTTCAAAAGGTAGATGCTTATAAGTATTTTATTTATATAGTAAAAAAAATCATTAATAGCTGACACTTCCTCTTTTTCTTCCTAAAAGCAAAAATAAATTTCAAAAAAAATTAAAAAAATTAAAGTCATTTCAGGAAACAAATTTTAAAACAACAATAATGTCTCATTTCTAGAATACAACTTCTATCCAGATGAAATTAGCATCTCAACAACATTCATTATAATACTGATATTCATATACACAGTATATGGTATTAAATGATTAACTTAATAAATTTAATTAAGATGATTCACTGATATTTCATGAAGAACACTACCATAGATACCAAATTTAAAAATATATATATTTCCTTTTAATGTTTCATTAATTCCTCTTAAAACAGAATTCTCTTTTTATTCATAAGTATTTCTGATCTAAAGTCCTGATAGTAATATGCACTGTTCAATTGTCCCTAACAAAGATTTCATATGACAAGAAGACAACAAGACTCAAAACCACACACACATATAAAATTCTCTTTGATAAGAAATAAGCACCTATACTACACCTTCAAAATTTGTCACAAAACTACCAACAGGATAAGAAGGACAGATAAGCAGTAGGATACGAATTTTCACAAATTCATTTTTTAAATGCACCGGTAGGTCTTAAAAAAATATGTGAGACTAAATCAAAATCACGAGTAGTATACTTTTGTTCAGCACAATTACTTAATTATCTTAGCCAAAAATTCTTCACATATGAAATACTCCATTAGTTGTTCATATAACAATATGAGAATTTCTGTTCAACACAATATGGCTAATACAATTAAGTTGACTTTAACCACATTGTCATTTAAAGAAGACAATTAAAAGCCAGAAACAACTTTAAAAAGCAACCTTGGGAATAACTTTTTCCTACAGCCATTACCAAACCCTTATTGAACTCATTAACTATGCAAGAAAAGCAGAATAAAGCTGAAGAAAGGGCACTAACATCGCTACTTGGCTTACCTAAGAACTCATAAAAATAAAAGGCTCTAACTATTTTATTAGATCCTGTAATATATAAATTATGCTACCTTTCTGCAGTCTGATTAACACTAATCATTTCATACTTTTTTTTCTACCAACTAAAAAAAAATCTTAATTCTAGCTTCATATTTATTTTTTGAAAAAACATTAATTTGAGATATGCCCCTTTGGTTGCAAAACACCATTACCCCCAAATAAAAGAAAACACAGAAGAATTATAGAAGGAAATCAGAATGCACAAAATTCTATAATACAATCGGCCCCTGGTGACCACCAATGTCACCAGATACTGCTCTCTATCTTCTATGTGTATTTAATGGTTATAGGCCCATTGCCTGATGGGATCTGTAGTTTCCAAAAAAAAAAAAAAAACCCTTAAGTGATAGTCATTGACTTCTTTTTTTGAAACTATAAACCTATAGTCTTAAATATGCTGCAAATATCATTCTACTTCATTTTGTAGAGTTGATCAGTTTCAGCCCTAATATTCTAAAATTGTATAACCTATTGGCCAAAATGAAAATGCATGTAGATGAATGTGTACATATATATTATAAAATCCTTGGATAATGATATATATAATCGGTGTTTTATAAAGTTGTAAAATAAGAATTATGGTTCTTAGAGGAAAAATGAATGCCAAAAGTATCTATTTATATGAAAATAATACTTCAAATATACATGAAAACTATTCATTTGAATACACTAGAACACTTTCTAGGCATTTCAATATATATTATGCATATTCATACCTTTATGTGGGTATCAATTTTGTGTTGTTCATTATCATATCTTTACGTATGGTATATATATAATATTTCCCATATTCAGGATTTATAAAATTTCTTTGTATATTTATCACTTTCAGGCACCAATACTCAACACTTGCCAGCAAATCCCCTAAATACTTCAATAGCTACATCATACCCATTTCAGAGAGTTACTCAAAACCATTTAGATAATGCCTTCCTAAATATCTTTTTTTTCTAAATGGGTTTAGGAAAGCATTATCTAAATGAGATATTTCCTCTGAATTATATAACCTTACTGAGTCCACCCACAGTCACCTCACATATATTCAACCTCCATCCCATTTCCCCTGATGGCACCTACCCTAGTGTAGTCATGGTGACGATGGTATACCAGAAGGCAGCAGGGATGCTGGTGAACTTGCTGGCTGAAGACCCCTTCTCTGCATAGAACATGACTGTAGCAAAAATGATGATAGCCATGGTGAGCGAGAAGAGCAAGAAGCCCAATTCTGAGGCACAACTCTTCAGTGTGTACCCCAGGATGCGCAGGCCTTGAGAGTGGCGGGAAAACTTAAAGATCCGGAAGACCCGGAAGACTCGGAGCGTGACGAAGGCTCCGCTGACATCCTCATTGTCTGTCATCACCAGCCCAATATAATAAGGCAGGATGGCCACCACGTCGATGATACTCATGACACTACGCACAAAACGGTAACGACTAGGTGCTGCAGCCAGGCGAAGCAAGTACTCAACTGTGAAGATCATGACACAGGCTGTATCCAAGCAAAAGAAGGCCACTGCATAGCGCTCCCCACAAGGCAGTTCTTTAATGTGCCCTGGGCTAGACCCGCATGGCACTGTTTCTACCACATTCGCGATGACTGAGACAGCAATGAAGAACCCTGTAACATAGTAGAACACCAGGGCCATTGTGCTGGTGTGGGGGTTCTCAAATGCCCGCCAGACCCTCTGTCGAGCAGTCATGGTGGGCAGCGCGCTCTCGCCGGTGTTGTCAGTATCGGCATCGTCCTGTAGACGCTCGGCGTTCTCTCGCCTGCGATCCTTGTACTCCTCATAACAGCAGTCGCCAATAATCTCTGGGATGAGGCCAAAGAAGGCCAATTCTTCATCATAAGCAGAGATGCACTCATGGCGAGGATAATGGAGCTTCCCGGTGCGGTAGAAATTCAAAATATGGCGGAAGATGTCTGGGTCACGGTCAAAAAAATACTGCTGAGTTTCAGGATGGTAGAAAAAGTCCCTCTCAGAACTGCCCAGCAGAGTGTCTGGATAGCGTTCCAGGGTGTCCTGCCATGTCTGGAAACGGGTGCCACTCACATTGAGCACAATCAGAGCATCCTGAGTCCTTTTTCTCTCTTGCCTTGGGGGAGCTGGCATGGGCCCTGAGGCCACAGGCATCCACCCAATGGCTGCTGCCCTGGCAAAGGGCAGCCACGCTGCTACACCCGCCGCCATGGTTCCTTGAAGTGGAGGCAAGAAGGGCAATCAAGCCTCTATAATGGGGCAAAGTAGCCACAATCACTCACTTCCGCCCGTCAAAAAAAAAAAAAATACTGAGAAATGGGGTCCGGAAGTATCACTCCTATTCCACGGTGGAGCTCCTGGTGAAGTCACAGTTCTCAGAAGGGCAAGTTTCCCTCAAACATAGGAATTTGTAGTAGTAAGAAAAAAAAAAAATACAATGTCCTAACAATCACGCCCAGTAGAATCTAACCAAACCTCTTCCAGCAGTTGGACTAGGCCACTCCTGGCACAAATAAGTACACAGCTGACTTTAGATGCAGCAATTTCTTCAAACAGGTGTCTGATTTCTCCTCTGACACAGTCTGTATAATGTAGGGTCAGTATGCCTCGTGTAGGATAGAGAAAACGAAGGGCAGTCACTCAGTGGTATTTTTTTGCTTAATTAGAGAGCCCTTCCACCTTCCCTTTTAGCTCTTTCAAACCTTCCCTTTCCAAGTGGCCCTTCCCGCCAAAGGAGTCTCCAAAAGGCGACCTGTTGTTGTAGCTTCCGAGATGCGGTCACAGCCGCTGCCCCATGTCTCTTTGGGAGTCCGGTCGCCGCCTCTACTCCTTGGGCCGTATTTGCAGAGATGGAGGTGCTGTTCGGTGGGCACGGTGGGGGGCGTTAATACAGATCCTCCTCCCCGACGTCCGCAAGCACCCCTGTGTCTGCCAAAAGCGTTTGCCCAATCCCCCCTTCACTCTCTTTTCAAGTTCAGCTCAGGTGCAGTGTGACAGTTACAGAACCCGGGAGCTGGCAGCCGCCGCCGCGGCGGCGGCAGCAGCAGCATCTGCCTCCGCGCAGAACGCGCCTCGCTCGCGGTACATACCTGGCAAAGTGCGCGCCGGGGCTGAGTTGCATAGAGACTTTCTCCTCGCGGTGCACCCGGAAAGGGAAAAGCAAAGAAAGCAGCTCCCGAGCAGCCGAATCCGTTGCGCCCAGAGAGCATAAATAAAGCTCAAGCGAGCTCTTCTTCCCCTTCCCCCATCCCTCTGTGCTTCCCTCCTCCTTTTCACCTTCCAAAAGCCAGGCGCAGGCGAGCCGAGCAGCAGCAACAAGTTCAAAAGGTGCGGGGGAGGCGAGAACGGAGGGGACTGGCTCCTGCCAACTTACTGCGCCGCCGCTGTCGCCGGGGCCCGAGCCCGGCGGTGCGGGGCTGCGGGGCTGCGGGGCTGCGGGGCGGCCGGGCAGGCGGCGGCGGTGGCGTGGCGGGGCCGGGCAGGGAGCCGGAGCCAGAGCCGGGGCCGGGGCCGGCACGGGCAGTCGCCTGAGCGCAGAGGCAGGAGGCGCTCGGCAGCGCGGGGGCGCGGGAGGGCGGCTGGCTGCTTCCCCGCCAGTGGGTGGTCCTGCATCTCCCCCGGCTCCCCGCGCCGCTCTGCTCGTGCGATCAATAAATAAGGAGAAAATAAATAAATAACCGCACGCACGCCCCGCCACGCAGGTTATGAAAGGCGTCTCCTGCCTTTCCCTCGGCTTGACCTTTCTCCGCCCCCGCCCCCTTGGGCTCCTCTCGCTCCACCCCAGCCACCCACCAGCCCCGGCGCAAAATGTCACCGAGGGAGAACATCCAGGTGGATCTGCCAGGGAGGAGAGCAGCCTGGATGAACAAAGGGAAGCTTCACGCGCTCGGCTGCGGTGGTTTGGTGGAGGAGAGGAGGAAGGGGACCGGTGCCTTGCTTCTGCCTCCCTGGGACCGGTTCAAGGCAAGCGTGGGAAAAAAAGGCAAAAAGAGAGAGAGAGAGAGAAGCTGGGAAGGAGGGTGAGCGGAGCGGAACGCGCAGGAATTGGTTGTCTTCTGGGGGCTACTGGGTAGCAAGACCTGCAGAGACCCGAGGCGGAATTTTTTAAGTGCTTTTCCCTCTATTTGTTCAAACCAGATGTGAACGTTGCAGGAGCTAATATGTCATCTATCCAACTTGCAGAAAAGTCTGACAATCCCCTCGGTCTGGGTCTTGCCACAACTCCTTTCTCGTCCTTTGAGAATGACAGGAAGGATTTAGAACCCTTTTCCAAATGTCAGCGTCAAGGGGCGTGAGTCTCTGTGAGTGTGCGTCCCCTTCCTTTTCTCGGCACATCTCTGCGCATCTCTGCGCATCTCTAAAATGGTTAAAGTAAAGGGTGTCCGTGTGAGGGGTAAGTAATGGGGTGAGAGACTAGGAAATTGTCGCGGCCAACCGTTTCGTTTTTCGTGTACCCCGCCCCCCCCCCCACCCCGTCATTAGGAATCTTCCTTAAAATCAAACAGGTACCACTTATAACCACTAGATGGCGTGAATGGAGAGAAGTTAAATTTACACCTAAGGTTTGGATGCTTTGGAAAGGTGAAGGATCAAAATGAAGTGACCCAAAGGAATATAGGATCACATTAAATATCCTCAATCCTCCACTCTCCATCCACCTTTCTGATATTTATGTGAGATACACTACTCAGGCTTGAGTCTGCATTTCCATGGCTATGGGAGGAGATGTGGAGGGTTTCCTATTGAAATGCCTTTGAAAATTAAATTTCGATTACTGAATAATAGTGATGATAAAGGTCTTTAGAAATAGTGAGACTTCATCTATATTGATTAAGGTGGAGAAGTCTAGTTTTTACCTAAAAGTTATCTTTTCAAGGGTTACTTTGTTCTTAGTTTGAAAAGTAAGTAGACTGTGATGTACAGTGGTGAATTGACTTTAAAGCCCTAGAGGTCTTAGGCAGGATGTGTTAACCTTAAAAATCTGAAATGCAATACCTCAACAAAAGGACACCAACAAAAAAATAGAGTATACAGAAACTCTCCAGAGAAGGAGAAAAACAAACTTTCTAATGTGTAGGATTTTTTGTAGATACGGAAAGACATTTTTTTGTTTACTTGTTTACTGGTGTAGAGGTTTAGGGAACCCTATGTTAGTAGTTAATGAAGTCAGAGCTAATGCACCATGAAAGTTTGGAAACACAGAACTGAAAACTCCTGCTGTTTATCTGTTTGGATGAGCTGCAATGAAAGATGCTTGTTAACCAGTCTATATAGCCTGCATACATGAAAAAAAAATGTTACTGAAAAATGAAGAGGGGACTACTTAACAATTACTGTAAGAAAATTAACCCCTTCCTGATGCAGAAAATAAGGTGCCAACATGACCAGTGTCTCCAGAGAATGGAGAGCCATGAATATTTAATTGATGCCAAACTGGCACGACCTCCTATTAAGACCCAGGCAGGCGACCTAAATAGAGCTTTTAAAACTTCCCTGCAGGAAACTGAACATTTACAAATATAAACATAGATGTTTAACTCTACAAAAACCCTTAAATAAGCAAGAATAGAAAATCCACAATTCTTAAGAAAACTTTGAGATCTGTTCTCCCCCATGTTCCACAAGCTTCTTGATACAACAAAAAGAACGTGGGCTTAGAAGCTAAACCCATCTAGATTCAAATTCTAGCCCAAGAAATTCATCTGGCAAATTACTTAACTTTTGTTTAGAAGTTGAAGGTAATAAAACTTAACTTTTTAAGCCTATTGTGAGGATTAAACAGGATAATTCTTCTGTAGAACTTGATACACACAAATGGTACTCAATATCAATTCCTTTTTACTTTCAAGGACAAATGAAAATGCAGATTCTTTTATCTACCCTGTATTTGAAATTCCCACAGGTATTTCTAGGTTTACTCTTGTATCTGAGTTCAAAAGTTGCCTTGCTGTGATATACCAGTGACTCTGATATTTCAACTACTCAGTCACACACTGAAATGCTATATGAAGGGTATGTATACAAAATCCAGCAGAACATTCTCACTCTCTATGCTTCTCTTGCCCAGGGATTCCTGTGCTTCCTTCTTGTATTCCCATTTTCTATACTCTGCTTAGTTGATGGGAAATAAACTCAGCAAGACCAAAATTGAATTCATCACCTCTCTTCCTCATCTACTCAGTTTTCTCTCCTGTTGAATAAAGCCCAAGGTAGAAACCTCCTGGTCATTCACAGACTGTGTCCTGTTCTTCACCACTTCCCTGTACACCCCTCAAAATACACACACTCATCCAATGATCCAATGAGCTTGCATATTCTACCTTCATTACCCTTCTATCCTTATACTGCACCTACAGTGATTTTTTAAAAAACTATTTTGAGTTATAGATTCACATGCAGTTGTGAGAAATAAGAGATCCCTTACACCAATCACCTAGTTTCCCCCAAAGTTAACATTTTGCATATTATAGTACAATATCACAATCAGGAAATTGCCATATTGGTGCAATCCACTGACCTTAGTCAGATTTAACCTGTTTTACATACACTAATTTATGCATGTTTATACTTAATTCTAATTTCCTCACACATATATATTTATGTGACCACCATTACAGTAAACATATAAAAGATTTCCATCATGAGGATCCCCTTTTATAGTCATCTCCCACCCTCCTCCCTTCCCTATCCCTTGTCAACCACTAATCTGTTCTTCTTTATAGTTTACCAATTCATAAATATTATATAGAAGGAATCATGCAATATAAACTTTTCAGATTGTCTTATTTCACTCAGTAGAATTAGTTGAGCTCTATCCACATTGTTGAATGTATCAACAGTTCATTTCTTTTTATTGCTGACTAGTACTACACTTTGATTAAGCATTCATCCACTGAAGGACATTTGGAGAGGTTCCAGTTTTGGGCTTTTATGAATAAAGCTGCTATGAACATTCATGTACAGGTTATTGTGTGAACATAAATTTTCATTTCTTTTAGATAAATACCCAAGAGTACAACTCCTAGGTTGTATGACAAGTGTATGTTTAGTTTTGTGACAAGCTGCAATAATCTTCTCCAGAATGACTGTATATCCCACTGGTAAATGAAAAGTTACCTGGTTTCTCAGCATCCTTGCCGACATTTGGCATTATCACAATTTTTTGTTTTAGCCTTTCTGATAGTGTGTTGTGACACCTCATTGTGATTTTAATTTGCATTTACCTAAAGGCTAATTTTGTTGAACATTTCTTTATGTACATATTTACCATTTGTATACTCCTCAGCAAAATGCATGTTCCTGTCTGCTCAGTTTTTAATTGAATGTTTGCTTTTTTACTGTTGACTTTTGAGAGCTCTTAATGTATCCTAAATAATGGTCCTTTATCATATATCTCCCTTGCAAATATTTTTCCAAGTCTGTAGCTTGTCTTTTCATCCTCCTCACAGGATTTTTTGCAAAGCAAAAGTTTTTAATTCTGATGAGGTCCAAATTGTGAATTCTTCCTTTTATGGATCATGGTGTTGGTGTCAAATCTAACTCTGCCTAGCCCTTTGTCCCAAAGATTTGCCCTGTTTTTGGTTCCCTAAATATGTTATAGTTTTATGTGTTATTTTTGTATAAGGTATGAGCTTTAGGTCAAGGTCCATTTTATTTTTTTGGTCTATGGATACCCAGTTGCTTCAGCACCATTTGTTGAAAATCCTCTCTCTCATATATTGAATTGCTTTTGCACCCTTGTCAAAAATTATTTGGGTATGGGGTGCCTGTGGTTAAGCAACTGCCAGGTTCAGGTCATGATCCTGGAGTCCCAGTATCAAGTCCATTGGGCTCCCTGCTCAGCAGGGAGTCTGCTTCTCCCTCTGACCCTCCCCCCACCATGCTCTTTCTCTCTCAAATAAATAAGTAAATAAATAAATAAATAAATAAAATCTTTAAAAAAATTAGGTATATTTTGGCAGTTTATTTTTAGGTTATTTTTTGTTCCAGTGATACTGTCTATCTCCTCACCAAAACCATACTTTTTTGATTACTGCTGCTATCTAGTAACACTTAACATCAACTATAATTGTTTCTTCCACTTTATTGTTCTTTTTCAAAACTGATTAAGTTTTTCCAGGTCCTTGCCTTTCCATATACATTTTATTTATTTAAGTAGACTCCACACCCAGTGTGGAGCCCAGCATAAGGCTTGAATTCACAACCCCGAGATCAAGACCAGAGCTGAGATCAAGAGTTGGATGCTCAACCCACTAAGCCACCCAGGTGCCCCTCTATAAACATTTTAGAATAAACATATCCATGCCTACAAAAAATCTTGCTGGGGTTTAAGTAAACATTGCATTACACCTATAAATGAATTTGGGGGAATAGATATGTTTCCTATGGTGAGTCTTTCAATCTATGATCACTCTATGTCTCTCCATTTATTTAGCTCTTTTTTTTTCTTTCATCAGCATTTTTAAATTTTCAGGATATAAATCCCATGTACATTTTATTAGATATATACTATTTCATTTTCTTTGGAGAAATTATAAATATATAGTATTGTGCATTTTTTTCCCTCTTGGTTTCCATATGGAAAACCAAATTGGGTTTTGTATGTTGATCATATATCTGGAATTTTGTTGAACCTCCTTTTTAGTTCTTGGGTTTTCTATGTGGACAATCATGCCAGTTTTATTTCCCCTTTTGCGATCTGTATGCCTTTGATTTAGAGTGTGTTTTTTAAAAAAAAATGTACTTAAAATCACATCACTACCCCTTTTGATAGTCTTACCTCTTTTTCAGAAATCAGTCCTCAGGGATCCAGAACCCTTCAGGATCTCAATTTCCTCTACCCTTTAAGCCTCATCTCATGCTACCTTAATATTAGCTTACTTCACTGTCTTGTTCAACTATTTTTAGTTTGCAGAATTTCGTGTGTTTTAAAAATCTTGATTTCAAGGTCTTGGTTCACACCTCTCTTTCTCATAGCTCTCAAGTATTTAGCTTGAGTCACAGACTCTAGGAACCACTGCCTAATCTCTTCTAACTTATGTTCATGTCGTGTGCTCCATTAGACACTATAACAGCCTAGAAGAGGAGTGTGTCTCCTTTTGCTTAGCCAATAGACTATAACCTCTTTGAGAGAAGGCGTGGTCTTTTATCTCCGTATCCTCAGGATCTGTCCTTGTACTTAGCACAGAGCAAAAACAAAGTGACTACTTGTTAAAGGACTGGATGTTCTTATTGGATAGTCAATTATCACTTTTTCACCATATTGTTACGCTCCAAAAGATTCATAGAGTTATCCTGCTGATTTTTCTACCAAGATGTACAATGGAAAACAAATTACCTTAACAATGAGACAAAATGATCTGCGTTTGTATTCCTGTGTAAAAAGTGCTTTCTTGATATGCTTTCTATAGTTGGTTCTCAAAAAGGTCTGTGATGTGTTATTCTTATATGTATTTTATCCAAAAGGAAATAAAACTCAAGAAGGCTAAATGATTTTCCAAGATTATATCATATAACTGAGCGGCAGAAGCGGATTCATACCCAGGCCTTCTGACTCTAAATCACATATCCTTTTAGGTCTACAAACACACTAATATCTGCAACAGCAAAGTCTCTTTGTCCATTTGTTGTTGTTTTTCATATTGGTGATGAAGCTGCAGACAGGGGCATACTATGTTACTCATCCCCCATGGCATGTTTCTAAGAGGTCTCAGGTCAAGGCAGGAAATAAGTCTGGGGTCATGGAGAAGGGGAGTACTGCATCGGTTCATTCCATATTTTAACCAATTATGAAAACTGCCCAGAGTGATAAACAAATTTTAGTATCTCAATTATATATATCATGTAAGACAGTTTTAGTATTTCTGACTACATTTTTAGCATCTCTTCCAAGACAACTAACTCTAAGAGTCTGTATTAGGTTATTTTATTTTTACCTATTTTTTTTAAACTTAGATATAATTGACAATATAACACTATATTCATTTAGCTGTATAGAACATGATTTGGTATATGTGTATATTGCTAAATGATTACTATAATAACTTTAGTTAAAGTCCATCACCACACACACATTTTTTTCTTGTGATAAGAATTTTAGATCCACTTTCTTGGGGCACCTGGGTGGCTCAGTGGGTTAAAGCCTCTGCTTTGGCTCAGGTCATGATCTCAGGGTCCTGGGATTGAGCCCCGCATTGGGCTCTCTGCTCAGTGGGGAGCCTGCATCTCCCTCTCTCTCTGCCTGCCTCTCTGCCTACTTGTGGATCTCTCAATCTCTCTGTCAAATAAATAAATAAAATCTTAAAAAAATATCCACTTTCTTAATAATACTGAATTGTATATTTGAAAGATGTTAACTACAGTCAGCATACTGTACTATAATTACAAATCCCAGTAATTTGCCTATCTCATAACTGGAAGTTTGTACCTTTTGAACTTTCACCTATTTTCTAATAACCCTGTATTAGGTTTTTTAAAATATGGTATCATCTTTATTAAATAAACAAAATCCTACATTAAGAAAGAGTTCAATCAACTTGTAAAATGAACAAAACCTTTAGCCAGAAATTAAAATGATATGCAATAAATCTTGATTAAGTTCTGCAATTTTTGGAAAAATGTTTGTTTATATTGTTAAATATCAAGGAAAAAAATCAACATTTTTACCCAAAAATATCTGATCACAAATTGTAAACATATATATATATATATATATATATATATATATATACACACATGTTTATTTTTATTCATTTTCTAGGTTTCATATTATTTTGTGTTTGGCAAATGTACTTTATCTAAAGTAAATTTTGGTTTGGTATGATCCTCTGTTCATCAGAAATATACAAGCTATCTTTTTTGTTAAGTTTATTTTGTTCCCTGGGAAAATAAAAATAAAATCTGACATACTAGTAAGGTATGGAGGACATGAGAAAGTCAGAATAGGTAAGGCTAGTTAAATGCTGAAAACATACTTGCAATTTCAAATACTTCACTGTATCTCTGGAATATGGTCATCAGGGAAAGGGCAATGACCCTGTGTCTTTTTTTGGACTACTATTAAAAAGATAGGTTGGCAACCTACGCTTAACTTCTTTTTTAACTTCTTTTTCCATTTATTAATACTGCAAAGTCCTTTTCAAAGTCTTCTTCAAAGAATCTTCCCCCTTTTAAGTTTCAAACCTTGGACATCTCCTATTAAAAATAACCCATTTTCAAGGACTTTATTCCTCATATACAGAACATCTTAAATATATTTTATATAATGAAATGGACTTGACTTTCCAGGTTCCCACAATGCTGCTCTGGGACCCTGTCACATTCTATGTGTTTAGGATTCTGTCAGCTAATACATTTTGTGAACAGACGTACAAAATCTAGCCATGATGTTACGGCTTCAATTCCACCTCATGGGATGGCTGTCATCATAAAGAAGCATAGTGATTGTTTTTAATATAAAGAATGTATTTTTGGGGGCACCTGGATGACTTAGTCATTAAGCATCTGCCTTCTCTCAGGTCATGATCCCAGGGTCCTGGAATTGAGTCCCACATCGGGCTCCCTGCTGGGGAGTGGGCGGGGGGAACCTGTTTCTCCCTCTCCCACTTACCCCTGCTTGTGTTCCCTCTCTCGCGCTCTTTCTCTGTCAAATAAATAAAATCTTTAAAAAAATGTATTTTTGTTGTTAAAATTTTCATGTAATTACAGATGGTTGGTGATGCACATGTTGTTCCTATGATCTAGAAAGGCAGGGGACAAATTAGAGGGGGAAAAACCAGTTTTTAACACATTGTCATTATCAATCACTTACAATGTGCAAAAGCACCACATTGCATGTGAGCAATGACCCAAGCTATTCAAGATCAACTGCCCTCAGGGAGCTTGACACCTGGGATGAAAAGAACAGAACACGTAAGTATCTTTTAATCCAAAAGTAACCTTACTTGTGAGTTTCATTTCAGGATATTTTCCCTAAATGTTTTATCCTGAGAAACTGCTTGTTTATTAGAGATGGAAAAGAGGAAAGATAAGAGGGAATGTATAAATTAGCTTTTTGGACTCATTATCATATTTATAACTTTGGCATTAATTGCTATGGAATAATTCCAGTGCCATAAACTGAGAACTGTGACTACAAACAAGAAAGAAGCAGCGAGAGTTCTGAAGAAATAAAAGCCTCCTTTTTCTAAAACTAGAGAAAAGTAAATTCTTGCATATGTTACTAATGTTGGCAAAGAAGATAAATTACTCCAAATAGTTTATGGTCATTGAAAATCTTTAAGAAGTCTATAAAGTTTTCATCATTTAAGAAGCCACATTCTGTGAGAAAATTGGCAATTAATTTGCCTGTTTACTTTTTTTTAAAACTGCTTGATAGGCTCTAGCAAGCCACTCTGATACACAAGTATATTTGCTTCATTATTTCTATACACAATTATGTAGCTGGCTTTAATAAGTCATTCAAAATAGTGGAGTGTAAAAAGGAAAGCAGAACAATGTAATACCTTAAAATATTTGGTTAATAGAAGATCCCTGCTTTACCTCACTTTTAGAAACTGATATTATGTAAATTTTGCTGTTTACAATTTAACCTGTGATGGATTTTAATTTAAATAAAGAAAATTATTTAATAGAGAGTTATTAAGCAGGTTTTACATTGCAGCTGTTCCAGTCCCTCAGGTAAATACTTATTGAGAGAGCTTATTAAAGTTCTACTTATTTATGTTTAAATTCTTTTTCTTCTCTTGTGTGAAACCTTTGTGGGCAGAACTCCTACTGACTTTGAGAAGAGTCCTGTGCATATAGATTTGGGAAGAGCAACACGCTTGGAATGCTTACCAAGTAATTGCAATTGATATTTTAGTCTATATGTGTCTAATTTTCTACATCATTTCTTTTTTGGAAACATGAATTGTATTCTGAATAAAGAAATTTGGAAAGCTCAGTTTTTTTACCCTAAGCGAAGATAATCACAGTAAGAACAGGGTATAAATAATTATATAAACATTTTCAAAATATTTAAAACATTTTATAACATATGAACTTTCTGAAAAGAGAAATTTGGACAATGTGTGATATGAGGTGAAACTGCTATGCGGGAAGTATGGAAAAATAAATTCTGAAGTTTGAGGACAGAAGTTCTAACACTGCTCCTACTCCTTCAGACTGTGTCTTATTTCTATAACTGATTTAAGGAGGAAATAACAAATAGGCTTTGTTTTATGATAGTCATGTGTAGAAGAAAGCTAAAAGAGAAGAAACTGACAGGAAAAAAAAATCCACTCCAAATAAAGGGCATAATAAAAAGTAAATGAAGGGTGGATATAAGACAGTTTATGAGGAAAAAAGAATGTAGCATGTGTGATTATTTGACATGGAAGTCTAAGGGAAAAAAAAAAGACAGGCGACACCAATTCTGAGCCCAGTGACTGAGAGAATAAGGATAGGAGACAGGAAAATCAAAGGAAGCATGTAGGGAAAGAAGCTGCTACCCTTCCACACTGGCATGTTAGCATAGCAGTTGCAGTAAGCTTTATATGCAGGAGACAGAATGGTTTATCGGAAGACCTGAGATTACAGTTCCAGATCTTCTGGAAATTTATTTTTTGATATTAAACATTTGGACATTCATATCATGTTCTCGATCTAAAATTTCACTTCCAATTCTCTTAGATCCAATAAATTAATCTTGAAAAGGGGAAAATGAAAACCTTTGAGAACCTGTTAGAGATGAAGAGCAATAATGCATTTCACTGGTGCTCATATTCTATTTACTCAATAACGTCTCTCTCCCTAGCAAAGGAATACATTTTCAGCATAACCACCAGTGGACTATCGTGTTAAAGTGTTTTAAAATATTTAAAATTCTCTGTTGCTCATATATTAGGACCACAAAGAATAGCAATACATATGTAACCTGTTAAATTATAAACATATAATTTAAATATTTATGTAAATATCTATCGATCTATCTCTGTCTTCCTATCTCTCCATCTCTCTCCATTTTAAGAACCATGTGTTTACCCTGTTACTCCTAACCCAACCTTAATATTTTCCTTTCCATAATTGTAGTACTTTTCTGACAATGAGAGTCTTGTTTCTCATTATCCTACATATGTTCACTTACTTATTGATCCTCTTTTATGCAACTAATTACCTATGGCTGCCTCTCTTCCCTATATGTAGCCTCTTAATACTTTCTAGGGGACACTACTGCCACTGCCCACCCCCATGTGGTCACCCCCCACAAGAACTGAAATACTGCCTTGAGCCTCCCCCTGTGTGGCTGCCCCCATCAGCCCTCTAGGCTCTGACACAACATGCTGGGTTGCCTCCCTGTAGGGACGCCCTCCTCACCAATACTCGGGTTCCAACATTTTATGCTGTTCTACTCCTCCCCTGGAACCCCTCCCCACTCCTCAGAGCTCTAACTTCTTGCTTTGGCCCACCACAGCTCAACCCGACTCCTTTCTACCTCACATGTGGACACACACTTTACTCAGCCTTACTTAATTCAGGAATAAATTGTTCAGGAAAGAAAAAAAAAGATGGGAAAAGAAGAGAGCTATATGGACTTTAAACCTTAGTTTAAAGAAAAGGGACTTGATGATTCATTATTTGACTTTCAACAAGCTTTTTCTAAGTGCCTACTATTTCCCAAATTTCATGTAGAGAGTTTCATATATTACCCCTGATAATATGGGAGAGAAGCTAAACATCCCGGTAATGGTACTCCAAAGTAAGAAACACTTACTATAAGATAAATATATATTTATTTATATAAATATAAATATATAGGCATGGGGTCACTCAAGATCGGCACCTACCTCTCCAGGAATCAGAGACAGAGTCCTTAGAGGCTACTTCTTGTGCAGGAGGAAAAAAAAAGCTACCACAGCAGGCCTGAGACTGCTATCTTTAGAAGGACCTGCCTGAACTATTGGCCCTTGGATGTCATCTAGAAACGTGGCCCCCCAGTCAGTAGTTAACTGATGAAAGTTCACACAATATGTGCTGTGCAAATAATATACTTTATGCTAAACACCTTTTTCTTCTCAAAGCCCGTGTTCATACATGCAAGGCAGAGGGTCCCTGCATAACCAGTCCCCAGCTAGATCTTTAATGTGCTTCCCTGGGCAGAAACGCTATTTACATGGTGCTGCATTTCATTACTGGAGGAAAAGGCCTCTCTATGGGATGCTGCATGGGATGAAGAGAGCATAAGAAAACCACCACATGAATCCCTCCAGACTCTGTGCCTTTTTTGCATATGATCCAACCATGTATCTTTACTCCAGCACTGTACTAAATCTTCGTGGTAAGTACACCTGTGTGCTGATTCCTGTGAGTCTTTCCAGCCAACCTCTGGAAGTGGGAGTGTCCTGGGGGCACCACACACATTCCTGGACTGGTTTTTGTTTTTGATTTTTAAGATTTATTTATTTATTTGACAGAGAGAGACACGGCGAGAGAGGGAACACAAGCAGGGTGAATGGGAGCCTCAATGTGGGGCTCGATCCCAGGACCCTGGGATCATGACTTGAGCCAAAGGCTGATGCTTAATGACTGAGCCTCTCAGGTACCCCCCTAGACTGAGTTTTAAGTCAAATCCTGTTAAGTGAAAATGGCATTCAGGGCATTTCTGGGCAGAAGAAACAGCATAAACAAAACATATAAATGGGAATCAACACGACACTGGGCAGAGGAAGATCCATAACTAATTCATCGTTTCCTCAGCAGTAATTTCAAGGAAAGCCATATCCAAAAATACAAGCAGAGGCAGATCTCAAAAAGTTCTTCTATTAAGTATGACATCTTAATACTTTAGGAAGCATTCAGGATGGGGAAAAAGTAAAATTGAGTGATTCAATGGATATCCTGGACAGAGAAAGAATGATAGATTTCTACCTTTATTCACACTTTTGAGTAAAATTATTTGTGTTATCAGTAAATTACTGATACTCTGGAAAATTATTAACTAATTAGCTATTCAGTATTTTATATTTTCAAAAAATGGAATCACAGAGGTTCTCTTCAACTTAATAACTATTTCCTGCAATAGACTATGATACATTTTTATTCTACTCATAAATTCTGATAAACATCAGAAGAGGCAATAAACTTGGCATTCCTTACTCAGTGATATTAGCATTTTGTTTTATATGTTTTGGGGTGTTTGTCAGTTTTAGAACCACCTTATAAGTTTCAAAATATAATACATCTACAAAATGAAATTTATCACTTATGTATTGTATGCAATATGAAATACTCTGTCAACAACTTAAAATACAGTGTCTGTAAAATACAGTGTCTGTATGGGTGAGGTTGTTAAACATTTGCCTTTGAAAAACAAGGCTGTTCATCTTCATTCTTTGCTAGACCACCTTGGGAAAAAACATCGAGACCAGTATGTTAGCCTTAAATACATTTGTGGTGGGTTTTGCTATTATTATTTTATTTTATTACTACTATTTTTAATTTCAAGAACTTCTCATAGGAGATCATTTCAAAGTGAAGCATTACTTACTCTGCAACTTCACATTAACCATAGAGTATTTCTAGCTTTTAAAACACAAATCTGTCTTTTAACAAATTTTAAGCTATTTACTATAGCTAGATAATAACTTGAATAAAATATAAAAATTTTAATTTTATTTCCCAAATAATTCTTTTTATTCAACATAGCATCTCCACAGATAAGGCAATATTCTCATAGTTTAATAAATTTCAGTTTAGAAAGTATTTAAAATTACTGAATTTTCTTTGAATTTACTGAGCCAGTGATTATTATGACAATAACCAATGAATACTTTTACTATTTTTAGAACATATTTGGATATCTTTGTGGGAGGTTTCTCAGATTCATCTTAGATAATTTTGTATTACAAAACTATAAAATGGCTAATATCATACTCACTGACTTTTTACTCGATAATTTTTCTTACACTGATTTTTATATGTCTCTGCCTATTTAATGTTCCTCCTTGTCAATCACACTTGGAATGAGCTCTGCATCACAATGTAGAGTAAATAATAAAACATGTTTCATAGTTATGGAATTTTTCCCTAAAGCCTTCTGTATTGCTTAGAGCAGATATGCTTTGCTTCAAGTCAATAAGATGGAAAACACATGGCTGCATCTGAAACTCTGGATTGATATTATCTGCAGGGACCTTTTCATCTAGGAGAATACATTAAGAAAAGCACACCTACTTTGCAGCCTATATTATAAATGAAGAAATGAGGACAGTTGCCTTGTAGAAGATAACATAGCACATTTTGAATCAAAATTACATGATATCTGAGAGAACACATGAAAACACATTTTTGAGATATTTTTTTTCCCAAATTTATTTTAATTTTTCAGTGTTACAAGATTGATTGTTCATGCACCACACCCAGTCATTTTTGAGATATTTAAATCAATTCCTATATCTTAGGTTCTAGTAAAAAAATAAATGAACCAAATGCAGACTACTAAGTCAAAACTTGGTATTTAAAACTTAGCAATCCTGGGGAGGGTCAACATAAGTAATATTATTTGAAATGAAACAGGAATTGAATGTGACAAGGAGGTATGAGTTATATTTTGAGATTCTTATAGTTTTAAATGTACAGAAATATTTTTTGCTAATTTTTTATTATACTAACATTTTCATAAATTTAGGTAATGGTTTGACAAATTTCAATTTGCAAACTTCTTTCAAGATTTATTTATTTATTTTAGAGAAAGAAAGAGAGAACACAAGCAGGAGGGGCAGAAGGAGAGGGAGAGAGGCTCTCAAGCAGGGTCTGTACTGAAACCAAGAGTTGGAGGCTTAACTGACTGCACCACCCAGGTGCTCTTCAATTTGAAAACATTTTGATTGCACGTTTTTCAAAACCATGTATTATCTTTTATGTTTATATATCTTATTATACATTCATTACTACCTTATGTATTGAATATTATGGGCCAAGCTCTATACTAAGAGCCAAAAATACAGAAAACAACCACAGGAAGTGCCAATGTCACATTATAAGTAAATGCTCTAGAATGCAAGATGTATCTCTTATTAATGCTTTATTTACTTTTGTTCTGGTCACCATTGCTTTTTAACAAACCACCTCAATACTGCTAGGCCTCAAACAACAATAATCACTTCATTCTGCTCATCATCTGTTCTGTGGTTAAGGCTTGGCAAGGAAGGCTCATCGCTAAGCCATGTGACAGAAACTCACATGGTTGACAGCTGGTGCTAGTTGTTGGATGGAGGCTTAAGACAGAACTGAGGGCTGTGGCCTCAGTTCCCTTCTATGTAGACCTCTCCATGTGGTCTTCCTCATGGCATGATAGCTGGGTTCCAAAGGAAGGCACTGATAGTGAGAGCAAGGCAGCTCTCCCACTTATAACCACAATCTCCACATCGTGCCACTTCCAAGTCCTTATTGCCTCAAGAGGCTCACTCAAGGTCAAGAAGAGTGGACATAGATACTCCACCCTTTGGTGGAGGAAAGGCAGGATTCTAGAAGATCATGTGGGCCCTGAATTAAAAAAAATAATAATAAAGTTCTCCAGACGCCTGGGTGGTTCAGTCGGTTAAGCATTTGCCTTTGGCTATGGTCATGATCCCAGCACCCTGGGATCGAGGCACCCTGTCAGGCTTCCTGTCAGACTCCCTGCCCAGCAGGAAGTCTTTTTCTCCCTCTCCTTCTGCCACTCCCCCAGCTTATGCACACTCACGCTCTCTCTCTCTCTCTCTCTCTTTCTCTCCCAAATAAAGAAAATCTTTAAAAAAATAAAGGTCTTACATTATAATAGCCTTTATAATCAAGTAGTTACAATAATGTGTCAGGACTCCATACTCAAAGCCTTATTAATAAACTATGGTACCATTAGGTATATACTTCCATTCTAGTGTTCTATTTTAGTCCTTGAAATGATGTTATTTAAATGTAACACTCTATATAACCAATAATTTGGTTTTAGTAGCAATGATAACTTGAATCAGTTAAGTTGAAAGTTAGATATTGTGATAAAACTCTTCACAATCAAAATTACAATAAAATAATTATGAAACACTATACATGAAGATTTTGAGAACAAGAGTGAATTCTCAGATTTGTGGATGGGATTTAAAGCTATGTTTATGTTTTGTATATAGACTTGAGTAAAGATGAATATACACAAAAATCATAGATCAGGTATTCTGTGTTATATTGTACCATAGATACAACTTGGCAGCTTCTTATCACTTGGAAACATTATGAAATTAGGGTTGAGTATGAATAAATCATTCTTCTTTTCAACATATTTATTAAGCACTTATGATAAAAGATCTGTCACAGATTATCAAACATGGCAGGATCCCCACCCTCAAGGATCCTTTAAGATAGTAAATGTAGCGAAGAAAATAAAAGCTAGAACAGAAGGTATAAGCAATATGTAACATGGGAGCAGAGAAGGAGAATAAGTCAATTCTGACCTAGGTGGAATGATGAAGAGAATCATAGTGATGTATTAGATGTGTGACTGATCCTAACAAGAGGAGTCATTTTGGATAATGAGGTAGAAAGCTTGGATGGGGGAAGAGGGGGAATGGGACTTCTTCCCAAAGTAAGTGTGACTGTTGGCTTTATGAGAAAGTTTAATTCAATAGGGTAATATAAGAATTTGAATTGAAATACTTGTAACAATCTCTGTGTTGAGTCAGTAAAAAGCTTACTAGCCCCTTTGTAAGTAAAGTATTTTTAAAAAGGTATAAAGTTACTCTCACATCTGTCCATTCCTTTCACTCCTATTTCTTTATCTATAAACTCTTTTCCATGTGGTTAATGGCCAAAATCTTCTAACTAGCCACCTACAACAGTTTCTCTTTCTACCCAGGCACAGCACTATATTGGAAATTAAAAATTACAAAAAAAAAAAAAGAAAGAAAGAAAGAAAGAAAGAAAGAAAAGAAAGAAAGAAAGAAAGAAAGAAAGATTTACTTCACTCCTCTTCTGAATTCTTGAAGAGCTCATCATTATCTGGAGCACAAAGTTACAATGCTCTCTGCAATGGTTCCATTTCATTTCCTGCAATCTGAACATCCCCCCCATTCCCCAAATCCCCCAAATGATTACCAACATACACATATGGTAACACAGCCGTGTCAGAATACGTGAAAATTTCCAGATTTTCTTTTTATGTCTTTGTACATGTTGTCTCTGTATCTCTGATTTATTATATAGTTTTAAAGGTTTTATTTATTTGACACAGAGAGAGTGCTCAAGTAGGTGGAGCAGACAGAGGGAGAGGGAGAAACAGGCTCCCCACTGAGCAAAGAGCCAAATGCAGAACTTGATCCCAGGACCCTGGGATCATGACCTGAGCCCAAGGCAGATGCTTAATCGATTGAGTTGCCAAGGCACTACTGTATCCACTAATTTAAAGGCTATTTCTCCCCTTCTCTATCTGGAAACTTCTCACTCAAATATACCCTACACTTTAAAATTTTTCTTCAACACCGTAAGTTGCATGCTTCCTCCGCTTTATTCCCGTGGAACTTACATCTGTATAATAATATCTATCATGTTTGAAATTCTTCAAGGATGGAACGGTTTCCATTATCTTCATATCTCACTTGATAAATAAACCCACAGTAGGTGCTATCTTTGGGCCTTAAATACAGTGCCCTTTACTTCTCCGCTGCACATTACTTCTTGAGAAAAGGAAACCATGAGAAGCATTCACCAAGTGACTACACATAATTTCAAACAAGGAAAGTTATGAAAGGTAATAAAATACCATCTTAAAAGAACTTTGACTCTATCCATCATTTTAGAGGCATGTTTATAGGCGTAGATATTAATGAGAGATTGCAGAATTGATTGAAGGAACTAAATAGCACTGGAAAAATATTTACCAGTATAAATTTAAAGCTAACACTGCTTGTGTATGGATTTCTGCTATATAATTAGCCATATTACTTTGGCATTGGTATTTAGGATGGTAAACAGCAATGCTATACTTTTCCAAATTTATCAGACTGTATGCACCTCTCTTTCCTCAATACATCAGTGGCATTACTCTTATAAATGAATAGAATACTGTTAGTAGACTGCCACTTTTAGTTAAGAAATGTATTTTATGAAAGGAAATATAATTTGACTTCAAGTCACAAGCTGCAAAGTGTCTAGACTCTACCCAGATCTATTCCTCTCATCAATCTCAGTTTACAAAACATGCTCATCATTGAATTTTTATGCCTAGGCCAACTTTTATAATCTTTAGAAGGATTACATTAAGCTGTTAAGCCTATTCGTATGTATAGTCAATAGGGATATCTCCATCTATGTGCAAGCTTATACTGATTTGAACAAAATAAAAAAATCTGCAGACAATTTACAACACCCAAAACAGTAATGTTAGAGTCTGAATAACTGAACAAATGGATATTTTACGAGTCATAAATGTAGATTTGAAAAAAAAATATGCCAAGAAAATCAGGATTAATGGTCAATTTATCAGAGATTTTTGAATTGGATGTATAAAGATACAGCAGATTATAAGCCACCCAGTCCAACAAGGTCACTTTAATGTGTGTATCATTAAGTTGGGCATCACAAATAAATTGTCTGGTTACATATGAAAGAGTGAAGGTAGCCAGCACTATATACCATGTGGTTCTCACTTTTACAGGATTAAAAACTGGTTATATTCTGCTTTCATTCCTGAATCATTTTCTGATAGAGTATCAGTAAAACTTAACTGAATTTTGACTTTTACAATAATGTGGAAATACACCGAATACGAGCAAACATGAGCATTAAAAAACACTATGGTGACTTTAAATTGGTGGAAATAAGGTAAAAGTTAGTTTTCTATTGGAAATTGCATAATAATTATATGACTTGTCCAGTCTAGACTCTGTTGCCATAGTTACTGCTTCAGGATTAATTCTATGCTATGGACTCAGCAAAGGGAATAATTTCTGGGAACAGAAAGAAGGAGGGGCAAATATTTGGAATTTGTAATTCAAATTGAAACTTCTATTTCTGATAGAATTTCTTTATAAATCTATATAAATGCCCTTGAAAATATATTTCAAGTTGGATAGAATATAATCATAGGTCATTTACGGAGTTCTAAGCATTTCTATTTTTTAAAATGTTCAAACAAATAGTTTTCATTTGAAATACAGTATACTGCATGAATAGTTTAAACAAAGTATATCTTCTAAGTACAAACTTTACTATCATCAAATTTATTTCCAGAAGAAATATGACAGCAGGAATATGGATACATGTACACAGGTTTTTTCCTCCACTAAGTTTGAGGTGTCCATTGTGAGCAATCTTGGAACCTTGGTAGAGGGAAAGATTGCTTGTGAACGTGCCTCAGACCAGCTCTTCAGGGTTCGCCAAGGTGAAGCCACACCACAGAATATAAAAAGATGTGGTAATCTGGAGAAGATTGGTTGATTTCATTTAAGATAATATGCAAAAAAACCTACTCTTGAAACCAATGTAACACTGAGTGTCAACTCTACTTCAATCAGGGGCACCTGGCTCAGTAGGTTGAGTGTCAGACTCTTGGTTTAGGCTCAGGTCATGATCTCAGATTATGTTCTGAGGGCTGTGGGACTGAGACCTGTGTCAGGCTATGCTCTCAGTGCAGTCTGCTTGGGATTCTTTCTCTCCTTCTTCCTCTGTCCCTCCCTGCATGTGCTCTCTCCCTCTCTCTAAAAGAAATATATACAATCTTTTTAAAAAAATCCCCTGAAACCTTTTTGAAATAAAGTTAATTCTGTCTGACTTACATATAATACAATGTCCCCATTTAAGTATGTAAGTAGTATATATTTTAATGAATAGCCACAATCAAACTGAAGTATCGGCATCAACCAAAACTCTTCCCCATGTCCCTTCCCAGTCAATTCGATTCCCTGCAGTCAATTCCAGGCAATCAGTATTTGTTTGTTTGCAATCATAGGATATATCTCTATGTCTGAATAAAAGTTCTAGAAAGATTTGTTTACAAGTCTTTTTAAGACATATACTTTTATTGCCTTGGGTAAATATCTAGGATTGATATTACTAGGTCTTATTATATATGTATTTAGTTATTTAACATAATGCTAACAAAGTTTTAGAAGGTGATTGTAGAATTTATATTACCCTTTGCAAGGAATGAGAGTTCCACTCACTCCATAATCTCACCAATAGTTGGTATGGTCAATCTTTACAAATTTAGCTATTTTAGTAGCATGTATGTAGCAGTATCTAATTACAGATTTAATTTGCATTTCCTTGATAATATATGATGTTGAGTGTTTTCATGTACATTTTGTTCACTTATATAACTTTTTTTGTGAGCCATCTGTTTAAATCTCTTGGTTATTTTGTATTAGGTTATCCACTTAGTTTTGAGTCATAATGTTTTAAAAAATATTCATCATACAAATTCAAACTTTGGTACATGCATTGTGAATACCTTCTCTTAGTCTATGGCTTGTTTTTACATTTTCCTTATAGAGTCTTTTGAAGAGTCTAAGTTTGTCATTTTGATGAAATTCAATCCATCAACTTTTTCTCATGTTCATGCTTTTTAGATCCTAAGAAACTGTGCCTATCCAAAAGCCTTGTAGTTTTTCTCCTATATTTTGTCCTAAAGTTTTACTTTAGGTTAGTTTTACCTTTTAAATTTAGGTGACTCATTTTGAGTCAATGAGTATGTATAACATCAGCTAAGGGTCAATGTTGTTTTTCCCCCCATATGAATATGTGTTTTTTCCCCCCCAGGACCATTTTATTGAAAAGACTTTTTTCTCTCACTGAAGCACCTTCTTAACTCTTAAAAATTAATTGACCATACATATGCAGGTATATCTCTACATTCTGTATTCTGCTCTACTCATCCATAGCTGTATCTAACACCAATACTTTTTTGGACTACAGTAGTTTTTTTTTTCTCCTCCCCAAATATGTTTATTTTAATTTTTCAGTGTTACAAGATTGATTTTCATGCACCACACCCAGTGCTCCATGCAATACGTGTCCTTCTCAATACCCACCACCAGGCTCACCCACTCCCCCCTCCCCTCCAAACCCCTCAGTTTGTTGCTCAGAGTCCACAGTCTCTCCTGGTTCATCACCCCCTCCGATTTCCCCCCATTCACCCTTCCCTTCCTTCTCACAATGCCTTCCGTGATTTTCTTTATACTCCACACGTGAGACCATAAGATAATT
>CM052806.1:66285286-66344125 GCA_028533885.1 Nasua narica | reverse complement strand
CTTTGGAAAACAGTATGGAGATTCCTCAGGAAATTAAATATACAGCTACCCTATGACCCTGCAATTGCACTACTCGGTGTTTACCCCAAAGAAGCAGATGCAGTACAAAGAAGGGCCACATGGACCCCAATGTTCATAGCCGCAATGGCCACAATAGCCAAACTGTGGAAAGAACCAAAATGCCCTTCAACAGATGAGTAGATAAGGAAGATGTGGTACATCTATATAATAGAATATTATGCCTCCATCAGAAAGGATGAATATCCAACTCTTGTATCAACATGGACTACAGTAGTTTTATGATAGGTGACTTTATAAGTTTCAAAAGCAGGTAGTCTAAGTCCTCCTACTGTGTTCATCTTTTCAAAATTGTTTTGCCTATGCCAGGGCTGTTGTATATCCATATAAATTGCAGAATCATCTTCTTAATTTCTATATAAAAAGCCTATGGATGTTTTATTGGAACTGCAATAAATTCATAGATTGGTTGGTGATAATTATCAATTTTTGATGAGTAAAGATAGTATAGCTCCCTATTTATTTAGTTCTTTAAATTTACTCAGCAGTGTTTTGTAATTTGCAGAGCATTTTGTGAATTCATACCTAATTACTTTATATTTTTGAATGCTATTATAAAGTGTTTTTTAAAATTTTCCATTTCCAACTGTTCCTACCTAGGATACAGAAAGGCAATCAAATGGGTATTGACCTTGTATCATGTAAACTTATTGACTAACCTAGTAGCTTTTTTGTAGCTTGTTTGCTTGCTTTCTTTTTTTAATGCACATGCCACAGTTTACATATAAAAATAACTTTAATTCTTTCCAATTTGTAAATTTTTACTTATTTTCAATGATCTGAGTCTCAAACACAATGTTTAATTGAAGTGATGAAAATGGGCATTCTTACCATATTGTTGATCTTAGAGAAAAAGCATTCAGTCTTCTACCCTTATGTATGAGGTTAGTAGTATATATTTTTCTACATTTCCATTACCAGGTTGAGGAAATTCCCTTTTATTATTAATATGTTAAGTATATTTATCATGAATGGGTATTCAATTTGTGAGAGTATTGTTCTGCAGCTTTCGAAATAATAAGATTTTTTTCTTCTTTATACTGATAATATGATGAAATTCACTCTGATTTTTTAATATGAAACCAACAGGCCATACCAAAATAAACTTGGTCATTGTTTTCCTTTTTACATAATGCTAGATTAGACTTGCTAATATTTTAATAAAGATTTATGCATCACGACCATAAAAGACATTGGTCTTTAGTTTTCTTATAACTGTCTGGATTACCATTATCAAGATAATGCTGGCCTCATAAAATGAGGTCCCTCTTTGTTTGTTTCCTATAAGAGTTGTATAAATAGATGAGGAAACAAATGAAGAGAGAGATGAAGATAACTTTTCCAAGATTCTACAACTAGTAAGGAAGCGGTAAGGCTGGATTGTAACACCAGGCAGTCTGACTCCAGAACCGATACTCTAAATCGTATTCTACCCTAAACCTTAAGAAAGCTAGAAATACAATTCCATGCAAGTTCAGAAAAGACAAGTTGCCTTCTATGCTGACCTTAGAAGCAAAGGTCAAGCTTGCCAGAGACAATTATGAAAGAATAGAGGCAGGGGGAATTGTCCATTTGTTATCTTACTGACATATAACTTGGGAGCTGAAAAGAAACTTAGTCGTTATCTAGTGCAAGACACTCTTTTAAATTAAGAACATGGGACATAGGAATGATAATTGATTCTAAAAAGGTCACACAGCTAATTAGAGAGAAGTCTGGGAATAGACATTGGTTTCTTGACTTCTGGTTCAGAGCTCTTTTTACAAAACCTCCTACTTTGCATACATACTGAACAGATTGTTCTATTATGTGCTATTTGCTCAAGCCTTTCTTTTTCAACAGGGCTATTCATCATTCTGAGGGCAGGGGCTACAGCATATAGAGCCTAGTTCCGAGAACAAAGATAAATGATACCTATCAAAAACACAAGGGATATTACCTTGTAGTGTATTTTTTTAAACACATATGGTACATTCGTTTAAATTAATGAAATGTAATAAATTTTTAATAATATTTTAGTAAGTACACAGTAAGTGCTGCTATCTATCTCAGGTGATGGAAATCAAATATGAACTGTCAAAAGATAATTAAATACACAATTGATTAAACATATCATCCCTCCTCATTATTTGATGAGTTCACTTGGAATGTCCTCCCCTATAATATCAATACCCACTTCAAATGCTTCCTCCTCTGAGAAGCCTTCCTTAACTCCCCTCTTCTATTCACTTTGCCCCCACCTCTATTACACCACTTAGCATACCACATCACAACGACTTGGAAGATAGGGAGGTCACATTCTAATTTCCTTATTCAGATTTTTATCCTCATCCAAACCAAATCCAACCAAACTCCAATACAGTAACTAACACACAGCAGGAACTGAATAAACTAGTCAATGTGGAATAAATAATAATAGGCTTTCACCTTAAAGATATATAGGCTTAATAATCAACTTGAAAAAGTGTTTCTCACAGTCCATATGAATTAAATCAATGATATAGTAATAATAAAACACTATTATTCACTTGGTTCGTGTATCTCCACATTCAGATATCAATAAACTGTGATGTTTACATAGATTAAATAATAAACTGGTTTTACCTTAATTTGAGTTTGAAACATTTCCAACATTCACTTCTGAATTGATCAGTAGTTGTACAACATCTCTCATTTGGATAACACAACATAAATTTATTGAATGGCCTCACACTTACTGACCTGGGATTTCAATGACATGCAGATGACCCAGAATAGGGTTACAAGAAAGCAAAGAAAGCAAAAATCCTGGGAGACAATTTAAAGGAAGAAAGAGTAAGATTGATCAGCATATGACATGAAGCAAAAAGATGAAGGAGACAGGAAAAAGTCTACTGTCTAACCTCGGCAATCAGAAGAATGCTGGTTTCTTAAAGGAAAATTGAGGAATAGGGAAAAAATACATATCCTGGGGAGGAAAGGAAGGGAGATTTTATGTATGGACAGGTTTATTTATTTATTTTTTTAAAAAAAAAAAGATCTAATTTTTTTGACAGAGAAACACAGCGAGAGAGGGGACACAAGCAGAGGGAATGGTAGCAGGAGAAGTAGGCTTCTCGCCAAGCAGGGAGCCCCATGTGGGGCCCAACCCCAGGACCCTGGGATCATGACTGAGCTGAAGGCAATGCTTAATGACTGAGTCACCCTGGACAGGTTTATTTTTTAAAAGAAGCAAGGAAAAAATGGCAATGAAATTTTTTTAAGCCCTAAAACTAAAAGAAATGTTACCAAACAGAAAGGTTGTAAATACTCAGTGCCTAACAAAGCAGATAAAACAAACTGACAAAGACACATTGTTACAAAATTTAAGAAAACATGAAATCAAGGGGAAATTACACAAGTTACCAGAGAGAAAGTGAAAACACAGAGCACAGACACAAAGTATCAATGAAGTTCAGCTTCAGACTTCTGGACAACACTAGCATTTAGAAGGCAGTAAAAGAACTGTCCTTAAAATCCATAAGGATAAGTTCTTCCCGACTAGAATTCTATTTCAGCCATGTGTGAAGTTCAGATATGTGAAAGAAGGATCTAAAAGACCCTAACTGAAGAGGGGCAAGAAAAAGACATGCAGTGTTGGTAAACGGAGATTCCAGAATGTCACTATGCATCTGTAGCAGATGACATGCAGGCCTGGACCTGGAGCAGGTCAGAGGGCTCAGGGAAGGCTACCCCAGGAAGATAAAATCTATGAAATTGACATGCTTTTGAATGCCTTGATAGATATTTTAAAAAGAGCAAGCAGTTTGGGGTTAAAAGAATATAACTGCGTAGAAAACAACTCAAAAACGACAGTTTTGAACTCTAGGGAAAACAAAGAATTTTTTAGGATAAAGTAAAAAATAATTTTAGAGCTATGAACTGGCTTATATCATATTAATTATGTGAACACTGGATATTGATTTAAGCATATTACAATGTAACAATATTCAATAGATGAGAAGATGAAAAGAAGGCTTATGTGGTGCTACCTGGTAAATTACAAATTGACCTTTCTGTCACCTTTTCTAGTAAGATGTCAATAGAAAATATCTGTTTCTGGACTGAATTGTGTCTCTTCAAAATTCCTATGTTGGAATTTTAATCTCTGGTACCTTAGAATGCAGCTACTTAAGACAGGGCTTTTAGAGAGGCAATTAGGTAGAATGAGGTAATATGGTGGACCTTAATCCAATATGACAACTGGTCCATAGGATAAAAGGAGATGAGGATACAGACACATGCAGACTGAGAGATAGCCATGTGACGACACGGCGAGAAGATGGTCATGTACAGGCCACGGAGGGAAACCCCGAAAGAAATCAAACCTGACAACACCTGGATTTGTAGCCTTCAGAACTTGGGAAAATGAATTTCTGTTGAAGAAAAAAGAATGAGAAAACCGGAGAGTAGAGGTGGAAACTATTTTTTCCACAACAAACTTATATAACTGACTTATTAAACAGAAACATGAATAATTTTGACAATAATTACAACTGAATCTTAAAAATATTAACTTTTCTTAACTGGTTAAATAAATGTAACATGTAAAGCAAATCTTTTTTCCCTCCAGATACACATTGCATCTTTCTCTGGCTCTCTGCCCCGACAGACTGAACTTATAGAATATATCTATAAGCGTCCATGCCTTCTAGATCAGATTGGAGTTTGAAAATGGGCAACCGCTCCAAGAAGACAAGAGGGATGGAAGTGAGTGAGATCAGGGTATTTAATCTGGCTGTGCTTCTGCTAGGATGCCTTGGGGTGGCTCTGCCTCTCAGTTGAAGATTACTGTTCCCAAGGCTCTGGATTCTCTAGGGCTCCTTCCTCCCAGATTCCAGTGAGTAGTCTTTCTCCTCTTCCCTCTGAGTTCCAGCTCAGTAACTCCGGGCTACTCCTCCCAGTCTTTGCAAACGGCCTCTATAAACACAGTCCTTGAAGTATATGCTATTTTGAGGGTGCTAGCAGATTTCTGTTGAGAATCTGACTGGTATGGTAAAATATGATTAAATATATTAGACATTAAAACAACCTTCTGATTTCATGGCTTAATATGGGCAGTGACTTCAAATCTACCTTGGGGACGCCTAAGTGGCTCAGTGGGTTAGGCATCTGCTTTTGGCTCAGGTCATGAACCCAGGGTCCTGGAATCAAGTCCCACATTGGGCTCCTTCCTTAGTGAGAAGCCTGCTTCTCCCTCTCCCCCTGCTTGTCCTCTCCCTCAATGACAAATAAATAAATAAATAAAATCTTTTTAAAAAGCTATTTTGTACTTTAATGTGATTATTCAAATAACAAACACTACTTATTAGTATATCAAGATTTTTAACTATACAATGAACAAAGAAACTAATAATTAACTTCATGTAAGTAGTGAGGTGAAGCAAGGAATGATCCAGCACCTTGATGCAGCTACTACAAAGTATCATTGCAGAAAAGCAGATTATATGATTATTATGTATCATATCCAATGCATTATCTATCTTCTATCTATCGATCAACCTACCTACCTATCTCAATTGTTCTAAAATCAAAGGGAAAAGCTTTGTCTTTAATGTAATCACTTGGGTAGAATATAAAATAAAGGTATAAACTAAGTGGCTAAGCAATACATCGCCTGATTTAAGTCCTTATTTCTTATTATATACCATGGTGTTGCTTTTAACTTCTTGTTGATTGAGAAAAAGGGTGACAAATATTCATTTCCACTTCATTGGTAAACTAACATAGGAAGATTGGGAGGAGACTGAAAGAAGCGATATCAAGCCTTGGAAGCAATTTCTGCTTACATTTGACCTAGTGCACTAGCTTGTGTGTACTTTGTAAATCCAAATGAACCCTTTTTTCTTCAAGTAAATTTTATTCCCTAGAGAACAACTTTGCTAGCATTCATTTATGAGAAATAGTATTTACTTCAATTCACTTAGAGATTATTGAAATAATGCTCAACAAAGAAATCCCATTTCCAAAAATGCCTTTAAAATGTTTCAAATCAGTACACAGGAGGTTGTGGTAGAGCTTTACAGCTTTATATTATTTAACTCGGGTTATTTATTTTTTTGCATTCTTCCTTGCTTATTTTTCCTTATTTTTGTCTTTTTTAAAATAAAGATTTTATTAATTTATTTGAGAGAGAGAGAGAAAGAGAGAGAGAGAGAGAGTGAGAAAAGGAGTACAAACAGGGGGAGTGGAAGAGGGAGAAGCAAGCTTCCTGCGGAGTAGAGAGCCTGATGCGGGACCTGATCCCAGGACCCTGGGATCATGACTTGAGCTGAAGGCAGACCCTTAATGATTGAGCCACCCAGGCGCCCCTGTTTTTGTCTTAATATAGCTCTTGTTTTCAGATTGTAAAGTTATAAAATTCTTTAAAAGATATGGAAAAGTAAAAAAAGGAAATACAATACACCTCAAATTTTATCATACCGTAGTTAATATCCAGTGATTATGTATTTATAAACAAGGCCATGCTATGCATTTTATTTATATTTTGATTTTTACACACTTTTATATAGTGATACTTTTGCCATTGTGTACTTTAAAAAGTGATATGAAAAATTTATTCATTTTTAATAGTAGCAGAGATAAAACTTATTCATGAATTATATGCACATACTGTGATTACTGATCAAAACTTGACTACTTTTTTCAATCTCAATACTTAATTTGGAAGGGAAGGTAATGGGTTGAGGATGGATGAGTGGTAGTGCTGGTAGGTGATGTCTGAGATCAAGACCAATCCAGTTAGATGTGGATAGCTCACTGGATTAAACATCAAGCATCATGCCTTATAGACCAGATACTACCACTTACTGACTACAAATCAGGTAACTTAAGCAACAACAACAAAAAATTTAAATAGTTGCATGCTCATGCATACATATTTTGTATAACTAATTCCCTAAAGATGGATTTCAGTTTGTTAATATTTTTGAAAAATGTGAACATTATTGTATATAAATGAGGCCCTAAAGTGTACTCCTCACCACCTCTTCCTAAGAGACTATTAATTTCTGCTGTTCTTCCTGTTTGTTCAGCGCTTTGATCTAGGTGCAAATATGGAATGGTGGTGATTCTCAGTGGAAAGAAAAATGGTGAGTCAATGAGATCAAGGTGGAAATTCTTAGTCTTCTTCCTAGGTGTTTCAACATTGGGGATTTATTTAATTCTTAAAATAATGATGCAAGCTTTCGATGAGATTACATATAGGTTTTTCACTCTTTCTCCCATGCATCATTCCTGGACATATATATTCTACCCCTTGAGGACACAACATGTTAAAAGCTGCTGGGAGGTGTGGGTAAGACCACTGGATTCAATGGTCATGTGCCTTCTACTGCACGCCTTTGCTATAAAGTGGTTTCTTAGTCCAAAGCAATGTTATCCTGGGTCTGTCAGAGAACTGAATGCCTTTTTTAAGTTTTTAAATAGTGGGGCAGAAAAGGCAAACATATACTCTAAATACGTATTCTTTCTGTTCAAAATTAACTATTGGCTTTTTCAGGGTGGAGCCAGTCGAATGTCATCAATGTGCCACCAAGTGGCTGATATGTTTCCTTTAGGTAGAATGCTGCATCAGGAGTTAAATGTTGGTCTTGTGCTGAAAAGCTGTATGTTTAGCAACAATAGTAGCTAAATCAGCTTCGTTGAGTGGGAACTTATGTAGTTAGCCCTATGCATATCTTCCATCCTTACTACCACTGAGTCTTTTGCCAATCTATTATGCCTGCTCTGGAGTTAGACAGTGACAAAATCCAGCTGATCCAAGTCAGAACTACTGGTTAAGTAATTCTGTCTTCTTGGCTTTTTAATGCACCTTCTGTAGTGGATACTTTTTGGGGAGGGTTAATAAGAAATACAAAGATCCTCACCCTTAGTGCCCATTTAAATAATGCTATCACCATGCCTTTTCCATGTACTTTCTTACCCATGATCTTCAGATTTTTCTCTTCCCAGGCCTGGACCAATCAGCCAAGCCACTTGTCCCTACATGTGTTCTTAAATCTTCTTACCTTGTGCACGTCTCTTTCTACACAAAGCAATGACTGAGCAAAACACCTGAAGCTTTGCTGAGAGAATTTCCCTTATTGCTGTCTTCAGTGGGACAGAAGTACAGCAGTAGACATTCTGCATTCACAGAGACAATCTGTCTCTGAACAAAGCTTGCCCTTTTTCCTCCTCTGTTACCTGGTGATGTTAAGCCTGTATACCACTCCAAGTGGCCAGAGGTGAAAGGCAGAGAAAGGCATTTGTGAAACTGGTAAATGCAGCAGTGACCTAGGCCACATGCTTTTGATGTGCTATTGCAAGTTTACTCCTTCTAAGTACCTGGTATCTCCTTCCGTCACTGAGATCAGGGTCAGAAAATAGGCTCAGATCCACAAACTTGGTGAAGAACCATGACTGTGAGACAGTGGGCTTCCATTTCCTGATGATTCTCTCCCTTTCCTCTCCTTTCTCCTTTGTGTTCCCCTCCTCTTCCTCTCCTCCTCTTCTTCTCACTCTCTCACTCTCTCCCTCCACTCCTTCTCATCCCTTGATGGTGCAAACTGAACAATGAGCTCACTGGCTATCCAACTTTCTTGACCCTAGAGATGCTGTGTTGTAATAAACACATCCATACCTCTTTGCAATCAGGCTTTCTTGGCTTTCATGCTAACCTTGTCTCTTGTTAGGATTATTGTAATTCTATTTGCTTCTGATAAATGTTTCCCTTTGGTCTCTCTTATGAGGGTAGGGGAGTATGCAATCCCCATTGCTATCAGTGAGCTTAATTCTACAACAGTATCTATTACCATCAGCCCCTCTTACAGAGGGCAGCAACCACTGAGGTTTATAGTAAAATTAGTGTTTCTCTCATTAGTGCATTCTGTACCATTTTGGGGTGTTCTTCACTCAGGTCCTTCTGCAGAACATAGGTAGCTAGCCGATTTTTCAGCTTTACATAGTAAATCTATTCTAATCTACTTCTCTGAGTCTTTTGATCTTTTTCTCTCAGCATCTGCCATGGGCATTTCTATTTAACACAGCATGGGCCATTACTTTCTCCATATTTCCAAGAGCAGCAAGTTAATATTGTTTCCTGAGATCTTTGCCAGAGTGTTATATCCTATATTATAAGAGAATGCCCAGAACTTCCCCGAGCATGTTGTGACTTGGCTTTAGTACTGGTGGCTGGCAATGAGGGAAGGTAGGGGTTGATCCTAAAGGGTATACATGTTGCCCTGAAAGGCAAAAGTTTCTGCTATAGCTTTAAGAAAGAAGGTAGCTCTCCCCTCCAATAGTAAGGAGTGGGCCACTTCTGCAGGCCCACAGAGTTCAGTGGAGTCTGGGGTTTCAAGGTTTTTGAGTGAGGTGAAACAGATATCCTCAAGGAGGTCTCAATACCGAACTCTTTCCCAAGTATGCTTTGGCACAGCACATTGGGAACATGTAGAGGAAGCTAAGAATTAACCTTCTGTCACTGTTGCTACTCATATAATCAGGTCCTGGTACAATTCATTAGAGTTCTCTTTCTTCTCTCCTCTGGAAATCTACTACTCTTTCTAATTAAGTCGCAGACTTCTTCCTTAGGTTTTTCTGCCCTCTGGCTGTAGGAGATGAGTCTCTTTTTATGCTGCCAAGGAAGACTTCTTCCTTGCACACTTACTTTCATTCAGTGATTAATGACCTTCTACTTTTAAATGTCTTTCTCCAGTACATAAATGGCACCTAGCAAGAGTTATCAGAATACAATTGTTCTTATAATTTGCACTTCCAAGGAACTTTAAAAAATATGATACCTACAGTGCTTATTTATCTTATTTCAAAGATATTCATGTCGGCGAAATTTCACAGTTGCATTGCAATAGCCTGCAACCAATGGGGTCTTATTTTGCACCTGGGTGGTATCTGGTCCACTTCCAAAATCCTGTTTTAGAGTCTGCTTCCTTGGGCCATTGCTGGTAACAACAGTTTTATGGTCTTTTGCTTGGGAAAGAGATTATGAGGCAGAGATTTTTTATGCTGAAAATTTATAAGGGACTTCCCTCAGGGTCAACATCTGTGGAAGACTAAAGGAAGGGAAACTGGGAAGAAGGAAAAACTGAACTATGTCGTAGTTGTACCAAAGGTCTCAATCAATCCAGTGGAGATTCTAGAGATGGGATAATGCTTCAAAATTGCTCCAGCATAAGGCAAGGGCACCAGGTGTTTATATCCCAATATCAACCATTCATTGAATGCATGCTGACCTCCATGAAGATGTGACCACAGATAGGATACTCTTTTCAGCTAAAGACAATTTCCTGAGTGGGAATCAGCAAAGAGACATCAGTAGCCAACACTCCCAGCAGCTGTGGAAAGGTGTGCCTCAGTCTAGAAGGGGAATCTAGGTGGCACACGCCACCACTCCAGTAAATATACATCTATTTTTTTTTAAGATTTTATTTATTTATTTGAGAGACAGAGAAAGTGAGAGAGAGCATGAGAGGAGAGAAGGTTAGAGAAGAAGCAGGCTCCCCATGGAGCTGGGAGCCCGATGTGGGACTCGATCCCGGAACTCAAGGATCATGACCTGAGCCGAAGGCAGTCGCTCAACCAACTGAACCACCCAGGCGCCCAATATACATCTATTTTAAGTCAGATTAGTATCAGTAGATGTTTTACATACTTTGTCAAATATTTCTAGTACATATTGCTAGTATTAGTATAAAATGTCACCAACGACATGTGAATGCACCATTATATATGAATTTATATGTATATGTCTCATAAATTGGATGAGTCTTATATACTTATATTTTTCAAATAGCCTGGAAATATATAGATAATTATGACAAACTGTGGTATTAAGTCATTAGTATTATCTTACAAAAATATGAGTATGGTTCTATTTTTTATTATAATAAAAGCTGATACTGAAAATGAAAAAAAAAGGAAGAAACAACAAAGATATGCTGTATTATTCGTAGTTTTCAGTACAAGAAAAAAAAGGCAGAAATAATTCATGGTAGCCAAAGGGTTTGAAGAGAATAGAATTTTACAAATACTTTGGAGAAAAGGGAGCACAAAATGTGAGGAAGGGGCATTAATAAATAAAGACTGGTAAGTTAATGATGGTTCTGAAGGGTCTGAGCTATTGAGCTCATTTTTAAAAATTCATACTGGAAAGAAAAGAATGGAAAGCGGTGGATTATTTAGCAATAATCAGACATATCTTGGAGAATTTTTGAATGAAAAGAAAATATGGTTTACATAAAAAATTAGTGTTAACTTAAATAAAAAATATTAACTGGTCTTAGGTTTCTCTCTCTCTCTCCCCTCACTCTCTCTCTCTTAGTTTAAATAATTTATAAATTGATAGCCTCTACCTCTCCTCTCCTCATTCATTGTCTCTTGATTTTGATCCTTGGGCTGTTTCTTTTCAACAATGATTTCCACTCCTCTGAACTGGAGGATACACGATTCTCTCTAGACAAGTGACTTCTTTCCTGTGGTACTCAGAACAGCAGCTGACTCATCCATTACAAAAATGTCAGAGATTCTCTCTCTCTCTCTCTCTCTCTCTCTCTCTCTCTCTCCGGGGACCTGGGTTTGTCCAGCCCTGGCACAGCCCTCGGGCAGCAGCTGCAGGCAAATATAACACTATGCTCTCAAGAACTATGACATGATATATATGTAAACAAAATAATCTTGATCTAGTAATTTTCTTTCCGGTAATCTTATCTGTTTGTAAGAGCTCCACATTTTATAAAGTAAATACCATCTCTGTAAGAGTTCAGTCTATTTTCTACTCTGGATTTGAAATTAAAGTAAAACAAAACCTTGCCTGAGGAAAAGGTGAAATAGTCATACTATCTTCAACTAATATTCTCAAGTTCGCAGAATTAAGTTCTTTCAGCTCTCCCTTACATCCAAGGTTAAGATGATCACTGCTTGCTTTAACATATATTACTACTATCTGTGTTGAATCTCAATGAGATACTTTACTGTAAGATCTATTCTTAAGTTATTTTTAATGTATTTTTATTATAAAATATGGCAGGAACAAATTTATTTTCTATTTTTTTTAAGATTTTATTTATTTGACAGAGAGACAGAGCATGTGTGCACGCAGGGAGAGAGGGAGAAGCAGGTTCCCTGCTGAGCAGAAAGTCCAACTCAATCCCAGGACACAAGGATCATGAACTGAGCTGAAGGCAGATGTTTAACTCACTGAGCCACCCAGGCACCCTGGCAGGAACAAATTTAATTCATGATATTTACTCATTCTCACCTGCCCAAGTGCCCATTAGAGTTCTCCTTTGCCAGAGTGAATCCTGGGCCATTGTGATACACATCACAATAAAGAAAAGCCAAAGTTGTGAAGCCAGAAGGACCAATAAAATTTACACTGGAAAGAACAGAGAGCTCTGAAAAGAACAGAGAACATCTAATAGATGTTAGCTACAGGACAAGTGAAGGTGCTAAAGGGTGACTTGTATTCTCCTGAAATTCAGATGTTGAATTCTTAACCCCTAGTACCTCAGAATGTGACCACATTTGGAGATAGGGCCTTTGAGGAGGTCATTGAGATAAAGTGAGATAATGAGGATGGCTCTAATCTCATATGACTGGCTAGAAAGTGGAGATTAGGACACAGATACGTAGAGAGGGAAGACCAAGTAAAGAAAGGTAGTAGACAATCGACAAGCCAGGAAAAAAGGCCTCAGAAGAAACCAACTCTGCCAACACTTGACTGACAGCAGATTTCCAGTCACCAGAACTGGGAGAGGTTAAATATTTGCTAGTTAAGCCGCCTAGTTTGTGGTACTTGTTATGATAGCCCTAGCAAACGAATACACAAAAGAACAGATCCAAGATGTCCTATTAAAGGCTGTGTTCTGGGGGGTAGCTTGGGGTAGTCTAGGAGGAGGAAAGATTAGAACTTTAGAGACAGCTGCCTTGTGGTTTAGATTTTAGGACAGAGTTTACAAATGAAGACTATAAAGCAGTTTGACATGTAGTAGTGATGTGATCCCCCACTGGAACTTTTTTTTCTTTCTTTTTTGGAGAGAGGGTATATAAAAACCATACTTTTAAGTTATTTTAATTTGCTTTTGTATGCTAAATAAATGTTCTCTGAATTGGCAGAGATTTAAAAATCCACCAAGTGCTTGATTTTGTATGTATTATTAACTCTTAGTAGCTAATGAGTGCCCACTATGTGGCAAAGCTTTAAATGTACTACTACCCCTAATCATAACACACACACACAAAATTATCACACACAAAAAATGTTCCTAGGCCAATAGAGGTGAAATGACTTGTCCAAGTTAACCCATAAATTAAATTCAAGAGCTAGAATTTAATCTAGATGAATCTGATCATAGCAATCAAGGTCTTTCTAGATTATACTGCACGGTTTCTCAAAACCCTTAAGTATGTTTTTGAAGCAGCTGGTGGTTACGGTAAACTGTTGTTGCCTTAACCAAAATCTCTTTCTGGTCTGAGATCACCCATCTCTCCCAGTCTCTGTGAGTGGTAGCTGCTAGCAGCTGAGTTCCATTCTTTAGTTTCTTTAGGATTACCGTCAGGGTGTGGGAGACATTTTGCTTCAGGGTTGGATGGCCCTGTGGACAATCCTGTGCTAGAGCTCTCCCCAGGATCAGACTGAGGCTGGATTTTATCTGTATGCACAGGATAGTAGGCTTCTTCCCCTCTCCTATTTTTCTCACTCCCTGATATGTTTTCTCTGAGAAGAGCACCTTAATAACTCACTGGCTCAAGAATCTCCATCCAGGAACTAAGGTTGAGTTAGAGAATCTAAGACAAGGTTGTAGTAACTAGCTAAAGAGCAGTATGATTCAAGTTCATTACAGGTAAATAACAAAAACAAATAAATAAAACCCAACAGTTTTTGACATGTAAGTATGTGTCACATCACAATGAAATGATAAATGAAAAGACATTATTTGGAAAAATTGCTTATTGGGATCCACAATATTATAAAGAAATGAGAAGCATTATTTCTTAGCATAGACCTGTGCAGTTTTTGCCAAAGTACATAGCGTGGTACATAAATTTCACAGGTTTTTATGTGTCAGGACTATTTTTGATGGCAAGTGATAGAATTTCAGTTCAAATTAGCTTAGTCCAAAAGAAAATTCATTGTCCTTTGTGTCTGTGGAACTCAAGGGTAAGTTTACTTTATAGCTGGACCTAGGGGTTTCAGTTCGTCTCTCCATTCTTCACATTTATTTGACTTTATTCTACACATAAAGATGCTTCTGTAAAGGTAACTTTTCTTTCCTAATGCCCAGGAAAGATTCTAATGGGCACCACCAGGACACTGATAATTTTGAAATAATTATGGTGTCCTCTAGCATGTGGTCCTCTCATTGAACAACCAGGGTAGTACATCTATTCTTGCAATGGGAGGAGGCAAATATATGGATTGATACCATGATTGTGGCCTTACATGGCAGGGAGTTCCCAGCGAAGCCATGGAACTGGCAAGTGAATGTATTTTAGGCCGACAAAAAATACTGTTAGAATAGTCTGCTAGTGATAGTATATTACTGGAGCATGAAAAAGATAGTGAGGTCCGACAGGTTTGGAAAAGGTTGGGTTAATCAAATTGGAATGCATTTATTAATATACAACTATTCAGTTCCCTAAAATGCTACTGGGAACTTTGAATTTATTTTTTCCTTTTATTTTTTTTTTTAAGATTTTATTTATTTATTTGGCAGAGAGAGAGAGAGAGATCACGAATAGGCAGAGAGGCAGGCAGAGAGAGGAGGGGAAGCAGGCTCCCTGCTGAGCAGAGAGCCCGATGCGGGGCTGGATCCCAGGACCCCAAGATCATGACCTGAGCCGAAGGTAGAGGCTTTAAACCACTGAGCCACCCAGGCACCCCGGAACTTTGAATTTCTATGATGGATATATATTTCTACATTATTTCCATAAACTTACTTGACCTTGGGACCTATTTTTCATGATGTATTTTATGGAATCCAGACAGACTAAGGCTCAAAAATAGATGCCTTTATTTATTAGCTATATAACTGTGGAAAATTAAATTGTCTGGGCCTCAGTTTCTTCAGCTGTAAAACCGGAATAACTGAATGTACTTAAGAAGGTTATTATCAGCATTAGGGAAAATGCATTACAAAAGCTTGGCTTTATAAAAGTGGTTTGTATTGGACCAACTAGTATTAAGTTAGAGACCTTTGAATGACTCCCCAAAATATTAAATCGTTTTCTTAAAATGAAGTTAAAGTCCTTTTTTTTTTTTTCAAAAGCTGCTGACCAGTGAGGATGGTGTTTATGAGGATTGATTTATGGATTGGGTATAGGTTGAACTGGATTTGGGGTGACAAGAAAGAAAGGAGTCAGAGACATGGAGGACAGTTGAGAGGTTATTGTAATAAATTCTGAATTGATGGGTACCTGAACCATGGGAACATAAGGCAATACCGTTCAACTATTAAGAACAAACCATAAAAATGATTAGAAGACTTTCAGAATGACCCAATTCAGCAGTTTACTGTGAGAATTTTATTTTTCAAATAGTCTATTTAATTGAATAATGATGGGTGCTAAAAGATGTGCAAGGTGTCCTCTTCTCCCCAGGTTAATAAAATAATACACTGTGAAACACAATAAAATTTCAGAAGCTTAATCATCATCAGTAAAATCTTCCTTTATATACAATTACTCATTTTGTATAGTCCACATTTCTGCTAATAGAGTAAGATATAAAATAGGGATTTTACTTCATATGATGATCATTTAAGAATAGTCCTATTTTAGAGTATGTACTTAGATAAATTGCCATATGCAGTAATTATATTTGAGATAATACTGTAAAATTAAGTAGTCTATTTTCAAATATTTTAGCAGAGTAATAACCATAGAAAAACTCAAGTTTCCTCAAATATAGAAATGCATTTCTAGGATTAGCAGTAGAAATTAAGAAAAGAAAAAAAATTGAATTTAATATGTGAAAAACACTGTCAACTGATTTATTTTATAGGGTTTATGGAAATATAATTTATCTATATTTGGATCATTTCTACTTGTTTAAAAATACACTAGAAACAAATTAAGAAAATTATTGTACTTATTGATGAATTTATGACTTATTGTAAAATATGGTAGTGATCAAGCATTCATCTTAAGCTCATTAACAAAGAAGAATAAAAAGAAAAAAAAACCCCTCTGAACTACAGTACATAGCTGCTTCCACAAATAGATTATTAAGTCTCTGTTTTCTTATGTAAGATATTGTTGGTTGCAAAAGAGGAAAAACAAAAGTACAAAAGCTTGAGCTAACTTAAGCAATAAGAGAGAGAGAGAATGTCAAAGATTAAAGAAACATCAAAAAATAAAAGTTTCAGAATGGGCAGAGATGAGACGGTTTTGCAGAATGTTGCGGCTACACTATAAATGTGACTCAGCTTCCAGCTTTAACTTGCTATATGTGGTTTTTACATGTGCAAAGTATTGAAATGGACCCAGCTTGGGTTAGATGTCAACCTTAATTCAACCGGCTGTGGTCGAGACTGGGTTCTGTCATCAAGGTTCCATCTATCCTTCTCCAAGAAGAGCTAGTGCAGCTAGTCTACTGGTACAGAATCCCAGTAGGTGAATAGGTCATTTGCTAAATCTAATCAATGAATTTACGTCTTGATCCTTAAACAAGGTTAGTGGAGAAAAGATGCACATCGATTTGTTAGCTTAAATATATCCTAACCTTATAATTCCTAGGTTTTTTTAGGCAAATTTGGAGCTGCCCCTTGGTGCAGCCAGCTGTGCATCAATCTTATAATCTGAAGGTCTTGAGTTCTAGGATAGTCGATGGATGAACTTTTTATCTAGGAATCACTTTTAGCAGTCTATTTGAAAAAAAAAAAAAAACAAACAAACAAGACCCAGTACAATGTCTTGCAGTTATTGGAACTGTTTTTAAAATTTTCAAATGTAAGCTTAACAAGCCCAATTTCAACATCAATCAAAATGGGGTTCCTTTGACTGAAGGAAGAGGAGAAGCTATCAACAGTCTCACTTGCTTTGATTCTCTGCTCTCCCCTTAGAGTCACCCCAAAGTTCATTTCCAGAGACCCATATCACTGCAAGATACAGTCTGAAAATCACTACCGTAGTTTAAAAAGAAAAAAGAAAAACAGAAAAGTGAGAAGATGAAGATGTAGGATTTTGAATCAAAAGATCAGAATTTTATAAAATGCTGATTCTGGAGCATATTAAGTTGAAGACAAACTAAATCACTTAAATTCTGCAAATCTTCATTTGTTTACCTGATAACTGTAGATAACACCTATGCCATCTAACTAATACCTGAATGAGATGTCACTTGTAGGAAACTGTGCAATGCTATACACTGTTACTTGATGCTGTAATTGACATTGATTTCCCCATCTTCTCGGGAAAATATCCAGACTGCTAGTTCCTTTTTGTTTCCCCAGTTCCATTGACCAACTGCTCACAATTTTGAGTTTCTTCTCCTTTTAAATAATTATATTGCCTTCCAAGGATATATTTATTATTCAGTGACATTTGTATCCTAACAAAAAATCGAGTATTTAATTATTTTGCTATCACATAACCTCCTCCAAACATGCTAGTGGTGATCTATCTTCTTCTGTGGTCATAGAAGAGTGGGAAGAACAAACATGAACAGGGAGAAAGCTGCTGAGTCACTAATTTGACCCCATCCCTGGAGCTCGTGAAACCCAAATGTGAATAGCAAACTCAGTCTCCCTCTAAGGCTCCTCTGGGGACTGTTTCCGGGGATATAGACGAGTACCTGCGGGAGATGGAGACTGAGGAGACTAATGTGCCTTCTTAATAATATTCACTTGAGAATGAGTATAAACCACAAGATGAGTGACAGACAAAAACTGCTTGAGTTGAGGCATACATTTTCACTCTATTTTGGATTCTGGTACTCTGACAACGTATTTTGAGCTCAGCATGTTTTTTTCTTTTTCTTTTTTCTTTTTTTGTCTTGTTTTAATTCTCATTCAGCTGCATGAAAGCCATTCTTCTCAAGACTGAAGCTTTTCTGTAGTAATGTCTGTTTAGACTTGAAGTCACTAGGACCCTGGCACATATGGTAAGAATACTCTATTTTTAAAGATATATTGTGTCTGTTAATACAAAGGTCATGATGTAGATTTTTGCACTTAGAATCAGCATGAGAAACTGGGACTGTTCTTGCAGATCTTGGCTCCATCAGCAAATAAATTAAAATAAACTGGAGGCTTGAAATAGAAATAATCCTCCTTCCAAGTGTTTCATTTAGAGAGTGACATCCTGTTTTCTTCAGAATATCATGGTAATTCTGCATATGAATGAATTTCGGACTAGAAAAGGCCCAGCAAATGAAATACACGCAAAATAACTTTTAGAATTTTAGGCTTCAGTAATAAAAATAAGTGATGATGCTTTTCTGTTCAAAGTGTGAAGGGAAAAAGGAAACCTGAAACTTAACGTAAGTTTTAGAATTTTATACCAACTTGTGATAGCATGGTAAGCTCAATTCTCCCTATAAGATAATTAGAGTATATCTTCAGTACAATTTACCATTTATCTTTCAAGGAAAATTTTGACATGGTTGGTTATTAGCTACAGAAGTCAGACAGCTTTCTGATTATAGTCATAAGTAAAAAAAAGTATATTTCAAAAATGACTGGACTCAAGCGTCATTCACCTGGAAATACTTTGATTAGGCTCCAACTGAGTCTGGAAAGGCTTTAACTGAAGTTCAAAATAAATATTGTCAAAGTTGTAGGAAATCTTAGTTGTCAATGAAGCTCTATTACTATTAAAAAAAGTACTGCAACATAATACATTGAATTAAAACATACATTTCATTTCATAACCTTAAATATATACATCTTCCATATGTCACTGCTAAAACTGACCCAGCAGTTGTAGCAATCTTGGCCCATGTGTCTTTATGTTGGATTTTACTACTGTTCTCCACTTAAAAGGAATTGGGAGCATAGCTGAATCCCCTGAACCCCTTGAGTAAAGAAAAAGATTAAGAGGGATCTTTTATATCTTTTCATTGCCTAGAATAAAAAATATTTCTGAAACTGTAACATCTTTTCAGAAAATAGCATGAAAGCTTATACTGGAAATGCCATGGCAATTTTTGTATCAACATGATACAAAATGATAATAATAAAAAAATAATTCCATGGAAAATGCTGTGTCTTTAAAATCCATGTGTTTATATGAAAGTTATGTCAAATGTTGCCCGGATGCTCATTAAACTTTTCCCCTTTTTCTGAATGCACTTACACTGTCTTCTAGTCCTTTTGATTATAGATGGGGTTATATGATTGGTTGATACCAATGAACTATGAGCAGTTAGAAGCTCCACAATCTCTTTTACCCCTTCTATTGAATCAATGTGAATTTTAAGCCCCTTCCTGGGGATCATGCTGTACTGTGCCATGAGTGAACAATAAACCTTTATATTGTTAGTTCTCCAAGATTTGAGGGTTGTTCATTACAGTTAACAGTATTACCCTAACTAGTATATATTTCAATTAGAAAGAGATAATAAAAAAAATCAAAAGTAATTGGAATACAAAAGTAAGGTATGGGGCGCCTGGGTGGCTTAGTGGTTGAGGCCTCTGCCTTCGGCTGGGGTCATGGTCTCAGGGTCCTGGGATCGAGCCCCGTGTCCGGGTTCTCTGCTCAGTGGGGAGCCTGCTTCCTCCGGTCTCTCTCTGCCTCTCTGCCTACTTGTGGTCTCTCTCTGTGTCAAATGAATAAATAAAATATTAAAAAAAAAGTAAGGTATAAAAAAAGGTAGGACATAGGCAGGAACTAATAAGCGTTGGGAATTAACAATAATGCCAGTATTTCAGAAGCAACCACAAGTGTTCCAGGAAAAGGAAGAATGTGATGAGGAATGGCAATATGAGTTAGGTAAGAGATTATCCTGGGGTTAATCCAGCAGTTAATCAGCATTGCTTGTCACAAACAATGAGCAAAGAGAAAAAAAAGTTTAAATATTGTGATCGATGTATTTTCTTGGCCAAATGTATCAAAAAAGGAGAACTAGCAAACATATAAGTCCTCATATTCTAGGAGATGAATATTCTAAATGATGTTATTAATTATATAATACTAATGTGAGATAGGCATACATTTTCTAAAAAGATTTATTTATTTACTTACCTATTTACTTATTTGTTTATTGATAGATAGATAGATAGATAGAGGGGGAAGGGGTGAAGGGAGAAGGAATCTCCCACGATGCTGTGATCACATTAGAGAGGAAACCACGAGTCGGAGGCTTAACTGACTGAGCCACCCAGGTGCCCCGGCATGCACATATTTTTAATAGTGCTGACAGGACACGTCAAGATACCATGATATTAAGGCAATTGATTCTATCATACTGGTAAAACCAAATTTCAAATGGATGGTATACATTATGAAACTCAAATTAGGCTTTGAAAAGTAAAACTAATATATATGATTAAACAAAAAGTGCTAATTAACATACTAATATATTTAACAAATACGTGTTTATTTATTAAGCACTTACTAGTTTTCAGACTATGCTCTCCGTGTTTGAGATATGTGTACCTACAGCCTACATATTAATAAATTTAACTGTCAAAAGGAATCTCAGCCTGATGGTGAGTATTTTAAATTCGAATCTTCAAAGGAAAATCATCTTAATCCTGTATTTTGGTAAGAATCAGTAGATGGATAACTTAAATCCTTGGCTAGCTTGATATGGTACTCTTTTACCTTCACTTCAAGTAAAAATAGTGCAAATTTCTTACAAAGATTCAAATTTATATTACTAGAACCATGAAGGATCTCAAACAATTAAAACTATAAGCAAAGTTATAAACCAAATATTAGATATGATGAAGACAGATTTCCCATGATGATATATGTTAAATGATATAATATTTTAAGTATTTCGTGTTCATTGTTTTTACAAGATGTTTTATTTGCTGTTTAGGATGTTTAAAGTACCTATAATAAAAAAAAATTATCAGGTGCCTCGGTGGCTCAGTTGACTCTTGGTTTTGGCTCAGGTCATGATCTCACGATTGTGAGATCGAGCCCGATGTCGCGCTCTGCCTCAGCAGGTAGTCAGCTGGAGATTCTCTCTCTCTCCTTCTCCCTCTGCACCCATCCATCCCCCACCCCCGGTCATGCTCCCTCTTTCTCTCTAAAAAAAAATAAATCTTAAAATCTATTCACTCTAAGTTTAATCAATAAAATCAAAGGGGTAATCTGTAAAATCTGCAGGTAATGCTTAAAGACTTAAGGAAACTTGGTTTTCAATGTTTCATTCATTTAGTCTGAAATCCAGGGAGATCTGGTAGTACGATTCTGGGTTTGCCTTCTTGCAACTCTGCCTTCTGAAGGGTCCTGCGTTAAGATGAATGTAAAATGTTTATTGGTTCATGCTGTATCAAGCAGCTTGAACTCAGGTATTAGAAGTACCTCACTGCTAAACTTCTGATTGGAGGCTTTCAGCTGAATTCGACTGACATATTTTTAAGTGTTATTTGCAATAGTATATTATTTGAGGAATGAGAGGGGCTCCATTCTCAGACTGACGGGATCCATACATGCTTTAGTTTTCATGTCTTGCAATGGAATGTTCCTTCTGAGGCAAGGAATCTAGATCCTGAAGCTAAGAGATGTTGCAAGAACTCCTGATGCAGGGTTGCCTGGGTGGCTTCGATGGTTAGTTTGCCTTCAGCTCAGGTCATGATCCCAGGGTCCTGGGATCGAGCCTCACATTGGGCTCCTTGCTTGGTGGGGGCCTGTTTCTCTCTCTCCTCTGATGTTCCCCTGATTGTGCTTTCTCACTCTCTCTGCCAAATAAATAAAATCTTAAAAAAAAAAAAAAAGAACTCCTGATGCAACTGTTGTTTGGCTGAATGCTATCCTAACTTGTTTGTAGACTTCGAATTTAAGTAAACTGAATATATTTTGTGTTCTGTGAATCTTCTTTCTCACTGCTAATGCAGAGAAAGTAAAATGGAGTCAGTGGTTGTATAGCACACAAGGTTTACATTTTATGTATATAACAAAGTAAAAATAATATATGTGAGAATTTCCTGTGGAAAATAATCATTGGTCATAAATTCAAGTATGACTGTATGTTATTTTCCCAATTAAAAATAATCCTAAGGGTTCTACTATTCTTGAGGTTAGCAACAAGACACAAAGATAACTTACTCCTACTAACCTCTAGCCCATGAGTAATTGTGGAAGCTATGATGTTTGCACCTAACATTAGACTCCCTCTCCTTTTCCTTTCCCCTTTCTCTGTCTTTCCTCCTCCTCTCCTTCACCTTCTCCCTCTCCCCTATCTCCCTCAATCTGCCTTTTGTTTTCTTTTCTGTCTCTATCCAAGAGGATTTAGATGGACTCTTTTATCATAAGCAAACTGTATTAGATATTAATCTCTATTCTTTATGTAGATTACTGGTAAATACTAACTGACAGCATTTCACTCAACAGAGAAATGCTAGTTTTATGGGATGGGAAAGTCTAGGTCAATAGTAGTTTACACATAGACTTCTAGATTAATTTTATAATTTAAATTCTTTTTGCTTCAACAATAGGATTTGAGTTAACTTGAACTTCTATAATTGCAATAATAAAATGCAAAATATTTGAAGGGGAAAAATCATATAAAAATTCTAGTCTAATATGGTTTCAATTGATTCATATACCTTGTTTCCCATATATCACTGAAAAAAGGATATATTCCTATTGCATGTTAAAGGAAGAGAAAAAAATTTGTTGCTATTCAAATAAAGAAGTATCGTGTATATTATCATACAAAGGCATGCCTATGCAATCTTCATTACCCATTTCTTCTACTAAGCTGTATTGAGTGTTGAAATATAATCTAGAAAAATGTCAGTGTTAAAATAATATGGGTCAGGTGTGAAACAGGCCTAAAACTTAGGGGAAGAATGGGTATTATGTACTCATCTTTCTTTCTTATCTTTCTCAAATAATGATTATTTTAGTCCATTTTTGGAAAAAGCTGCTTATAGCTCACTCAAAACTGGTGTCTTGGTTAATACTAATATTCTGAATGACTTTGTGCATTATTTTGATTTTCTATTTTACAATAACCCCCAGGAGTAAAACAGTTTATTAGCCCCTTTTATAAAAATGAATATATCGAGGCACAGAAAAGTTATATAAACATGAAGGGACAAAGCTCAGATTTGGCCTCAGGTAGTCTGGCTCTAGCACTTTTGCCTCATATTACTGTGCTACCATGAATTATCAGGATCTGCATAAGTGCATGTCCTGGTTCTTGATTGATAGGTGATCCCTGTGTCTTCACAGAAGCACAACAAATGAAGCCATAAAACAGTGAGCCTGCATCTGCTTTCAAGAACTATCATCACCTCTCAACCTGAAGAAATGTTCCAAGGGGGCCATAGATGAGGCCAAAACTGTCCTAAAAAGTATCTTTATATTTATTCAAATAATTGGCTGAAACCTTCAATTTCCGTGTCATAGATTGAAGAGACAATATAGTATTTAAAATTTTAAAGTTAGGTATTAGACATTAGGCACTTTAAATGAAATAGAAATTATTAAGCCTACTGACTTAGGGCCTGTCATGAAATGTTAGTTATAAAGAGTTCCACCCCCATTCCTAGGTTATTAAATAATTGACTTATCTGAATGAAGCTATTTAGCATATAGTCTTTTCCAAGACTGCAGTCAAAATTATTATCTGGAGTTTTGGTACAAGTGATAATGCTAGGCTATTTTTCCATTATTAATTTTCTTGTCAAGCAATTACCTTAACCAATTATTAAACTATCTGGAATCAGTGGATTACAGAAGAGAAATGGCTTCCATTCCTCTAGGCATTGCCTTTTACCATGCTGTGAATTACACCCCCCCACCCCCATTTTCTTTTTCTTCTGTTGTTCTGAAATGATACCTTTGGAAAATCTACAGATTTTAATCTCTTTTTCATAAACTTCTGTCTAGTCTAGGCTATTTGAAAATTCCAATCTCATACCTAGTTTAAAGCTTTGTGACCTCCTCCCTTCTAATACACACTAGTTTACACTTGTGCTCACATGACTTGGAACGCAAAGAAGGCCTCTTCCTGAAATAGTTAAACCTCTCCTTTCCTCTTATAGTCTACTGCTCCAGCAGGCTGAGGTGAAGAAGGGGAATGGCAGAGGACTTTACACTAACAATGACTGACAATGCACTCTGTGGGGGGAGGTTTCCAAATACTGAGCTGTAGTATGATTGTTAGGTGTAGATCTCAGCAAATCTCCAACTGCACAGTTCGCTATCCTTGAACATTGTGATCAGACTTCTTCACCCTGCACTGCACACCCACTCCCAACTACAGTTGACCCATAAGAAACTTGTAAGTACTTATCTTACTAGTGGGGTACTGCAGCCTATTCTGTGGATGCCTCCCTGACCTGCTGTTTTTCTCCAAGTCTCTTCAGCCTTTGCTCAAATGAACACAGGAGGTAAAGCACAATTTATTATATAAAAAGATGTCCAGGGGAGCTTGGGTGGCTCAATCAGTTAAGCCACTGACTCTTGATTTCAGCTCAGCTCATGATCTTAGGGTCATGAGTTCAAGGTCTATGTAAGGCTCCATACTAAGCATGCAGCCTGCTTAAGATTCTCTTTCGCTCTGCCTCCTCCCCCCAGATGTCCAGCTATCAACTGGAAGGCACAACTCTCCCTTTCATCTACACCCCACCCCTTTCCCATCAATCCCTCTGAGTGGTTCTCCTGCATTCCCTTTATTTTTTTTGAAGGCAGACCCTTTACTTGACTCAAGTTTCAAAAGGGAAAAAGCAATAGTCAACCTCCTCCTAAGCTAATATCTTCTTAGAGTCATGTACATATATATGAAAGAAAAGATAAAGAGAAGATTGGATTAGTAATTTGAATACAGTCATGCTATGTAAATAGTATAGGATATGTATGCCCCTCTTCTCTGCAATTTACTATTATGAATTGATATTTGATATTTTACCTCATGGTAAAGAAATGCAACAGATTTTTATGTATTGATTTTTTACTCTGCAACTCACTGAGTTCATTTATTAGTTCTAATAGTTTTTCGTTTGTTTTTGTGGAGATGTATTTCATTTATATCTAATCTGTTGAGAGCTTTATCATAAAAAAGATGTATTCGTCAAATGCTATTTCCGCATTTATTGAGAAATCATACACTTTTTATCCTTCATTTTGTTACTGTCGTGTGTAACATTTATTCATTTATGACTGTTGAACCATCTTTGCATTTCAGGAATAAATCTCACTCAATCCTGGTGTACAATTCTTTCAATGTGCTGTTAAACTCAGCTTGCTAATATTTTGTTCAGGATTTTTACATCTAAGTTCATCAGGGATATTACCTGTAATTTTCTTTTCTTGAAGTGTCCTTGTCTGCTTTTGGTATAAGGAGAATGCTGGCCTAGTAAAATGACTTTGGATGTGTTTCTTGTCCTTAAAATTTTTAGAAGAGTTTGAAAAAGAATGACATTGATTTTTCTTTAAATATTTGATAAAATTCACTAATGAAACCATCTGGTCCTAGATTTTTCTTTGTTGGGAGTTGTTTGATTAGTAATTCAATTTCCTTAGTCATAATTGGTCTTTTCATATTTTCTATTTCTTTATGATTTAGTCCTAATAGTTTGCATAGTTCTAGAGATTTATTATGATTCTTCATGAGAAATACCTATAATTTTTCACTTAGAAGTTTGTTTTGTCATATCTATCCTCTTGCATTCCTACATTTTATTTTACCTTCTTTTTCATTTTCTTCTTCATGCTGGAGAAATCCACAAATTTGTTCTTCATAATATTGATTAAAACATCCACCAATTCAGGTAAAATTCTTGTTATTTACTATCAATATCATTTTCTTAAAATGCAGATTTCAGATACAGTACATATAAAATAGTACATTGTGTGTAGATGTGTATGAATGGATTTGTGTATGTATGTTTCAAATGCATGGCTGTCTTTTACTCTAGCCAACGTTGAACTCTCTAGTCTAATATTAATCCAAACTGAAGATTATCACCCAATTTATGTTGATATAGAATTTGAATCTTGATATCAGCAGCAGTCAGTAAATTATTATCTCCAAATTATCTATGACGATTTAGCAAAAAGTCAAAGCACTCACAACTAAAGATTAAATTCCAAACTACAGCCAAATTTTCAACAAAATTGCCATCTCACGCAATTGACATGAGAATTGCAATCTGGAGCTAATGTAGAATTGTGTTAACTCCAAAAATATTGATTGCTAGTCAGATATCATATAAAACAGGAATCTGCTCAGCCTTCTGTTGCCCTAATGTTATATAATAGTACACACAAATCCTGGACAATTTCTTCTCTCTTGTACTCATTAAGACACACCATGCAAGGATACCAGAGCCTAAATGGCAAACTAAATTCCTTATAGAAAGGTTCCTAGAAAAGAAAGTCACCATGTTGTCTACTTCCTCAGAAGTCTCCAACATGTGGTGGGGCTACACAAAGAGACAGAATGAAAGCAGAACATAGAGGTGATAGATGGTTAGATTCAACAACTAAGATCATACCATGTAAGCAGCAGTGAGGATGTTATTTTATATTATGGCAGGAGGGCAAGTATCCAGCACAATTAATATATTTACCTTAAATTAATTGCTTGGTAAAATAAGGCAAAGTGATAATCCATCCCTAAATTACACAATTTGAAATTGAAATTTCATTCACCAGGAATTATTTTCTCTTTGTTCTTATGTTTGAAACAATATCAAAATACTGTAATATAAAGGTAAATCGTTAACTTGACGCATGAGTCATCTTGTTTAACTGAAAGATGTTCTTGACCATTTAATCAAATGTTATGAGTCTTGGATCAATAAATTGTGATATATATACACACATCATATATATAATCTATATTTACAGATATTTAACTATATATACATATAGTAGTATAATAGTTGTACACAAACATTTTTAACCCTCAGTTAATCTAAAAAATAAGATTTGCAGAATATCCTTGAAGAGAAAATAAAGCACAGCATGTTGAACAAATATGAAACAACCTAAAGCACCTACGTTTTATTTTTTGTTTTATTTTTCCATTTCTCATTTTATTTTATTTATTTTCATCATGATAAAAGTGTACTCTTTAATTCCCAACCCTCATTTCCCCCATCACCCCACCCACCTCTCCTATGGTAACCATCAGTTCTTTTATAGTTAAGAGTATGTTTCTTGGTTTGCCTCTTTTTTTTGTTTGTTTCTTAAATTCCACATATAAGTGAGATCATATAGTATTTGTCTCTGACTGATTTATTTTGCTCAGCATTATAATTCTAGCTCTGACCATGTTGTTGCAAATGGCAAGATTTCATTATTTTTATGGCTGAATAATATTCCATTGTGTGTGTGTATATATGTGTGTTTGTGTGTGTCTGTGTGTGTGTGTGTATGTGTGTGTATACATATACCAAATCTTTATCCACTCATCAACTGATGGACAATTGATTGATTGGTCTGCTTCCACAGTTTGGCTATTGTAAATAATGCTACAGTAAACACAGGGATGCATATATCCCACTTTTTGTATTTTTTTTGGGTAAATACCAAGTAGTGTGATTCCTGGATCATAGGATTGTTCTATTTTTAACTTTTTCAGGAACCTCCATACTATTTTCCTCAGTGGCTGCACCAATTTGCATTCCCACCAACAGCAAGAGTATTCCTTTTACTCTACCTCCTCACCAACATCTGTTGTTTCTTTGTTTTTGATTTTAGCCATTCTGACAAGTGTGAGGTGATATCTGATTGTAGTTTTGATTTGCATTTTCCTGATGATGAGTGATGTTGTGCATCTTTTCACATGTCTCTTGGCTACTTGGATAACTTCTTTGTAGAAATGTCTGTTCATATATTCTGCCCATTTTAAAATTGGATTATTTGCTCTTTTGGAGGTAATGAGTTGTATAAAAAACTCTGCAAAGTAGGTCTAGAGGGAAAACATATCAACATAATAGAGGCCTTATATGAAAAACCTACAGCCAACATCATACTCAATGGTGAAAAATTGAGAGATTTTCCTGTAAGGTCAGGGACAAGACAAGAATGTCGACTCCCACCACTTGTATTGAACATAGTACTGGCCATCCTAATCACAGCAATTAAACAACATAAAGAAATAAAAGGCATCCACACTGGTAAGGAAGAAGTAAAATTCTGGGGCACCTGGCTGGCATATGACTCTTGATCTCAGAGTTGTAGGTTCAAGTCCCATGCTGGGTATAGAGACTACTTTTAAAAAAATCTTTAAAAAAAATGATGTAGAACTCTCATTATATGCAGATGACATGGTGCTATATGTAAAGTATCTACATTTTAGAGAAATAAGGAGATCCTTCTCTTGATAACCCTTCAAACAACTCTTTTACATAGATTCTGGAGTTGCTGTAACTGAATGTTTAAGATTCAAACAAATTTGGGTTATATTTAAATAGAAGCTAATTTTATATATGTATTTTATTTCTTAGGATTATAAAATTACAATTAGATGCTTCAAAAGGAATACTTTAGGAAGATAATTTTGGGTCTTTAAACCCAGAGATATGTCTATCAATGGAAAATTTTGCTCCCCAAATTCCTTTCTCTATATTAAGTATATGTAATTGTATTACTTGTATACCAATGGATTCAATTGCTTTTCAGTGGTTTCAACTAATACCAATTATATTTGTATTAGTACAAATATACAGCTACAAATATATTCTATTATGCATTGATATTAATTATAGAATGAATAAGCAATATCATCCAGCCAATATCTCCTTTATGAAATCCAGTTTATTCTTGCTAAGTTACACATAAGATATTTAGCATTAATAAAGCATTTTTTGACTTCAACCCTCCTCGCATTTCTTGATTTCTAATAAATGACCTATAAATATTTTAAGAAGAAATGTGCAGTATTACCAGTCACCTTAAGAGGGAAGGGGGCAAGAATTCCTGATGCTTAGCCATGGGGTAAGGAAAACTGAATTCAGCCTTTCTTAATTCTATTTGTATAAAATAAGAATTCTATTCTTATTCTATTAGTGAGGAAGTTTTTCTTAAAGGTATCCTTAGAGTAGAATGACTGTTGATACTAGGTGTCACATGCTTTTTTTTTTTTTGTCTTCTTAACGATCCTCCCTACTCAGTTACATAAACTCGTGGTAAAGGAGAAGAAAATATATTGATAATTAAAATAAATGTTGAATTGAAGTTTTTACTTTAAATAAAAGCAGCTTTTTTATTATGAAGATATAAAATGACTAATATTTAAATAGTCAATTTCACTGATTTCATGACTAATAATCCTGAATTAGGAGTGAAATAATTTTTCAAATCCTCTCATGATACTGCCTTATTAAGGCAGCAATATTTAAAATTTAAGAAAGATAAAGGTTTGGAGAAGATGCTAAGGATCTTCATTACAACGTTTGCAAAGACCACCTACATGCATAAAGACTAAAGAAGTTGAAAAGACAGTACATGAGTTTAGTTTGATAAATGTTGCACCAAATTCATGCACATTGTTTTCTCCATATATCCTAGGGGATTTTTTTTTTTTTTTTACTTTATAACACATATTAGAGAACTGAAAATGCTCTTATCTGTAAAGAGGAGAACAGCACATCAAATCTGTATAAGGAATCCATGGAGGTTGTATTTTTTTGTGGGAATTCTAGATATCACCTGTTTCTTCAGTGCCATTAGAAGAGGACTTCCATTTTTTCCAAGAAGGAAAAAATATTTAAAAAAATAATTGTAAAAATAAAGTTTTTGCTATCATATATTCTATGACACTTTCCATAGTTTCCAATTAGACTTTAAATTATTTAAATGTAGATTGAAGATGGTTCTTTTTGAATCGCTACTCATACAATATCTTAAACTTATATAAAATACATACAAATAATTAAAAATATAATCTGTGAAAAATTCAGATTAGAGAATGACATAGGTAATACAGAAAAGCATTATTTACAATAAAGAGGTGGGATAGATATGTCATCTCTTCCCTTTTGTTTATTTTCTAAAGTATCCCAAGATGAAAGTAATTGGTCCAATAGTAAATCTAACAGGAATGGTTTTACAGATTGTGAAATTGAGGTCCAACAGTGTCAAGACATAAGGTCATAGAACAAATCAATGGATCAGAAAGGACAAGAACTTGGTAATTTTTCTTACTCTCAGTATTACTCAATGAAAATATGTTGAAAAATGAGGTTAAAAGCTAGCAGTTGTTTGAGAAGTTAAGATTGTGCAGATAGTCAATATATAAATTTTGGACATGTACTTCTTTTTTTTTAAATTTGGCTGTTTCTCTTGATTATATATTTATGTTTGGTTTTCATTTGGCAATTTTCCACTTTCTTCAATTATTTAAAATAGCCTTAGGCTCATAGAATTCTTTGAGTTGGACTTATAAAAAAGCAGAAATAAACAACAGGCAGAGGCAATTACCATGAAGCAGGAAAACAGGCAATAAGCAGAACTTAGTACCATATTTGTTGCAATTAGCTGGAATTATTGGCATTTTATGTTTTAAAGATAAACAATAAACTGTTTTATGCTAAGTAATCATATATCTCTATTTAACTTAGAGTATAATATAGAATCCTTTCCTACCAAATACACGTCTGTGTGTATGTGTGTATAGACATATCCATGTGCATTTGTATACGCATCTCCTTATTTGTGTTTATAAATTTTATTTCCCAGTACAGTTATAAAAAGTTAAACTTTTTTAGTTTAAATTGGGGGAAATAAATGAAATCCCAGATCTTCTTAGAAAGATTTCTACTTCTGAATGGTTTATTGTATCCTTTTACCTTAAAGTTTCTGGACACTCTCAGTACAATCAATATCAGCTTTATTAAATTGCCTACTCTTTAGTGAAGACCACCCTGATGCAGCCAGTAAATATCTAAACTGGGAATCAGAATGGAAGAGTAATACTGGGTCTCAGAAGACAGAAGAGTCATGACTTCAAGTTTCTGATGGTTTTTAACTTTCAACCTTGGAGAATAAATTGAAGACAGACAATAAAATACACTAAAAAAAAATTCAACTTAATGTAATATTTTAGAAATATGCTACCAGTATGAAGAAAAAAATGGCTTGAATTTAAAAATGGAACCCAAAGTACAGAGAATAGGAAAAAAAAAACCAGATGGATTCTGTTTAATACCAACTGTTGTCTATAAGGTATTAAGAAAAAGAATGTTGTTTCTCCACAAAGATTTTAAAAAGATACATAGTAAAAAAAAAAAAGTGACTGTTGAGGCATGAAAAATATAGCCTAAATCTTAGTTCACATTATAATGACATTATACATAAATAAGCTCATTTGGGAGAGAAGTAGGATTATACATTATACATTATACATACCCTGAGGGAAACTGGATGGGAAGTTAGATGCGGTCTACAGTTGGATCAAAAATAATTTTTTGTATAGGTAAATCCCAACCTGTACAATTGGGAACCTCTGGGTACTGTAGACCTCTTGTTTTTCTCATTGGCATGGAGCCTGAGGAGCTTATCTACATTGCTTTGTCTGCTACCTGTCTGTATTCCTTCAAGGGCAGGACTTATGTAGGAAAGCATTGGGTTTCTAGCTCTCAACAGCCAGCTTGTTTCCTATGACCTATAGAAGATGGAGACTATCCAGTGAGTGTAAGGAGAGAGAGACAGATCTACAGTTGGCCAAATTCATTCAAATGAGAGGATGTAATTAACATTTTTCATGCAAGGAATCAGAAAAACAGTTAATTCTTTTGTAATCCCTCTTTTTAGAAAGAGTGGTGAAGATGTTAAGGAAGAAACATAAGCAAAAAGAGATGACATTCATGAAACAAGAGATTCCTGAAGGTGAATCATGGAAGGCATTCACAGTATCAAAGGCTGCATAGTCAAAATTAGGGTAAGAAGACAGCTGTAGAAGGGTGGTGTCTAAGGGGAAGAAAGGAACCTGATGTGCCTGGGCATTTAGAACAATTGTTGTGCTTTGATGGATCTGTTAGAGCATATTAAAAATTAGCTACAGATAATCAAAGTAATTAATAAGTCCAGAGAAAAAAATTTTACAAGAAAGGAAACCTAATCCTAGTACATTACATTGTCAGTAGTAATGCAAACATCCAACAATTTCAATATTGATAGAATAGGTAGGGTAGGGGGTTTGGGATTCAAGGTGGAACAGGAGATTCAAAAGAGCTAAATAACTTATAACAGGGTATCAATCAATAATCAATATTCTATGAAATTTACAAATATAGAAATAATTATGTTAGCATATTATTTAGAAACATGGATATTAATGGCTGTAGAAATACAGAAGAGTTTTGAAAGTTGTTGACTATGGGAAGTGAGATTAGAGGACACAGAAATCTGCACAAGATTACCATTTTTGACATGTCTTTTTAACAGTCAATTTCTCAAAGTATGAGCTTATCTTATTTAAAAAAACTAAAATAATTTTTAAAAGTAAAACATTTATATATGTATATATGATGTATTTATTTCACATTGCTTTCTCATCCATCCAATTCCATTTTAATAACTCAGTTATTAATCCAAAAAGTTTGGTAGGTTATATCTTCTTATCGAGTTTTCAGATAGCCTCTTTGAGGCTCAAATAAATAACTGGCCTAGGGTTACATTTTCATAAAGTGGTGCTAAGAGTACAACCTGAGTCTTCTTCTGGGTTAAGGTTCTATTTATATACATTGCTGCTAAGATGTTGGTTGCTAGTTTAATATGCTTTCTACACAAGGGATATATTTTACTGGAAATGTCTATATACCATGTTTTATCTCTGCTGTGGAAGTACTCGTATAATATATGTCAAAACAGATGAAAAAATTTACCCACTTAGTGATTCTTGTTTAAATTGTCAAAAACATGGGGACTCTTGAGTGGATCTAATCAAATTTAATAAATTTATAAGTAGTTTATATCAATTTTCAACAGCAGAGAACTTAATCTAGTTTTTTTTTTTTAAATACTGAGTTGCAGAAAAAATGTGTTTTATGACAAGTTAGAAAACAAAAGAAAATGAGCTGTCCCTGTGGAGATCTGTACCGTGTATGAGGATAGATCTTTCTTGTCCTGCGGTGTTAACATCAAGGATGCTCTAGGCACCTACTAGATGTGCTATCAACCACGCTCAGCAACTCCTAGAATTCAGTTTTTTTAGAATTCAGTGAAGCTATGGAAACAAGTGGCTTAACAAAAGAAAATTTAGGTTCTTGGATCATATATCCAATCATGTCACAGTCCTTTTGCTCGAGCTTTATTAAATGTGATAAATTGTGGGATGCAGAGCTGACAGCTACTGGATATGTTAAATATATGAATGGAAGAGAGGTTTTTTTTCTTTTTTATAGAAGAGCAAAACCAAGGAAATAAAAAGCATAAGGAGTAGATTTAGCTGATCTCTTCTCCTTGTTTTTGAGTTTGTGAGTTTTATTTCTTCTTGCCTGGTGAGAAAGCAATTTGGCCAACTACAGAAAAGATGTGTTATGAAAGATACACTATTTAAACAGATGACTTAAATATAAATATCAAAGACAAAAATATATATAGCATATAGATATATCTAAAGGTGGAGCTGTAAAATTAATTACCAAACTAAGGGCATTAGTGATCTCTTCTATCTTAGTCCTATCTTGAACTTCTTTTTCTTTCTTCTTTAAGCTTTTTTTTTTTTTTTTTTTTTTGAGAGAGAGCAAGAGCAAGGGGAAGGGCAGAGAGAGAGGGGAAAAGGAGAGAATCTCAAGGAGACCGTGCTGAGCACAGAGCCCAATGCTGGGCCTGATCCCACGACCTTAAGATCTTGACCCTGAGATCATGACCGAAGCCAAAATCAAGAGTCAGATGCTAACCAACTGAGCCACCCAGGCATCCTTTCTTTTTCTTTATTTTTTAATAAGCCAGTTCCAAATCAGCTCAAATTTTTCCAGGTAGATACTTGAATAACTAATGTCATGATTGCAAAGAATTTTATCTTTTGTAACTGTTTAAAGCTCAGGTATTAATATGCAGAAACTTTATCAATTTGTATTGAAATAGCTTTAGTTCTCCATTCCTTGTTACTGAGATTTTGGAGGTACTGGAAACATGACTCATAATCTAAGTGAGGATACTTCTGGTAATAACTTCTCTTTTTCTGAGATGGGGCAATCTCAGAGTTATTTTCTCAAATCATATATCCCATTCTTACTTTGTCACTTGGCAAATATTCTTTCAAGAGGCAGTAGCTGTGCATAAAAAAATGATGGAGTTTAGTTTCTTTAGCCATTTTATCAGATTTATATGTTTTTTGTTTACGTAAGAGAAAAAGTCAGTGACATAGGTCCCATATTTGCTTCAAATGTTTTGCCAAAATTTTATTAAGATTTTCTACTAGTCAGCTTTTCTATACATCTACTCGGAGTTTCAATGACAAATTCTGCCAATCCTTTGTTAAATCATTTCTCCAACAAATATATAAGCACTGAGAATATGCTGCACTGAATGCTTGGGTTTAGCTATACAGGTGGTGAAAAGTAGTCAAATGAGGGCAATAGACAAAAAAAAATCAATAAAAAATTGTGACCGGTAATTATTTTAATTATAATTTTGAGGATATATAAGATCCTAAAGTATCTTCCAAATTATTAAAGGATACTTATTTCTAGTAGCACTGTGACAAGTAATTATAACTACTTCATTAACTGGCCTTTGTATTAGTTTCCTCTAATACAAAACACCTTTAAAATTTAAAAATTTTTAAAATACCTTAAAATACTTTTAAAAATTTCCTACCTACAAAATACCATAAGCTTGATGGCTTAGAATAACAAAAATTTATTCTTTTAAGTTCTGGAGGCTAGAAGTCTGAAATCAAGGTGTCACAGGGCCATGTTCTCTCTGAGTTATAGGGCAAAATGGTTCCTTGCCTCTCCTAGCTTCTAGTGGTTGCTTGACAATTCTTAGCATGACTTGGCTTATCGCTGCAGCACTTCAATCTCTGCCTCTGTTTCCACAGAAGGAATGTTCTTGGGTATTCAGTTCATGATGCGTAACTCAGCTGACACAGACTTCTCATATCTTCTGGTCAGACAATCAATTAATGGCAAATTAATAGTTATCAGATGGAGAATAATCATTTGTCTGAAGAGGCCAAGAGTTTGTTCCAGAATTTTAAAGACCTTCTCAGTACTACACCATGGTGTTTACATTAGATTCCATACATTAACCCAATCTACTTCAGAAGTATTAAACAACATAATATCTTGGGAAGTAAGGACCAAGAGGTAGCATGGGTTGAACTGCAGCACAGCCTAGATAGAGACACTGCAGATTTTCCTTCAAAAAAAAAATGACTTCATTAAAAGGAAGTGAAACAAGCACCCAAATATGATATATTTTATCCAACAGCTAAACAAACCTACTAAACACTGTGCCTCCTTTTAGCAGGAGGGCATGCAATGAGTTTAAATATGTCTTTTGATTTAGAAGAGTTGTGAGGATATACCCCACAACACTGAACCTCCTAGAAAATCCATTCAGATGGCAGAAACCTAGAATTTCTGGCGATTTATTTCCTATAACTGGCATCCATGTGCTTTTCCAAGACATTTAGGGTATCTACTGTGTCTTACCCATAAGAATATATCATCATTTGCCATCAATATGATGTGATGTTCAGTGATTATTATACACGTGCACATACACACACTGATATATATAACTAAGATCTCTTTGTTTATTTTTTAAGGTTTTATTTATTTATTTGGCAGAGAGAGAGAGAAAGAGAGATCACAAGTAGGCAGAGAGGCAGGCAGAGTGGGGGGAGGGGGAAGCAGGCTCCCAGCTGAGCAGAGAGTCCGATGCAGGGCTTGATCCCAGGACCCTGAGATCATGACCTGAGCCAAAGGCAGAGACTTTAACCCACTGAGCCACCCAGGCACCACTAAGATCTCTTTGGATTGACACATGATAAATAGCAGGGAAGTTCATGCAAATCTGAGACTAGATTGTGAGGACTCTGTTCTCCCTGCTTGGTGAAAGTCAACTGTTGCTAGTATTCTTCTCTCCCTATAGGGATAAAAATGAAGAATTTGCCAGTTTAGTGGATACATACCAGGATCCACAGGTAAAGTAATTTCCTCAAGTTAAAAGATCACATTTATACCAGTAGCTCTCTTCAGTATGGTCAATAGTAAGTTAAATGGGAATATGATAGTATCACCCTAGATTTTCCCACTGGGATTAAGTGTTCTTTTAGATTTACTTTTTTTGCAATAGTGTGAGAGCCAAGACTTCCACTTGCCTCCTTGTACAAACCCAGTTCCAGATATTTGGGAGTTGGTGAATAAATCTATTCCAAACACATACTCAAAACTGGATAAATAATCATAAAACTAAGAGTTGACTAAGCCAAGTATGAGCATCAATATTGCCCAAACTGGTTATTAATGACTACCCCGCCTCTACCATGGTTAAAGGACGGATAAAAATTTATGCATGAAGGATTAACTCCAAATGTCCTAGTTCTCTGTTTGGATTCTTCTGAACTCTCTATTATTTTCTTCTCTGGATTCTCTATTTGTATTCTCTATATTTGTACAGGTAGGGTTCGAATAGACTACTTACAGTATTTAAAATAGAGGGAATTTAACCGAGAATTTGTCAAACAGGTGAAGGAATATCTGAAGATCCATATAATAAATGATGAGGAAGTACCAGCTTCCTAGAATTGCTGTAAGCTACCAGCATAGACTGACAAAGGAAGGAGGCCATTTTACTATATTCCAAGAAACATAAAGTCCACCAGAAGGAGTTCAAACCATGACAGACCTATCTGGTGAAAGCTGGAGCCATGGGCAGGATGATAGTCACTAAAGGTATTTCATGTGACAGAGGGAATGTGCAAGTTAAATATCCTGGCTTTTCCTTTCCTCCCACTTTCTAAACTACTTCCAGTTCTTTTTGTTTACTGAATTAAACAAGCAGTGAGCCAACTTGCAGGAATTTGGGAATGCACCTTGTAGGTCTCATACTTGCTGCAATACAGAGCAGAGCAGGGAAAAGGCGAAGAAGAGATGTGAGCACCAATAGGCCAAAAAGTGACATTACACCAAGTATTCTGGTTATTGACTTCTGAGTCTTAAACCAGTCCAAAATTTAGTGGCTTAACACAACAGAAATATTTATTTTGCTCACGAATGGGAATTTGTGTAGGGTTCTGCTATACTCAGTGTTGGCTGGGTAACTTGGAATCTGACATCTCATCTCACTTACTTGTTGGGTGCTGGTGATGGTTGTCGACTAGGACCTCTGCTGAGCTGGGCAACTCCACCTGGCCTTTCCATGTGACTGCTTGGCATACTCAAGGTCAAGTGGCTTGGTTACAAGGGTGAATATCTCATAATGAGCATAATGAGTAGATATAAGCTGTTACTTCTGGTATAGTCACAGGCCTGCCTGGATTTCAAAGAGAGAGACCATACACTTACACCTTTTGATGGAGGAGTGTCAAAGTCATATTATAAATAAAGCACATGAAATAGAATGCATTGGTTTGGGCATGCTTAGAAAGTATATGCGACGCACCAAGAAATCCTGAGAATTCACTTCTGGTTCATGCCAACCATTGAGCCTATGTATCAACCAACTAACAAAGCCAGAAATTATGTCCCTCACCTTTTTGAATTGAGAATCTCTGGTACATGTATCCAAATTGATAAATTTAGACCCCTGGTCTATCATCTTAGCATCTATTCCCACACATTCCCAGGTCTTTTGCAATATAAATTAGCAGATCTTGAGATTTGAGTTCATGCTTTTGTGGGCTTAAACTTATATTATTCCTTTGGAGAATACTGAACTCTGACTCTTAAAGCCTAGAAGGGTGTTTGCAAGTAAGTGATGGGAACACAAAAACAAAACCAAAAAAAACCCTGTTTCCCTTTGCCAATAAAGTACCTTAGAGATATCATTACAACATCTTCCAGATAGTTATCAGGACCCTTATAAAATAGAAGAAAAGCTTTTCCTGTTTCCTAGGGAGACCCCTAGTTCTCTGTGATACTTCCCTTTCAATCCACAGGCCCTATCCACAGAGGAGTCTGGTCATGACTCTGAGTTCAGCTAATGTTGCAGTTTGGTAAACTGTAGATTAAATGTTATGGCTACAATCAATTATTTTATAAAATTGGAGAAAATTCTTATCTTTTAGTTACACTTTTGAGATGAGAATTTTGGATTTTAAGTTTACAATACATTTTCTTTAAAAAATTTCAGTGCGGTTAGAGACAATCAGCCCACCAACTCTTTCATGAATTACTCATTACCATACATTTTTTTGATACTGGCTTGTTGGTCCATCAAAGACTTGCCTTCAATAATCTCTTCATTGCAGATGAACAAAGGTTATTTCCTACAATGCAGAGATGTAATGGAGGTCCCACTCTCCTTGGTAAAACCCAGAAAACATCGATTATTATTATTTATTATTATATTATTATTATTTTACTATGAGGCAGGAATACATTAGATTTTGAGTACAAAAGTAAATGATTTAATTTTTAGCATGTTCATTCTAGATATTCTGCTAAGAGTAGACTGTAGGAATAAAGATAAAAGCAGGAAGCTTAAAAGGAGTCTATTGGAATGATACATTGACAGTTAACAGTGACCTGTACTGGCTATACTGGAGACAGATATATTTTGAAGGTAGAGTGAACCAGTATTTGATGAGTAATTGTGGATAGGATATGAGAGAGAAAAGTTAATGGGAAAGATATTGTTGCCACTTATTAATATTGTTGCCACTAATATTAATATGGATGAGCAGCAAGATGAGAAATGAGGGGGGTGGAGTTTCACTTCTGACATGTTAAGTTTGAGATAGCTATCAGATATTCAAATTTAGATGTCAAGGAAGTGGCTGAATACTTGAGTCTAGAATTCAGGATGAGGTTTAGGATGGATGTACATTTAAAAACTGACAGTATATAAATGCTGACAATTCATTTCATGTATTGACGAAATCATGTGATCCCTCAAGAAGTCATATAGACAAAGAAATTCAAGTACTAAGTCTAGGAGCACTACAACCTTTATAGCTGCTAGTATGAGAAAGATTAATTGAAATGTTAAAAAGTTGCAGGCCATAAAGCCAAAGAAAAATGGGAAGACATTGATGTCCTCAAGAGGAAAGTAAGTCTTGCCAAGAGAAGGGCAATCTGAGTGTCGAATACTGAAGATAAAGAAAATAAGATGCAGGTTGAGAAATGACCACTAGGTATGGCAACAAAGAGTTCACAAAAGCAGTTTCTGTGGAGTAGGATGAAGGACTGATTGTATCAGGTTTAGGAGAGAAACCCAGATAGTGAGCACAAGCATTTACAGAGTTTTGCTTTAACGGGTATCAGAGATGTTGAAGTCACTCGTTTTCCCTTTCAAAACGCTACTTCTATTTTATAATAGTTAATATATGCTTGCATTTTATAATAGTTCTATCCCATGTTTCTATAATTTTTATTATTATGAACTCTCTACTATGAAAGATGAAATTATTAGCACTATAACTTTCACTTCAATTTCTCCCTTCATACAACTTTTGCATTTTTAGAATATGTTTAATTAGACTTTATAGCACTTATATTTTCTGGTATGTATCAACAATTCTCCTTGTTTCAGAATCTTGGTTCTATATTCATAGGATTTCAATATACAACACCAGTCCTTCTAAATGATATCTTCATTTCCACACTGTTTATTCTGACTCTCTTGGTGAAATTCCACTAAGTAGTTTTTCCAAAAAGTGCCTGCGAATGTTGTCTTCTTTGAGTTTCCTCATATTTGAGTATATCTTCCTTTTGTTTTTATACCTGTATGAAAATTAGGCTAAATATAATTTTCTTGGTAATATTTCCTCTGTATTTTCAAAATGTTGCTGAATTGTTTTTGGTTTTGTGAATAAGTCTGAGTCCAGCCTGATTTTCCCTCTGCAGGTGACTTTCATATTCGACCTAGATGAACCAACTCTATTTTAAAAACAGTTGACCTTTACAACATCCAGTATAAAATTCAATGTTGATTTTTATCTTTTAATTCATTTTGGTATAATTGGCAAATTTTAATCTACTTACGTAATTTTTCATTTCAGGGAAATTTTGCTGTGTCATTTCTCTGAATACATTTTTCAGGTTTCAATTGATGCATTCTCATTTTAGGAAACTTCTGTTAGATCATCAGTCTCTTTGTACTTATCTCATTCTTATCACTTTAATCTCTTTGCCCTTTTCCTCAGTGGGTTTAAAGTGACAACAGAGATTTCAGCAGTAACTGTTCTTCCTTGCTGTTTCTAATTTATTTTACTAGGTAAGTTATTGTATTTTTCTGGTTTGTAACATGTTTCCTCTGCTCTGTAATCTTTTTTCATCACTATTAAGCAAATGACATAGGCACCTATGTGTTTGCATATGTGTGTGTGCATGCTTGTGAAATCTTTAATATCAAAGTGGTTTTCTGAGAGTGTTTGTATCATAGGAGACTTTTTTTCTTTTAATCTAGTTGTTTTCCTTCATTCAGTTTTGCTTTTTTTCTTTAACAAAAAGAAAAATCTCAGAAAAATTAGATTAAGCTATTTTAGTATGTAGATTGGTATTAGAACCTGTGTCTCTTTTTTTCCTAGTCTAAGTATTATTCTATTATTTTATTTAAAAAATTTTTTTAAGATTTTATTTATTTATTTGACAGAGAGAGAGAGACCACAAGTAGGCAGAGAGGCAGGCAGAGAGAGAGGGAAGCAGGCTCCCTGCCAAGCAGAGAGCCCGATGCGGGGCTCGATCCCAGGACCCTGAGATCGCGACCTGAGCTGAAGGCAGAGGCTTTAACCCACTGAGCCACCCAGACGCCCCTTATTTTAAATTTTTGAAAGTAATCTCTAAGCCTAACAGGGGGCTTGAACTCACAACCCCCAGATCAAGCATCATAGCTATACCAACTGAGCCAGGCAGTCATCTTTATTATTTTATGTCCTTATAAGAGCTTAAGTCATTCAAAATGCATAAACTCTCCCAAATTATACTGTTCCCCAAGTCTTAACATTGTAATCTGTGGAAAATAGCTAAGTAGGCTATTAGGTTCAGGAGGTCAGACTAGTTCTGTTTGAGGTATATCAGTTAAAGTTTCTTCCTTCTTTCTGGTTTGGTCTTTCCTATTCTGTTTCAGAAGTCAAAGCAACTATAAGCCATGGGCAATAAATTTAAATAAGCATCATGTGAACTGAGGTATTTCCTTATATCTTGTAACAAATTGATGGTTAATATCCCTAGTCTCCCTCCAGTGCCATCACAATGCTGCATCTCCCATGAGCTACTTCAGGGGTACATGGGTGGGAAAAACATGTGGGGAAGTGGAAGGAGGCCAGGGCAATAGAGGTGGACTAACCATGAAGCTAGAGAAAAATACATTGTAGGGCCCTAGTTTGGTTGCACTGCTATAGGAAAAAAAAAAAGAAATTATTCTAACAGTAAGAGTTCCAGCAATGTTTTCCTGGATCAGCTCCTTTTTTTTTTTTTTTTAAAGATTTTATTTATTTGAGAGACAGAGAAAGTGAGAGAGAGCATGAGAGGAGAGAAGGTTAGAGGAAGAAGCAGACTCCCCGTGGAGCCGGGAGCCCGATGTGGGACTCGATCCCGGAACTCCAAGATCATGACCTGAGCCGAAGGCAGTTGCTCAACCAACTGAGCCACCCAGGCACCCAGATCAGCTCCTTTTGTCAAGTTTTCAAGTCGAAGATATGTGGTCCTTAGTCATGACCACTTGCTGGTCTGGGGTCCCTTTCAGACTCCCTCTGGTTAAATGGCATTGCAGTTGCTGCTGAGATTTGGGGGGGATCTAAGGGCAAGCTGAGTTGGGGATATGTTTAGTTTGGGTATAGATGAGAGCTCTGTTTGCATTTATTTTTGTCCGGAAAAAAAGTGATGGTACTAATCTGCAACCGCCTTAGTAACTTTGAAAGTTCCACCCTAATTAGCTTACACCTTGGTGTGTGGACTCAAGACTTCATTTCCAGATCTTAGCAGCCCTGTGCCATTTGGCCCAAGGCAAAGCAATTGTGTGCACTGATGAAACCAATCAATTTAGCTTATTTTTTAGCTTATTTATTTAGGTCATACTCGTGCTTTCTTTCTTTTTTCCAATAAGCTCCGAAATGCTTTGAGAGGTATGTTTGTAGAAATTCAAAAATATTTGAATTGTAGGAGAATTTTTTCTATATATAGCTTCAAGAATCAGAAGTCTCTTAGCATTCGCTATTTAGAACACATATTTAAACTTATGCTGTCCAGGAATATATAGAATTAGTATTTATAGTTTTTGTCTCAGAAAAGCAAACGACCCATCACATTTTTTATTGTTTTAGCTATCATCGGTCAAATAAGACAAGGAGGGAGTGTCATTTCCTTACCATTAGTGTTCGCTTTCTCTGATGATTTTGTCTGGCAATTTATTTCCAGATTTATTAATTTTTCTCATGTATTTATAGTTAACATTTATCATTTACTTTACTAATTTCATTGTTCCTATTGTCTTCCTACAACCTAATTCTTGGATTAAAGAAGTATATACTCCAGGAATTCTTCAATTGGGAATTTAGGGGCTTTGAAATACTCTCTTGAGAATTTTCACATTTGAATAATTTCTACTTCAACATCCTACCTGCTTAGGTATAGAACCTGTTAATTCTCCTTTAAAAATGCCATTTGCTCTTTCCTAGATTCTATTTTGATGAGAAGTCTGATGTCAGTTTGATTCTAGTTTAGTATAAATAATAATTTCAGATGTTTTTGTTTGTTAATGTTATCAATTTTGGTATTGTATATATACTATATATAAACATATATATGTACATATAATTTATATATTATACATTTATTTATACATTTATTATGTGTATATATAATTATATTTATTATGTGTATATATAATTATGTGTGTGTATGTGTATATATATAGAGAGAGAGAGACACAATTTTTTTTCTGGAGCTTTATGGCCTTTTCAATCTGTGTATTCCTCTTTTTCATCAGTTTTGGAGCATCCTTCTCTTTTATTTCTTTTTTATTTCTTTAAAGATTTTGTTTATTTTTTTGACAGAGAGAGACACAGTGAAAGAGGGAACACAAGCAGGGGGAAGTGGGAGAGGGAGAAGCAGGCTTCCCGCCAAGCAGGGAGCCCGACGCAGGGTTCGATCCCAGGACCCTGGGATCATGATACGAGCCGAACGCAGACGCCTGACGACTGAGCCACCCAGGCGCCCCTCTCTTTTATTTCTTTAAAGAAAAACTTTCTTCCATGCTCTCTTTTCTCCTTCATTCTCCACTAGATTTAGAATGTCTGCTTCTTTTTCTTATTTCTCTTGTCTTTCTTCTCCATATTTTTCATTGTCAACCCCTTTGTGCTCCATTTTAGAACAATTTCACGGCTAGATCTTTTAGAAAAGTAGTATTTTATTCACCTCTTTAAGAAAAAAAAAATCCAGCATAACTATCATTTTACTATTTGACATTTAAATATTTTTAAACTATTTCAACAATCACCTAAAAATTTCAACTGTATTTATCTATGTTTCCTTTGATGAGCTGTCTTGTTGATTATATTTGTTTGTACTTAATTTAAAATTGCATTCATTTTAGATTCCCATAGGGTCACTTCTATTTCAGACTTTAAAATTATGAAGGGTTATCTATTAAAAGTCAAAATTTATCTAAGCTCCTGGAGAGACAAAGTAAATGTATGAACGTTTTATTTTCTGTCCCTATTCCAGAAGGCAGACACAGACATAATGAATAAATAAGCAAACAAATAAATAAGGAACAGTGCAGGAAAATTCTACCATAGAAGCATAGAAGCACAAAAGGTCCAAATGAAACTGAGATTATAATAATGTAGGGGTTGATTTAACGCTTTCCTCATATTAGACTTTTATAATATTTTATGCAACTGTAATTACTTCGATTTGTCATGATCAGCGTTTATGTTATTGGCTTTCCTCATATGTGTTTGTTGAGTCTTTTTTTTTAAGATTTTATTTATTTATTTGAGAGACAGAGAAAGTGAGAGAGAGCATGAGAGGAGAGAAGGTTAGAGGAAGAAGCCGACTCCCCGTGGAGCTGGGAACCCGGTGTGGGACTGGATCCTGGAACTCAAGGATCATAACCCGAGCCAAAGGCAGTTGCTCAACCAACTGAGCCACCCAGGCACCCTGTTTGTTGAGTCTTGATTATAGTTTCCTTGCATTTTAAATTTTCTGTTATATATACTTTTGTTCTTTCTGCACAGTTTGTTTGGGTGATGCTACAAGTTATTTATGCTTATTTTCTGCTTGTCCTTCATGAAGAGGAGGATGGGCAAGGATGTGGAAAGGCAAGATATGCAGGTAATTTCTGGGTGGTGTCTTCCTATTCCTCTCATAAATTACTAGTCACCTGAGACCATTTTGGCTAATTATTTGTAGGTGTATCCTGTATGGAAGTGAAATGATACCAACCAGAAGCTCCATGATGACAAAAGGAATGAATAGCAGCGTAAGCGACAAATACGTACACAAATTTAAAAAAGTATTCTTACATTTAAAAGCAAAAGAAAAAAATTAACTATGACATTTGAATTTTAAAGCAAATAAATAAAACCTATGATAATAGCAAAAAGGTGAGGAATGGGATAAGGAGTTGAACTGTTGTAAGATTCTCAAGTTGTTTGAGACATGCTAAAAGCACTTATTTAAGGTAGACTATAAGCAGGAAAAGTTGCATATTTTAATCCCTATATTACTAGCTAACTTGTAAAAGAATAATACAGAATAGCATAAATAACACGTGCATTAAAGAGATACAACAAAAAATAAAAGACACTTGATTATTCAAAGGGAGCCTGGAAAAGAATAAAGAAATAAATAATATACAGAACAATTAGCAAATAAATAGCAAGATGGTAATTTAAATCTCCCTATATCAGTGGTAAATTAAACTTTAAAAAAACTCTTCTAATAAAATGACAAAGGTTGTCAGAATGGATTAAAAACAAAAGACCCAATTATTTTCCCATTACAAAAGTCACACTTATATAAACAGATCTGAAAGAAGAGTGACTAAAAAAAAAGTATACTGTGAAATATGCAAATACCCAAAAGACATTTGACATAATGATAATAATATAAAAATTTAATATAGAAAATATTATTAGGTGAAAGGAAAGACACTTTATATGGATAAATGGTCCTTATAAAAGTGGAGGTATAACAATCTTAAATTTGCTTCAAAATGCAAAAAGCCCAAATCTGAAGATATAAGAAGAAAAATAGACAAATTTACAATCACAGATGAATATTTGAACACAAATCTTAGTAACTATTAAAAAGACTGACACAAATGGCAAAAATATATAATATTTGAACAACACATTTCACCAACTTGTTCTCTTTGATGTTTATAGAACCTTACACTCAAGAGGAACAGAATGCACATCATTTGTAATATAAATGGGACACTTCTCAAAATGCACTACATGCTAGACACTTAAGTAAGTATAAAGACATTTCAAAGTATTAAAATAATACGGAAGATTTTTCTGAATAATGTGGAATTAAATTGGAATGATTTCAGTGCAATAACAGAATAATTATCAAGTCCCCAAAGGGTTCGACACTAAGCATAAAGGTCAAAACCACCCATAGGTCAAAAAAGACATTGAAATGGCAATTACAAAATACTTGTAACTGAAAAAAAATATGATTTATCAAAACTTGTGAGATGCAGCTGAAGCAGAACATATAGAGACAATTACAACCTTCCACGTATATGTTGGAAAAGAAGAAAGGATGAAACATTGCAAGAAGCTATCGGTTGAAGAGTCATGAAATTTCCTGTGTTTGAGCCTCGTTCTACCTGCAGGGTGGTAACTCTCAGAGCATTATTTTGTTTATAATTTGTGTATTTTCTACCATCACAACGATTTCAAATACATGAAAATGAAAAAAAAAATCTATACACACAGCAAGGAAAGTTAATCAGTATAATGATGAGCACTTAATACGTATATAAAACTAAAACTACATTTAAAAAGATTAATTTTTTTCAGTGAAGTTATCTATTGTCTGTCAGCTCTGACTTAAACTTCTATACTCTGCATGATTCTCTTGAGATTCATTTCACTGCAAACTGCCTTCAATCCAGGTTGGAGAGTAGGCCCTAGAGAAATCGTGGGAAGTGGGAGTTGTGGAGAAGATATGGACTTCCTGTTTTCCCTGTTCCTATCTGTTGTCCTAGAAGCAGCAGCAGGCAAATCTCTAGATTTCCATTTTTTGTCATTTTAAGAGTCAGCCTGATTGTGCTCCCCACAGGAGACAAATCATTGAGAAGCATCTCCTTCCTAAAGATTTGAGAATCAGTTTTGTTGGGTCCCTTCTTGAGAGCAACTAGGTTCTTCTAACTCCACTCTTTCCTTTTTCCCTTTATATTTAGACATGGCAGCTGCTTCCTACAAGTATTAATTTTTATTTTCTCAGAATCCCCTTTTCAACTCTTTAAGTCTTGCAACAGCCATGTAACCAATGCTCCTCTTTGAAATGACAGTAGTTTCTAATTTCTAGATGGAGCCTGACTGATTCAACTCCCTTAGTTAAAAGAGGAAAATGAAGACCAATTTAAAAACATTCCTAGGATTAATGCTAACATTTGTTGAAGTCCGTAAGTTTGCTACATAACAAAAAATAAATATCCTCATCATGTCTCATAGTATTAAATAATGCCCACAGACGGAATGAATGAAAAAAAAACCAGTCTATAATTTGGGCAGGTGAAAGTTACAGCAAAATGCTAACAAACACCAGAGGCAGAGGCACAAAAGAAAATAACAAGGTGGTTCTTCAAGTAACAGTCCTCTTAAAATACTTCTGTAAACTGAGTTACAGAAATCAAGACAGCATACTATGTCATGTGTTTTTATTCAATAATAGTAACACTTAAACTATAATCAAATTTAAAAATATTATTTATTAGTATGATATACAAATAAGTAGATAGAAGTGAATAAAGTGAAATGGCCTTTGGATTAGATACTATATGAAATCATGCCCAGGAGAGACATCTGTTTTACCACTTTTTTTAAAAAGTAAAGATAACACAATTTATCCCAAGTAAGAAGAATTTACTAAAATGATTAATATGCATCAAACCACACACACACACACACACACACACACACACACACACACACACCAAATAACAAAGACTTAGGGAGAGCAAAAAACGTAGGCAGGAATTTTGCTATAGCTTCGGTAATCACTGAACATAGAGAGGACTCTATTACTCTATGGTGATCTTTCTTTCTATTCTGTCACCAACTGGTTTACTCTCAGCTCTAATATCTTTTCTCAGTTTCATAACAGTATATGCACATTTTCTTATTTTTGCTTCCACAAAACTTAGCTGAAAAACAATACATTTTGTCTCTCAAGTCTTTATATTATGACCCTGGCTTTTGATTCTACTGCTACCTACTCATTCTTTACGTGTTTTCTAGTTCCCATTATTAAAAGAATGATATTTAGTTTTTTTCTCTTAGCTTTATATTTCAGCCCACAATAAAGGTCATCATCGGTGTTAATTCAGGTACCCAATGTTATTTCAATTAATGATGAGGGTGGGAGTTATTTTTCAGTAGCTATTGGAGAGTAAAGTTTTAGACTCCTAATGGATAATATTTAAAAACAGCTTATTTGGGATAATACTTAATAAGAACTCAACTAAAAAACATATTTTGTTTCTAAACTTATAACAGTATCTCCTAGGTAAGGTTTGTGGGTATTTGAATCAGAATATTCTGTGGTCCTTTTTAAAGATACACATAATGGATCTCATTCCAGATCTATTTTATTTGATTAGAATTGGAAAATAATGCATTTTTACTGTTTCTCTAGCATAGCCGAAGAATCAAAATACTTAGAAACATTTCCAAAAGATAGTTACCAAAATACTACTCTCGACCATTTTGAATACAATATGTATCTTCTCTTTAAATACTCCAAAAATCACCCCAATGCACCCCAAGCACCCTGTGCTTGGGTTCTTTTTGGAGTAAAACTGCATATCCACTACTACAGAGTCTTAACAATTTGAAATACAGACACAGACATCAGATTGGCATCAAGATATCAGTTTCCTTGGGGCACCTGGCTGGCCCAGTAAGTGGAGCCTACAACCGCTGATCTTGAGGTTGTGAGCTTAAGACCTCCGTCGGGTGTGATTACTTAAAAATAAAATCTTGGGCTCTGCCCCAACCACGACTACTGCTGCCACCACCCACACTGCAACCATGCTGTCCTCCACTAGTGTCTCCTTCCCTATTCGAGGGTGCTGCAAGGCTATGTGCATGCTGCTGGCCATCCTGGGCCTGAGCTAGAGGAAAGAGGGCCTGGGAGCCGAGGAGATCTGGCTTCAGGCTCACTCAAGCCCTCCTATCTGTATGGGCAGCTTTCCAAGTTTCAGGATGGAGACCTTATCCTGTATTGGTCCAATGCCATCCTGTGACACTTGGGCAGCTCCCTTGGGGTGTACGGACCAGAGGGAGGTTCCCCTGGTGGACACGGTGATTGACAGCATGGAGGATCTCCATTAAAAATACCTCTTCCTTATTTACACCAACTAGAAGGTGGGCAAGGAGGAGTATATGAAGGCACTGGAGCACCTGAAGACTTTTGAGAATTTGCTGTCCCAGAATCGGGGGCCAGGCCTTCACTGTGGGCAACTAGATCTTTGTGGACGACAACCTGCTAGGCTTACAGCTGATTCACCAGGCCCTGGCCCCCAGTTACTTGGAATCCTTCCTCCCGCTTGCACCTACATGGCATGCCCCAGTGCCCAGTCCAAGTTCAAGGCCTTCCTGGCCTTCTCCGAGCACATGAACCTCCCTATCAGCAGCAATGGGAAGCAGTGAGAGCTTGTGGCCACCCTCCGCAGGAAGTCGGGGTTGCCTGCCTTCCTTTCTCTAGGACCAACAGCATTTCCAAGAAGGAAGCAAAAAAAAAAAAAAAATAATAAAGAAATAAACAAAGGAATAATAAAATATTTTTTTAAAATCAGTTTTCTTTCTGGGAAGACTAGATTAGATTAAAAGCTGCAAAAATAAAGATTTCCGCCACCTTTTCCAAAATCCAGAACTGAGATCCAGGGACAAGGAGATTTGGTCAGCAGTTGGGAAATTTACTCAGGCAGCCTAAGATAAATCACTGTTTTATACTCGCCTTGGCCTGAGAGTGGGGATAAAGTAGGCTGCAATTCAAACTTGCTTCTAAAAGGCAGGCCTTAGATTTGTACCCAGATGTGCTTATTTTATGAAACCTACATTTAGCGAAGAATGATCTGTTGCCACAAGCTAGCCTAAAAGTGAAAAGAGAAAACCACATTGAAATGGTCATATTTAACACCTCAGCCCTTTATAATAGAGAAAGGAATAACCAGTAGCTGTGAGATTCTTGTCATTCTACAAATCAAATAAATCACTTCTCCTGAGAAACAATAATCATAAGAGTGAAGAAAGAGGCAGAAATAGCTTTCCCAATAACCCCCAAAGGGAAGAATTTTTCATTAATAATAATCCAAAGAATTTAAAAATTATCCACAGCCCAACCCTCCAAGTTGTCTACCTGAATGATATACTTTTGGAAACCCTTTAACTTGCTTTTACTTAGCTATATTTAAGTATTATTTTTGGACTATGGAGAAAAATATATAAGAAATGACCAAAAAAATTTGTTGTTATCGATTACAAAGATGTGGTTGAGAAAGTTTGCTCACTGTGCTATCCTGCCTTGAAGAAGACGCATAGGAAAAAATTCAATCTGTCCTTAGTTCTAGAAATAATTGTATTTCTCCTAAGCAGCATCAAATATATCTCTTCCCTGTTTATTAATCTTGGAGAATGGTGCAACTAGCCAAAGATGTGGCGCTATCCTTTCTTCATATTCCATATACAAACAATCACTAAATTTTATAAATTCTACCTCTTTAACATATCTGTCTTCCTGCTACAACTACTTCAGTTGCTGGATTACACTTTAACAGCATTCCAACATGTTTCCTTGTTTCCTATCTTGAACTACAAGAGGTCACACATTTTGACCAATGTATCACAATATTTAGGCGGTGGATTGAAATTAGGTATTTCTGTATTTGTCTCACAGATTAGACTAAATACTGAGAAGGTAGGTATTATGTCATGGTCACTATAATTAACGGAATTATTTTTCCTTCTTATGGTAGACATTTGTGAACTTATCCTAATTTCTCTGTCAATTCTGACAATGATAGAGGACTTCATGTATTATTTTAAGTAGTAACGTCGCCATGGATGTATCATATTTTGTCTACTTTTGGATCTTAGCTAAGCTGTTTACTCAATTATTTCTCTTGAATGTATTTTAGGTCCAAATCGCGTTTGGAATTAGGCAAGATATAAATAAATTAGGCAATATAAACATTAATTCAACAGAGAGACCTGGGCTGGCAGACAACCTGCAATGTCCTTGGGGACAATCAGTCTCCTGTAAATCACATTTGGAGAACTATAAATCTTGTCCAGTGCATATCTATGAGCTTCTATGTTCTTTTTACCGGTAGTCTCAGTGATAACATGCTTCAATTCAACTCTGCTCCCAACTGTAAGGTATTAATACACGTAGCCATAGAATGCGATATTATTTCATGCTTCACATGCTCTCTGTTTTTGACCTTTTAAATGTTATTAATAAATGTCACAACTCTCTTTGACCTCATCATCTTTAAGAGACACTTCTTAAAGCACTGCTGAGAGGCATAATATTTAACAAAGGAATTGAAAAAAATGCTGCAGATAAGCTTATAGGCATGCAAAAAGAACGAATAGTAGTTTTTCAATTCTGTTACCCAGAATCTTTGGATTATCTGGAGATATTTGGGGGCTACTATGAGGGGGAAAAAAAACCCCAGATAATTGGCTAGCAGGATATTTCTCCTTAAGTTTCTGCTTCAGCCATAATATTCTACTCTTTGGAAATTTGTGGTGGGGAGTTTTTTAAAAAAAATGTTTTAACAAGGACTATATGATCTCAGACCTACTTAATTGTTAGAAGCATTTTTTTGTTCTTATTTAACAAATTTACTGTTTTTATTTATTTTTCAAATGAACAGGTAAACCAATTTTCATCTTCATAAATGCTAACACAATGGGAATGAAAGCATTTTCACTTAATCAAGGACTTCTCCCTCTACTTTTTCTTAGAAAGCTTGCCCACATATACCCAACTCACTGACTGGATAGTCTTTATTATTTTCATCTCCCCCCAAAGCCCTCATTCAAAGTATGTTGATGCTTTAGTTAATCATGAATGGGCCTTAGTTTTCATCTAGACTTTAGTAGGATTAATCAATTATTCTATTAAAAAATGTATTAGTCATCTGTCTACCTGCAGAAGGGCTAGAATCGTGATATGCAATTCTTTGAAAAAGTTACAGATTGTTCTTATGTCATTGGTTTTATATATGCTGAGGAGAACTGCATCAGATTAAAATAAAGTTAAAGAAGGGAAATATTAAGTACACAAGAATTTAAAAAAGAAGGCATGAGAGAGAACATTTTTAGCAGTTAACTCTAATTCAATCTGTGTTGCAGATCAATCTGGAACTGAGAGGAGTATAAATTGCCTTCTAACTACTTCTGTTTCACTTAATCAGGAAAACTTCAAAAAGCAAATATCTCAGGATAAATTGCACTTGAGAACAGTTGTTATCAAGCATCTGGCAAAATACCTAAAAAGGATTATTCTCATTAACAAGATTTTTTAAATCTACATTTTAAGACCATTAAATGAACTTAATCTTAATCTCCATGATCACTACTACTCCATTATCTATTTAAGAAGATAAAATACAAGAACCAGTATTTCCTAGATGAACCAGAACATTTCCAGAATGATGAAAAGTATTCCAGCCCACTGAGTATAAAATTAGATTGCCGAATGACTGTGGCTGGCTTGATTCTGAGGTCATGATGACTCTTCCTTATGCTAAGCAGATGAAATGTCAGAATAAAATCATAGCCTGGCTTTAGTTATGAATCTTAAATTAAGTGAAATAAAAAACCTTTTGAAGTGTCATGTACCATGATGAAGTTTTATCTTCTTATTCTTATCCAGGGTACGGGAAACCTTATCATATACCATAAAGACAACGTGCTAGCTAAACTGACTTTAAATGAGCTTGTACTCACCTTATGGGACCAAGAAAGCATCTTCTCAGTGCGGTTAGTTTACAATCAAAAGCATGCTACTAGATTCAGATCTTGTTTTACTTTCTTTGTTAATATTGCAATTGGTAGGGAGCGAAAGATTAAAAACCCAGCACATCATGTGGTGCATAATTAACCACAATTTTATTTCTTCTTTCCTAGCTCCCCCAGTGGCAGTATACATTAAAGAATAGTTTGCTTTTGTTCTAGGCACTCTGTGTTAGCCAAGAGTCTCTAAATGTTTTAGTCATGGCTACTACCCTTCTATCCTCAACATATTTAGATTTAAGCAATTATTACTATCACAGATTCTCTAGTATTGGTAAAACTTTTCATAGATTTGTGTCCAGTGACATCATCTGTTACTCAGGATTCTGGAACTTAAATATTAATATTGTAGTAGTACAGAACTTTGATTTAAAATTTTCCCTTATACCATGTCAAAGTTTTGGGACAATAACATTCTCTGGAGGACTATGAGTTTCAGAACTAAAAGCAGAAACAGGGCCCTCCAGGTTTATCTCTTCCATTAAGCTCTACTTGGGAGAAATAAAAATCTAGGCTTTTCAAGCACATAGCTTTCTAACTCTTTCTTTTCTCTCTTTCTGCTTATCTCTGCAAATTTTTAATCTCTTTCATCTGATGGAAAACTATGTATGTCAACAGAGAAATATACATACATATGCACATATACATATACTACTTAAAACAATAAACAAATTTACATCAAAATTATGAGGTTCAGTTTTGAGATAAAAAGTTTATTTCATGTATACTGTCAATTAAAGTGCTTTTGTGTAAAAAAAAAAAGTTTATTTCATCAAATACTCCAGGGTTCTATTCATATGTTTAGTGTTGCATTACAAAAAGACAGGTCAAGTGTGTTCTGGGATCTGAATTAATTTTTATATTAATAGAATATTAAGCATGGTCCCCAACTTCACTTTACATATCAAATTTTGCAACCCCCTAAATACATCTTCCTAATTAATTTTAGCCATTTTCTACTACAGAATTCTAAAGTACTTTTGGGTATTCCATCCCTGCCAATGAATGGAATGGATTGCTTCTATCATTTTAAGAAAATTGATTAATACTTCCATGTATCATCTTTGGAGGTCTTTCTAGAATTTTAATAGACACCTGATTCTAGTCAAACGTGACCCAATATGCTATCTTTTGTCTGAGATAAATTGATGATAACCATAAGTTGGATTATTATATTATTATTATAAAACCATAAGTTGTATTCTGAAGAATTCTTGAAGAAATATAAAGAATAGACTATTTAAGATCAGAGTAACTGCTTTAAAATAAGTTAAGCTGTATGATAGATATTAGAAAAGGTAGAAAACAGAGAATAATGAATTGATAGCATCAGCCAAAAACGCTTTTATTTTCTAAAATTTTAGTTTCTATAACCTAGATGCACAACAGATGCACAACAGAATCACCAAGGGCAGTTTTTAACAATACTAGTTTCTAGATCACAACATTTCTGAAAGAGAATCTCTAGGAATCGGTTTTCCTAAGAAGCTGCCTAGATGTTATTTCCACAGCCATTCTGATTGAAAAAAAAAAAAAATAGGCCAGGCATTTGGAAACCACTATTTAAGAATTTTATGTTTAAAAGTCCTTAATTAGACTTTGAGTTTCAGTTCTTACATGTAAAGAACTTGGAAATCATCACATCATCCTTACAAGAACAAGCTGGAAAAACCAAAAATCAGTGACATCTAGGACAAATCAGAGAACTGAGGGTGCAGAGCCCCAAGTCTGTAGAAACAGGTGCGACCTATCTAGCAAAGAGATCTGCTTACCTGGTGGAGTAAGTGGCACAGGAGCGATAAAGTGGCAGGATCACTTACCGGGTAATTTCGATGCACTGCTGATTGTGCACTAGTGTTGAGAAGGAGAAAGTCCTCAGGACCACAGATTACTTCTAGAAGTCTCACCAATTTCTCAGAATGAGGATCCAAGAAGGATATCTTCATGGCTCTGGTAGAGAAAAGGAAAGAGTAATCAGTATGCAGTATGTCTAGAGCCTTCACCATAATAAAGGCATACTCTCTTCGGGAAAGAACTTGAGAACAATTCTGGCCTAGTCTTAGCCCCATACAGCCTTCCTGTTTCAACAGAAGAGAGAAAAACAGAGTCACATGGACTCCCGAATATTGTAGCTAGAGAGGGAAATAGGTGTTGGGAGATGAGGTACAGGGGGAGAAACAGACATGAAGTTTAAAGCTCTAAAAAACAGGCCACTAAAATAATGAGATATAATTGGAAGACTAGAGAATGTTCACCTTCCTCACATGTTACTAGCCTACAAAAGTGAAATAAAAAGAGAAAGAAAGAATGAGAAAGGTAGAACAGAGTATCTAAGAATTTTGGGACATTTTCAAAAGTATAAAACGTGTAATGTATAACAGAGGGAAAAAAAAAGAGGATCAAAAAAAAAAAAAAAAGAAGAAGTAATTATGACTAAGAAGGTTCCAAAATCGATGACAGACACCAATCCACAGAATCAGGAAGCTTAGACAACACCAAATAGAGTGAATAGTAAAAGCAACAGAAACAAACAAACAATAACAAAACTAAAACTAAAACAGACAAGTCACTACAGCTAAACAGTCCATATTCCAACTGCAGACAAGACAAAGAGAAATTTTAAAGTAAGCTGGTTGGAGGCCACCTGGCTGGCTCAGTCAGTGAGCATGTGACTCTTGATCTCGAGGTCATGAGTTTGAATCCCACATTAGGTGGACATCATTTTAAAAAATAAAATAAAATAAGCCAGATGAAAAAAATCACTTTATCCAATGAGGAACACAGATTACAGTGGGCTTCTCATAAGAAATCTTGGAAGAAAGAATAGAATGGAAGGAAATATTTAAGAATAAGTATAGATATATTTAAATTTTCAAAAAAAAGTATCTATTGAAATTACCCTTCAAACATCAAAGAGAAAAAGATTTTTCTCATGAAACAAAAACTGAGTGATTGCATTGTTAACCAGACTTGCCCTGAAAAGTCTTAGAAGAAATTCTAAATGCAGAAAGAAAAGCATATAGATCAGAAACTTGGATCTGATAAAGGATAAAGAGAAATAATTCACAAAGAAGGAGTAAAGAAGAAATAATTTATTTATTAACTATTAATCTTAAAGCAATTTGCTAACTTCAATATAGTAACAATGTTTGGGGGATTATATCATATGGATAAGTAAATGACAGTGATATTACTAGAAATGAGAGGAAAGAATTAGGAATTCTCTATTCTAAGTATCTGTACTATATGTAAAGCAGTATAATGTAATTTGAAGGTAGATTTATAGTAGTTAAGTAAGTGTATTGAAAAATTCTAGAGCAATCATTAAAATTTTTCAAAAAGCAGTGTAATTGATGTGCTAAGAGAGATGACCTTGTAAAATACTCAAAGAAATAAAGAAAAAGTAAAGAGGGGGTAAATGAAACAAGAACAAATGCAACATACAGAAGTTACAAATATGGTATATATTGAATTATAGCAATAATTAAATATAAATGGTCTAAATACACCAATTAAAAGACAAATTCTCAGAACTGAAAAATGAACAAAACCAAACTCCCGTATGTTGTCTAAAAGTAATCCATTTTAAATACAAGGAAACAAATATAAGAACAGCAAAGAGATGGAGAAAAATATTTTATGCTAACATTAATCAAAATAAATCTGAGTTAGCTATATCAATTACAGACAAAGCAGACTTATGAATAAGGGTGATTATCAGGGATAAAGAAGTGCATTAAGTAATGATAAAAGATCAATCCTCCAAGAAAATAAAACAAACAAAATGAATATAAACCCAACAGTACAGTGTCAAAACATATGAGGAAAAAAACTAATAGAACTAAAAATAAAATAGATAAATCCACTGTTTGAGTCACTTTTCATTCAGTAAGTGACAGGTCAAACAGAAAGAAAATCAGTAGAATACAGTTGACCTGAACAGCAATATAAATATACTTGTTCTAAGTGTCATTTACAGAATGCTCATTCTATAAAAGCAGAATATACAATATTCATAGTATTCTCAAGTCATACAAAATACTAACCAAGATTTTCCACCTTTGGGGTCATGAAACATACTTTCACAAATTTAAAAATAAGAAATCATACAAATTATACAAACTGGAAATTATTCCAATCTGTTAATTCTCAAAACAAAATGGAATTAAACTAGACTCAAAAATAGATAACTAGAAAACCTCCAAATAACTGGTAATTAACCAATACACTATTAATAATTTATGGGTCAAAGAAAAAGTCATAATACAAATTAATATATTTTGAAGTAACTGAACATGAAAATACAATATATACAAATGTGTGGGATACAAGGGCAGCAGTTAAAAGAAAATTTATAGTATGGAATAAACATTGGAAAAGAAGGCTGATCTAAATTAGTAATCTAAGCTTTCACCTTAGGAAGCCAGAGAAATAAAAATAATTTAAGTCTAATAAAAGTGGAAGAAAAGAAACAATAAAAAAAGTAGAAATCAACTAAATTTAAAACAAGAAAAAAAATTAAAGCCAAAAGCTAGTTGTCTGAAAATTTAAATAAAATTGATATACTAGAGGGATGCTTGGGCGGCTCAGTCAGTTAAGTGTCTGTCTTCCGCTCAGGTCATGATCCCAAGATCCTGGGATCAAGTCCTTGCTTGATGCAGGGAGCCTGCTTCTCCCTCTGCTTGTGTACTCTCTCTCTCTCTCTCTGTGACAAATAAATACATAAAATCTTTAAAAAATTGATAAATTAGCTAGGCTAACAAGAAAAACTCATCTAGAAAAAATGGATTTTAGAATAGATTTAGATTTACAGAAAAGTTTAAAAGGTGTTAAAGTTTTCATATGCTCAAGCTCAGTTTCCTTTACTAATAATGTCTCACATTAATAGTATATATCTGTCATAATTAATGAAACATTATAGATCCATAATTATTAACTACAATTCACACTTACATTACTAGTTTCTTAATTTTTACCTAGGTCCTTTTGTTATTATTACAGTATCCAATCCAGAATATCACATTCATTGAACAAAAGCAATTAGGAATTATGTGATTGTTCATTCAATGTCACCTCAATTTTGATCAACATATTTTTTTATTTCCTTAGGAATGTATACTTTCTATACTATATTATTTTTATACTATTTACTTAGAGAAGTTTCTCAGTTCGACACTCTACTGGTAGTTTTAGATATTTTAGGTGTATATTTTTATTTTATTAAAAATTGCATATGAATTTATAATTCAATTTCTTTTAAATAAGGCACATAAAATTAAGAACTTAGTTTAGCCTAGAGGTTGTCCTTACACATTATACTACATTATACTTTGTTTTAGAGATAGTGTGATTGAAAGCACAAGAAGTGAACTGCCGTGGTAGGAAAACAGAGCGTTAGCAGCAGAGCCCAGTCTATGATACAGATCTTTGAACTCTTCTGTGCTTTTTCCTCTTTCCAACGTTGCTAATTTTCCATCCTCATCTCTGGGCTTGTTCTTCTAGCCTTAGATATAAATTAGGATAATTCCTCCAGTTTTGTTCCCACATAACAGAATAAATTAGAATAGCATCTGAGTAATCTCTAAATATATATCTTTCTAAAAAATTTACAGCTGCAAAATATTTTTTGAAATATAATGCTTTTAAAATGTTTAGAGATTACATTTTTTCAAACATCTCACAAGTGATTTTTTTCTTGAAAATGTATGCATTTTATTTTTATGGCATCTTTTATAGTAAATCATTGCAGTGCAGGCTTGATATTTTTATCTTTGAGATATTATAAGCCATTTTAACCAAGAGATGGCCTACACTTACACCTGTACTGACCTAATAGACAGTAATGGCTCATTTGTAAGTTTTATAACCTAAGGGTTTAATATTTCACTGGAAAGACTCTAATGGGCTTTGGCATTAGAAAAATCTATGGAGAAGTCAGATGACTTTTTATAGATTATTAAGTAAATAAGAGTCATTTGAAACAATATACACTTCAGTACCAGGAGAGTATGTAAATGTTACAGAGATCTTATTTTTTTCTTCTTTTTTTCCCCCTACCAACTGCTTGAATTTCTATTACATTTACCATTTTCTATCACAATTCTGGTTTATAAGATGTGGATATGCATATTATAAATGATTGTTGAGCACTTTTGCTTAAGAGAAAGAATATGGTGGGGCACCTAGGTGGCGTGGTCAGTTAAGCAGCTGACTCTTGATTTCTGCTCAGGCCATGATCTCAGGGTCCTATGATCGAGCCCTACATCAGTCTCCACGTTTTGAATGGGTCA
>CM052806.1:66223346-66284786 GCA_028533885.1 Nasua narica | reverse complement strand
CTATCACAATTCTGGTTTATAAGATGTGGATATGCATATTATAAATGATTGTTGAGCACTTTTGCTTAAGAGAAAGAATATGGTGGGGCACCTAGGTGGCGTGGTCAGTTAAGCAGCTGACTCTTGATTTCTGCTCAGGCCATGATCTCAGGGTCCTATGATCGAGCCCTACATCAGTCTCCACGTTTTGAATGGGTCAGTCTCCGCGCTGTGCATGGAATCTGCTTAAGATTCTCTCTTTCCCTCTCCCCCTCTCCCCAGCTTGTGCATGCAGGTGCATGTGTGCTCTCTCTCTAAAATAAATAAATGAAATAAAAGGGAAAGAATCCTGAGATCTTTTAAGCCCTGTTACCTCATCACTGTCTCCATTTCTTTTAAAATGCATTTATTATAATAAATGTTTCAAACAAAACATAAAATGGTGATTTCAAATATTGGTTTTTATGACTAGCATATAATAAAGTGTTTGCTTAATTTCTAATAATTTTTTTCTAATTACTGATTCTGTCTGTTTGCAGTTTATTAACACATTTTATTGAACTTTTGTGCATTTAGCCCACAGTTATGCTATTTGTTAATATAATTAATTCAAATATTTTTACTTCAGGATGCTTTTAAAAAAATCATTCCTATTAATGTCAAACAATTATCACGTGAGTGGCCCAGCCTGACAAAACTTTTTGAAAGCTCTGACACAGTATATTGATCAACTTATCATTGTGGATGTCAGACAATCCTGTAGAACCAACAGGCTCTATCATACTCCACAGGTGGGAGTATACTTTGTCTGAAAAGTGTAACATATCTTATTTGAAACAAAAGATATATTGATGCATGGTCTAGAATGATTCCATTTGATTTCAAAAGTGTCTAAGGACAAGCAAAAAAAGATAATATTTACTGAAGAATTACAGATAAGAAATTTTGAAGGAATCAATTTCTCAATAAGGCAAGGAGATAGGGGTGAGGAAAGAGACAAGAGGGTTAGCAGTCATATAGTTATTGATCTTGGTTGGTTCAAGGGAAGCAGAGAATAAAGGAATTCACCCTTCCAAGAAATTCCTGCTATCTGAACATGACATTTATGGAAAGCTCTACCCAACACCAGCAAAGAACACATTGTTCTCAAGACACACATTCTACACCATATTCTACACCATAAAACACAGTTTGATGAATTTAAAAGAACAGAAATCATATAAAGTATGTTCTGAGAACTGGATTCAAACTAGAAATCAATAACATAAGGACAGTTGGAAAATTCCAAAATACTTGGAGACTGAACAACACATTTCTAATACAATACATGACTCAACAAAAAATTCTTGTAAGAAAATATTTTGACTATAATAAAAATGTAAAGATAAAGACATTTGTGTGATGCAGCAAAAGCAGTGCTTAGAGGGAAATTTATAACACTGAATGTATATATGGGAAAAAATATCCAAAATCAATAACCTAAACTTCCCCTCAGGAAATGAGAGCACAAGAACAATTTTAAATCTAAAGCACACAGAAGGGAAGACATAATAAAAATTACAGAAGTAATGCATAAAATTGAAAACAAGAAAATAATGAGGTAAATCAACAAAACCAAAAGGTAGTTCTTTGAAACAATTAATAAAATTGAAAAACCCACAGACAGTCTAACCAAGATGAAGAAAACATAAATCACAAATATCAGAAATGAGAGAGTGTCATCACTTCTGATCTCATGGACCTTAAAAGGATTATAATAGAATAATACAGATAGCTCTATGTCCTCAAATTTAATAATGTAGATGAAATAGAATAATTGAAAAGCACAAACCAAAATTCAAACAAGGAGAAATCAATGACATGAATGGACTGATATCTATTAAATAATTTGATGACTAATTTATAACCAGAGCATATAAATGCATTACAAAACACTACACATCAATATCTCTCTTTAATATAGATGTAGGAGCTCTCAACAAAATCTTAACCAATAAAATCCAATAATATATTAAAGTACTATACTCTATAACTGAGTAGGATATTCTAGTTATGGAACGGAAGTTTAACAATTGGAAAACAAAGTAATATACCATACATCAATAGGCTAATGATAAAAAGATCACATTAATATCAATATTTTAAAAAACTTTTTACAATTGCATGTAAATCTACAGTTATCTCAACAATAAAACATAAAATGAAAAAGACAAAAAATGGTATCCTGGGATAAAAATAAAAAAAAAATTTAAAAATATGCCATGTTTTTTGATAAGGTACTTAACATCCTAAAGACTTAATTTTTTGTAAGTTTATAAATAAATTATATATAAATTTTCTGTGGCTCAATAAAATACTAAAAAATAATTTTTGGACTGAGAAACACACACACACACATAACGTGTGCATTATATATGTGTGTATATATATGTATATACATGTATATGTATGTCAAACCATTAAATAAATTTCAAAAAGAGAAGAGAAACTCTATGTGGGCTTACCAAAGTTCCATATAAAATAGTACTGCCATTAAATTATGTTTAAAAGTGTTTTATTGGTAAATAAATAAAGCTAGGGACAGGGTTAAGATAGAAGCTCAATTTTCGATATTGCATGTATTACTATTACCAATGGAAAAATAAATAAAATGTAAATAAAATATAAAAAGGATATACACTTTCATTGCTATCATTAGTATCAAATGTATTTCATTTACTTTAAAATACAGTACTGATGCTTTATTTTGGTTATCTCTTCCTAAATACAAAATATATGTTAAAGTTTGTTCTTCTGTTTTGTATTCCAGAAGACATATATCTTTGAACTACCTTTGTCCTGATTGTTCTTTTCCTATTTCTATGTTAGCAGATTTAAATTTCACGTTATTATGTAGCTATGAGTTTTGATGGTCTATTTTTATTCTTTTTCTTATTCTATATAAACATTTAGAAAATACAGCTGAAATTATTTCTGAAAGTTGGCATTGTGATTTCCTGGACTCATTTACCTTTTGAACTTGCTTTCCTGAGAACATTTCTATTTGTTATCATTAGTAAAAATCAATTTCTTGAAGCTCATCTCTTTAACAAAGTGATTTCCTTTTCCCTAGTCTGTTTATATTTAGGGGGTCCTCATTCAAACTTGCCTCTCTACACCCTCAAATAATGCCCTAGGTACCCTTAATTAATCCCATTATATATACAACTATATGAATATATAGCCTATTACTATCCTTATTTGATTCACAGGGAATGGTACCACTAGCCATTTCTAAACAACTTCTTTGTTACTTATTATTCATCTGAAAAATCAGGACTGTCTGAAGATGTTGGATGTTGGTTTAATAGTAAAGAAACTGTTTGTTCTGTTTGAAGGCTTTTTTTTTTCATCTGCCTTCTTGATATCTGGAGGAAGATTTAGTTAGTTAAGCATAACACCCAATTCATAATTTTAAAAAGTGCAATGCAGGTATTTTCGAAGGGCTAACTTTTTAAAAATTTCTCTCTTTTTTTAAATGGGATGTTATGGGGCGCCTGGGTGGCTCAGTGGGTTAAAGCCTCTGCCTTCGGCTCAGGTCACGATTTCAGGGTCCTGGGATCGAGCCCCGCATTGGGCTCTCTGCTCAGCGGGGAGCCTGCTTCCCCCTCTCTGTCTGCCTGCCTCTCTGCCTGCTTGTGAACTCTGTCAAATAAATAAATAAAATCTTTAAAAAAATGGGATGTTACCTTTACTGTGTTTTATTCCTATTACTTCTCAAGTTGCCTTTCATATTTTACATTTTTTACATATTTACCATAATTGGTTTCTTGAACATTCTTTTTGACTTCTTTGAAATACTAGGATGAAGGGTATGGGATGGGTAGCTTTTCTTTCTCATTATTAAATATAGCTCCTAACAATATAGAAAATTAGCATCTAACTAACACAGAAAGTGACTTTTTGAAGCAGGGTTCCCGCCTTAGCAAGACCCAAAAATATGTGGCATTGACTTAACAGCTGCGTGGCAAAAAGTGAGAGAACGAATACTGAAGATTTTAAAAACAGTAATCCATGTTTGTAACAGCAAGATTTACTTAATCATCATCTGCAATAAGGAAGGAAAAAAACCAAAAACCCACATGTATTTGCTGGGTCAGCTGCTCCGGGGAAGAAGCTAGAATAGCACTTAGAGTATGAAACCTCATTAGGTTGTGTTGGCTTCTGTGGGCTGGATGTAAAAGCCCAGGTCATGAGAGATAGGCTCATGAACCAACTGGCCAGTTGGCAGTCACAGATGAAGGGGAAAGGTCTTTCAAGCTGAATCCCCTGATTCTAACTCCAAGCTGATGGCAGTTGCTCAACCAACTGAGCCACCCAGGCGCCCCTGATTCTAACTCTAAACAATGGGATAGAAGAACCAAAGTTTTGGTAAAATATCTCTACTGAACAGTGTGTAAGAAAGAAAGAGAGAAGAGAAGGAGGGAGGGAGCAGGAGAGAATGCTCGAATTTGAGAACTGAATTGAGGCAGGGCACATGGGAGCAAAGCAGCCAAAAATAATGCAGGTTTGAGATGTATGATGGGGAAAACTTAGGATGTAGTTAGTGATGAACACAATGTCTTGTAAATTTGTGCAGGGATCTTATTAGTAAAGAAACCATGATGTTGAACTAAAAACTCCACTGGCTTTTGGAATCATTTAGACTCTTAGTCTTCCATAAGCAGTAGGCTTTAAAGGGAGTACAATACCAAGGATGGAATGTCCCCCAATAATCATTCACATCAGCTATGGCCAAAGAGCATTCTTGACAAACAACGAGCAAGACAGTTTCTCCCAGAGAAAATATTCAGGGCCCAATAAATGCTGGTGTTCATTTTTATTGTTACAGCCCAATAAATGGTCTCTTGTCAGAAACTAGAGCTTTATTACTGTCTAATTAAAAAAGATTATTTTCAAACTAAAGAATTTGACTTGATTCACTTATATTTGAGAAGAAAGGTCATTTAAGAATGAATCAAGGGGTGCCTGGGTGGCTCAGTCGGTTAAGTGGCTGCCTTTGGCTCAGGTCATGATCCCAGGGTTCTGGGACTGAGCCTCACATCAGGCTCCCTGCTTGGTGGAAAGCTTGCTCCTCCCTCTCCCTCTGCCTGTTGCGGTCTCCTTACTTGTGCTCTCTCCCTATCTCTCTAATAATAAAATCTTTAAAAATAAATAAATAAAAATAAAAATGAATCAAAAAACCATACATTATTGTTACTCCTTTATTATTTGTATTCCAACAAAGACTGTATTATCTATTACAAAGTATATCCTTTTCCCTCTTTTTTTTTTAAGATTTTATTTATTTAACAGAGAGAGAAAGATCACAAGTAGGCAGAGAGGCAGGCAGAGAGAGAGGGGGAAGCAGGCTCCCTGCTGAGCAGAGAGCCCGATGCGGGGCTTGATCCCAGGACCCTGAGATCATAACCTGAGCTGAAGGCAGAGGCTTTAACTCACTGAGCTACCCAGGTGTCCCATTCTCTCTTTTATAGTAATATGAACATGTTGAGAAATGCACTCAGACATATACACATATGTATCCATGTATAATGCTCTAAGAATACAGCACCTATACAAATGTTGAGATGTAACCTGTATGCATACAAATACATATTGGTTTCCTTTGTATAAGGTTAATACCAGAATATTTTGTCTACTCCCCATTCCCCCCATGTAATTATTGTGAACACTTGTGAACATAATGCTAAGGATGAAGAGAAAATTATGTTTAAGAATAAATAAGACTTCTGCATACAATATAGGTAATTACACAGGGATGAGAAGGGGATTTCTTAGTGAAGTGGAAATGCACTGTTATATACTTATTAGGTACTAGATACTCTGTTCTGTGTTAGGAAATTTTACTCACAAAAACAAAATGAGAACATTATTGTCCACATTTAAATGAGGAAATAAGACAAAAATGATTTTTTTTACTTTGCCCAATTGATAAGTAATAGATTGGGCTTTAAACCTAATATTTTATAAATGAAAGAGGTACTGAACTGAGTCAGTATGGCGATGACATAAGAACAAAATCACCTTCAGGAACCCCAGGTTACTCATAACAGACACAGAAGTTATTTAGGGATCACTTTACAAGAAAGAGTTGAAGCAAGTTAGGGAGGCTGAAGGGACTCCATGTTAGAAAGGCTCCCTCTCTGCTGTTTTTCAACATGGCCCCATTTACTCATGTTCCATATTTTGCCTCTGAATAAGCCAAAGAAGCTATGTTCCCACCTGAATGGGGAAGCAAGATAGCGAATCATTCTCTGAATTGTGTCCTAGGCCCCAAACACCTAATGACATCTAACAGTCAGATCCCAAATATATTCCAGGACATTCCCTTTGACCAACCTGGGCTGACACTGGCATCAATACCCCCCGCCTTTGATCATTTATGGAGTAACACCTATTGTTCACTTGACACGTGCCTTTGGTTTGGACCCTATCCTGGATTCCTGGAGGAACATGTACCTAAGCCCTTTTCTAATATAAACCCCTAGCTCCAAGCAACAATGAGACTCATTCTTCTTTCCTTTCCAAGTCTTCCAGACACTCTGTCTGCTCTAGCTGTCACTTACACTTTGCAATAATCAGTTTCTCTGGCTCACATTTGATTTCTATCCTGCACAAAGCCAAGGACCCTCTTGGCTGGTCCTTGGGACCCTCCCTTGGGTTCTCAGACTCAATCTGTCTGCATCAAAACTATTATTATATTTTCTTCTCTTTATTACCAACTTTTTTTAGCCTGAAATTTAGATCAAAATACTGAATGTTACAAATACATTCGTTTTTGTAATGAATTTACCTTTTTATTTATCATAGAAAGTCTGATTTAGTATACAAAATTTAATTTGTTTGGAAAATTACTGATGCACATAGCTGATTGTAGTAGCTTTTAAAACCAAGTAATTATAAATCTAAAATCTGAATGTTAGACAAGTTATTGAAGGAATCTTTTATAGATAATGACTGATTTTGTGAACAATTTTGTAATTCATTAGTATAAATTCTTTTAAACATTGCCTGCTAAAACATTATCTCTAGGTAAATTACTGATGTGTTCCTTTAATGACAATATTATATGCAATTCTAATATCAGCTAATTTAGCAGAAATTATTTTTTTAATTATCAACTGCTGATTGAAACTGACATTTTCCCTTCAAGAATCTAAAGTGAAAAAAAAAAAAAAAGAAACTAAAGTGATATCCCAGACACATACATCAGGCGAAATAGTGCTTTAAAAAAAAAAAAAAGATTACTTATCTAAATACGAAGATTCTAAAATATAGGACAGCAATATAATGCAAAACTATAAAAGGGTAACACTTAGATGAATTAGAAATACAACCATTTCATTAATACTTTAAAATATTATTGTAGAAAAGAAAATAAAATTCAAAATATTTTAATGACAATATATTTCTGGCAGTGAATGTGAAAACATAAGTATCTGTATCTGCCATGCCATATATGTATAATAACCTTGAACCCAGTGAGTGACAGCAACAAACGTTTGTTAATCACTCCCAGATCTATGCATTTTTGGCTGCTTTTCTCCTGAGCTATAGACTGGGATCTGATGAGATTATCTCTGCTAGATTTAGCTGTGTGACTGGCCACAGTCTTCTCATTCTAGGATATAAACTGAAGGATCACCTCTCCTCTGTGACGTGGGGTTTCATCAAAGAGGAAGAAAGCAAAAGGAGTAAATAGAAACATGCAATGTCTCTTCCTGTTTCTGCTCAGCTCAAGGAACTTCTGTGTCCTCATTCAGGAATTCATTAAGAACATTTCTACCCCAAAGTTACTTCTGGTTACAGTTTTATCAAATTTTGTTCCACTTTTGAACATGGGTTGAATATTTTCTGTCTACAGTAACAGCCTCATGGCTGACCACCATGTATCTCTAATGCCAACACCACACTGTTGAGGTTTGGTTATGGCAACATTCTACATCTGCTGTCACTCTCTTTAGCCTGGTTTTGTTGTAATTACGCACAACATTCAACTGGAAACTCTGATGTTTACAATGGCTTGCATTTATGTCTTACTTCAGCAGTCTGTTTACTGTGACTCTTCGGAGCACTGTTGGACTTATCTTTGCTGGACTTGGATGTAGGATGCAAGTCAGGTGAAATATATCTCCATGTGTCTCCTTGCTTTAGGAACCAGGATGAAGTAGCATATCTTATATGAGATGTGTTCTCAGAGTGAATGGAAACACACCATGTCTCTAAATACCTCTCTACAGTAATGGCCAACTCTTTTATTTGCATTCTACTGGTCAAAAAAAAAAAAATTACCTGGCTAAGGCAAAGGTCAGGGGGAAAGTAGAATTTTTTCCCTCACATTAAACTACAGCAAGAGTTAGAAAAAGAGGAAATATCATGAATAAATAATATAATTTACACACAGGGTAAAGTAAATAAATACCTTTGGATATTTTATGCCCTTACTATTCGGGCTACTTTATTTCAAAAATAAGTACTATGGAAAAATTACTTCATGAAGCTGGATTACACCATTATCAAGCTAATTCTGGTTTTCTGTTTTGTAAAATTAATGCTATAATCTTGTATATAAATCAAATCATCAATTTTAAATATACAGTTTTCAATCTCTACACAATAGAACAATGCAAAGAAGCTTGATGTTTCTGAAACAAAAGCCTGAGACAATTATTAAATAATTATAATTATAGTCAGGAATATTTAAAGTGCAAATGTTTCTAACAATGTGTATTTGGCTTATCAATTTCTCCAATATGTTAAGATGTGTTGGAAGATAACATTACTGATATTTTCTGCTAAGGGGCAGCAATAGAAGGGGGTTCGAGGATTATTTGTTTGTTATGTTATTAATGTTCACATAAGCTCATTGAAAAAAATGAAGCTAAAAAAAAAATGAAACTGTCCTTGTCTACATGCTCAGCACCATGAATTTTATCACCAAGGAAGAATGTGTGCAATGATTGCAATTGCTGTACTTCAGCTTTGGCAAAAACCTAGCAGTGTTACGAATCAGAATGATTCTGTAATAATTTTGAAATGAATCTATGCTCAAGTAGTTAGACATGCCTACATGAGACATTTTGCTACTAAACATCTTTGAATGTGACAAGTTATTAATTGCTTTACATTAGTATTTTATTAAAACAAGTCAGAAACTAGATTTAATTTATACATTAGAAACTAAAATCCTTGTTCATAAGACTGGTCAACAACATTTATTAAGCAAACACAATGGGAATGAAGATTACACATACTGCCTTTTAAACTTATGCCAATCTCAAGAATTCTAAAATTACATGAAGTGTTTTTATACCTAGCAGTGACTAAGCCCTTATCACTTGCTTAGGGAATAGTGAGTGGTCCTCCAAAATGTGTCTTTCCTTCTTCTGGTAACATGGTAAGAGTGTATTTCCCTCTTCCCTTGCAGTGAGGTATGTCCATCTAAGTAATTAGCAATGGAATGTGAGCAAAAATGATCTTTTCCACTTCCATATTTAGTCCTCAAGATAGTGGCCTTATCTTTTCCATTGAGAGAACAGTTAGGGACCATCGTGATTCAGCCCTGAGACAATGGAAATGCTTTATGGGATGTGGCTGCACCATGATGTGGAAGATATCCAAGTTTCTGAATGTCCATGCAGAACAGAATTGTCTTGTAAATGCTGACTATTAATTTAGAACTATTACATAAAAGAGAAATAAACTTGCCTGTTTTTACAAACACTGTAATTATGAAGCTTATGTCAACACCAAGGAACTCATTATGGTCATCTGATTTAGCAACAAGGCATAGTAATTTTAATGCTACCTTCTTACAAAACATACACAGACAGATGCTAAGATAGAACCCTCTCATCAAATGCAGAATTTCTTTTTTTTTTCCACTTTCTCCTCACATGGGTTAGCTAGTAATATGTTTCTGATAAAGAAAAGGATGGAGGGGTGCCTGGGTGGCTCAGTGGATTAAAGGCCTATGCCTTCGGCTCGGGTCATGATCTCAGGGTTCTGGGATCGAGCCCCGCATTGGACTCTCTGCTTGGCGGGGAGCCTGCTTCCCCCTCTCCTTCTGTCTGCCTCTCTGCCTACTTGTGATCTCTCTCTCTCTCTGTCAAATAAATAAATAAAATCTTAAAAAAAAAAAGGATGGATCTCATTTTATATGATTTTGCTAACTCACACAAAATAAGTATACCAAACATAAAAAATTACCATTGCTAAGTAAATAATGTATAAAAACATACCACTTTTGATGTTCCTCATTTAAATTTAAAGTTAGTTATTGCAAAAAGTTTATTTTCAAAAAGAGATCTTTCAAAAATGGAATGTCATTGAAAATTCACTAGAAAACTAATCATCAAAATGACATTTGGAAGGATTATACATAAAGTCTAAAAATTATAATTGATAATATACAAAAGATTTCATTCTTCTATATTTCAACTACTTATCTTGAAATGTAATTTTTCAAGATCCAGGGAACAGAATTGTTAAGCATGAAATGAAATGATCTATGCCTTACATAAGATGGGTTCTTTTCTACAATTTAAACCTAGAAAGGTACTTAAGAGCAGCAGGGAGCTTGGCACTGACGTAAAGCGTAAGAATGAATATACACTTCTGGACAAACATATTTGAAATCTATTAGTACTTTTTAAGTATTGACCAAATTATTTTGATACATAATTTAATGACTTCTGAGTTTTTTTCCCTACTTCAGACAAATAACAAAATAAAAACAGCTAATTCTTATGCATTTGCTCATTAACTTCAACTTGATGAAATAATAAGCAATGCTCAGAGGAAATACCATCCTTGACGACTTTCAAGTGTCCACAGACTGGGCGCTCTAAAGTGGAGTCCTGAGAAGCACGGGAAAGCAGTGGGGAAAGTGGGACAGAGAAAAGCCAAGGATGAACGTATTAAGGAGGAAGCTGCTCTGAAGAACCACCAAGGCTCCGTGCTGCCTGGGGTTGGGGCCCTCTGAGAAGCACTGGAACATACCCAGGACTGTCTACCTGAGGGCAGGCAGACTCTAGCACTTTCCTACTAACTCTCATCCTATACCGGCGGAGCGTTGCTCTCAAGGGTGAGGTGATACCACCACACTATAGAATTGCATCTTTTCTCCACCTAAGTGGTGGAGAAAGCCTGCAGGGGAAAAAAGGGAGACAGATGCAGGGCCTCTGGTTAAGAAGCAGTTAGCTAGTTGGAAACCGTCTACAGCGACAGGTGACCTCAGATGGCCCAAGGCAAATGTGCTGGTTCATCAGTAGCATCTGCCACTCTCTACTTTAAAACTATTATACTGTATCTGTTTATTCATCCAATATTCATGGGACACCTTTCATGGGGAAAAAGTTCTAACTGCTAGGAAACAATAGTCAACAAAACAAAACTTTTTTTTTTTAATTTTATTTATTTATTTGACAGAGAGAGAGAGATGACAAGCAGGCAGAGAGGCAGGCAGAGAGAGAGGGGGGAAGCAGGTTCGCTGCTGAGCAGAGTCCGATGTGGGGCTCAATCCAAGGACCCTGAGACCATGACCTGAGCTGAAGGCAGAGGTTTTAACCCACTGAGCCACCCAGGCGCCCCAACAAAACTCTCATTCTTGGGGAAATTGTATTCCAGTGGGGAAGACAAACAGTAAAAAAAAACAAAAACAAAAACAAAAAAACCCTATAAATGAACATATAACTGAGTGGTATAGATAGAACAGTTAAGATTTCAATAGTAAAACTATCTATATCCTCCTTCCTTCCCCCCCCCCCCACCCCCAAGCACTGAAGAATGACAACCAGCAGGTTTGGGCTCATTTTAAGTAAATATTTTCCTCTATAGGTACCTGAAAATAGTGAAACAGACTGCTTCTTGAATGAATTTTATTTGTCAAGGATAATGTTGAACAATTAGTAGGTTATGTGAGATGTTTTCAAAGTCATTTGACTTTGAAAGAAATAATGATTTAACTTTAAAATTCGTTTAGATTCTTGATTTAACCTCAAAATTCTGACCATGGTTTAGAGCTAAATATTTGAAATATTTCATGTCACCACAGAATGTGTTTTGATTCAAGTTAGCTATACCTTTTCTTGCAGAAAATCTCCTTCACTGTGTCCAGAGCACATCCATTAATTATTAAATTTCCAGCCTGCAGCATAGCACTTGACATGTAGTATGTGCTATATTATCTGTCCAAACTCTATATGTGTGGACTTATTTTAAGCATTAATTTAAATATTTTGAAATTATTATTATATAAGCATTTTAATTTCTATATTTGTTATCAGGCCATCTCTGTATACATTTTTCTTCCACATCTATTTAAATTTTGAAAGTAAGTTAGCTGCAGGGTTTAAAGAGGAAAAAAAAATCCTAAAATTTAATTGAGAATGCTCTGCAATAGAAACTATTTAAGTGAAGTTTTCAACACAGTGATATTTATTTTCTACTGAAATTCATGGTTGATAGTGGAAAGCATGCCCAAAACACATAGTTCCTAAAATTTCCTACATAAAGTGTTTTTGTATATAAATACCAGAAAATTTAGAAGATTAAGTTTATGAGAAGCATGAATAATAAGTTAAAGAAGGTGCTGTCTTCTGATTATTTTTCTCTGAACCAGAAAAACATAATAAAAAATCATAAGCCTCCAAATAAATAGTGGAGACCCTTGCTTCCAGGAATAGTTTTAATAAAACAATAGTACTAAATCAATATAGTCTCTGTTGTTTCTTCTTCTTTGAAAAATATGATGCAGATTGCTTTAATTTTTTTTTTTTTTTTTGAGAGCGAGAGCATGAGTGGGGTGGGAGTGGAAGGGGCAGAGGCAGAGAGGGAATCTTAAGCAGTCTCCATGCCCAGGGCAGAGCCTGAGGTGGGGCACGATCTCATAACGATCGTGATCTGAGCCAAAACCAAGAGTGAGACAGTTAACTAGCTGAGCCACCCAGGTACCCCAAAATAACCATTTTAAAACAGTGATAAGGCATATGATATTATAACGCTAATAAAGTTTCAGACATTACAAGGAAATTATTATATATACTACATGTATACACACATATGCACACATACAAACACACTCACACACCCAAAGCAGAGGCTTTTGCTAAATTCTATGGTAATTAATAAAGTTTGTATAAAAGCATTATAATGGGATACTTTCAAATGAATTTCTCAAATTTACATATATATTATAACTGATGCCAGAAACTGGCAAAACTACTACAAAATCATGGTCATGTAAACATGATAATTACTTTCCAGGAATCATTTCTATTAGACACAGAACTTTATAATAGTATTTGCCAAGCTACATTTTTTAGATTTGTATAAAATTTTGATGTGTATGTTCTAAAAATTTATCTACATATATATCATACCATTCAATATAAAAGAGAAATATAAAATTAGAGATGATGTATTTTTTAATTTTTAACCTAGACTGACAAGATGTTCCCTGTGTTCAGTTGAGGATGACTTTGGATCTCCAATATAGATTTGTGTAGATTTGTTTTTAATGACTTGAGATTCTGAGAATAGCCTTCCTTCTGATGGCATTCTCATTCCAGATTCCTACAATAGAGGCCTAGAAGTTAAGACACATTTCTGCTACACAAAGGAGTAGTGTTAAGCTAGAGGGCAATGACACTGTGCATTACGGGAAAAAAACACTCATTCTAAATATAATTGTGATGTTCGCTGGATATATGTTAATACTTACCTACTTGTCTTAGACATATCCTCAAACAAGTCTGCAATTATTTCTTAAGAAAGTGTAAAAAGACCTTATGTCCATTCCCAAATATCTAATTATTTTAATAATTTCACTTTACTTAGATCATATCTATAAAGGTAACGGAAATTGGTACATGCAATGTAACAATAAAGCCAATACACGTGATGCACTCATTATATCCCAACCTGGTCAAATGTTTAGATTTAATTATATTATCTTCCATGTAACATGGTTCTAATACATGCACAGTACCTAGCATTGTGTCAAATACTGAAAAGGCCTGGAATAAACAAACAAAATAAATAATTTTTCCCTTCTAGTAGTTAATGATGGCTTAAAATATTTTACCTGGGGATAGCCATGATGGCAATAAAGCTTATTTTGTATTGATGGATATTTGGTAGGATCCAATTTATTTGGGTCTGGGATGACGAAAGTAACTAGGAGGAGTGCTTCCTTACTCCAGCTCTTTTTTCATTTTCTTTGTATTTTTCATCTTCCCTACCCCAACCCTGCTTTCAGCTTTCCCCTTCTGGTCCCCTTCCTCGCCCACCTCCCTTCCTCCTTCTTTCCTTTTCATAATTGTATTCTATTATAGTCAGGAAAACAAATAAGAAAACCTTGCTATTTTTCTCCCATATCATGGCCTATCACTTTGAATTTCATTAGCTCTGGTTTTGCTATCTCTCCCATCAACATGTTCTGTTAAGGATAAAGCAGATGATGGGCTTGGAGAGGTTAGGCCTCAGTTCATCATCTACTGGTGATTTATTTCTCATTTGTACTTCTAAAGTAACACATACTTAACCCACTGCTGAATATATGGCACTTGTGCCATATTGTTTCCTAGAGAGAAATTATCTTCTTCACCTCTTACCACATAACACTTTAAAATGTTTTGAACCTCAGGTTAGCTGCCTCAAATTCACTCTGTAATACAGTGACATGGAGAAAGAGGAAAAAATAAAAGGGGCGGGGGAGAGAACTGCTTGCATGCACACAGACACAGAATAGGGAATATGCGGTCACTGTATTAATATGTGAATTCTTGTCTGCCAAGTACTGAATTAAGCTGAATGCACAGATAGAACTGAAGGATATTAAATATTCCATAAATTGGTATTAAGCACTTATGCATATTGCGTCCTGAGGTGTATAAAAGAATGCCACAAATTCTTTAATTCTCCTTTTGATGGGAGTTAGAGTATATTCTTATTTCCCTTGAATCTGGACTGGCTCAGAACTACTTTGATCAATAAAGGTCTGTGCTCACGCTCTAAAACATGAAGCAACTTCAATCTTAGTGTCCTGGAACCTGAGTTACCATGAAAGATATCCAAACGTCCACCTCCTTCGCTGGGGAGACCATTTGGAGAGGCCCTACCATTGTGTAGAAGAAGGGTAAGGCTGAGCTCTGTCTTTAGTCTTTCCTTCCCAACATGCCAGACAGATGAGTAAAGCCATCTTGAATCATCCAAATCAATCTAACTGCCAGCAAAACACTAACACTGGGGCATTGCTACAACATGAAACACAAAAATCTCCCTGAGGCTGTGCCCATATTTATATCTTACAAAACAGTGAGACATATTAAAAGGGTTGTTGTTTAAAGCTTTCAGTAGTCTGTTGCTTACCCAGAGATTAAAAAGATCGTGCCCTATGAATATGAGAGAAATCTACTTGGTCTTCTAATTGCTTATATGAGTACTGCATATTTTTCAATAACATCTCATATCTATATATAGTGGTTGTGACTTGGACTGGGTCTGAGTTGAGGAAAGAGAAGGGGACAGCACCGAATGGTTTCTTCCATCAAAAACCTTTATATATTCCCTTTCCCCCTCCCTTTGTTTGTGATTCTAGAAAGAGAAACAGGCCCAGGACAAGAGTATACATATACAAATAGGACAACCTTAGAAGAATGAGTCAAAAGCTAGCCAAGTTGCAGTTAACTGCCTTCAGCACTGAACTAAAGGTAGGGTTCAAAGCTGTATTTTAGTGAATGCATCACTGCTTATAACTGTCCAAAGAAATTACTGGAGAAGACATGCTCTGTTCAGGCAGCTCTCCATAAGTCTGAAAACATTTTCTGTGTTTCAGCAGCTCCCAGCTTTGCGACACAGTTTCAAATTGCGCTTCAGTTTTCCTTTGAAGCTTTTTTTTTCCCCCTAGTCTGCTGCTTATAAAGGCCCTCCTCTTTCAGCTTTTAAAAAAGATAAAAGGGTTGCATGAAAGTCAATTATTTTCAAAAGAGTCAGAGGGAAAAACAATAATAGGAATGCAGAAGTTGGGTGAGACGCAGTTTTGTGACCTACTTAAAAAAGGTCAAAACAGTTGAGATTTCTTAATGTCAACTGTTCAAAATGAGTTTAATAACATGTGGTCTTCTAGTCCGCATACATATAGAATTCTGCTCTGTGGTTGCACTGCACTGGGAAAACATCGCCAAAATAAGACACAGTCTTGTGGATATTCATATTCACATCATTATCTGTCAGCTTCTGTGGGTTTACTACTGACACATAACTATAGAGGACTTCTCCTCTGAAAAGTCACTAAACAGTATTTCAAAAATATCTTCTCTATTGTGACCAAATAATTTGAAAAAATATGGAAAGCTTAGTTAGCTTATTTTGTGATCATAAAAAATACAAGGTAAAAATCAGAATTTCAGATGTTCCCAGACATTCCAGTGCCCAGTTTTCCCAAAATATTTCAAATATCTGAGAAAATATTAAATAGTACCCAAATTTTCATCCTTTATAAGGAAAGGTCAACAGTCAATCTATTGTCAAAATCTTAGATGATTTTCTACTACCTATTGGTTTGATGAAATATACAGAAAAAATGAAGAAATTTTACTACCACTTGAAATAATGACCTCTAGCAAGGGCTACTGAGTTCCAACTGAAATACTCCTGAGAACACAGAAGAAGATACAATGTTATAAAACTACTAAGAACTGGGGGCACCTGGATGGCTCAGTCTAGTGAGCATCTGAGTCAAGCATGGGATTGAGCTGTGTAAAACTTTGTGATGGCCATGGCCATGGAGTCTGCTTAAGGTTCTCTCTCTGCCCCTCCCACCTGCTTGTGTGTGTGTGTGTGTGTGTGTGTGTGTGTGTGTGTGTGTGTGTGTATCTGAAAACTGAACCACTGGTCAAGAATTTTTCAAGTTCCGGGCCCCTGGGTGGCGCAGTTGGTTGAGCAACTGCCTTCAGCTCGGGTCATGATCCCGGAGTCCTGGGATCGAGTCCCACATCGGGCTCCCAGCTCCATGGGGAGTCCGCTTCTCACTCTGACCTTCTCCCTTCTCATGCTCTCTCTCACTCTCTCTCTCTCCTAATAAATAAATAAATAAAATCTTTTAAAAAAAAATGTTTAAGAATTTTTCAAGTTCCAAAGAAACTGTCACCAATCATAGCAGAGATAGGACCCTAACACAAAAAATGAAAGCTGTTAAGAAGATGATGGCAGTTTTCCAGCCAATCACAGAGAAAACAAATCTTCCCAGACTAGAAAGGAGAAATATCTATTTCTTTTTCTAGCCAAAACATACGTGCATACACCTTTCAGGAGAAGTCTCCAGTTTGTTTTTTTCCCAAGGATGTGAACCACACTCGATGCTCTAATTATCATTCATTTCCATTTCAGGGCTAGGTTGGACATCCAGTGACCGATAATAGCCTAACATGAAAAGTCCATCACAGAGAGGACAGAGATGGAAAAAGCTGGAATGTTGGTGTGTGAAGGGTTACAGTGGCTCATGCACTGTTTCTGAAAAAGAAGAAACTGTAGCCTTTTTCAAATATTCCGGTAATGAATTCCTGTCATTGAAAAAAAGAAAGCTCTTTAATTTTAATAGAATGTTAGCTGAGGATACATTTTACAAACCAGATTCATTTCTAACTCAAAGAATTAGAAGAGCATTAATAATTTACCCATTCTGTTTATGTCAAAACCTAAGCCAAGTCAGAGATCTCACCAATTAATGACTGGGAAACAAAGAAAACTTGAATTCCTTAACAAAACCAATGGAAAAAAGTCAACATAAGAAGTAAAACAGTAGAGGTGCCTGGGTAGCTTAGAGGGTTAAGCCTCTGCCTTTGGCTCAGGTCCTGGGATTGAGCCCCACATCGGGCTCTCTGCTCAGCAGGGAGGCTGCTTCCCCCTCTCTCTGCCTGCCTCTCTGCCTACTTGTGATCTCTTTTTCTCTGTCAAATAAATAAATAAAATCTTTTAAAAAAGTAAAATAGTAATGAAGATAAATATGAAAAAGATAACTGAAAACTAAAAATTAAAGAAAATGTTGACCATATAAAATCGATAAAAGATGAGATAATAGTTAATTCAAATGAAAAAGGTAAGTGATAGAAACTAATTATGAGGAGATAGGGAGGAAGGGAGATAGAATCTCACCAGGATATAAAAATATTATAAGATAATTTAAGTTCGTAAAACTTCATCTATTTTTGAATGAAAACAATATAAAATTTATTCCGTGATGCAGATGAGAACTGTAGGAATGTCCCTTATAAACCAGGGAATAAAGACAAATATTTAGAATGGGAGAACATTAAATATATACTATTGATAATACACAATAAATAACATATAATGGATAGGGAATAAAATACAACTAAAGAATAACATGTATTCTTGAAAATAAAAGAAAAATTGATTGAAATAATATAAACACAGATACAAGAGTAAGAGAAATAGCAAAAATAATTCTTGAGAGAGCACAAACATAATAAGTATTTGATAAAAATCTGGCTTTTATAAAGCTTTGATTTTTATCAATAGAATCAAATAGAAAGTAGAATTAGATGTATACATGTTTAAGTATTCCTAATAAAAATTCCAATGGTGATTTAAATTTGAAAGAATGAGGAAGGATAAATGAGTAAGGCTATCTAAGAACATATTTAAATATATATATATATATATATATATATATATAAAACAATATGAGTACATTTTATACCAAATTATTAACAATATAATAAATAAGATTAGATTTGGGTGAATCAAATAATATAGGGAGTACCTTAATAAAAGTGACAATTTTTCACTTAATTCCGGCTAATTTCACTTAATATCCTTTGTATTTTACACAAGTGAACTTATTTAATACGTATGATAATTCTTTCATGTATGCATTTATGTTAGTTGTCTGTTCTACTGTCAGGAAGCAAGAATTCCTATCCCCTCAAAGGTCATAGAATCAGACTAAGAATCCAGTTGACATGAGACAGATTAACAGGAGGAAATTAAATTTAATAGGTGTACATACAAGGAATCCACACAGACATGGAAATTCCAAAGACGGTCAGGCAAAATGAGGTATATATGTCATTTTGAATTAAGGAGAAGGGTGTAGGGGTCTGAGATTTCAGAGGAAAGGAATGCATTTCACAGGGTGATAAGAAGAGCAGATGTTTGGGGTGCCTGGGGGGCTCAGGTAGTTAAGTGTCTGCCTTTGGCTCAGGTCATGATCCCAGAGCTCTGGGGTCGAGTCCTGCTTCGGGCTCCCTGCTCAGTGGGGAGTGTGCTTCTCTGCCCTCCCCCTGGCTCATGCGCGTTGTCTCTCTCCCTCTCACTTACTCTAAGTAAATAAATAAAATATTAAAAAAAAAAAAAAAAGAAGATCAGATGGTTGGTGATTAGATATTTGCCCTACCATACAGATGGGTTACCCAAATAAAATTTATGTCTGTTAGTAATGCTTATTCTGGGAAAGACCCCCAATTTAGATTCTTCTGTGTGGTTAAGGAAGGGACAAAAGTTTCTGTTAAGCCCAAAGGGTCTCAACTGCCTTCAGCTCAAAATAATCCACATGACAAAGTGGCACATTCCGGGGGAAGGCAAGGTGGGCTAGGGTGTTGCCTGAACCTCATCACTGCCATGACAAATTACCTCAAATTTAGGGACTTATGACAACAAACTTAACATACATAGTTTCTATAGGTTAGATGTTCAATGTCAACAAAATTTCATTTTGAAATGAAAAATGAATAAATGACTAAAAGAAAAACATACAGAATGAAAACATCATTACCTTTGACTATATTAAATTTGTATTACATTTCCAAATCTATAACAAAGGGAGAAAATTTCTTTATAAAATTCAATCCCTTAGGCAAAAGTTCCTAATAAAATAAAAAATGTAAAGGTATTGTCTTTTTCAGTAGAATCTTCTTAAAAATCTTGTATCAGATTTCATACTTAAAGGTGAGGAGATACTACTAGCATTCTTTTTAAAGTCAGGCAGAAGAAAAGAATGCCTTTCATCACTGCATATATTGAACATTGTAAAAAAGGTTCTAGTGAGCACAGAAAGTAAAAACAAAAACAAGAACAAAAGAAAAAAAGAGAAAGATTAATCAGAAAGACAACACTATCATAATTTGCTGGCAAAATAATTGCTCATATACAAAAACTAACAGACTTCACAAAAAAATTATTGTAATAAAAAAGAGTGTTCCACAAGTTTTCCAGAATAATATAAAAATCAATTTACAAAAATTGATTGTATTCTTAAATATCAGCATAAACAATCAGAAAAAGTTACAGATGAAAAAGGGATTTTGTTCTTGTCTTTAAATTTTCGCTAAGGCACAAGACAAAGGAGGGCAATGGGCAAAGATGGCCTTAACCTTACCCTCAGCTTAACTAAACTTCAGACAGGCTTTTCCCTGACTATGGGTCCTAAGCTCCCTTTACTTAGAACATTTACTTTAGGAGCGCCTTGGTGGCTCAGATGGTTAAGGGGCTGCCTTCGGCTCAGGTCATGATGCAAGGATTCTGGGATTGAGCCCCACATCAGGTTCCCTGCTCAGGGGGTAGCCTGCTTCTCCCTCTCCATCTGCCATTCCCTCCGCTGGTGCTTTCTGGCTCTCTATCTCTCTGTCAAACAAATACAATCTTGAAGAAAAAAAAAAAAAAAAAAGAACATTTACTTTAGAAAAACTGTACTTGTAAATTCTTTCTCTGACCTGTTAACATGTAAATCTTTTTAAAAAGCCTCTTGCCAGGTTTATAACCAAGATGTCTTTCCTAAGGACTTTTGAAATGTACTCATCAAGGAAGACAGAGTACCTACCAGGAACCAAACTTTTGTGGGAGCCTTGCTCCATGTTGTAAAACTACTTACTGCTGTGAAGATAAGAATAGGTCATTTTTCTGTGAGGAAAGACAATTAGCAAACACAGGTGGTCTAAGACTCCCCCTAAGACTCTCCAGCCCTTTATTTCAAGCAGGGCTGAGCTCAGACTGAGCTCTGGACTCTCTGTCCTACTGCAATAGCCTGGAATAAATCCTCCTTGCTGGTCCACTTTGTTCACTGCAATCTTTGCTTTGACACTAACACTTACACTGGAGAAGGAAGGGAACCCAGAAGTTGTACAGAGGTTGGGAAAGAGGGAAAGAATGCTCTAGCCTAGGTCGCCTAGGCATACACTAGGGAGATGGGAAAATCTATGAATTTAAAGGGAGACTTATATTTTAAATTGAATTCTACACTGGAGCCACCATGTTAATATCTCAACATGGGTTATAATTACTGAGATAAAATTTGTTTCCATAACTGAAAGTGTTCTAAAAGTGATGGCTTCTATCTTAACAGTCATTCACGGCAGGGAAGGCCTGCTTCAATTTATTTAAAAGCACTTGCTAGATAAAAATATAGATACTTCTTGATGTACATTTCCAAGTTCAGTACATTTAATCAGATATTTAAATTGCTTTTTAAAAAGTACACTTTAAAGAAAGTACACCACTTAACAGTATTAGTACATGAAACTAAGTATAATAACTCTTAAAATATGTGTAGGACTTTATGGGGAAAAAATAAATGAAAAAGTATACTAAAATTCATTATTAGAAGACAGAGTATTGGTATGTTAATTATTTCCAAATACATCTTTTATTTTATTTATTTATTTGAAGATTTATTTATTTTGGGGAGTTGGGACAGAAGGAAAGGGAGAGAGAGACTCTCTAGTGGAGTCCAACATGGGGCTCAATCTTATGACCTTGACATCATGACCTGAACTGAAATGAAGAGATGGGTGCTCAATCGACTGAGCCACCCAGGCACCCCACATTAAAATTCAAATTAGAGGGGCAACCTGGGTGGCTCTGTGGGTTGGGCCTCTGCCTTCGACTCAGGTCATGATCTTGGGGTCCTTGGATCCAGCCCTGCATTGGGCTCTCTGCTCAGTGGGGAGCCTGCTTCCCCCTCTCTCTCTTTGCCTGCCTCTCTGCCTACTTGTGATCTCTTCTCTGTCAAATAAATAAATAAAATCTTTAAAAAAAATTCAAATTAGACTATCAGTATTTTTCCTACCTTTTATAATTTTTTAATTTTTACTCCAAAATAATGCAATCCACATAGATTAAAATCTATTATATACAAAAAGGAAAATTTATAGAATAAAATATAGGGACTTATTTTAATCAATTCAAGTAAGGGAAGGCTTTTTTTTTTTTTTTTTAAGTAAGTTCTATGTCCAATTCAGGGCTTCGAACTCATGACCCAGAGGTCAAGAGTCACATGCTCTACCTACTGAGCCAGCCAAGCACACCAAGGAAAGACTTTTTTTTTTTTTTTAAAGATTTTAATTATTCATTTAACAGAGTGAGAACACAAGCAGGCAGAGAGGCAGGCAGAGGCAGAGAGAGGAGCAGGCTCCCTGTGGAGCAAGGAGCCCGATGCGGGACTCGATCCCAAGACACCGGGATCATGACCTGAGCCAAAGGCAGCTGCTCAACCAACTGAGCCACCCAGGCGTCCCCAAGGAAAGACTTTTTAATGAAAGATAAAAAAACTACAAGGCCTGTAGGGAAAGATTGGTGAAACACATATCAAAAACCAGAACATTTAATTAAGAAGAAATATGAATAAAGTAGAAACAAGGATATGTTTTATATACCAGAAAAACGGCAGTGAATAAGACAGATCTAATCTGTGCATCAAGGAACTTCAACATTGATGGTAACTGGATTCAAGCCCATCTTAACTCCATGCTCGTGCTTTTTTGCTACACAAAAGTTAACATTTTTGGGTAAATCTAATTTGTGCTTTATTTTCTTTCCTTATAGGTCTCTATCTGCCCTCTAATAAAGTAACTGGTCAAAATCGCCATCTTGCAAAAGAGACTCAAACTTCATATACTTAGTAAGTAATTCAATTCAAATATAAATTATCTGGATGAACTATTTATTTCTCTTTTATATATCAGTTTGTTGATGATCACCTGTTTCACTGTACTTAGAAAGCTGCCAAACAAATATATCCTTTCCACTTGGTGATAGGAAACAATTTCCAGGCCATCACCTTCCACATTATGTTTCATGTTGGCATTAATTTTAATGAAATAATAATGTACTTGGCTCCAGAATACCATCTACCATCCAAAGATCTACAAGTATGTAACAAACATTAATTAAGTAGCACAATAGCTCTGTAAGAGAAAACATCATTATCACAATCCTGGAATTGAATAGATTGTTTAACAGGGAAAATAATGACGGGGAACCCATTTTGAACTAATCAGAAGGGGGCAGGTTGCCAACCTGAATCCTTTCAGTTCACCTTACTCAAAGAAATAGAAAAAGGGTTGGGGATGAGTGGGGCTGAGCTCAGAAGAGAAGGAAACCTAATCCTGACAATGGGGTAAAACATCTTCCTCCTTCACTTAGTTTAGTATATGAAATCCCTGTCATAATACATTTAAAAAGACATTTGGTTAACAGTTTAAGAAACCTAAAAACATTATATTTAAAATAACATAAAAGCCCCTAATTTAAACCTAGTCCTTAAAAGAAAGACATTTGTAACTGGGGAAACTAGTTGAATGCCAGGCACATACAAATCATTTAGTAAAAACAAACAAACAGAAAACAGAAACCGAAAAAGAAAAAGCAAAAAAAAAAAAAATTGTGGTTGCTAAAAATGACTCAAAATTCCCATTCTGATATTAATTAGGAGATAATTGCTTATGAAATACAATATATCTTTAAATCTAATATAAAGTACAAAGTTAGCATTGTCCTCAAGGGAAGTCACTTATCTGTAAACGAAAAACATGAAATTTAGAGGTTTTTTAATAAAAATTTTCTGTGTTACATGAGGCTTTTAAGTGCTGGGTAAGGAAATCAGTAAGATCACTTTCCATTTGGCATGGTAACATTTGATTTTTCTGTATCCCAAGGCCAAAAATAGTCTCTATCTCAAAAGAAAGGGTCAATAAGAACTTCACTAATATGTTATCCACACCGAACACATTTACTCATAAGAAAGATGTCTCATTCTCTTTATCACACAGCTTTGCTGTATTTAACAATTGCTAGATTTGGGGTACTTCCACTATAAAAAAATTTCACACATTTTGCTGATTTGTAATAGGCAGTTCCTCTTCAAGGTAAAGCTATGAACATCAGAGTGAAGGGCCTAATGTTTTGCTCAGGTAATATATTACATTTGCATTCTCTGTAGCTCTTATAATTTGTAGAGGTGTTTTGTGTTTGAATGAAAGATGATCTTTTTTTTTTTAAGATTTTATTTATTTATTCGAGAGACAGAGAAAGTGAGAGAAAGCATGAGAGGAGAGAAGGTTAGAGGAAGAAGCAGACTCCCCGTGGAGGTGGGAGCCCGATGCGGGACTTGATCCCAGAACTCAAGGATCATGACCTGAGCCGAAGGCAGTCACTCAACCAACTGAGTCACCCAGGTGCCCCAATAAAAGATGATCTTAAAATTACTTCTATCCTTGGGGCGCCTGGGTGGCGCAGTTGGTTGAGCGACTGCCTTCGGCTCAGGTCATGATCCCGGAGTCCCGAGATCGAGTCCCACATCGGGCTCCCAGCTCCACGGGGAGTCCGCTTCTCACTCAGACCTTCTCCCTTCTCATGCTCTCTCTCACTCTCTCTCTTTCCTAATAAATAAATAAAATATTTAAAAAAATTACTTCTATCCTTTTATGCACAAGGAGTTGAAAAATGCTGAATAAAGATGAGATTGGTCATTAAGCTATGGAATATGCAGAGGATGTTCTAATGCATTTCTGCATTTGGATTATGTCATGTAAAAAGAGTTTCTCAGTTATTTTGATTGCCTTTTCAAAAAATACTTGACAACTGAATACTCTGTTAATATATGAGTTCTTGGGAATAGGTATGTTTGCTTAGCTATAATGTAGTAAAGTCAAGATCATTCTATTAAATACTAATTAAGTAGTTTATTGGGAATTCTAAATGCTTAATATGAATTAATCTGCTGAAAGGAGAAGTGTCAGTGTTTTAAGTGTTGCACCTAAAAATAGAAAGGTAAACTAACTTTTGCTTAAAAGTTCAATTAAAACATACCACAAACTGTTTTTTGACATATTTTACCTGAAACTCGGGGGCCCTCTTAGGTTTGGATTTTAAGAAACAAGTCATAGTGTCTGTGTCTGAAAAGTCCTGATAAATGTTGGGGAAAAAATTATAACATTGATATTTTTTCTTAGTAATTATATTTTCCAATGTTATTTATAGACTATTAAGCCAAGTATCTGTCTCTGTTCCTAGGTTCCTGAGAAGGAACATTTTTTTCCAGATTTAAAGTACAAAATCTCTTCTGTCTCTCATAGATGATCACTTATTTCTTTGATAAGCAGACCTGGATTAACTGATCACTGTGATTACGGCAGTGGACTAACTGTAATTGGTAATCTCCACTAAAAATTATAGTCAGAATGACATTCTATACAATGTGAATTAAAAAGCTCTAGGCTACTGATGCTAAATTTAAAGTATACTGCAAATGACTTTCTGTTATAGTTATCATTCAATAGTCAAATTCTATACAATACTCACAAATCTTAGAGGAAAACTCTAGAGCATTTACAATAGCATTAAATGCTTCCACAGAACAGTACAACATAAAATTGTAAACTAAGGCAATACTGTGGCAATCAAGGCAAATCATGCAACATGCTTGAGTGTCCGCATATTAAGCAGAACTACTCTGCCGTGATTGGTGCCCAAAACTAGCTCATTCTGGTAGCAACAAAGTCTTTTAATAGTTGCACATATCCTGTCACACATAACATTCTCCTGGTTAGCACTGAAGGAGGCTTTTTTGTTTGCTGCCTAATTTTTTCCCTTGTTTTTCCTTTCATTTGAAAAGGAAAATGTTTTGCAAGTAGTATCTGCAGGTTTCATTCAAGTAGAGCAGATCAGTATTTATTAGGAAAAAACTAAATTGCACAAAGCAAAATGTTCCTTGGCAATATAGTTTTCTTATTTAATTGACATACTATTATTAAATACAATTAGTATTTTTCAACATTGCTTCATCTGAGAGTAAGAACATAATTATGATAAAATATCCTGGTCCTAAATTTTATTCTATTCTTATTTACATTTTTAGAGAGAGAGAGAGAGGGAGAGAGAGAGAAAGGATGTAAGCAGGGGAGGTGGGGGAGACAGAGAGAGAGCATCTTAAACAGGCTCCACGCCCGGCATGGAGTCTGACATGGGGCTCAATCTCACAACCCTGGGATCATAACCTGAGTCAGAATGAAGAGTTGGATGCTTAACTAAGTGAGCCACCCAGGCCCCCTCTTGGTCCTGAATTTTAGTTTCTGTGGTTCACGTGCCAGCAGACAGGGTAGCTTAAAAAAAAAAATACAATCATGGTATTTGTTTAAGCTTTGCCATACACAACTACTACTCAAGACTGTAATCTAATGAAATAATATTGGATTAATTATCACATCAGTAAAGTTCTTATTTTGCTAGACAGTTTATTTCATAATTTCAGAAATCATGTTCTGTTGATGGTTCCTAAAATAAACAATGGCATTTATGTAGAGCATATCCTAAAATTAAGAAAATGAAAAAAAAAAAAAGGATGAGAAGGATGTGAAGAAGGAATAGTATATGATGTATCCTATCTGAGGTACTATTTTCATCACATTTCACTACCAAGGAGGGACCAGGTACACAGAGAAACTATTTAACTCCCCCCAAAATCACACGGAACTAAGATTTTAATCCCCAAGATTGAGCTCCAGAACCTATATTCTTAACTATTATGCTATACCACCCTTTCTATAACTTTGGAAAATGCTGCTTTCATAACACTTTACCTTTGCAGTTCTGTGAACTCTTTTTAAACATGAAAATCTACTGATCCAGAAGTAGAATATTTGTTTTAAATTATTTTAAAATTATTATTTAAATTATTTTTAAATTACTTTTAAAATCATTGCCGTTCACATGCTTGTAACCTTTCATGATGAAAACATATATTAGTAAGATAATCTATGAGTACCCCATATCTTTGACTATATATGTTATATGTAAGTATATAAATATACACACATATATTGTGCTTTGCCAACTGAAATAAAACAACATAGGAAACATCTGATTTTAGAATCAATGAAAGTGACTTTAATTCTGAGCCCTGTAGGTTTTCTGAAATTAGTATAGGGACTCTAAGGTCCAAAAAAAAAAAAAAAAATTGCTTCAAGATCGCAGTTGCCCACAGTAAGGGTTAGATAATATAGGTTATACATGGAAAAATATATAATAAACATTTTCAACTAAGAACTATTTCACTAGCAACTACTGATGCTAAGGGCTGTCCTCTGCCCTGAGCAATGCACTGTGGACACACCATTCCTTGTCCTCAGGGAGTTTACAATTTAGTAGGGGAAGTCAAGCATTTAAGAGAGCAATGTAAACGTAGTATCTGTCTAAAAGGTAAAGCACAGATGGCTAAGGGAGCAATCGCTACTTGGGAGAGCGCCTTCAGTCTAGGATACTCAGGGAATCAAGAGCATTGAGATCTGAAGAGCACAATTATCCGCTAAAGAGATTTGAGGGGATGGCAGGAGTAGGAAAAGGAGGAGAATGTTCTAAACAAGGGCTGCAATACTTTAAAAAGAATTGCAAAACAGAATAGCATGGAAGGAAGATTCTTGAAAGTACATGAGGATTCTTGAATGCTAATCCAGGATGAGATGGTTAAGTACTCGAAGGACGCAAACTGCTGTCAGTCAGAAATCTTTGTGCTTCATTCTCACTTCTGCAAAGGATAGAGGAGCTGTTGCAGGGGGCCTTGAAGAAGGCCATGGTGTAAGAGGACAGAATTTTTGCCTACTTTACTCTGCACTGGGCTCCTAACTCCCCCATAGAATTCCACTGTCCCTACAATTTGGCCTCCGAAAGCAATGCCCTTTTTCATAGGAGGAGAAAGCTGTCAGAACTGTGCCCACCCACTCCTTACAGCCCAAGTGCCCGAGGATCGTGCTTCTCCATCCCGCTGCCACATCTCCCAGTCACAGGCATGTGACTGGCATCTTCCCCAGATGACGTGCCAGAGCAGACTGTTCAAGGGAAAAATCAAAACCAGTACCCGGGGTCAGAAAGATTAGCCTTCAATTTTCTTCTTTTTCTTCCAGTACAGAATCATTTTCTGTGTGTGTGCATGTGTGTGTCTGTGCTTCTGTGTCTTTGTGTGTGTAAGAGAGCTGAAAGGCTGCTCTCTGTTTAAGTCATGTTGGAGAGTACTCTAAAAAGAAGGAACTGACCATGTTTATGAGGAAACCAGTTTCTTAAAATATTTAGGATCCTTGGACATAAAGAAAACAAACCTGAATTCAGAAATTAGTAACTCACATTGGCTTGCATGGTAAAAGGTACAAGCTATGAACCAAAATCTTTTTTCTTGTTTTTCAAAGCTACCATCCCAACCTTTACTGCAGTTAGATATGGCTATAAAACTCAGTTGTAATTAAAGTAATGTGAAGGGAGTGATACGTGCTACTCTAGGACAGGTCCTTAAATTTTTCTGTGTGCATCCCTCCATGCTCTTTCACCTTTTGTTGCCTACAATTAGAGAAGCCACATATTGAAGATGGAAGAGTTCTTACTGATCTGGGATTTCAAATGAACACTTGGAGCAACACTCCCTGCACTCCATCCTTTCCCCACTCCTCCCTCCGCAACCCCCCTCCCGTCCAATTGCCACACACACACACACACACACACTTTTTTCACTGTCTTGGATACGGGCCCTACACTATTAGATCAGAGAAATATGTTATTCTTCCCTTGAGTCTTTAACATTTTGTTATTAGCTTCTGTAGTTTAGCCTACTCTGACACAGAATCTCTAAGTTCTTATTCTACATTTGTGAAACATTTTGTTTTACAGAAAAATGAAATTTTGTAGCTGATTAATAGGATTCACTTACCTCTTGATCAGTTAAACTCCTTTGATAAGATAAAAAATAATTTGTTGTATATTTACTTTTTTTTTACGGCTAATATTTTAAACTCGTACAAGCAAAACCTAAAAAATAACATTTTTTCAACTAAGAAAAATGTTTTCTTTTAGTGTAGAGTTCTTTTATAGGGCCACTCTTTGGCTGAAGTGTCTTACTACTCTTAATCATGTATTTCCAATATAAGAAATTGAGTTCTTATAATACTTTTCCATAACTCTTAGAATAAGGATTCAAAATGATAAAATCCTAATTTGGACCTAAAATTTTCTCTCACTTATATTTCAACACATATTATTTAAGTATGCTGGACTTTACTGTGTTCTTCTGAAGCGCAGTTATCAAAGTTTTTTTTACATAAAATTTTAAACATTTTAAAAAATGTAAAACCTATTAATAAGCTATAGTGCTGTATATTATTAAAATATCTTTGCACCTAATTGGAAAATCATTAATACTGGTCATGATTCTAAAGTTACTAAAATTTCCCAAGATGTTCTGGAGGAGCTCTGCTTTATCAAGCTGTATAAAATGCCATGAACATTCAAAGTCAAGGTTCCTGGAAGCCACTTGTCTAGGGCTATGCATATGAAGGAGTCCTATGAACTTCCACTATGTATGCCAAGGCAAATTTCTTCCCATTGCATTATCTTACTTTTTGTACAGATAAGCAAAAAACAAGACAAAACAAAAAATAAAACAAAGAGCAAGAAATCAAAAACTCATAAAATTCTTTCTTTGGTTAGTCATGATCAAAATATTAAAATACCTATAAGCATCTATTATCAAAAATAAATTTTATTAAGACTTAGTGCTGCAAAAAAAAAGAACTATTCATCATTTAGCTTGAAATAAAACTTAAAAATTGGAAATTGGCTTTCATATGAAGTAAATTCCATTTTTTTCCTATTAATTCAGTGGTTTCTTGTTTAATGTAACTTGTTACAACTCAACTAAGCCAATTTTAATGCCGTCTAAACAAGTCTCCAATTTCATCTTGTATCCTAAACTGAAATTAGAAGCAGAAGTATTTTGTTGCTTATACATTCTTTTTGAGAGTCTGGAAACTATTGTTTTTTTAATTCAGAAAATATAGTCATAGGAATCTCAGAAAGTAGAGAAGGCAGTAAATACAGATTCTTATATGCTCATGAAATCAAGTACTCATTATCAATTCTTTTGCAAAAACTATCTCAATTTGAAATGACCCCCTGAACTCCAATAAATATATATCCATACAAACATTCACGCATAAACACATATAAACAATCAAAACTGCTAAAATACAAAGAATAAACTGATATTAACAAATACTCTAAATCGAACAATGTCGAAAATTTTTCTAACACTTGTCTCTTTTTTGTGTTAAAGAAAAAGAGTAAAGAACATAGTATAATGATTATTAACTTCAGGAGAAAAATAAAATGTGAGGAGATATTGCTACATACCATGGGTTAACCAGTCATTGAAGCTATATGAGTGAGTTGTGATTCTTGAAGTAGAACAGGGATTCTGTTTATAGGTAGCGGACTGGGCACATGCATTTATTACTTCTTTCCATGACTTTTCAATTAAATTCCTTTGAATTAGCAGGAAAGATATTCCTTTTAAGCATATAATAGCAATATAACAGGAAATAGTAGAAAAAACTAGAAGATAGAAAAACAGATGAGATCATGTTTGGAAAAGGAAAAAGCCTTATCAACCCAAACAGGTACAAAATAAGACTATCGTGTCAGTAAGAATAGGCTTTGCCCTAGAAGCTACTGAGAAACTCCAGGTTCAGTTTAGATCAACTAAAAGTGAGCTGTGACAAGATTTTATGATACCTAATTGAAGGACTGCTTAATAGGTCAATCACACACTGCTATAGAAGTAAGTGGATTGTTACAGATAAACTCATAAACTCCAGATAAACTCATAAACTCAAAGTGGTGGGAACTTTTTTTTTTCTTGTTTTGGGGGTCAGAGATAGAAACAGAGCAGCATAAGTCTGGATTTTCATGATAAATATGGAGAAGTAATGCGTGAGGAGAAAAGTCAGCCCCACTGCTGAAACACAAATATTATACTCCAAGTAAACTTTTTTTTAAATATTTTATTTATTTATTTGACAGAGAGAGAGAGAGAGAGAGCGCACACAAGTAGGCAGAGAGGCAGGCAGAGAGAGGCGAAGCAGGCTCCCCACTTAGCAGAGACCTGATGTGGGGCTCGATGCCAGGACCCCAAGATGATGACCGGAGCCGAAGGCAGAGGCTTCAACCCACTGTGCCCCTCCTAGTAAACTTCTTAATTTGGTCCTTATAGAAGTCTCCATCTGGCTCCCTAAGTTCACAACATGAAGGAAAACTAGCCTATAGTACAAAGCAATACATCTCCAGATACTTTGGTAGTATTGTTAAAAGTAAATATGGGGGTGCCTGGGTGGTATAGTCAGTTAAGCGCCTGACTCTTGGTTTTGGCTTGGGTGGTGATCTTGTGTCATGGGATCAAGCCCCATATGGGGCTCCATATTTAGTGCAGAGTCTGCTTAGGACTTCCTCTCCCTCTCTGTCTTTCTTGCTCTAAAATACATACATCTTTAAGAGTAAATATGTATAAGTGCTTTGAATGAACATTAGTACTTCTGGTATCCACCCTAAAGAAATACTTGTATATATATGTGTGTGTGTGTACATATACACACATGAATATTAACATCTTTATAATGAAGGAAGCAGCACTATTATTTATTATTAGGGCACTGATAAATAAAGTACAGTATATCCTTATAAATCAATACCATCCTATCATTAAGAATTGTGTTGCATGGAGAATAAAATAAGAACAATGGAAATATTATATATCTTGATTGGAGGGATAGTTATACAGGTATACACATTTGTCAAAAGTCACCAAATTCTTACTTCTACATCTTACTGAAGATAATTATATACCTTAACACGTAAAGCTAACGTGCTAAAGAGAAGCCATCATGAGTTTTGTTGAGATATGTTAGGACATAAAAACAGGAGATCTGAGGACAAAATATTTTGTAGATATTCATACCTTAACAAAAAGGGAGGTGCTTATAATAGTAAAGAGGAGCAAAGAGTAACACAAAAATTTAAAAAATATAAATGTATGACAGAGATGAGAATGTGAATTAAGGATTTTTCCTACCCTAATAAACCAGTGGAGAAGATTATTTTGATATGAGTATCTGAGAATGAGCAGTTAATTGCTGGTTCTTCAACTTGGCCGCTCATTAGAATCACTTGTAAGCTTTACAGGCTGCCTGAGTCTCATTCCCAAAGGCCAGAATTTAGCCTAGAGGAGGGTATCACCTGCGCATCAGGAGTAGGAGTGGTGAATGCCTCCCAGGTGGTAATAATATGCAGCAAATTTTAGGAACCAATAATTAATCATTGTTGGGTTGAGCTGAAGCCAGTGGAATGAGACTCACCTGAAGTTAAACAAAGATGGTTTTAGAAGCATTTGACGTATTTCAGATTACTGAATAGATGCTGTTGACACAGATAAATGACTTCATACACAGACCATTAAGAGGTGGGAATGGCGATCCCTCTTTTCATGCTGTTTAACTAAATGATATGAGATTTGCTAAAGAAGCTACATTTCTGGGGCACCTGGGTAGCTCAGTGGGTTAAGCCTCTGCCTTCGGCCCAGGTCATGATCTCAGGGTCCTGGAATCGAGCCCCGCATCGGGCTCTCTGCTCAGCAGGGAGCCTGCTTCCCCCTTCTCTCTGCCTGCCTCTCTGCCTACTTGTGATCTCTCTCTCTGTCGAATAAATAAATAAAATCTTTAAAAAAAAAAAAGAAGCTACATTTCTTAAATGGATGAAGATTGCCACTTCTGCTCAATCAATAGATTTGTTCTCATTCTGTCTTAGCCTCTCTTGTATTTCCTACTCTGACACAAAGATACTTACAGGGATGTTAACTGAAACAGAGCAGATGAGTTTTTAAACCCTTGTTCCAGATACCCCCTTCTGCATCCCATATCATGACTGAAGTATGCAAATGGGACAGAAGAATACCTGACCATCTCTGAAACATTCCCTCTGGTAACCTCTTACTAACAGCCAAATATGACAGAGTTCTGGCGGATGGTTGGACCTTCTCCTCAGAAACACTGTTAAGAAATAGTCCTCCCTCTCCAGGGACCAGTTAACAATGAAGAGATATGCAGAAAAGCATGTTTGATGACCAACTCTTAATCTTTTCTCCAAGGGATCGGGTGATTTCAATTACTGAGCCAGAATGAGCTACTCTTGCTTGTTCTCTAGCCAACATCTCTGTATGCCCAATCACAATGATTTATGCCCATGATGGAAGGACTAAACTCACAGGGGTAAGATAATCTTATCATGTGAATGCAGATAAGCTGATTATCATGGAGGGTTTGAAGCAAGAGAAACTGGATACAGAACTCTAAACATTTCTTATTATCAGCAAATGTGCACAGCAGCTGCTGGTAATCACCAATCACAACAAGCAGATAAACAGAAAAGGGGAAAATATTGTGGATGCACCCAAATTCCAAATCTTGGCACCTAACTGAATTTAGCACAGAGCATCAGCATGAATTCAAATATGTGTGAATCACAGTAATCATGTGAAGTGCTAAATCACACATTCCATGGTTTATCCAAGCTATCAAAAACACCAAATTCCATGTACAAACAAGTTCTATTAAGCTTTTAAGGGTCAAACTTCTAGAATCACATCACACACCCACACCCACACCCACACCCACACCCATGCATATACATGTGTACACACACCCTTTCCAACATGATTTGTTACAGTATTAGATATCAATAATTAAAAAAATTAGAATGTGTAAATCAGAGATACTGATGAGAACATTAATCAAAATTAACAAAATACCAAGTCAAAGAACTATATACGTACATACATATATACATACATGTCTATCCATCTATCCATCCACACATATAGACTCACACAAGCATATATATATATAATCAGAAAATTTACTCTCTAATATTTATTAAACTTATCAATAGACCCAATAAACTCATAGTTTATTATAAAGGGAAAATCAAGCACAATAGAGGTCAAAGTGAAAAACCCTTGCAGTGATAGAACTGTTCCATATTTTACTTTGGTGGTGTTACACCAAACCTAGTTGTGTTAAAATTATGTAAAACTAAACACACACACACACTGCACAGATGTCTGAGTAGATCTGAGTAGATACATGGATTATATCAATGTCAATATCCTCATTGTGATATTGTGCTTTTGCAAGATAACTGCCATAGGCGGATACTGGATAAAGGGGATACAGGATCTCCGTATTATCTCTTTCCACTGCTTGTGAATCTACAATGATCTCAAACTAAAAGGTTTACTTAAAACGGAAATGCAAGGTGGTAAGTGTGAAGATAAAGGAAAGCATGAGTTGTTATAGGGCACATAGTAGGGCTATACAATTAAAATCAGTAGGTTAAAGAATTTGAGTAGAAAGAAATTAGCCAATTAGCACGTAAAATTAAAGCAGTCCAGGCTTAAAGATCAGTTTATACTAGTCTAGAACGTACTGTTTTTGAGTATTGTTAAGTAATTTTGAATATCCTCTAGGCAAGAAACAAGAGATTCTGTTGGTTAGAGTTACTGGCCATTTATGGAATATGTGATGACATTAATGCTTATGGATCCAAACCTTAAAAGATATGTGAAGCCCTTTAACACTTGTATCTAGAAACATTAAGATGATCTAAAGGCCATAATAGTAAATGTCATGGATGAGAGTAAGATGGAGACATGAGCAACATAAATAGTTGCAAAAATCCAGGTGACATTCAAAGCAGAGTGCCTGTCACTATTTGGGAACTAAACAAATATTTGCTGAATGAAAAGGAGACAGTGGTTGTATAAATGGTAAGAAGGGGATGCATAGCCTTCCTTGAATATCCGTTCAATGTAAATGGTGTGGTAGACGAAGTAATCAAGATGACTCCTAGATTTCTCCTTGGGATAATTCAGAAAGAAATGACTCCAGGGTTACAGATATGCATCTTAAGTGTTTAATTATACCCCTTATCTCCATATAAACAGGAGTGCTAGCTTGTAACTCCTTTTCTCCTTTCTTTCTCCTTTCTCTAATGGAACACTGGAACACACCTTGTATTGGAAAAATTGAGGGGACATCAAAGATTACCAGGGAACAAGATAAGCAATTTCAGTTTTTTGTCTAGAGTATCTCAAACTAAGCTAAGTCCTCCAAAAATTGTAAGATTGTATTACATTTTTTATTTCACTTTGGAAAGAAGTGTACACTACACTTTTTGTTCCAAGTATTCAAATAATATGTCCTCCTGGAAATCAAAAGTTTCAGCAGTCACCTGGACTACATAAGCAATGACCCTCAATAATTTGCAATGCTTTGAAGACTGCCAAATGCGTGGCATAAACACTAATTTTAACTTCAAGATAACATATTGCATTTCTTTTATGATATCCCTGCAGCGGTGAAAATGGAAATTATTGACTCTGGGAACCAGGCCTACAGCGCTGTTAATCACTGAATTGCTATTAATTGATTTCCTTAGGAGTAAGCCAGATCCAGGCACTAGTTATTAGACCTCTCTCCCACTCATAACAGTGAATTTGATATTCCTTACAGAGTTTTTAGAGTAAAATGTTTGGTTTACAGAACAGAGATGCTTTTGTATGAAACAAATAAGAACCCATCAGTTTAAACTATATAGTAATGGACTGACTCTTCAAATGAGACTTGAATTGTTCTTTTCTCCTTGTCAGTGTTATCATACAAAAACAATTTGAGAATAGGCATTTAGTTCAGTTACCTTGCATGTGTGTGCACAAACCTCAAGACCTTTTATTATTTTGAAATAACATTGAGGGACCTTGCTACTTTGTCCAATATACCTAGAGAAATCTTTCCACTTTGTCAAACAAAGCACCTAAATTTCTAAAAGCTAGAAACTAAAAACCACTACTTTCATTTTTTTTTTCACAATCTATAACTGGCAATGGAAAGCATGAGATTAGATATTAAATAAAATTATAATTCATAAGAAAAGATATATAATGTTATATTCAAAATAATAGAACATCTATGCTGACACGAATATATTTATGGACGTATTTAAACAGTGAACATATGTCTATCTAAACTAGGCAAAATCGGAGGACTATTATCTAACACATTAGAAAGTTTGATTGATTGATCATTTTGCCCTTTTCTTAATAGACTATTACAGTAGTAGACAAAGGAAGAAATAAAGTGCCCAGCCAATCGATCTGTATCATATTGGAAAGGTCAAAATAGAATTGTACATTACTACTGTCAGAAATATAAAACATTAACATTTCCATACAATATTCTCATCACAGAAATTGTAATGGGGACTGAAAAAGACACAGTATCCCTCCATTCTTCTGATCAAAATAGCTATTAAGTTGTAAATGGAATGGCGTAAATCTAATCACAAGAGAGGTGCTGAATGGAAGAAAATACTATGAATTCATTCCTTTCTTTTGCGGGATCTTGAGATCTCACTCAAGCCATCCTACATGAACTTGGATATTTTTCCTACAAGAAACATTGACATTGACATATTTGTACTCATGACTTACAAAATAACATCCCTGTTGGAAACAGACTAAGGCATAACAAAATACTAAATAATAACAAATTTAATAAATATGACAAAAATAAATATAATAATTAAGAACATCAATTAAGAATAACATTTTGTGAGGTGCCTGGGTGGCTTAGTCAGTTGAGCACCCGCCTTCACCTCAGGTCATGATCCCAGAGTTCTGCGATCAAGCTCGCTGCTCAGGAGGGAGACTGCTTCTCCCTGTCCCTCTGCCCCTGGCCCCCACTCATGCTTTCTCTCTCTCTCAAATAAATAAAATCTTTTTTGAAAAAGAGTCCATAACAGTCAAAAAAAATTTACGTTTTGTAACTTGTTAAAATGAGTAAGTATAGAACCTTGAAAATAACTATATATAAATGTAAATAGTTTATGAATAGCTTCAAATTGAATAGATTGTAATATATTTAAGGAATTCTTATAATTATTACCTATGTAACTGTGTTATTCAGAAAGGATGAGAAAAATATAGTATTTCTAGGGATGCCTGGGTGGCTTAGTTGGCTAAGTGTCTGACTTCTGATTTCGGCTCAGACCATGACCTCAGGGTCATGAGACTGAGCCCCAAGTTGGACGTGGCTGGGCATGGATCCTACTTAAGATTCTTTTTTTTTTTTTAAGATTTTATTTATTTATTTGAGAGAGAGTGAGAGAGAGAGCATGAGAGGGGAGAAGGTCAGAGGGAGAAGCAGACTCCCATGGAGATGGGAGTCCGATGTGGGACTCGATCCCGGGACTCTGGGATCATGACCTGAGCTGAAGGCAGCTGCTTAACCAACTGAGCCACCCAGGTGCCCCAAGATTCTCTCTCTCTCTCCTTATGCCCCTCCCCACCTCTAAAAATAAATAAATTTTAAAATTACAGTATTTCTTATTAAACTCTGTATTAATGCAAAACTGACTTTGTATAGTATTATGTGGCATTTTTTTAAAGTCAGGGTAAACATGAGTTGTACACACATGTACACATACACTAAACCATGAATTACCTTACTTAATTAATATGCTTAACAGGATAAAACGAGTGGATTCACAGAGCATATTTTTTTAGAGATATGAATTCTAATAAGAAGCATTGATAATTTGCGGTCCTTCTTAGCCTTAAAGACAGTTTGTATTTTTTTTCTGCCTCCTGGTAATTCAGTTTAAGTTGAAATTCACATAGCAAACATCTTATCATAATTCTGACCTCTGAAGAAACTCGGTAATGATACTGGAGGCTGGAGGTTTCATTGTTATTTTAAAATACACTTTGGAAAAAAAATAGGTATTAAACTCAGCATAATTGCTGAAGACAAAATATTTACAAAAATGAAAACTTCCAGCAAATTTTTTGTTTTTGAAGAAAAAAGTAACTTGGCATTAAAAATCATATGTAAATCAATAAATATTTGCATGCCTAGGAAGTATAGCACTTAGTATTATGAAATACACACATGATAAAAAAATGGGGAATGTTTCCAAGGAGTTTATAATCTAGTACACATATAATAAAAAGGCTTAATACCATTAATATTACAAAAGACATTAAAATATACAGAAGGGAAAGTGAGAGAAAAAAGAGGTAATATGGGTGAAAATATCATAAAATGTTTCACGAAGGAAGTGAATAGGGCTTAATAAGCAGGAATGTCAAAGGAGAAAGCTTTAGATGGATACCCCAAATGAAGAAATAAGAAAGTGTGCAAAATAAATGGGGCTAGTGTATGAAGAAACTGTGAACAATCCAGGTACATTAGAAAAGGGTTTAAGCACCTAAAGAGGTACTGAAATACGAAGGCAGAGATATATGGTTGGGTCATATTGCTAATAGGCCGAATGTGCCAGATTGTACTTGATAGGGAATGGAGAAACTAAAAGTTTTTGGATAAGAATATGAAGAAGAGGGGCACCTGGGTGGCTCAGATGGCTAAACGTCTGCCTTCGCCTCAGGTCATGACCCCAGGGTCCTGGGATCAGCCCCACATTGGGCTCCCTGCTCCCTGCAGGGAGCCTGGTTCTCTTTCTCCCTCTACTCTCCCTTGCTTGTGCTCTCTCGCTCTCTCTGTCAAATAAATAAATAAAATCTTAAATTAAAAAAAAGGATATGAAGAAGAAAGTGTAACACAGTCAAATGTACCTAGAATGAATTGTGTGAACCACTTTCCCAATTCATTTATTTTTCAAAGCCTTTTATGTGGATTAAAGAATAATATTTCCATGCAAAAAAATGAACTCCTAAATTTGAGTTCATCATTTTACTCTATAAGTATGGCACCTCAAATGCACTTATTTACAGAGTTTGGTATAGTGTTTGACACCCACAAGAGAGGCAAAAAATATTTTCCAATGCTTGAAAGAATAAAATGTATAGAAATTATTAAACTTGTTTGAAGACCACTATAATTCTATAAGCAACTAGAAATTAAGGCATGATGGAGAAAGGAGAACCTCTTACACTACTGGTGGGAATGCAAACTGGTCAACCATCCTGGAAAACAGTATGAAATTTCCTCAGAAAGTTAAAAATAGAAGTCCTCTACCATCCAGTAATTATACTACTATTTACCCAAAGGATACAAAAATACTAATTCAAAGGGATATGTGAACTCCAGTATTTATAGCAGCATTATCAACAAGAGCCAAATTATGAAAAGAATCTAAATGTCCATCAACTGATGAATGGGTAAAGAAGATGTGGTATATACACAATGGAATATTACTCAGCCATGAGAAATTGCCATTTGCAATGATGTGAATGGAGCTAGAGAGTATTATGCTAAGCAAAATAGAGAAAGACAAATACCATATGATTTCATTCATATATGGAATATAGGAAATACAACAAATGAACTTAGGCGGGGGGGCAGGGTGGGAGGGAAGGAAACCAAGATAGACTCTTCACTATAGAGAACAAACTAATGGTAACCAGAGGGAAGGCAGGTGGGTGGATGGGTTAAATAGGTGATAGGGATTAAGGAGTGCCCTTGTGATGAGCACTGGATGTTGTATGTAAGTGATGAATCATGAAATTCTATACCTCAAACTAATATTTCACTGTGTGTTAATTAACTGGAATTTAAATAAACACTTGGGGGTGAAAAGAAATTAAGGAATGAATGGCAATGGTAATAAATAGAAATACTGACATTTAAGATTAAAAAAAGGAAATCAAAGGTTTGAGTCCAAGGTTTTGATCTGGAAGACTTAAAGGAATGGAAAACAAGTCATCAAAAACAAATTAAGAGAAAGAAGGTTAAGAATAATAGGGTCATCAGTGTTTGAGAACGTGTTAAATTCCAACTACAGATGAAAGACTAGGGTGAAGGTAGGTTGGATAAAGTCACAATTGTGAGACAGGATTTCTAGAAAAAGGTAATTTCTACAGGTGAAGTTTTGTTTATAATCTACACTACAGAAACAATTAAAACAATAAAAGTAAAAAAAAAAACAATGAAAGTAAATGCTACTCAAAGGACAGAAACTATAAAAAAGAAAATTCAGGGTGCATGGGTGGCTCAGCTGGTTAAATGTCCAACTCTTGATTTTGGCTCAGGTCATGATCTGAAGGTCATGAGATTGAGTCCCACACCAGGCTTCATGCAGGGTATTGGAGCATGCTTAAGATTCTCTCTCCCTCTGTCCCTCCCCGCTCTAGCTTGCATGTGTGCCTGCTCTCTACCTTAAATGAATGAATGAATGAATGAATGAATGAATGAATAAATATTCAAAGATGTTACCATTTAGAAAGCCTACATTTAAATGAAAGAGGGTGAGCAAAAATAAAGAAGTCAGGCTGAAGGACAAAAATATTTGGACTGACGACAAACATGATTCAGATAATATTGCTGATAATGAAGATGGAAATAACATTACATGCCAACCACTGTGCCAGTTATTTTTAAAGCTTTTCAGATTTAACTCCTAGAACATATCTATGAGGTCTAGATTATTATTTTTCCTTTTTCTTTTTAGGTATTGAGGAAGTGACATCCAGAGTGTTTAAAGGAAGAAACGGCCTCAGGATAAAAAAAAAGGGGGGGTGTATTTTTGAACTTAAAATCCCTAGATCTTAACTTTAAAAATATTTCCTTTAATAGTAAGAAAAACAAAAGCAAAAAATAAAACAAAACAAAACACCAAGGCTGTACAACCACAAAGTCCATCCTCAGTGTGCACAGCTGGCACAGAGTATTTAAATACATGAGGCAGAAGAATACACAATAAATGACAGCAAAGAGGAAGAAGTCATACCTAATTGCCTTTAAGTTGGGATGGAGGAGAAAAAACTAGCATAACCTTTGGAAAGCTTCAGGAATGGCTGTACCAGGTACTATGAGAGCATGGCCAGCTGTACCAGAAAATGAGAACTTGATAGGAAGCTGGTTAAGAGGAAAAAAAAAGCAAAAAAAAAAAAAAACAAAAAACAGTCTATATTTGTTCCCCACATCCTATATCTCATATAGACACATAATGTGGAAGTTTACTTTTTGCATTAGGTCAGTCTCTGACTATCCACCCTTTTTCCTAAGCCAATCTAGAGAAACAGCAGCCAGATTTATACCATGCAGGCAGGAGATCTGACTGTCTTACAGTAAATTCAATGCACATAGAACCTCTAATCAATTTTTAGTGCCTCATTTGTAAATATAAATGGGTTGCCAGCATGTAAGGATGAATGATATAGACAAAACAAGCAAATAGGAAAAAGGAAATTGTGACAATAATGGAAGCAGAAAATATATCAGTAATATCTTCAGAGATACTGGGGAACATATAGCAACATTAAACAATACTTTAAAATCATTCAGACAAAAAAGAAAAAAAATTAAATAGCCATAGAATAGTAAAATGATTGGAAGAAAAGTCAAATCTTATCTCTCAGGGAAAAGAAAAAGATGGTAGTTCTCAGTAAGAGAAAATAGAAAAGAAAATTGGTAAAGAAATTGAAGTAATCCAAAATCTGGCCAACACAACTCCAACAAAAGGAGAAAAGTGAAAAAGAAGGAAAGGAAATTTTGAAAGCGATCATTAAAACTAACAAACAAACAAACTCTGAAATAGGGGCATGGAATCTGGAGTCTTAGGGTCCAAAAAATGCTCAGCACAGAGGATGAAAGATAGATCCTTATTTAGAGCCTATTATCATGAACATGTAGGACACAGAAAGCAAGGGGGAATGTCCCACGATGGTATACAAGTCCTAAAATTAATATCATTTGCTTCACATCCTTTCACAGGAATGAAGGGTACCCTAACCTCTTGATACTAAAATACCTGCCTCCTATAGCTTCTTGTCCTTCACTCTGTTCCAGAATGCATCCTCCTGCGTGCCTGAAGTATCCTTCTTCCCCAGACTGTAAGTACCTGTACCTAATAAAAATGGTGTTAATCTTCTTTGCTCACTGTCAGGGGTCACATATTTAGGCATTCCTGTAATCACAGAACATGAGTTCCTCCCTCACTAATGGGGTGAATAAGGGACAGTAGAAACACTAAAATATTTTAAAGAACAGAAAAGTCAAATAAAAGGGATGATAAGTCAAAATATCAGATTTTCAAATGTAGCAGGAGAAACAGTAAGAATTTTTAGCAATGTTTTCCAAATTCTGAGAAAAAACCTACTTACAAACTAAAATTCTTTATCCATTAGAGTATCTAACACATATCAGAAAAATAAAAGTACTTTAGACTTTCAAAGTATAGAACATTTAAGTCGCCTGTAGCTTTTTAAAGGAAGTCGTCTGAGGATGATTCCTATCAAATCGAGAAAATAAGCCAACATAGAAGAACTGTGATCCAGAGCAGGAGGGAGATGAAAAAAATCCTGAGATCAGAGCAGAAAGGAAGTCTCCATGTGATAGTTGTGCAGTAGGACTAGAGTGTACAAGGTCATATTTCAGTAGGGAAGTCAGATGTCTCCATTACACATGTGTTCAGCAAAACAAAACATACTTGAAAATGAGTTGAAAGCTGTGGCCATATGGAAAATTTCACGATGAGGCATTTTACAGAGTTTTTGGAGGATTTGGGGTGACTTATTCCTAAATTCAAAGAAAACCAAATCAAAGCAGGGTTGGGGTTGTTAATTTTAACTCCAATAATGAAATCAACGTAGAGGAAGGAAACATAATCAGGATACATTTCTTGGTTCACAGTGACCAGTATCTGAAAAGTCATCATGGAAATACAATGTTTTTAAGAAAAATTAAGGTATACTTATAATGAGAGGAAAACAGAAGGAATAAGTCAGCCAAAAAACTAATAAAATATTACAGTATGAATCTGTTAGGTGATGTTAGTTGATTAAACAAGATACAGCAGTATATTCATATTCTTTAGAGTTATGGAGATATTACCAAACAAAATAGCTCAATATTAAATGTTTTTGCCTTTGAGGTATAGAAGAAGTCTTAAAGAGTCAAGGAAAAATTTCTTTAAAGTAATCATTTAGAGGGTATGTGGATGGCTCAGTCAGTTAAGCACCTGCCTTCGGCTCAGGGAATGATCTCAGGGTTCTGGGATTGAGCCCCAGGTTGGGCTCCCTGCTCAGCGGGGAGCCTGCTTCTCCTTCTCCCTCTGCCCTCCCACCCCCACTCTGCTTATGTTCTCTCCCTCTTAAAAAAAAAATAAAGTAATCTTTTCAGGGATAGTTTACTTTTAAACCAGTTTTATGTGATACATTTGTTAAAAATAAATATTAATTTATAAAACCAATCTGGCTTATATTTCTGATTACTGAAAATGTGTCTCATAATCATACCCAGACAGATCATGAGGTATTTTCCATTATTTTTTCTAGTGAAAATATAAGTGAAATTTCTTTCACTATGACATTTTTTGCTATATTAATTCATTTTTTTAACTTAATTTTAGTGCTTCAATTCATTCCCCTCCAGCTCACATGGTAAATTAATTGGAATCTTCTTAAGAACCATTATGATGCTCTCATTAAGATTACCCTTTTGGGATAAAATTCTGTTAAAAATAAAATGATTCTGGAGTTCTAATTTATCTCTAATTTATAGCAATTGGGGACCTAATTTATCTAATGATGATCACCCTGAATCACTGGGCAATAGGTGGTGACGGGTGCCTCACCATTTTTTAGGATGTTATATCTCTGAAGATTCTAGTTGTAACTTGAGATATGTAAAAAAAAACCCAAACAAGTTGATGATTCATTAAAAATCTATAGCAAAGTTAAATTTAAAAGCTACTCTTACAGAAAGCCTTTTATTATTTTTTATTGAGGTATAATTGACATACAACATTATATTATTTCCGGTGTAAAACAAGGATTCCATATTGTATATATATTTCAAAATGATCACTGCAATAAGTCTAGTTAATATCCTTTACCACATAGTTACTGATTTTTTTTCTTATGATAAGAAATTTTAAGATTTACTTTGTTAGGAACTTTCAAATATGCACTACAGTATTATTAACTATAGACACCAAGCTGTACATTATATCCTCATAACTTATTTTATAACTGGAAGTTTGTACTTTTTTTTTTTTTAAGTGGGCTCCACTCCCTGCATGGAGTTCAAATGTGGGCGGGGTTTGAACTCATGATCCTGAGGTCAAGACCTGAGCTGAGACCAAGAGTCAGATGTTTAACCAACTGAGCCACCTAGGTGTCCCCGGAAGTTTGTACCTTTTGACTGCCTTCACCTATTTTGCCGACCCCCTACCCTCTGCCTTTGGCAACTACTAATCTGTTCTCTGTGTCTACGAGCTTGTGTTCTTGTTTGTTTAAATTCTCGCATGTAAGTGAGATCACATGGTACTTGTCTTTCTTTGACTTATTTCATTTAACATAAAGCCCTCAAGTTGCACTGTAGAAAGTCTTTTAAATGTCTGATAATTCACTTTGGGTCTAAGTGATAAAATGATATAACGATAATAAAAGGCCATTATTAGAATCGGGTTTGTAAGTCTATATTTGCAAACTAAACATTACTGAGGTAATGCCCTGCATCCTATTGTGCATCCAAAATGATATTCACATCTTTTCTTTTTTTGGCTATTCAAAGATAATCCTAATATTAAACATGCTTTTACTTGTCAAAAAACCCCACATCCTTATATTTGTAAGAACATGTATATTGCTGTTTGGTTCTAAAGTGATGGTCACATGAAGATCTAGCTAAAAGTGGGTTTAGTGTTATGGTTACATTTAATAGAAATCTGCACTTTGGCACTGTGGTTAAGGAATAAGAGGGGTCTGTATCTAGCAGCACCTATAGAGATAACTGTTGGGCAGAAATATAAATGATGGGGAACTCCAGAGAGCTGTGCCCCACTTGAGACTATAATAGAAAGATAGGGCGGACAGCTAAAGAGGTATACCAAGGGGTATAAAATAGGAGTGCATGCTTGAGGCCACCCCCGGGTAATGAAAATGTCAAAAATGGATCCTTAAACTAATGTCTCATTTTATGCAGAAATTTTCTATTCTAACTTTTAAAAATTATCCTTCAAATTTAGATAAATCTAAAACATTTTATAAATTTAGAAAACTAACAATTTAATAGTTAATTTTGAAGTTAACATTTGCTAAGCTAAATGGATTCAGTTTTACTTTTGCATTGACAGAATCAGAAAGATAAAACTGTCAGATCTGAGAGGAACCTCTAGTAGGATACCTTAATTGGTATGTAAGTACTTGTTTCAGACTCATTTTACCTATGAAATAAGATAAACATCTAAAAAACCAATTTTAGGGGTGCCTGGCTGGCTCAGTGAGTAGAGCATGAGAGCCTTGATCTCAGAGTTGTGAGTTCAAGTCCCACATTGGGCCTGGATCTTACTTAGATGAAAATAAAGTAAAACAAAACAAAACAAAACAAAATAAAATAAAAAACAGTTCTAGTAGGAGCTGGTAAACCAAACCAATTTATACAAAAAAATGAAAAAAGGTCATACAGATGCATCCATGACCTACATACAAATTAAGTCATAAAAATATTTATCTGGTATAATTATGATTCTAATTAAATATTATCAAAAAATGCCACAATATCATATCAAGTATCAATAGACTATGAATACATATCAAACAATTCCAATTCCAAAACAGCCAAGTAAAACTGAGAAGGTATGGAAAACAATACTAATATAACACATGAATTTTATAGCTACTTTAAATTATTTCAAGATTCATAGGACTTAATGAAATAGTTTCAGGGGGCTTCTGAAATCTAAACGGCAATTCTCATAACTTCAAATAAGGTATCTAGGCACACAAATTTGGTTTTATAAATGTCTAGGAATATATTTTCTTAAAACCTACTCATAATTATAGGAAACATCATTTCTGATTTCTCCCTGTTCAGTTTCATCAGTACAGAAGGTTTACTAAATTTTTACGAGCTAGATAAAAATCATACATACTGGGAAGACAGGTGATTTAAAACTGACAGCTGAAATCTGATGTTAACATAGAAATCATCATAAAGCCTAGTGACTCTAAATCAAGGAAACTGATAGGGGTGATACCCCTTTGTATTATTACACGTATACTTCTGAAATTTGTGAATTGCATGAGGGTGATGTCTCACCGCATGGCAGTGTTCAAGTGTAATGAAGAGTAAGGTCTTCCTGATAAGAAAAAAAAGAAAACTTTTTTTTTTCTTTTACAAAGCATACAATGCTGTATGTAATCAGGAAAAAAAAAGTGAAGAGTTGAGGTCACTAGCCAGATAAATTATTGATACTTATCACTGGAAATTGATAAGAACACATGGAACATTCATGCTACTTGCAGTGGTCCTCTGCTTTTTTGGGGGGCTATCGTGAGGTTTTAGAAAGTAAATCTGAACCTACACATGTATATAACTATGACTAATAGATGATTTGTCCCTTCCTTGAAAAAACTAAGCTCATTCTTTATTTCTAAAATTGTAAAACTCTGTTCTCTGCGAGGGCTCATGCCCACACTGGCTGTCATCGCGCTGCGGGAAGAGGCCTATTCAACCCTGCCTGAAGGGATGAATAGAGTACTTTGGTTTGTCCTTCCGATGCATCAGTCACTATCACTCAGAAAGTGAGATATGAAAATGAGAGAAAACATCGCAATAGCAAATTGACATATACTGACATTGTTACATTCTGTCTTACACTATAGCTTTCCCTATGAAATTAAATATTAATTTTTGTAGATGGGAAATTATCTGCAAAATAACAATGTCTTGAATTATCATTCCACGAACAGATATGGAGTTTATTCACAGTTTCAATTAATTTGGTCTGAGAGGTTCTGCAAAGTGAATAATAAAGGGCAAGGGTAGTAGGAGGACATCTGAGCGTATTTCACAGAGTTGTCGTGTTCATTTCAGAGTCTGCAGAAGTGGATTTCTGAAGACAGAGATGGCTGAGCCTTTATGGAACACTGCACTGTCTCTCAACAGGAAAGATTCTGAGGCTAACGACATCCTCATAATGATGCAGGTAGCTTGTTTTACAATCTACTACTACCAAACAAACTTTGACACACCTCAGAAAACACTGAGGAGATGCTGAAAGGAAGAGGAAGGAAAACTTATAAGGTAATGCAGGTTAGAGGGGGAAAAAGAAAACTATATGCCCAACCTGACATCTACCCTCGAGAAAATTTTACCATACCCATGTTCTCAGAATGTGTATAAACAATGATTCTTCTTAGAGTACAAAATCCCATTGTGCAACTACTAAAAATTACTATGAGCTAAATTACTTGGTATTGTGTTTTGCTAATTTAATAAGCACTTCAAGAGTAAAAATCTATCTTGGTAATGAATTGTATTAAATTAGTAGAGCTAAAGAATTAATCTATCCTTTTCTTAGTGATTCATGCTATCATTTTCTTGGTGAACTAAACAGAAGATTTCTTATTGCTCAAAAATGGGTAAATTCTCAGACTCCAAAGGGAATTTAAACATATTTAATTGAAATTTCTAATTTCTCAAATGAGGTCAATTGTAGTCCATACAGATGATGCTTAAGCTCAATAACATAGAACATACCATTAACATCAACTCTCTTATTCTTACCACGCTGTTCTGCTTGATACATGCTGCCCATGCTTGTGTGAAGCGGAGAAAATGTCTGACACGATGTCATGTGACTTAGTAATACTGGAAATGAGTATTATGAAACGACAATCCCATATTTAATTTCACCTGAATATCTGATGCCCGATACCTTTAAGTTTTTCCAAAGCAGAAATGAGTTCTTGATTAAATATGATATTCCTAGTCTCATCCTAGTGATTTTGTTTACATGAAATGTTTGGATGAAGAAGATAAAAGGGCCACCATTTCAAAAGAGTACAGTAGGGAATTGTGGTGATAAATAGCTCTTCAAAGACATGACGACAGATGCCATTAAAAGCCACAAGCTGTTAAATCTAGAGTCTCACGTATGCTTTGTTCTTGATTTCTAAATCTATCCCAGGTTGTTTTCAGAACTTAAAACACAGTCATGGGAGGCTGGTGATTAGAGAAACTATCTGAAGTTTCACAATCACAACAGCTGGTCCAGAGATGACAGAAGATGATGCTGAGTTTTTTTTTTTTTTAAGATTTTTATTTATTAGGAGAGAGAGAGTGAGAGAGAACATGAGAAGGGAGAAGGTCAGAGTGAGAAGCAGACTCCCCATGGAGCTGGGAGCCCAATGTGGGACTCGATCCCGGGACTCCAGGATCATGACCCGAGCCAAAGGCAGTTGCTCAACCAACTGAGCCACCCAGGCACCCGATGATGCTGAGTTTTATGAAGCAAATGCAAAATAGTAAGTGGAGGATGTTTTGGCAACCAATAAGAGAAACCACAGAGACTTATTGCAGGTGTCAGATCACATTTAGGTTATGTATGTTTCCAAGACCCAATGTTTTTCAAGTGGCCCTTTTACCTCTAAATGAAAAAGCTGTATGGTTATTTGAGAAATAGAGAAAGGAATAGGGTTTTGATTTCAAAACAAGCATTAAACTAATATATGGCATGAGTGTTAAAAAGAGCAGGTCACAAGTTCTAAGGGCATAAGACTGTTATCTCCCAGCTAAATTACTATAGTCATTCCCTAACTGGTCTCCCTGAATAATTCTTCCTCTCTTAGAGTTTATTGTTCGTGGATAATACAGAGTGGTCAATTTTTGATTCAGGATATCTCATTGTTCTACCCCAATCTCCCAAGGCCTTTCACCACATTTAGAATAAAATTCAAACCTGTTTCTTTTGCCTGGATAGCCCTATGAGATTTGGCTCCTGACTAATCCTCTATCAGCCTGTTTCTGTCTGATACTTAGAACACAGTGGATTCCTTGCTGTTTAAGAACATGCTAATTACCAATCAATTTCAAGATCTTTGCTCTTGATGCTTCCTTCCTCTGGAATAGGCTTCCCCCAGATACCTGTATGCTTGGCTTTCAAATTTCATTCAAGTTTAAGTTCAAATGTCACCTTTTCACTACCCTACCTAAAACAATTTCCATTGACTCTATCTCCTTATCCTACTTTACTTCTCTTTATGATATATGTCATTACTTGTGTTTTGTTATGCATCTATTTCTTTTACTTACACACTGTCTTGTGAACCTGAATCTAGGTCAGATTCTCGTCTATTTTGTTTATCTTATATCCTCAGTGCCCCAATCAGTGCCTTGCACACAACAGCATTTAATAAATATCCCATGGAGTAAAAATGAATGAAGATATTTTTTACATTATATAATGCTGCCAAAGTATTCACAAGGTTTTAAAGTCATTGGAGTAATTAAAGCTTAGCTTATCCAAATATACTGGGCTCCTTAAGGGATGGGTGTGGGGAGGTATCCAATTTTATCCCTCATAGACTATACTTATAGTCCAGGATTTAGCTCTTGACTTGGATGTGCCTGCTAACTTAATACTCATGTCTGCTATTAATGTCTTCTTTTGGACTATTACTTGATTTTCTTGGCATGTCATTTTAAACTATATTCATTCCCCAGTGTTTGTTGTGGAAAATGACAGATTTCCAGTTGGATCTCAAATATCATCTGATTCAACAAGGAAAATAGAGACCACACCAGTCTTCCTTTTCCCCACAGCTTTCCCCTAATTTTTGTCCAAAACACATACCACGCCAGTCCTGTGCCCTGATTTACATGAAATCTTCAACTCTGACCGACAGAGCAGAACAATCCCCAACTGGATCACATCTCCAATTAGATCAGAGACAGGGCCATACCTTTCTAAGATATACTCTAAATAGCAGGAAATTATATTACTGTGATGATGCTTAATTTATTTAAAGTGACAACATCTATTACTACTTGGAAGTTATATTTCTTATTCTCTTAAGCCAATTTGTATGCTATCTCAAATTCATTACATATTCTAAGGAACATAATAGTCAAATCGAAGCTGATGAAGTCTACATGACACTTCTTTAAAAAGGAAGTCTGCTGCTACCATTCTGACTGAGGTGGTTCCTACAGCTGCAGGAGGAAGGTTAGCCTGAGGCATATGACATAGACAATTACCTCTCCCTAGGCTTTTATGTTCTAAGATCTTGACTGGAGGTCGGTCATATTTTTGTTTTCACATTGTGTTTCTTGAAGGTAAGTAGAAAGGCATGCTTAAATGGTCTAATTTATTGTGTTTCTATTTTATTAAGAGGTTAAGATATTTCTAAAGCTTAGGCTTGCCAGGAGGGCTGAATACAACTGAAAACCTTGAAGTTTCATCTCTGGTTCAATATCATCAATGTCCTCACTACCCTCTCTTCTTGCTGAGGCACTGGAATGCTCTCTCACAGATGAAAAATTATTATGTAGGTCTGTCAGTTCTGAGGCTTAGCATTAATGCCAAATACCATTTTCTATGTCTGTATCTTTCTTCATGGTGTGTGAGCTGGGTTTATTTTGACTGCCCTTCCAGGTACATGTTTACTCTCCTCCAACCCTGCTTTTAGCCCTGGGAGACTGATCCCTATGGATTTCACTAGAGGGACTCTCTGTGCTACAGTTAAGGGTAGAAAATAAATAGCACTTGTAGAAGCATGAAAACAGGTTACGAGAATAAGGTATTGACCTAGCTCTCTTCTGTGCTGTCTTCTTTGGCTGTATATGTCTCATGACATTGCGCTCTCTCTCTCTCTCTCTCTCTCTGGGTTATTCTACAAATCCCTCTGCTCACCACTTGGGTTTCTGTATGTTATTGGTGGACTACTGCTAGCACGAGGACAGTCCATTACTTCCTGCATTTTCCTTGTTTGGCTTCCTGCCCACACCTTGGCAAAAAAGTATATTTATTTAACTCTCCCCCAACTCCTCAATTTGAGGGTCATGTTAGAAATCTGACTGATATCACCATTCAAGTTGTGTCATGGGGAAAAATAAAAGACAAGTCCTCTGCCTGCCAGAGCTTTAAAGAACCATTCCCAATCATAACTTTCCTCTTGGAGTCCACACTTGACTCTGAAGCAGGAATGTTTTCACATATATGTAACAAATAAAAACTAGGCTTAAGGAAGTACAGACGAGTAACAAAGAGATGAAAATACTATTAAGGTACTTTGACAGATCCTAGCCAGTTTAATATTTAATCATTTTTGAGATTCTATTGCCTTGCAAATTTCAAGCAAGGGAAAGTGATCTTAAAAGTAGTAACTTTAAGGTATACTCTGCCTTCTCTGTCTCTTCTTTAGGACACCGAGTTTAAGATGATTTGTTATGCGACTTGTTTGAAAAGAAAAATCAGAATACTCAGGATGCATGGATTGTCTGGAAATGACAAAGTTTGCTGTTTTAAAATACTTTAAAAATTTTTTATTTTTAAGTTATCTCTACACCAATGTGGGGCTTGAACCCACAATCTCAAGATTAAGAGCCGTATGCGCCGCCAACCGAGCCAGCCAGGAGTCCTTAAAAATATTTTTATTCACTGAGTCACATAATATACATTCTGCTCAGCTATGAAAAACTCATACATGTATTTTTTAAAATGCTTTTTTTTATATTTAGGAAAATTTTGTCATTTTTTATATTTTCTTTGATTTGTAAACTTTAATTTTTTTTAGAGGCGGGGAATGGGAGAAGGAGAAAGAGAATCTTAGGTTCCTCGCCTGACTCGGGGCTTCACCTTGCAACCCTGAGATCATGACCTGAGCCAAAATCAAGAGTCAGATGCTTAACTGTCTAAGTTACCAATGTGCCCTGGTACATTTTGATTTTAAGTTTTTATTCTTAATTTCTAGATTTATTTCATTTTAGTCAGAGGAAATGAATGGCTGATGTATTATTTCTGGGAGTTCTACAAGCTTACATTTGTTATTTAAAATAGGATCAATTGTGGCTTATTTTCTATGGAGACAGAAAATGCACATTTATAGTTTATAAAATGTGAAATATTTAAAAGGGGCTTACCAAAGAACATCTCTCTTCCTCTCTGAGTTTTGAACTAATTGAAAATGAAGACAGATAAACAGTAGAAGGAGAAAAAGTACTAACTTTATTAATAGTAGAGGCAAGATTGGAAGACATATGCTACTATAAGCCCAGTAAATTATGAGCTAATTCTTTCCCTGTAACAGAGATTATAGGATAGCCCAGTGGAGTTTTAGTTTGCTTGACAGACAAACTCACCTATGTCCCTGTTTCTCATAGGCCTAACTGAATACTGAAAGTCCTAAATTAGTATTGGGGATAAAAAACATAACACATTTTATTTCGCTTTTCAACATGTTAAGAGTGCTTTGAAACTCAAATCTGTATTTAAAAATTCAGATAAAATCTTAAATTTGGCAGATCATCCTTTTTTTCCTGAAGCATATCATCTAGCTATTGTCAATTTATTTATTTATTTTATTCACTTAAAAAAAAGATTTTATTTATTTATTTGACAGAGAGAGAGAGAGAGAGCGCACAAGCAGGGGGAGCAGCAGGCAGAGGGAGAAGCAGACTCCTTGTTGAGCACTGAGCCCAATGTGGGCCTGGATCCCAGGACTTTTAGATCATGACCTGAGCTGAAGGCAGATGCTTAACAACCTAAGCCACCAGGGCGCCCCTCATTTGTATTGATTGTATGTTTAAAATAACATACAATCAAAAAAAACCTTATCATTAAAAACTAAAAAAAACACCAGATAAGTTAATATCTCTCCATGTCAAATACATAAAATCATTCTCCTAAGAGGTAACCGTGACGAATTTAATGTCTAAACTTCCAGATCTTTCTGTGTGTATTCATGTATTCACATTTATATGCCTACAGAGAAATATATAGCTTTGCTTTGTATTTGTTTCATATGAATTTTTTTGCAACCTTCTTCTTAAGCTTAACATTTTGAGAGATTTAGTGGTTTATTGGAGAGACAAGTCACAATTTCTTTTATGTTGCTTTCCTACAATGTAGGGCAGAGAAGAAATGATCTGAATGGATCTGGCAGTGACTCTTTTCTACCCTGTTCAAAAGAGAGTACTTATGGAATTAGAAATTATAGCTATAGGTTGCATTTTCTCCTAGAAACATGGACTTTAAAAAAAAAAGAAAAAAAAAGAAAGAAACATGGACTTTCTGATCCACCTGATGAAATCAGCATTAATAGCTGATGCCACTGGTATTTGCTGTTCTCACGCTGTTAATGGCCATGATAACCATTTTAATACAATTATTTCCGGTCTCTTTAAGTGTATTCTTCTTTTCATCCTTTTCTTTAGTAGTAGGTATGATTGCCCTCCTTTTCCATTTACAGCCCTATTTTTTCTTTCTAGTGATAGTTATCACTCTTTCCCAGTGTCGTCCTTTGAGATCTCAACAAATAAAACCATGAAGAGAGAATCAAAAAGTTTCAAATCTCTGTGCTTTCTTTTCCACAATGTATTGTTTTCCATTTTGTTCAACTTTATTTGGCCTACACAGAACAAGACTGACGGGAAATATTCAGCCCTCCTTTTCATCATCATAATTGAGAGATGTACTATTGTACATGCTGGGGAGGGATAGTATATATGAAGTTCTTGCTATAAGGAGATTATTTTTAAATGACTTTACGATATTGTGAGGGGAAAAATATGTATGCATGGAAAAAATTTAAAAATCTATTAAATGGAGGGGCGCCTGGTTAGCTCAGTCAGTGGAGCATGTAACTCCTTGTTATCAGGGTTGTGGGTTCTAGCTCCATGTTGGGTGTAGAGATTACTTAAAAAAAAAAAAAAAAAAAAGCTAGATCCAGTGGTTTGAATGCGAAGACAACAGCACTGAACCAAAGCCAGGCACAGTCAATGGATGCAGCTCCACCAAGAGGGGAGATGGCAGTGAATGTACACTCGATGTCACTTATCAGTGATGACTTAAGTAGACAAGACATGCTGGCCTGGATCAATGAGTCCCTGCAACCGAATAAGACAAAGATCGAACAGTCATGCTCAGGGGCTGCCTGGTGTCAGCTGATGGACAGGCGGTTCCCCGGCTTCCCTACTTTGAAGAAAGTGGACCTCCAGGCTAAGCTGAAACACGAATACATCCAGAACTCCAAAATATGACACCCAGGTTTTAAAAGAATGGGTGCTGACAAAATAACTTCTGTGGATAAATTAGTAAAAAGGAACATTTCAGGACAATTTTGAATTTGTTTAGTGGTTTAAGAAGTTTTTTGATGCAAACTGTGATGGACAAGACTACGTCCCTCTAGCTTACAGACATGGACAAGAAACTGCACTGGTGCCCTCCCTTGTTGCTCCAGCTCTGAACAAACCCAAGAAACCTCTCAGCTCTAGCAGTGAGCTCCCCAACACAGAGAACCACTGCAACCCCGGAGGCCAGCCTGGGTGTGGTATGAAAGAATCCTGGTGTGGACGATGGGGATGATGGAGCAGTTGAATTGATACAGCAGGTCAATGTATTAAAACTTACTGTCCAAGTCTCAGAGAAAGAGAAATTTCTACTTTGGTAAGCTAAGGAACATGGAATTGATTTGCCAACAGAACAAGGAGAAAAACAACCCTGTATTGCAGAGATTGTGGAAATTCTCTCTGGCACAGATGAAGGCTTTGTGTTAGCTGCTGAAGGGGGCCCACAGAAGGGACCAGAAGAGTATTCACAGCCTGCACCAGTAGAGCAACATTTGAATTCCTCACTTCAAACCACGTGCTTAACAGTAAAATACTCCCTTCTTTTTTCTTAGAGGACTCACTGGTTTTTTTTACATAATCAAAAAGTATCTCTTCTTAAAGTGCACTTTGCAAAAGTGTTACTCCTTTTCCAACGAGTTTGGGTTAGGAACTTTGCAGCAAAGCCGTATTAGCATCTAGCTGGGTCACTCAGTGAACAAAGAGGTGGACCATGGGCTCACCGTGTGGACGCTGGTAACACTCATTGCTGGAGAAAGTGTTTTTAAGCAACACACTGAGGTGGAGTCCTCAGCAAAGAAATGTAAGGACTCATTTGAATTTTAAGCTAATGTGAAATCTTGGCAGAGAATGTTTTAATAAATAAATGCCTCAAGCGTGCTTAAGATATGCTTCCATATTTCAAAATATAAAACGTAACATGATGGGAGATTTTACATGTCTGACATGGTGTCTGGGAAGGAAGGGACAGACCTCTGGACCTTTGGAATCTGCTGTTCACAGGCCTTGCAGGACTTGAATCTTCAAAGGCCTAGACCTTGGCCCAAAAGGAAAGTTTAAAAAGTTGCACTGTCAAGCCATTTGGCTTTATAGCCAAATGATATCCCTGCTCTTGGAAGCAAGAGGCATTGTTGTCTGGATAAACAGAAGGTGTGTTTCAGCCCTGAGATGTTTGAGTTGAAGAGCTTGCATTTCACTGAATACCTCTTTGCCGATTTTTCCAGTTATCCCTGCCATTTCTACGTATTATGTTTTTTTTAGGAAATGAGGTGTGTCCAGGTTTTAAGTCATCTCTGGGATTTGAATGGGGGTTGGTTTCCCATTTTACTGTCTTTTAAGTTTACATTAAACATGTTTCTCTTCTCTGCTCCCCTCGCCCACTGGGGACTTCTCTTTGGCTCCTTAAAGTTTGCTGCTTAGAGTTTAAGTTCAGCAGGTGGGTGGTCATGCTGCAAGTTCTCTCCGGACCCCCTGCAAAGGGAAGAACCAGTGAAGGCCACTACTACCTTGGAATCTGCCAGGCTAGGTGTGCTTGGTAGCCGCTGTCCACAGCCTTGCCCTGTTTTCGGAAATACTTTTTCAGTGCATTCACCTCTTTGGAGATGAAACTCGTTACTGTGTTTGCTAAATGTTCATTTTCTTTTGCTGAAAATACAGTACCATGTCTGAATTATTAATCTATAACATATTTCATTCCTTAACGCTTCCTCATTGTCTCTATCCCTAGCCTATTCAGTTCCTTTGTTTGGCAAGATTCTGCAAAACGTGTGTCACCCACTAGAGAGACTATTCATACCCTGATGTTTTTATCTGTTTCTGGTGGTAGCTCTACAATGTGTGTAGAAAGCAGATATTTTATGTAAAATTGTTGTGTAGTGCATGCTCTGTGTGGAACTCGGAGGAAAATCCAGATTCAGCGATTAACAATGCCAAAAAATGCAAGTAACTAGCCATTGTTCCAATAACGATGGTATTATTTCTCTTTTGAGGCCTTTTAAACTTCTGTTGCCCTAAATTTCCATTTTACTGGGAACCCATTTTCTACCTGTTCTTTCTTAGAAGGTCTTTTTTCTATATTAAATAGTTCCTTTTTTTGTTTAAGATTTTATTTACTTATTTGAGAGAGAGAAAGAGAGTGAGAGAGAGAGAGAGAGCACATGTGCCCGAGTGCAAGAACCAGGGAGGAGGCAGAGGGACAGGGAGAAGCAGACTCCCCACTGAGCAGTGAGCTGGATGTGGGGCTCCATCCCAGGACCCTGGGGTCATGACCTGAGCCAAAGACAGACACTTAACCAAATGAGGCACCCTACATAAAACAGTTTCTAAATAAAAATTCTGTATTTCAAGAATATAAAAGCTATTAAAGTAATGTAAAATAAAGTAAAATATAAAGTTTTCTGATCTGTCACTCTCATCTTCCAAGTTCCTGGGTTTTTTTACAACTATAAGAGAATTCTTCATAAGAGCCCATAATGATCTGTTTCCCATTATGAACATTTTTTCCTGAGAATTCCCAGATTTCAACATCAATACTCTTATATAAAAGAATGAAAATAAATATTCTTAGGAATTTTTTAAAAGTTTTAGAGAATTGTCAAATACCCGAGTCATACCAAAAAAATGCTGAATTTAAAAATGAAAGTTCTTTGAATTTCAGCATCTGTCTCCATATTCTTTTTACTGTAGGTACAGGATGAAAGGGATCCTTAATCTCCCTTCAGTTCCTGGACTCTTGTTTATTTAAGTCTGCATTCCCCAGGGGCCTGTTTCCTCAGCTAGGGCTCAGACTATGTTCTTGTTCTGCCCCTAAGCTACACTGTTTGCGCTTACTTTCTCTTTCCACTCAGAAAAGACCACTTTTTTCTTGATGGTGATTATGACAGTAATTTCTATCTTGTGAAAATTTATGTTTTTATTGGGGACTGAGAATTTACCAGAAGCTTATTACAAACAGTAGAGTGTTTGGTTCCTATCCTTCATTTATGAAGGGAGAAATCTAAGCTAGGCGAAGTTGAGTAACTTTGTCCAGGGTCCCTGCAGCCCCTCTTTTAACCACAGAGTCCAACCCACAGATAACCCACTGCCAGGTATTAACAGTGGGTGATAAAACAGAAAACAGCTAAGCTCAATTCTAGAGATTCTCACAGGCAAAACTCTCACTTGACTCCCTGTGGTACATGGACAACTATGGTGCTGCATAAAGATTCTCTGTTTCTGTTTGGGGAACAAAGAAACTCTTTAGTTTTCAATCTCGGATGGCCCCAGTAAATTGTCTCTGACTCAGAGCAAAGGGACTAATTCCACATGTAGACCTGTGTTGGGAACAAGATGTGTCCTCCATTTGGCTAGGTGAGTTAGTTTTGAGGAAAATATAATTGATGAAATATATATCTTCCCTGAAATACAACAACTGTGTGTTTGTGCATGCCGTGAAAATTAAGCATATATACATGTATGTATCTATATATGTGCTTTGAAAATATAAATACAACACCAGGTAGGTAAAAGCACAGATACAGACATAGGAACGGATCTAGATAGCACAGAACAGTAGTTCAGAGCACGGCTTCTGAGTCAGACTGCTTGGTTTTGATTCTCAACTCTCTAACAAGTTTCTTTATTATGAAATTGATTTGATAAGCCATCTGAAGTGCAGTCTAAGGGCAGAAGTGAAAAATACAATGCAACACAACACAATCAAACCAAGCCAAAAAAAAGGGGGAGTACAAAAAACAAAAACAAAAAAAGAAAGCCTATGGATTCAGATCAGAGCCCCACTACTTACTAGAAATAACATCTTGAATAACTTTTTCACTTCTTTGTTCCTCATTTTCTGAATCTGTGAAAAAGAATAAATTTCTAGTCACCTCAACTAGCTGTGAGGAATAAAAAAGAGTGTAACTTAGAATTTTACCTGGTACGTTATAAGAATGTGAGAAATGTTAGCTAATACTACCATCAATCTATTCAGAAACCAGGAGGCAGAAAGAGCTACTGTTTGTTGAGCTACTGTTCACATGTTTAACAGATGCTTTGTAAAAAAACATGGATTACAGCCTCCATGAGAGTACTCTCTCTCTACTTCGGTACGAGTGCAAAGCCTTAAACTGAAGGTCTTTGACAATGATAACTCTAAGATTCTAGTGGTGAATAATAACTACTTATAAAACAAAAAGTAAAAGAAGATGTGACTGAATTCTAATCTCAGCTGAAAACACAAGAAACAGGTTACATGAATGACAGACTCAGTAAGATACAGTTTCTGCAAAGCAGGGGAGCCAAATACTAATGGCAGAATGAAGGTTTATGTTCAACTCTTGTACCAGCTACACTGGCTTTGAAAATTAAGGTTAACTCAAGATCAGAGACAGTCCACTCTCTCTAATGTGATATCCTTTGGAAGCACTAATATGGGTTCCACTTGGTCAGGTATTGTCAGAAATAAATGTTATCTGATAAAAATGTGATTATTTGACAGGATTTAAGAACATCTGGTTTTGGCTAAGTGATCAGCATGGAGCTCCAGTCAACTACCACTGATAAGAAGTCATACTAAACTCTATCATTTATAAGAATTCATAGTAAAATTTAATTCCTCTTTTAATCATTTCCTCCAATGTGATCAATTCAAAATAAATTTAAAAAATTTTACATACCCATGAACATAAAAAATTGTAAGGATAGGATACAATTTTACAAAGAAATGACATATCTAATATAATTATTTCAATAGTTATTGCCCCATCACTAAAATTTTTAAAAATATAACTATGTAAATGTTTATTCCAACTAGAATCACTGTTCTAAAATAATTAAATTTGGGAATAATTTTTATGTCAACCCTTTTATATTTTCTCTTTCAGAAGTAAAGCAACGTAAGCAAACTAACAGCAATTAGTTTATTCTCATTTAATTCTTTAATCTCTCAACTCCCCTTAGATGACAATCATGGAAATTTTGATATGAATATGCAAAATATTTTTGTACGTGTGTGTGTGTGTGTGTGTGTGTGTAGATATAAGTGTATATATTTGTTTTTAACACATGTGGGATGAAATATACTTTCTTACACATAACTTTGCAACTGGCTACATTACTTTTTAAAAAATTCTCATCCTAAAACATACTTCTAGTTACTTCCTGGTAACTATATTTAATAATTTTATGGTTTTCTTTTATATGAATAATTCAGTTTATTTAACCACTCCCTACTAAGTGCATATGGATGTTATTAGTAACATGTGGCCATTATAAACAATGTTGCTGTGAACATTCATATATATATATATATAATACGTTCAATATATCTGAGGGAATCAACTTTTTAGATAAAATATTTTATTCTTAATAATATTATATATTAACAATATTTTTAAATATTTTACTATATGGGCAATTTAAATTGTTTTGATTTTCAACATCTGATGGTTTTGCTGAGAAATTAGTTTATTTCTTTAAATCTACTGCTTGTATCTTTCTTTTGTCCATTATTCTAATTTTCTATACTTCAGGAAATTTTTATTAATGTTTTGCCTTCTATATTTGTTGTGAATATTCCTCCCAAATGTTGCTTGTCTTCTAACCATATTTATGATTTTTAATGCAGAGAATATCTTCATCTTTGTGTAAGCAAATCTGTTGGCCTTTCTGTTGATAGCTTCTGACTTTCTTTTGGCTTTCTTAAATAAAACTAAAGTGAGTGGCAGGATCTCTGTAGGAAAAACTCAGAGAACACTTTCACAAAGCAACTATAAATTAGTGAGTGGGGTTATAATTCTTGTAACATTAGTAGTCTATCAAAGGTTTATTACACAGCTAGAAAAGATATGTGGACTGAGAGTATGTTGCCACTGCTGATCAGACACTGCTATTTGAAGATGTGTCTACAGGACTCTCATAAGGGCTCTCCTTTACTATTTTAGAATAATAATTGGTATATGCTTTTTATAATAATCATGTTCTTTCACATTTAACTTGATTCATCTTTTGATGTGCTAATGTTTGCCAGAACTATAATCAAACTACATTAACACATCATAGCATATTTTTTTCTTAGAGGTATCTATTTACAAAACATTGGAAAGTAATTTTTAGACCAAATTTATTCATGCACTTGGTTAATTATTCATACATTGGGCTGTCATTAGGCCTGTCCTTTCGAAGGAAAACAAAAATGAATCTGATAATGCTAAATTAGAATAAGGTGCTGTCTTAGTCTACTTGAGCTACTATAACAAAAGTACAGAAGACTGGGTGGCTTACACACAGAAATTTCTCACAGTCTGAACACTGGGAAATCCAAGATTAAGGTACCAGCCTCATGAGAACCCTAGATGGCTGTCTTGCTGTGTCCTCACATGGCAGAAGGGGTAAGATAGTTCTCCAGGGTCTGTTTTATAAGGGTAATAATTCCATTCACAAAGACTCAGCCCTCCTGGCTTCATCACCTTCCAAAGGTCCCACCTCCAACTATCATCACAATGGGGATTAGGTTTTAATACATGAATTTGGGGGTGGTGGGCGGTGAGCACAAACATTCAGTTTATGGCAAGTGCTCAGAAATGTATATATCCCTTCTTTAGTGTGTTGTTAATGTTTCCCTGATGGATCACAGGAAAAATATGAACTATATCCTTTAATTACTTGCAAAGGGAAAAAAACAAACTCAAATCCAGGTTATCTTATTCAAGTTCAGATATTTTTATTTATTTTGCTTTGTTTTCCCACTGTATAATAAAACAAGTGAAATTAAAGGTCCCTTCGTAAATTAATAAAACAATTTGAACATGAATTCTGTGAAGGCAAAAATTACACTGGACAAAGTTAATCCAGCAAGGATGACCTCAAAGACCACTGTGATAGGGGAGAGAGGTTGGAACTAAGTCTAAATTCAACTCCAATGAAGTAGAGGATGGTATTATTCCTTAAGGCTGGAATGAGCTAGTGGAAATTTAGTAGAAAATGTGATATGTCATCTGTATTTGCTCAATTGGCTTATCCAAAAGGAAGATAATGTTGTCATATCTTTATGACAGAAGGCAGTTTTACAACTCAGAGCAAGGCACCTGGGGAAGTTAGGTCCCTATTCTCTCACAGAAACTAAGAGATAAGAGTACGGTCACCTTTGATGATTACTTTTCAAATAAATGGGTCTTGCTTCCTAGAGAAA
>CM052806.1:66177756-66222846 GCA_028533885.1 Nasua narica | reverse complement strand
ATGGGAAGAAAATATTTGCAAACCATACATCGGATGAGAAAGAAAGGAAGGGAGGGAGGAAGGAAGGAAACAATTTGGCCAAATAGAGACCCGAATAAAGATTTTTCCAAAGAGGATATTCAAATGGCCAACTTGAGGAGGTGTTCCACATCACTAATATTAGGGAATGTGTATCAAAACCACAATGAGATATCACTTCACATCTGTTAGAATGGCTATCATCAAAAAGCCAAGAAAGAACAAATGCTGGTAAGGATGAAGATTCTGGTTATTCACAAGTTCCGAGATCACTCTCTGATACCCCAAATATAACCCACAAGCTCATAGTTTTCTTACTGATCCTAACAGAACCCAGCAAATATGAACATCACATTGCTAAACGTGTTTAAGTTGAAAGGCATAGTTCTTTTAAAAAGATTTAATGGCTTTTAAAACATAGTTTACTAGATGATATTGTTACTGTAAAATTTAAAATATCAGCAAATTCAAGGTATCTTCGTGAACTTTTTAAAAAGAGTATAAATTATATTCTTAAATAGATGAAATTCTTAATCTCTCGACATAAATAATATTAACAGGTAATAAAGAAAATATTAACAGAAGCATCAACACTGTAAGAGCACTATGCTAACCATCTAGGATGTATCATATAGTAAATATGTGAAAATACGCATTGAATAAAACTACTTTATAAATAAGGTAATGTTGAGAGATGATAGAACAAAAAGTACCAGAACACATGTTATTGCCTCAAGGATCTTGGCCAATATCTGAGCCTGAACAAAGATGTAAAAATGATGGAACTCAACTGCAACACAGTATCATTTTCTTTAAATATTAAAATACACATTATAAATAAAATCTTTTAAAAAATGGCTATTAGGCAGACCAACATGATTCTAGAAACTGGAAAAACTGCCGAGAATACTGGCAATCAAGATAAATGAAGCCTATAAACCCAGGGGAACACAGGATAAGCAAACAGAGGCCAGGAAATTCTTATTACCCTCAAATATAAAGAATACAAATCTGAGGTTGTGTCCCTATCTTACATTTATTAAGAATGGTTGAGTTCTAGAAAGGGCTGCCTACATGAAGGTGTGAAAACCTTAAGATATGTTCTATTTTTCTTTCTGGATGTTTCTCCCCTTCACTCAAAGACTACATGACTCTTCCCATTGGTATTTCTAGGGCCTCCCTGAGAACAGCGGATGTACTTCTTCCCCAAGAGCAGGCACAGCCCTGTGCCTTGCTTGCACGACTAAAGTATGAGTGAAGGCAAAGTGTGACAATTCCAGTTTTATATAGCATCGCATGGGTTTGCTAATTCTAATTTAAGTGTGAATTTTAAACTACATAATGAATAGAAGAAACATTCTGGAGCAGAAGGGGGATAACCATACAATTATGTAACAGGTGCTCTGGCCTAAGATAGTTATTCCTTCTTTTATTTAATAATCATTTGATAATGATTATTAAACAATGTGTCAGGTTTTATGGCAGGCACTGAGGACACAGAGTGTGGTCATTTGATATCATTGCAGAAGCCAAAACAGAACTTGGGTTTTGCAAGAAGGACTGCATACTGCCTCCCTCAAGCTTTTCCCTTTATCTGTCAGGCTTTCAGGCTATAGAAATGTAGTTAAAACACAAAATAACTTGGTACTGTACAGTAACAAAGTAGGGAGAACAAGCCATTTGGATATGGTGAGAACACTGTCAAAACATGTCAAAGAGCAAAGAAAAGATCTAGACAAAGTTAACCCAAGCAGGAAAAAAGTGACAAGAAATAGAATGGTAGCAATGCATACTAATGCATGCACAATGTATATTAGTTTATATGTGCTGAAACAGAAGAAAAATTTCCCATAAGTGACAAGAACACTACAAATAATTTAACAATATTTTTTAAAGATTTATTTATGTAAGAGAGAGAGAAAGTGCGTGAGTGGAGGGAGGGATGTATATAGAGGGAGATAGAGGGGGAAAAAACATGGGATGAAAATGTAACTTGCAGATAAAAAAAACGACAAAAATAACACTTGAAAAAACAAAATTAATTCAAAATAGCAAGAGGCGAAGGACTAGGTAAAGCTAGCATAATCACACAGACTCTTTTTGATCCTTTATATTATAAAGAAATATGACAGAAATTCAAGTTTGAGGAAAAAAAATATTTTAGTCACCAAATAGGGGATAAACTTGCATAAAGGGGAACAATTCAGCACAGCCTCAAACTTCTAATACTGTTAAGTGTTTGAGAATGCTGCAATGATGACTGAAAAGCTTGGGATGATGGCAAGTGTAATCTAAGAATGTTGTACTCTTTAAAGAATGAAGAATATGCAACCTTTAGGTCTGCATGTTCTCAGGTATTTTCCAAAATATGTTGACATTGTTTGTATCTAGTTAGTAGACTGTGGTATGAGAAATGCCAGGCACTTTCCAGGTTGAAATATTTCTAACTGTTCATGGCTGATACTTACATAATACTACTTTAACAAGTTAATGAAAGCATAATTAAAGTATCGATTGATTAATAAGGTAATGTTCTTACAAAAACCTGTCTTGCCTTAGGTAGGTAGTTCTCAATTCATAAGGTCATATAGTCTGTGGTAAGTCACAACAGTTTTTATTTATAGAAAAAACAATTCACATTTGCGAGTTTCAAAATGGGATGATGTACAAAAAATATAGAAAAATACATATATGCAAGATCAGGGAGAGGGCTACTGACAGAGTCAGTAGAAACAATTTGTTAGTCAAAACTATCATGTTAGAGAAACCGACTATTATGTTAAAGTTTTTCTCTTCTTTTTCTTCTTTTCTCTTAACACGAACGCACAAAACTTAAAACTTTGACAGTCTTTATCTCTTTCTCTGTTACATACACACACACCCATCCATCCGCCTATTTCAAGATCTAACATTTTCTTGTAGATGGGCCGCTGGGTGTCTTAGCCAGACGTGGCTGACTTCGTCTCAGGTCTGAATCTCAGGGTCCTGGGATTGTGCCCCACATAGGGCTCCACGCTCAGAAGTAGTCTGCTTGTCCCTTTCCTTCACCCTTTCCCTCCGCCCCGCTCTCCTTCACACGTACTCACTTGTTCTCTCAAATGAATAAATAAAATCTTTAATATTTTCTTGTAGTTCAGAAATAAAATTATTGGATCTTGTAGATTAAAACAGTATTTGAGAACCTCCAATATAACATCTCCTATCACTCCACCAAAATATCTATAAATACATACAAAATGATGAAAACCCAGAAATGTAAATATCAGAACAAAGAGAAGCATACAATGTCTGAATCTTATAATATGAGCCCATATCCAAAGCCTAGCAATTTTGTGGTAAAGAATTTACCAAGCTTCCTTTCATTACAAAGCATGTTTCTTTCGTTTCTTTTCTTGCTTTTCTCTCCCTCCTCAAATTGCTTCTCTTCCTCTCACCTTTTCTCTTTTTCTCCTTCTCATTAAGCAGCAGCTGCCCGGAAAATGATAGAGGATGCTTTAAATTTTTCTTATGGCCTATCCACTGCATCAGTCTTTGATGACATGAAAATTGAGCAACCAAATACATTTTGGCTGTTTGCTGATTCTTTTTCTTCCAGACAAAGTACTGACCTTTCAGTTACCTACCATTTTTCACATGCATTCTAAGGCAGCGATTCTCAGGAGAGAGAAAAAATCACGGAGGATAAAAGAGAGAGAAATTGAGAGAGAGAGAGAGAGAAAGACAGAGAGAGAGAGAGTGTGTGTGTGTGTGTGTGTGTGTGTGTGTGTGTGAGGTGGGGGGTGGTGGTGATCATGATGGCATTTTAAATTCTCACCTGTACAGTTCCCACAAATAAAGCACTAGAAAAGAGTAGTCAACAGAAAAAAAAATACTTCATGCTTGTTTTGAAAAATCTTTCTCATGTCAAGAGGTACAGATGATTAAATAGTAGGCCTACAAGAGGATGCCGCCTCATTCGAGGAGAAATGTACAAGGTGAGATTTTGAGGAAAATTATGGATCATACTTGGAGCTCTAGATGATAAACTATCCTTTATATCTAAACCAAAAAGGGAAATGTACAAGTGGACAGAAAGCAAAGTGCAAGAACTACTATTATACAGTATTGATAATTGTTATAACTATTATAATAACAGCAACCACTAAACTTACTGAATATTCCTCAATTCCAAGCATTATTTTAAGTACTTTGCACATATTATTTAGCTCTTAAAATAACCAAGAAGCACTATTACTAACTTCATTTTATAGATCACGAAACAGACACAGAGTGTTCGATCAATTCACTAGGGTCACACCACTGGTAAACAGTATTTGAGGTGCTGACATCGTATATAGGGCTGAAGTTTGCTGCAGAGATCCTGAATTGCAGGCCAGTCCTAGATTATTGATAGAAGGTGTGATTTTAATAACAAAAAAACACCCACTGTATAAAATTTAAAAATAATTTTTATGAGGAATAATACTACATAGTCCTGTATTGTTTGGATATGAGCTATATTCCAAACTTGAATATTGCAGAAATTTGTTTCATACTTTCAGGTTCTGTACTCCTTTTCTTACTATTTTATTTTAAATTTTCTAAGAAACTGCCTAATTCTTTGCAATCCTAGGTCTTAATTTATTTCATCTTTAAATATAGAACTGTTAATGAGCCTTTTTCCTCCTGAGAGTTACCTAACTTGAAACCCAAGAATGCCATAACCTTTCTGAAAGTGTTTCTAATTGATTAGCAATTACAAGTAATTCAATTAAATGAGCTCATTTTTATTTTTAATGAAGTTGTTACTGTAATAATTATTTTCTGAGAACTGTACTTTAAGAATCTAAACATAATTCTATTTGCCTTTGTGAACATTAAAACAATGCCTCTCTTTCAAGGCTTAATCTTCCCCTCAGTAGGCAACCCTTTTGGTACTTTTGCAACATTCAGACACTGTCACAATAATTCCAGATAAAGACAATTGTTATGTGGTTTTATTAATTTATATAAAAATAGAATAGTTTAACAGGGATGTGGAGGATCACAAGGCTGCTATTTTTTTTTTCCAGTATTGAAAGACTGCAATGATAACTTTTGCCACCCAGCAGTGGAGGTGTTAATTAGCATACTTGTTTCTATACGGATGTTATTAAGGACTGAAGGAAAAAAGAAAAACATATCTTGAATAAAATAATAATAATAACAGGAAGGAAGGGAAAATGGGTTAGAAAATTTTTTAAATGATAATATTTCCAAGTTGAAAATGTATAGTTATTTAACTTACACATTTTCTCTGAAATGGAGTGATTTCTAATAAAAGAGAAGAAATTAAGCACATTTGAGAGTTAGAACAGAGCTTGGGGCACTTGGGTTATGTATAATATTTTCTATAAGTATCCATAGCTCTACAATACAGTCACATGGAACACACACTCAGCAATGCATGCTAATATACAGAGAGAGGCTCAGTATGAAGAGAATCCAGAAGACACCATTTGAAATAAGAGAAGCAAGTTAGAGAACTGAATGATATGCTTGCCCCAGACCAAAGAAAAGCTGTATAATAGGTGTACGTGTAGGCATTTCCAGGGGATATAAGATGAATTGGTGAATTGGGTGACTGAAATAAGGTCAATTTCCTCCATCTGTTGAACCAGGTAGACAAGGGATAGTGATTAATGAACTATCTTTTGCAGACACAGTCAGCTGAGAAATGGTATTTATGGGATAAGGGATGGGAGGTGATTTACTCAGTTTCCTCAGCTTCCTATTTTTTAGGGGATGAGGACAAGAACAGTTATCATTTAAGAAAGGGCATTGATACCTAGAAAAAAAAGTTTCCTAACTTTTAACTCTTTCAGAGGAAATTAATTTCCTAGCACTGTTTGTAAAATGGGAAATAATTCAGTGAACTGTACATTATTAGGGAAATTTATTTAGTACACTGAGTGTGTTTGATGATGTAAGATTGGACGATAGCAAAAAGATGCAATATTTCCTTCTCAGAATATTTTCCTAAACTATGAATGCCAAAATATTTCATTGAAACGCTCTCAATACTTCAGCTGACTCCAAATGTGAAGACAACTCCTATAAAAAGGGAAATATTTATGATTAAATATTGGAATAAAGCCATATTGCATCTTAAAAACAAGAAAGGAAAATCTTAATGGAGTAGAAAAGATTTCCAAACAAAAATGCTTAAAAAGAAGGAAAATCATATATATATGCATATATAACATATATGCATATATGTGTAATATATATGATATATATATATATATTAGATAAGTTTCAAGGGTTAGATTGCTTACAATGGAATAACAGTCTTCATTCACTAGGAAAATAAATGTATTTTGATTTATCTGAGAGTACATAAACTCTCAGAGGATGAATATATTCCAGAAAAAAATTAAAAAGCACCAGAGAAGAAAGCAATGAGCTACAAGAAGAACAGGTAAGCAAGTAAATCAGTTAAGTATATTGCGAATCCATATAACTGCATTTTTAAAACATAGCAGTTAGAATAATCCAATTTGATGTATTTAAAAGCTAGCTGAATTAAAATTTTAAATATTAATAATATAGAAATTAGCAAAGAGAAACTTGAGATGAAAATTAAAGCATGCTTTTAATTCACTGAAATACGCACACATATGTATATTTTTGTTAAAATTTAAGGGGGGAGCTGAAAGTACATGTAGAGGTATATGTCATCCAAACCAATAGAGTTAGAAAAACAAAAGTCAAATCCATTCAGTGTTAGAGAAATCAAGAACGGTGAATGAAGCAAGCACACAAAAAAGAAAAAAGTTAAATAGAAAACACAAAATGGTGTATGTCAAGTAATCCTAAATAAATCAGCAACTATAGTGATTACAAATAGATTAAACATTCCTTTAAAAAGCAGAGACTCCTTTTGGATTAAGAAAAAATGAAATTATCAAGTAACTCCAAATAAACCAGTAATCATAAAAAAATGAACATACTATAGATCTCATAATAAACACAGGTTCCTTTTAATTAGAAAAAACCCCCACAACTCTCTGAGGAAAAGATACAGCAAATGTTTTAAAATGAATATGGATACATTGACTAGAAAGACAGAGATTAGAGAAAATAAATATAATCAATTTCTTCAAAAGGGTTTTCCTGTAAAGATGTAAAGAAGAGGAAAGAAGGAACACAGTAGCTGGTGAGAAAAATGGGCATAAGAACAGTACTTTTTTGAGAAGGAAAAACAGTAGGACTGTGTGTGTTCATGGAAATGATCCAATAAAAAGTGAAAAAAAATTGAGAATAGAGGAAAAAACAAGGATAATTGCTGCAGCAATGTTTTACATAGGCAATAGTGCCTGCTTGAGTTTACAAATCAACAAATAATGTTTTAATACCTGAATCATGAAAATTATCCATATAAGAGGAAATCATAACAAAATATCCATTATGACATATATGGACAGGGTAAGGAATAACAGTTAAAGTACAACTGTTCTAATTCATGATGGCACATCAACAAATACTCTTAAAAACAAATTAGAAAATAGGTTCAAGATAGATAAAACATTACATATAACATATAATATACATATACACACATATATATGTATGATAGATACAACCATTAGAAGAGGTAAAAACAAAAACTTTTAAGAAATTTGTTTAAAGATTTATTTATTTAAGAGAGAAAGCATGAGAGAAAGAGAGAGAGAGAGAGAGAGAGAGACATATCACGAGCAGGTGGGAAGGGCAGAGTGAGAAGCAGACTCCACGCTGAGCAGGGAGCTTGATATGGGGCTCGATCCCAGGTCCCTGGAATCATAATCTGAGCCAAAGGCAGACACTTAACCTACTGAGCCCCCCAGGCACCCTAAAAACAAAAACTTTTAGCACTGGTTGCCTTTAGGAGTGAGAAAGAGGAAGGGTGCTTTTATTCTGAATTCTATATTCTGGGCCATTTGAAAATGATTACCACTTACATGCATCATCACTATATTAGAACAAAAAAGAACTTATTTTTTTAAAGGATTTTATTTATTTGAGAGACAGAGAGAGAGAAAGAGTGAATGAGCACAAGAAGGGGGTAGGGGTAGAGGCTCTGCTGAGCAGGGAGCCTGATGTAGGACTTCCATCCCAGGATCCTGGGATCATGATCTAAGCTGAAGGCAGACACTTAACTGACTGAGCCACCTAGGGTGCCTGAAAAATAAGTTATTTTTTATGTTAATGAATTATAATACATTTTATCAATGGGGCATAAAGATGCAATTACATGAAATAAGATAAATCTATATGTTGACAAAGAAAGATGTTCCAATTTATTATGTGAAAAATTCTATTTGCAGAAAAAAAGTCTTAAATTCTAAATACATATATTTATTTGTATATGTGCTGCCGAAGCGAGCACTACATATATTTATTTGAATATAGAATTAACCTGGGGAGATCTACTTTCAAGTTGGACTTTTTACAAATGGTAAGCATAAATTACTCTATTATACTTTTAACTAATAAGATGTAAGAACTAATACAAATTCTAGAAGTCAGGGGTTTCTGAGAAATATTTGAATTATAGGTAATGATATATGCCATTTTGGAGAATAAAACATTTTTTTCTTTGAAAGAATAAAGAATAAGGTTATGTTGTCTCCATTAACTTATATCAACTTGATCATTTTTAGTAACATCAATTACTGACCACTGAGAAATGAGAACCTATCGTTCATTCAGAATTTCTAAAGAGACAAGAAGAGTAGTAGGTCAGACCTATCTTTCTACTTTGACTCCCTGTGCAGTATTTGCTATAAACTTGAATCTCTACATGTAAATTATGATAATAATTTCAATCCTTTCATAGGGCCATGTGATGTTTTTAAATTCCATTACTTTGTAAATTAAATACAAATCAACCATTTTTATTATAAAAGGTAAATGTTTTAGACATTCCAAATTACAATTCTATTAATCATTGCAATGTTATGAAGTTGTCCATCACTGTTTGGAAACTAAGTACTGTATATTTCAGAGTTTAACTCCACAGACTCAGAAGCCAGAGAGTACCTAAAATTAAATCTCTCTTGGTTCTAATATTTAGCAGCTGTGTGATTTGTTAAAAAAAAAAAAAAGAAAGAAAAACATCACTAACATCTGTGTGTTTGTTTCCTCACCCATAAACAGGAATTTTTAAAAAGCAGTTTATTTACAAGGCTATGCTAAAAATTAGTGCTTGTAAAAGTACTAGGAAAAGAGCTTGGCAGGTAGTAAAATGGTATAGGAAGTGTTTGTTAAATCAATTAAAATATAAATTAATAGGAAAAAGTTAAAGTCTGGCAAAGCCATATGTTATATCAGACATAGTCCAAATTTTTCTCTAGTCCATTTCTAGTGATACGTTTCAAACTTTTGAGAAATTAATTTTTTGCAAGTAGATATTAACTGAATGAAAACACAACGTGTATAAATTATTATGTATTTACTTCCATGTGTTTTTTCAAAATTAAGCAGCCACTGTATTATCTCATGTTAGAACAGTAATGATTAACTCATGCTACAGGACAATTTCTGTCAAATGAGAAAAGAAATCTAGTCTATTAAAAATATTAAAGGCATCTGCTGAATAAACCAAAGGATCATGTTAACTGGTTAAGAGTTGGCTTAAAAATATGGTTCCAAACCTAGATAGTCACAAGGATTATATGAGGAGTTTTAAAAACAGATATTTAGATTCTGCCACCAATATATAATCGAGAATCTCTAGATTTCTAGGGCCAGGACCACAGAATCCATCTTTAAAAAAAGCAAAATAAAACAAAATCTTCTTCAGATGTTGTAATCTAAGAATATGAGGGAAACTCTGGTTAAAATAAAAATTCTAAGGAACTCTTTCAAATATTTACTTCTATCATTGTTTTATTTAGGGCTGTGAATTTGTGTGTGAGCTAACACGAAGTATTAGTTTAGAGCCAAGAAACTTAAACTATGCTTTCCTTGTCTCACCTATGTTGCCCTTTCTACTCTTAATGATCCAAGCACTACCAAGTTCAAATCTGTACACAGTAGCCGTCAGTTCTCCGTGTGCTCAATTTGTATGGTATGAGCAATATGACTCACATGGAAACAAGGGGTTCACACAGAAAGAACACTTTCCACTGCTGTCAAAAACTAAAAGTATAGTTGCTACCGAAATAGGATCTTGCTTTCAAAAATCAACATCAGATGATTAGGTCAACACCTAGTGATTCAATATACTTGAATACAGCAACTAAGCTACAGAAGACTTAATTTTTTATTAAGGAGATGGATAGGAGAGATTGCCATTCTAGTTGCGAACGGGCCAGCTGAAAAAGCTCAGATGTATTTGTGATCATGCAGTGAAAAGCGGAAAAGCATATATACTTTCATATGACTTGGCAAATCATGATTTCATCGCACTATGCTATTTATTTCTAGATAAAAAGATGCAGCTATGTCGTTAATAAAAATAAGGTATGTGGCGATGAAGAGGTGATTTGTTTAAGAAATATTAGGTATAATATCTCAGTAGGCAGATTACATAAATCCACTTGCTTTTGCACCAATCTGGTACAAGTTGCTAGTAATGGGATTCAAGTAAATTATAAGCAGATGGTTTATTGGGAGGCGTTCACACTGAAGTGTTGACAAACATTTCAAGAAGACTGCAAGGGGTTCCATTTCAGAGTCAAATCAGCTATAATTGTCTATCTTTCATTAACCTGTAATAAAGAGATGCATTTTAATAGGCTGTAATTGGTTTTAGATTTCCATTTCTTTCATCTCTTTTCCATGAAAAAAGAGAAAAGTACAGTTAAGTTCCTTCTCCTTTGGCCTTCATTCAGAGTGATGTTTATCATTAACTCTATTGCTACGGGTTTCTATGGGAATGATGTTTTTGCAAAAATGAGGAAGTAGGCAGAAAGACTTGGAGTCCTAGACATTTTCATCTTCTGCCCTAACATGTTTGTCAAGCAAAATGAATTGTCTCTACTTGCATGTTATTTTAGATATTTAGTTATTTAGGTATTTAGAAGGAAGTATGGCTCACTCAGAATTTTTCCCCATAAGGGTTGCCCAAATGTTATCTTTGTTCGGTTCTGTGATTTCCTTACTTCCCATTTAACTTTTCTGTTCAGAAAATATATATTTTAAGTCAAAGAGCTACTGCTTTTTTCTTTTCCAAAATCACATTAATTCAACAATAAAATCAAAGAGATTCAAACCAGTTTCCTGACATGTAACAAAACAGTGATGTGATTAGGCTATTCACATTTCACATTGTTTCTCTTTCTCTCTATATACGGAATCATAAAGGCAAAATTTATTTTTCATGTTTTAATTTTTACTTCACGAAGGCAAAATTTATATGGACACTATATATTATCAAAGCCCAGTTCACTTGTTTTGGTACGTGCATTTGATATTGCCTTTTTCAGTAGTTTCAGTTGTTTACCAGATAGTTTCCTTTAAAACAGACTCATTGTTTAAACTTTAAATTTGCTTAAATGGGGGAACTTTATTCCACCACTGCTAGTAAGGGACAACATGTGTCACTCGCTGCCAAAAATAGAAAGTGGCTGTGAAAAATACATTTGTGGGGGGGTTTGGGGGGGTGAGGTGTGGGAGGGCCCCTGGGCCCTGGTCACCAAGGCTCAGAGCCTGAGCTCTGGCTCTTTTCCGTTACAAAATGAGACAAGCAAACTTTGCAGGGGTGTTCAGCGAGGCGGGCACCACCCTGAGACCTGGACAGGAAGAGGAGTAAGTGGAGGCTCACCGCTTGTCGGAGCTCCGCCCATTCTCAGGCTGCCGGCTGGCCCCGCCCCTAGTGAGCTGGGCCCCGCCCACCTGCCCATTATGGGATGGAGAAACAGGCTCTGGGAGTTGAAATGTCTTGCCAAAGTCCTTGATCTTGGTGTGTGTGGTGTTTGTGTGTGTGCGTGTTAATAAACACAGTGTATGGGGGGTAGCAGTCATTATTATGACTTGCTGTTTTAATAAAGAATTCTATTTTCATATAATCTTGCTGAGCGGAAATGTGCTGAAATGTATTAAACCATCCTTGTTTATGAAAAAAAAAAAAGGCAGCAGGGAAAATAGTGCTTTTTAAATCCTCCGATAAGCCCCTTGCTGGGTTAATTAACCATGTTCAAACTAAATAAAAGTCTGGTAAGTCTCAACTAGGCAGATGGGAATCTGGTGTCAATAGGCTCTCAAAGATTACTTTTTTTTTTTAATGAAAAAAGTAATCTCTACACATGACAGGGGGCTCGAACTCATGACCCTGAGACCAATAGTCACATGCTCCACTGACTGAGCCAGCCAGGCACCCCTCAAAAATCACTCTTATAAAATTTTACTTTTATTAATAAACATTCAATTTCCTAAAGACTGAAATAGCAACATTTTAGAAGATGATAAAGAGCCATAGTGACTGCCACATCTTCTTTAGCAGAACAATGTATCTGTTCCAATATTGATGGACTCTGGATGGTAGACATGCTTCTTACAAAATCAGGAAATGGTGATTCTTTAATTCATAAGAGAACAAACTTGACATGATTTTATGCCTGTTATCATGAGTAAAGAAGCTATTCAGACAAACCCTAGGCAATACTCTTCTTTGAAAGCCCCTGTTATTTGAGCACCAGACAGAAATTACAGTTCATTAAATCTCTATTTTTCACATGGTATTTGGAGAAAATACATTACAAAATGTTTTTATTCTGAGCTAACTAGTAGCTTCAGTAAATAAAATGACCAATGATTTATCTAAGATTTTAATAATATAAAATGATATAATTATGTATTTTAATTATGATCATGCATGTTAGTAATATAATAAGATCTTCCGCTAAATTTTCTACCTACATTTTTCTCTACCTACCTTCCTTTGTTCCTTCCTTTCTTTTTTTCTATTTTTGGGTCTTTGATGATTTGCCAAAAGTGGATTAGTCAGTGTGTAATAACTATAATTGTTTGCAATGGTATTGTTAGCTGTTCATGCTTTTTTAAATTCATGTGATTATTTTTTTTAAATTCATGTGATTATTAAGTCTCTCTGGCAAATACATTCTATGTTATACACATAAGAAGAAAAACCACATCACACTGTTTGAACACTGTAAGTTATACCAGCTGAGCTCGAAATGCTATACAAATGTAGTCTGTGAGTAGGCTGAACTCCCACCTGCTGTATGAGCACAATAATAAATAGGAAAACTGTTCTGGAATTCTGAAGATGAATGATCATGGAAAGGATATAGAACATCGGCTAAAAAAGAACTGAAGGAAGCATGCTCCCTTTTCCCCCCAAATAGTTTAAATTCAATTATTCAGTGGCATCTATTAATAGATAAATATTTTGATACTTAAGAACAATAAAAATTCAATTAATTATACTTATATAACTAAATACATTTTTCTTGTAAAAATGGCTACTTTCCTGAAAACTCTATCAATTTAAATCTAGTATTTCTTGATGTTTACTATGCTTTAAAATGTCCTGCAGATATAATTTTAGCCTACAATATAACTGAGAGCCATATTCCAAAGTAAAACATACCTATGCAAAAAAAGTAAACAAATATTCCAAGAAAAGATAATAAACCGAATGTGATGAAAACTAAATGCTTTACAATCAATAACAATGGTACTTACCAGTCAGTATTTGAAAACAGACATGTCATCTCTCACTCAACAAAGGAAAACATAAAAGTATTTTTTGAAAAGGAATAAGATATCTCGAATATGGCAAGAAAAGCTGGTAACAGAGTAACTTGTATATTTTGGTACTATATGGATAGAAGCAAACTGTGAAAATTCAGTAGCAGATAGGTATAGTCTCTTCATCTTGGCCCAAATCCCTAGAAATAGGTAAAAGATGTAAAAAAAGGAAGATATATCCATATGAAAAGATATACGGAGTTAAATGAGAGAGGAAATCACAACTCCGAATGAGCAGGTTCGCTAATGCAAAAGATAAGGGACATGATTTTCCAGTTGCCAGAGTTAACACTTGAATCAGCATTTGGAATGTTGCTGTAGAATCCACCAAGCAAATCAAGATTTTGTTAATAATGTCCAGGAGGGTAGCAGAGATACTGACCCCCAAACAGGACCAGTGAGTATGAGAACTCAGGAAAGAGGGCTTAGAAAACCCTCTCTAAGCCAGAGAATAGTTAATGCCACAGAGGACCTAGCAATAGAAGCTAAATTGCAAAATTGGAAAGACTAAAAAGAAATTAGTAAACCCAGGAATTCCTTCAAGATATAGTATGCATTATGAAACTGCTGGTTTGAAACCATTACTCATACCTATTTCTTGTGATGACATCTTCATTTTCTTCTAAAAATCTACCTCTCCATGCTCACTCAGTTCCTGAGTCTCATGAGGTCTGGAGCTGCTACTGCTGCCCTCTACAGACCACAAGGAGAAATATTTTCTGGGAAGAAGGGCATCTGGAAAGCTTATCTAGGAGACTTGAAGAACCAAGTTCTACAACTTTGAAAGTACCTCAGGTCCATCTGTAGTCAGCAAGATTTTTGACTTCCCATTTAAATGAGCTTATAAATTCCCTTTTAGATTGAAGCAGCTTAAGCGATTATTTTCCACTCGCAACAGACTCTAATATGTGATATAAAAGTCAATAGATGAAAAGAAAGAAAAGTTCAAGAGATATGGGGCTTTGATATGGAGGTGCCACATTTCCAGGTTTTTTCTAATAGGAACTTCTGGAAAATTATATATATTTTATGTGAGAATAGAGAAAATCAAAATTGGCAAAATGCAGAAAGAAACAAAAATCAGGGTCAACTAAGTGCTAAGGAGGATGAATAAATGAACACATGACATCTAGATGTTTCACGATAATACTTTTAACTGGCTAGAATTTAAAAATTCCAAATTCCCAAATGTGGAAATTTTCTTGCTCTGCCTAACTCCATTTTTCAAACCTACTATTCTGTCTGAGGATAATAGCTGTTGGGCTTCTAAGCCCAATGCACTATCTGTCCCAAGCCTCTTCAAAAATTCTTTAATGTTTTTGTTTAATGTCCTTGATTTCTATGCCGTTTGAGAAACTTCTCTTCATGTGCATCTCCTTGCCTCATGTATTGGTGAAATCGGGATTCCAGCTTTACCTCATTCCAATTTAATCCATGTGTTTAGACGAACAAACTCAGTCCACACAGTCAGTTTCCATCTGTTACCTTTTGGTTTCAGGCACTCACTGCTTTGGGTAACCCCGGCATTCCATTCAGACTCCTTCACCCAGGCCAAGAGCTGTATTGTGGTCAGGGCATTCTCTAGATGTGGGCAATTTCATTTGCTAAGAGATTCAGCTTGTTTTCTGATTTAGACATTTGGAGCTACTGGAGCATATAACAACTAGCTTCTGAATATCAGAGTAATGAAAAGTTATTACAGCTTTCTAGTTTACAGGCAACATGTACATTAAATGTGCTTATGAGCATTTTAAGAAACCTTAAAGTTATATTCTGCAAGAAAACTCTAGGAATTCAGCCAAATATTCCATGACTTGGCTGATATTCAAGAAGAGCTTTACGGGGCACACTTTTACTACCCCATTCTACATGACATTGATTTGCCTTTGAACCCAAGTTAATGGGTATATGTATAGGAAACTTCCTTACCACAGCAGTATGGCTCTCAATATTTTTTTATTTATTAAATTTACTGAATGTTCAAAATCCATCAATGTTTAGGCACTTCAAAGTATAATAAAGGATGATAGTGAAATGTGCATATCATTGCAAACTTACTATAAAATAGAGTATCAGAGGAGTTTTCCATATAATAGAGGCCACAGATATTTTTTTAATCTTGCTCATCTGGATTGCACAATTTTAATTACCTAATATATTACTTTGATCAAATAATTTAAAAAATTTAAAATACAATGATGATAGGTAACTGTCTGACCTATAAGTGGATGGATGCTTTCACATTCATATTCATATATATTCAATTGTAATTTTGGTTACTTCATGATGCAACGATTTTTCAGTGAACCACCCAAAAGCAATATATTCAACAAAGAGAGATTTAATCCTACATAGCTGAGTAATGCTAATAATTGAGAGCTTTAAAATGGCTCTTCTAATATCCATTTTTTAATGTTGAGCCACTAATCAAAGCAGTGATTTTGAGAATGAACTGAATTACATAAGACAATTGCAGCTGATATCACAAGGGATCAGCAAATAGTTCACTACAGCCCAACTAATCAACTTCCAGATAATGTGCCAGAGGTTCAAATGCTCTGTAAGAAATCTCAATTACATTTTCTTCTATACTGCACACAACACTGTATTTTAGCCAACAGAAGATGTTGGAGGAAGAGGAGAAAGAAAATAAACACTTTTATAGCTGAACACACTTATGTAATCATCCCTCACGTTAATAAACAGAACATTCGTGGGGTGCCTGGCTAGCTCAACTGGTAGAGTGTGCAACTCCTGATCTCAGGGTTGTAAGTTCAAGCCCCACGTTGGATATAGAGATTACTAAAAAATAAAATATTTAATAAACAAACAGAACATTCCTATCACTCAAGAAAAACCTTGAGTGCTTCCTTCCCTCACTACCACTCCCAAGGATAATCACTTGTGGATATATCTTACATATATCCACTATCTTGCATATAACCAAATCTTACAGCACTGAATAGTTTCACCTGGTTTTGCCTTTCATATAAATGGAATCATAACATACTATCTTGTGCCTAGCTTCTTTCATTCAACATTATGCTTATGAGATTCAACTCTACTGTCACACATGGATCTTTCATTCTATTTGCTATGTATCATTCCATTACTTGAATTTCCTAGAATTTAATTTCCATCTACTATTGACAGCCTTTTTGGTTTTTACAGGTGGTGTTGCTACAAAGATTATTCTATTCTACCAATTACTCTATTTTTATTTTGGCATTTCCTTTGATATCGACCTACTATGGAGTTTCTAGGCTATAGAGTATGTGCATGTTCAATGCTACCTGATACTGACCAACAGTTATAGGAACTATTTATATTCCTACCAGCAATATATGGAAATTTGGGTTCTCTATCATTGGCCACATTTGGATTTTACTAATTTAACCATCTGGGTGGGTATGTAGTGGTATCACCATAAAGTTTAAACTTGCATTTCTTTGATAACTATGTGACCTGGACACCTTTTCACATTATTTGGCCTCTTGAATATCTTTTTGTATGAAAATCTTTTCAATGATTGTATCCTTTGCACATTATTTTTAGTGGGTATCACTTCTATAACTTATTGATTTGAGGGAGTTTAAGACATATTATAAATGCTAGTTGTATATTAGATACATTATTAAAATACCTCTCCCACATTTTTGCTTGGGTTTCATTCTCAATGTTATTATTTGATGAACATAAGTTCTTAACATAAATTTGTTTCAACACTTTTTTTTTTTTTTTTGGTTAGCACTCTGTCTTGTTTAAGAAATCCATTGCTGGGCGCCTGGGTGGCTCAGTTGGTTGAGCAACCGCCTTCGGCTCAGGTCATGATCCTTGAGTTCAGGGATCAAGTCCCACATCGGGCTCCCGGCTCCGCGGGGAGTCTGCTTCTTCCTCTAACCTCTCCTCTCATGCTCTCTCTCACTTTCTCTGTCTCTCAAATAAATAAATAAAATCTTAAAAAAAAAACAGTTTAAGAAATCCATTGCTATTTGAGGCCATAAAGCATAGTCACTGTTTTTTCTGTGTTTATTTTTAATATTTGGATATTAAATTTACTTTGAGAAGCTATCTGGCCCTGGACATTTGTTTGTTGAGAGATTTTTGATTACTGACTAAATTTACTTGCTGGATATGTGTTCGAGATTTCTATTTCTTCCTGTTTTAGTTTTGGTAGTTTGTATGTGTCTAGGAATTTGTCCATTTCTTCCAGATTGCCCAGTTTGTTGGCATATAATTTTTCATATTATCCTCTTATAATTGTTTGTATTTCTTTGGTGTTGGTTGTGATCTCTCCTCTCTCATTAATGATGTTACTTATTTGGGTCCCTTCTCTTTCCTTTTAGTAAGTCTGGCTAGGGATTTATCAATTTTAGTAATTCTTTCAAAGAACCAGTTCCTAGTTCCATTGGTCTGTTCTGGTTTTTGTTGTTGTTTGTTTCTATATCCTTTACTTCTGCTCTAATCCTTATTATTTTCCTTCTCCTGCTGCCTTTAGGCTTCACCTGTTGTTCTTTTCCTAGCTCTCTTAGGTGTATATTTGTATATTTGAGGTTTTTCTTACTTCTTGAGGTAGGCTTGTACTGCAAAAAAAGGTCCTCTTAGAACCATCTTTGGGGCATCCCAAAGGTTTTAGACTATTGTGTTTTCATTTTCATTTGTTTCCATATGTTTTTTTAAATTTCTTCTTTAATTTCCTGATTGACCCATTAATTCTTTAGTAGGGTGTTCTTTAACCTTCCTGTATTTGTGATCTTTACAAATTTTTTCTTCAAGTTTTCAAAGGTTGTGATTAGAAAATAGGCATGGAATTATCTCAAACTTTTTGTATTTACTTGTTGAGGACTGATTTATGACCCAGTATGTGATCTATCTTGGAGAATGTCCCATATATATTCTGCTGCTTTAGGATGATATGGTATGAACATATCTATTAAGTTCATCTGGTCCAATGAGTCATTCGAAGCCATTGTTTCCTTATTGATCTTCTGCTTAGATGATCTGTTCATTGATTTAAGTGGGGTGTTAAGGTCCCCTACTATTATTGTATTATAATCAATGAGTTCCCTTATGCTTCTTATTGTTTTACATATTTGTATGCTCCCCAGTTGGGGGCATAAATATTTACAACTGTTAGATCTTCTTGTTGGGTAGACCCCTTTATGATAATATAGTGCCCTTCTTCAACTCTTGTTACAGTCTTTGGTTTAAAATCTAGTTTGCCTGATATAAATATGTCTATTCTGGTTTTCTTTTGACATCCATTAGCATGATAAATGGCTCTTCATCCCCTCACTTTCAAACTACAAGTGTCTTTATGCCTAAAATGTCTAAAAGGAGTCTCTTATAGGCAGCATATAGATGGGTCTTATCAGGTACCATTCTTATACCCTGTCTTTTTTTTTTTTTTTTGAGATTTATTTATTTTAGAGAAAGAGAGAGAGAGCATCAGCAGGAGGAGCAAAGGGAGAGGGAGAAGCAAACTCCGAGCTGAGCAAAAAGCCAGATGCAGGGCTTGATCTCAGGACCCTGAGATCATGACCTGAGCCAAAACCAAGAGCTGGATGCTCAACCGACTATGCAACTCAGGTGCCTCATCCTATGTCTTCTGATTGGAGCATTTGGTCCATTTACATTAAGAGTGATTGTTGATATGAATATAGTGCTACTGTATTACTTGTTAGTCATTGTTTTTATAAGTCATTGTTTCCAGAGATTTTCTCGTTTACCTTCTAGTCTTTGTCGTTTTTGGTCTTTCTTTCCCACTCAAAGAGTCCATATTTCTTGCAGAGTTGATTTAGTGGTCACAACCTCCTTTGTTTTTTGTTTTTCTGGGAAAATCTTTATCTCCCCTTCTAATCTGAATGATAGCTTTGCTGGAGAAGGTATTCTTGGACGCATGTTTTTCCCATTCAGCACATTGAATATATTATGCCCTTTCTTCTGGCCCACCAAGTTTCTGTGGAGCGATTTGCTGCTAACCTTATTTGTCTTTCCTTGTAAGCTAGGGATTTCTTTTCCCTTGCTACTTTTAAAATTTTTTCTTTCTGTATTTTGCAAATTTTACTATAACATGTCTTGGTATTGGCTTGCTTTTACTGACTGTTGGGAGTTGGGAGTCTGTTTCCGTCCCCAGATTAGGAAAATATTCAGCTATAATTTGCTCAAATAAACCTTCTGCCCCCTTTTCCCTCTCTTCTTCTTCTAGGACTCCCATTATATAAATGTTATTACAGTTTATGGAGTTGTTGAATTCCTTAAGTCTGCATTGGTGATCCAATGTTTTTCTTTCCCTCTTCTTTTCAGCTTCATTATTTTCCATAATTTCATCTTCTACTTCACTTACTCATTCCTCTGCATCATCCATCCTTGTGGTCATTACATTCAGTCAGTTTCACATCTCTATTATAGCATTTTTTTTAAATTTTGGGCCTGACTAGTTCTTAGGTCTTTTGTCTCTGTGGTAAGAGACTCCCTGGTGTTTTCTATACTTTTCTCAAGCCTAGCTAGTATCCTTATGATTGTTGTTTTAAATTCTGGATCAGTCATGTTATTTATATTTGTTTTGATTAGATACCTGGCCATGACCTTTTCTTGTTCTTTCTTTTGGGATAAATTCCTCTACTTTGGCATTTTGTCTAGGTCTCTGTCTTCTCTGTGTTAGGAAAGCCAGTTATATTTCCTGTTCCTGAGAGTAATCGCTTTATTAAGAAGAGGTCATATGTTGTCCAGGGTCTGGTACTTTAGGAAGTGTTTCGGAGTATGTTGTGTATATAGTCTGCTGTTGTGTTTTGGCTGCTCTTTCCCTCGGGTCAGTCCTCTGCAGAGCTTCTCCTTGCCAGCAGGGGAGAGTGTTTAGACCTTGTCCAGAGTGGTAAGTTTTAATTTAGTGTGTTCTGGTCTGCTTGTTAAAAGAAGCCTGATCTTATTTCCACTAGAGCTGAAGCTTTGTAGCACTCTACATTCAGTAAACCTCGGGCATGCGGGGGTTTGTGCTGGCCTTCCAGGGGAGAAGCCGCTGCTCTGACTTCTGGCCCACTTGCCCTAGTAAGGAAGCACCTGTGGAGTACAAAGGGGTGGGGCTTGGTGTAAGTAGCTCTGACCTCCACTACTGGAGCTGTGCTGCTCACTGAAGTTCGTCTGTGTTGATGGGTCGGGGAGAAAAATAATGCAAGCCCTCCCCCACCTCCCTGGAGAGGGCAGCTCGTGCCTGCTGCCATTTGGGAAGCCCTCACGGAAGAGCAAACAAACTTCTCTGCCATGTCCCAAGCATCCCTCAGATCCCTGCTTTCACCCTGTCTGTGTCTGGGATGTCTGCCTTCTGGGCAATGCAGTGCACCTGTGTTTTATCTCAGGCATGCCAGCTGAGTTTCAAAATTCCAAACGTTAGGGACCTGGTATGGCATGGACCCTTGCTGGTACTCTGGGGGAGAATATTGCCACACTGGGGCTGGTGCTGGTTTGTCCCAGAAGGGCAATCACACCAAAGTGCAAGGGCTTGGGATTTAGAGTAAAGTACAGCAAAAAGCCTGAGTACAGGTTAGCCACCTCAGCAGGTGTCTCTGCCCCTGAGCTTAAGGGGTAGGGGAGAGTAATAGTGTCCATGGGCTCTTTTGTCCCTGGAGAGGACTCTAAGAAGCGGTAAATGTCTTCCCCAGGGTGTCCCAGGGGATCCTCAGATAGCGCCCACCGCTCCTGGGCCTTGGCCCTCCTTCTGTACAAGTGCATCACAGCAGCCAGCGAGCTCCACATTGGACACAGCATGGACTTCTAAACTCTTGTCTTTGAGTTCCGCTGGTTGTAAAAATTCATAATAATCAGCCCCTCTCATTTTCCCAGTCAATGGTTTTGAGAAAGAGTTTTTCTTGTGTGATCCCCTGTGTGCTGCGTGCACTTGCTTACTCCCTCTCTCCATTTTTCCCTCTCTCCCTCTCTGATCAGGGTTCCCTCCCTTCCACAGCATCTATGATCCTTTGCTCCCCCAAATCACACCTCCACACCTTCTACCCTCCACGATGTTGCCTCTTCTATCCCTCTGGTTGTGCAGTTTGTTCTCTCATTCCTCAGATCGATTTCTTGGGTGTTCAAAGTGATTATTTATGTAGCTGTGTTTGAGGCATGAGGCAGGCATAGTCCTCCTACTACTCTGCCATCTTAACTCCCCAATCCTTTCCCATATACTTTAAAACTCTATTCTTATAACTGAGCTTGACAGTTCTCTGTATGTTCAAGATACAAATGTTTTATCAAATATTTTTGAAATATTTTCTCCTAATCTGTGTCTAATCTTTTCATTATCCTCACATTGTCTCTTAAAGGGTAGGCATTAAAACAAGAAGAGAGATTTAATATTTCTATGATAGGTAGTGATGGCTTTCCACAGACATTCATTATCTGTGACTTTTCTCTATTATCTTTTAATCAGCCTGAGAAGAAACATTCTTATCAATCCACCAATCATGTCATTTTTATTTTTTAATTTTTATTTATTTATTTATTTATTTATTTATTTATTTAAGATTTTATTTGTTTACTTGACAGAGAGAGAGAGATCACAAGCGGGCAGAGAGGCAGGCAGAGAGAGAGGGGGGGAAGCAGGCTCCCCGCTGAGCAGAGAGCCCGATGTGGGGCTTGATCCCAGGACCCTGAGATCATGACCTGAGCCAAAGGCAGAGGCTTTAACCCATAAGCCACCCAGGCATCCCAATCATGTCATTTTTAAACAAAATGATGCTCTTAAGCATAAAACCTATTGTACCTTTATCAAGCACCATTCATACCTAGAAACTTCTCCATATGACTGATGATTTCAGTGACTCTTGATAATTTTTATAAACGTTGAAGTTTACGGTCCTGTGCAAAGTCATCGAAAATTTTTCTTATTCTATTCAAAAGCCCAACTCTCGTTTTATATCTGAGATTCAGCATTATTTGCTTCAGGTTGTTGGGCTTTGTAAATGAACAACCACTAGCTTTCCGGGATCTCATAAATAATTCCCTTTGCTCTATTGCTATTCTTTCAGCCCCCTCAGCCAAACTGTGTTCCTTCAACACATCTCAAAATATATCTCAGTGAGTCTGTAAACATACTCCTCTCCATCACTTAAATTATCACACTTGGGTGGTTTATATCCTCCACTTCACTATTTTATTTTTTCTTTCATTCCCAGTCAGTAAGCCGAAAGATCTGTGTGGTCCAAAATGGTTCTGGCATCATCAGATAAGAATCTGGTGTGTTAAATACTTTGGAAACACTGGCCAAATTACACTTGGGCACCGAGCTTGAGCAATACTAGAAACTATTTCTGAAAGTTATCAATCTTCTGATAATTTCACATGTCTGCATTTGAATGATGTAAAATCTGAATGATACTCTTCAAAATAGGAGTTTGTACTTTGAAGAACTGTATTGTTTCTGCCAAGTGAAGCTAAGAACAGTCATAAATATGGAGCGATTATAGCAAAAAATAGAGAAATACTTGAAGTATTTTCATTAAATATAAAAATACAGGTAACAAAGCCTACTATTACTGCTATCATTTGATAATTTTTCTACAAGTTATGGAAAGTTAAATGATTCGGACAAAGGAAAATCTATTAGAGAAGTAGGAAAAAAACAGAAGTACAAGGAATTCTATAAATATAAATAAATAAAATGAGCATCTTTCTTTATACCAGCAATAATAAACTAGAGATGATATGTGGGGAAATAATTTTTTTAAAAGGAACAAAAATGCAGATGGTATATACCTTTTAAAAATGGTACTGAGAAATTGAAAAATGTTAGCAATTTAGAGATGCAAAACATGTATCTTACCTACACATATTAATTTATAGGTTTAACATCATTCCCCAAATATCTTACTATAATTAAATCAAATTAGATGATGCTATTCTCAGAGCCATCTGTAATAATATTTAGGTTTTAATAAATTACAAAGTGTTAATTATAATAAATATAGGATATGATTGATGGATATAAAAATACTCAAAACTGTATTACTTAAACCTGAACACATCAGAATCAAGAGTTGGAATAATGAAACAGACCTGTGTATTAGATTATGCCATAGAAAATTACAAAAAAAATTAATTCTATACTTCAAATAGGTTTTCAGTCTTTCAATCCTTCCTAACTATACTGTCTCTACATCAATAAAAACAACCATTGTGTATAGCAAATTGTTACAATAGACTTGTAAAAATCAGAAATAGAAAAGTGTGATCATGAGTCTTGCTAAGTCAAAGAAAATAAAGATTCAAGCATAATAGTACACAGAATAAGTGTTAAGAAGCAGTTAATATTCCCACGTTAAAGGTCTTTTTTAAAAATAAAATAAAGTAAAATAAAAGTTTGTTTTAGAGCAGCTTTTTAGTTTCAGACTATGGTAGATTAAAACAAAACAACAACAACAAAAAAACAAAACACCAAATTTTGCAACTCTCCTTATCAATGCAAAGTAGAAACCTAGAAAATCTAAAACATTGTAAGGCACAGAATAGAGACGAAGAGGAACATCTAAGGTAAAAGCACTGATGATAAACAAATCTTGTAGATGATGATCTTAAAGACTTTGTATTTTAGCTTTATAAATCAGCATTTAGCTATTCTTTCTAGAAATGGACTATATTTTCTTGTTATTGCAATCATTAAAAGCAAAGTGATATGTTAAATATCCACTTCAAGGGTAAACTCAAAATAATAATTAAAACAAACTATATATTAAAAAAGAAAAAAGCGAATTCTCTATAGGATGATCTTAGAAAGATTTTTGGTTTTTAAAGGTTGTCACTGAAGAATAAAAAAGGTGTACATAAGAAGGTAGAAAGGAAGGGTAGATAAGCAGTATGCCTTCCTTTTAACTTCTTTCTTAGTTTTAAACTTGTACCTCTATAATAAAATGTTATCACTTTAATTCATGTCTCAAGTTCTGTTTCCTAGAGGACCAGAACTAAGAAAATAACCATTCTGAAAGTATACTGAAGATAAAACAAGAACTTTTATTCTTGTGTCCTGTAATCCAAGATTGCTTAATTCAACATGAAAGCTGGTAGGGTTGGACAAGACCAATACTGGGAACCCAGATCGTATTATTAAAAGACAAGTCTGGGCACGTTATAACAATATGAAAGAAGATGGATTTTCCTGGACTTCTTTAATGCAACTCCTTTCATAAGCTCTCTGACACTGTTGGAAAGATGCAGCCTGTACTCCCTTATAACCCTGCAGGCCATTTTTTGAATTTCCCAAGACAGAGGTTAAAATGGAAATAGAGGCTGAGAAGGAGCCAGTGATCTAAATGGAAACCATAATGCAGATACTAACAGGAGAAACAGGGCACAGATGCCTGTTGATTACAGGGAGAATTTTCTAGACAAAGAATTAGATCTAAGGAATAAAAGTGGACAAGATCTCCAATGTTGCTTAATAGTGATGAATTTCAATCAAAATAGATCAAGGTGATAAACATACAAACACAGAGAAAATCAAAACTAACAAGAAAAAATACTTTTCAAAGTTATGTTTTTGACAAAAGTCTAAGGAAATCATTATTTTGTAGCCTGGTCTACAAAATATCTGGCTTTTAAGGGTCAGACCTTGCAGAATAGAAGGTCATCTATATATTTATAGATACATTCTATATGTATAGATACATTCAAGATGGGTAAGAATAAAGGAGTACAAATGTAAAATGCAGATGATGTTTAAAAAAAAAACTCTAACAGCAAAAAAAAAAAACCAGTTCATTACCAATTTAGGAAGTCTTTTCTATATTTTAGTTTACACGTGCTATGAAATAATAACAATGATGTCATATTTTCTATCCTCTCTTCTCAAAATGTTATCTTTTTCTCCTGGATGCTTATTACATTTTGTGGCTGATTAAATCATTATAGATAGTCAAATATTGATGACTTCTAATCTGAGCTTAATTTCGCTCAAAAATCCTGGATGTGAAACTAGATTTTATGACTAGATGAGACTATTATAAGTCCTTTTAGAACCACGTATAAATGATTTATATACATATACACTTATTATATGATACATGTGAATGTGGTCAGTCAAAAAGTGTGAACTCTAAATACTTTATTGTTAAAGCTTCTTTTGTTTTTATTGGTTGCATTGAGGGATAAAAAATGTAGGCTATCTTGAAGAATCTGTGAGTTTAGTCGATTGAACAGAAGTGTCAAAAAAAATCAGGAAAACTGGTGTCAGGTAGTGTTTAAGCAAAGAACTCAGTTCTACTTGAACCAATATTACCTTTAGATTTCTTAGGTAAGGAAGACAGTGAATTCTGTTATTGACTAGTGTGAATTGGATGTCCCACTACTAAAAAATAGAGAGATATTACTAACAATAACAAAAACAATAGGAAACAAAAAAGAGCACAGAAAATGATTTGGTATATTAGCTTATTTGCATCGTTGGTGATTAATCTCTTCAATCACTGAGACTTCTAAAGAGATACATATTACAGTAATCTAGAAATAATCTCATCTAACTTGTGGCCTCATTGAGTACTTCAGTAGTAAGCAACCATTTACCTTGGGTCCTTAAAATACATATATGAATTTTCAATGATATTGTGAAAATCACAAAGATGTTTTCCTCCCTCTTATTATGTAGAATAAATACTCTAGGAGGACAAATTATATTTTTTTTCTTTAACTTTCAGAGGACTAATGATAATAATGTATTTGAACATTCAATATATTCAAGTGATTAACTTTTATACTAGAACAGAAGGCTCTGTTGAATAGATTCTGTTGAAGGCCAAAAAAAAAAAAAAAAAAAAAAGGCAACTATTTCAAATGCACTCATTACAACTGTGTCCACTTCAGCCAACTAATGGCTACAGTCGAAACTGTAATGCTGACTTTTAACCTCACTGGATTTCAATTTGTTTTACAGTGAATGGAGTTTCAATATCTTCATGTTTACAATAAACAACTTGCAATACATTCTACGATTTGGGAATTATCCGAGGTCCATGAGCCAGAAATACTATACTTTTTGGCAGTCTACTAGCCCCTGGGACTTCAGTTAAATAAGAAATGGTTTGAAAGAATATAGAATTCTAGGGTGAGAAAGCCCAAGAATTTAAATGACTTGCTTGTTGCAGATGCCTTCTCTGGGAAAGCTGGAAGAATGCAAATTTGATTTTTGTTTTTTGAACACTTCTACTGCATTTGCTATCACACACATGCACATGCATCAGACTGTTCTATAAGAATTTATCACTTTAATGGTTTCACTCAAACTTGTCTTCTCATGATGAATTGTGAGGATCTTATTTTATATAATTAAACCTTTCACATCATTCTGTTTATGAGCTAAGGGCAAAGTTGCTGTGATCAACTAGAAAATCCAGCAAGGCAGTATGTGCTAAGTATGGAAGAAGTAAGGGTCCTACTCTAGCTATTAGTTCAGAAATGCAACAGGCAGGACGTCAAGAACTATCCATTACTGGGGCACCTAGGTGGCTCTATCAGTTGAGCCTCTGACTCTAGGTTTCAGCTTAGGTCATGATCTCATGGGTTGTGGGATTGAGACTCAGTAGGGCTCTGTGCTCAGTGGGGGGTCTGCTTGAGATTCTCTCTCCATCCCCCTGATTCTCTCCCTCTGCTCCTCCTCTTGCTCGTGCTCTAAAATAAATCAATAAAATCTTAAAACAAAACAAAAACACTTCTCCGTTATCATCTCCTATTTGAAGACATTTGTTCCAAAGCATAAGAAACAGAGACTTGTTTAATAAACGAGTATCTGTATACTATTTGGTTAGAGTAGTTCTTCAAGTCGGAGCAACACAGAGATTCCCAGAGCAAACAGTATATTCAACTTTTTTTCTCTACTGCAAAATAGCTATTTCTTCCCAAGATTTACCTACAAGACATCTAATGGACTCTATATTTCCTTGTAATATTAGCTATGTACAGACAGTTAAGTAAAATCTAATGCTGAGAAATATTTACAAATACATGACACAGTAATAGATGTTCCAGGTAAAAATGAGTAGAATTTATATTTTAAAAACCTGAATTTCTGCTGTTATACATTTTAGAAATGATTGGAGATTTTTAAAAATAGTGAAATTTCTAACATCAACTTGGTAAATATATGTGATTCTCTTAAATATAATTAAATGGAATGAGATTTGAACAACCATGAGAACTGGGCTCTAGTCTTGAATGACAAATTGTTTTTTTAAATATTGTCTAAAAGACAGAATTTTAAAATTTATGTAAAATAAGTATTTCCAAAAAATAAATATTTCCAAATATAGTTTCATGTGTAAATGATTTTCAATATGATATTAAGTATACACAGAGAGATACAAACATACATAAGCATGACTAGCAAAGCAGTGAATGAGTTAGCCATTTGTTTGAAACTGTCTAGTCAAGTGCATCTATTTTTAACTGGGACAGGAAACTCTGCCTGCATAGTATAGGAAGCTTTCTTAAGTCCCTTCCTTATTTATCAAGCATGATTGTACATTGTTTTCATTTTCCTTCTGTACCTTCACAATTATGTATTAACCTATGTTACAAATGTTTGAATACTCATTTTAGCATTATGAAAGTTGAACATTCAAATGCAAAATAATTGCTTTATATTTATATGAAACACATTTATAATTAATTTGGGGTCAGGGGGGATTGAGTATGCTAGCAACCACTATTTAAGAAGACCTGCCTTCTGATTTATTAGCTTTGTAGCCATGGCTGGTTATGTAACTTCTATAATCCTCAATTTCCTTACTTGTAAATCTGCAATCGGTCATCCCTACCTCTTAGAATTTTGTGTGAAACTTGCATGAAACCATGAGAGTACACTTTTATAAACTGAAAATATCATATAAAGGTGAGATGCTAACATAGAGGCAGAACACTGTATTAGGCAGTAAGTACTACATAGTAGTAAGCCTTTGGAACATTTTCGCTAATTAGACTACTTCATAGACTTAAATGGAAATATTAATTAAAGTTGGGAGTATTATTCTTCCTTCCTTCTTTGCTTTCCCCTTCCTTTCTATCCCGTAGCTTTAAATGGAGGGGACAGTCCTTTCTTCCTAAACCAAGTCATTAAGAACACAAACATTTTCCACAGATTTTTGAAGGTGCCTACAAAATTTCAGGCATAGATAATAAGGATAGATTTCAGCAAATCTTTTCTATCCTGTCTGAAAGAATAATAAATATAATCTAATAATTTAAGAGCTGTTAAAGTATATAAACAAGGAGGTCATTAGACTGAGATGGCCTTATCTAAATGCCTTGGGAGCCTATGCAAGCAAACCAAAATCTAAGCCAGAGTCAATATACTTGAATCCAGAAAAATCTGAAGTCAAATGCTCTACCCCTGAGTTATACCCCCTGAATCCAGGAAAATGAAACTTAAGAAAACCAAGAAAAAAACAATCAACTAGGGATTCCCAAATAAGGCAATTACTTAAGCTATAGCCAATCAATCCAATAATTTCCTTGCTTTGCTTTCAGATCTTCTCTATAAAAATCCCTCCCCCAGCCCCTGTCTTTGGGAGGCCCCTAATCACCTCTGGTTTGGCATGGCCAGACTATAAAGGATTTATACACAAACACTGGAAAATTTTAATGTGCCTCAGTTTACATTTTGACAGCATCCTTGAGTTTCAGCCAAGGCTTTAATACATAGGATTTTTAAGCATCTTCTTGATTTTATGTTTAGAAATACTCTTCAATGAAACATGCAGATCTCTTAAAGAAGTTATGGTAGCAGAGATGTATAAATATCTTTCAAATCAAATATATTTCAAAAAGATCTTCACTGAAGAGACTTAATTTTAAATTTTTCATATTTTTTCTAGAAATATTAAATTCTAAATCTGTAATATTTATATATTAATGTGATTAATACAGGTTTTCTGGTACAATGTACCTTTATATTGCACAAAACTAATAAAATATCTCTTTTATATGTATTTAATGTCATGTTCATGAGTTATATTTTTAATATCATGTGCATTTAAGTATGATTTTCTATTCAAAAATCATATTTTTAACAAGTGTTTGGCCAAGATTCTAATTTTGTCATATCTGATCACGACTGAATTCATATCTATAAAAATTGCTTTTCTTTCACATTATGGATTATACTATATATTTTGAATTAAAACATTAATAAGAGGCATTAGTGGAGGGTGTATCACTCATATAAAAATACACTATTTTGGTCTTGCCATATTAGCATTGGTACTTATTCAAAACCATTATCCTTTTTCCTGCTATTAAAATCAATTACTTTGAAATTGAACATTTGAAGTCATGAAAAGGAGCAATAATATTCTTGATTATGTCTCAGGGTAGGGGGTTCAATCTTAAAGGAAAATACTGAGGTTACTCTATAAGCCAATGTTTCACAGTGAAAAGTAAAAGCACTTGAATTTTTTGGAACAGAATAAAGAGATACACAAAGCATTTGGCAAAGATATAAGCAGAACTTATTACAAGGTTGAGTTCATTGAGAGTACTCACATTAATTTCTGCTGCAGAAAATAAGAGTGTCTTGAGAGCGAGGGCAAAGTTGCCTCACAAGGAGTTTTCCATTCGTTGTGTGAAAACTGCTTCAATACTCAAAGCTTAAGGGCATTTTACCCTGGCATCACTTGCAAAATGCTTCCTTCTGCTTCAGCTACCAGAGGAAGTCTAAGCTGATCTCAAAAGTGCTTTTAGACATTGTTCTTATGTTCACAATCTATGCAATGCTCTGGTGCATTATTGCAGATCTAGGCTCTCTCTTAGTATAAAAGACCATGGGATTTCTCTTTACTGAAGCTAAATTTTCAGTTTCATTATTTCTATTTAATATTTGCATAACAAAAATCCTTTACAAAATAGATCATAAAGTGACATAATCATTTAAATTAGTATGTCAGAGTTTATAGAGTCAAATGGAGATTGTGATTTTTGCCAGTACCTTATGAAAAAGTGACCTTCTGAAGTGGCCTTCAAATCATGTTGAGTATCCTTTGACTGTCTTCAATAGAGGTAAATATTTAATTTGGCTTTCTGTAAACAGTTGAGCTTAATTTGGACTCAAACTAGTAAACAAGGGATCAATTAAAGTAACCATATTTCAGTGATAAAATAGACTGTAAGCTAAAACTCGCTTCTCTTTATTAGTTGTATATCTATATTTTATAGGAAGAGTAAGAAAAATTTAAATAATCCTGGATCATACAGCACAACTTTATCTAAAAAAGAATATATCCCCTGGAACTTGATGGTCTAAATCATAATGTAAATGAGATCTGTCTCCATAAAGAGCCAAAAGAAAAACAGTAATCCATGTTTGTTTGCCAAATAATTTGTCAAACTTATATAAAGTATACTACGTAGTTGTAGTGAAATAAATTGGACTGAGACAAAACAAAGGGTTTTCTCTCAAGAAAGAATATGAGTTGGTATTTGATTAAATTTCTCTTTGAAATAGTTCCTATTAATAAATATATACACAAATAAACTCTCTCTTGCTTCTGAAATACCTTAGAATTTCCCACCTATGTGAATACTAAGGAAATATTTCATAATTGATAAGATAAGGTTATTCTTAATCTCGGTTTCCATGGTATTCACTTGCGTCTATTTATTAATCTTATTAGAGGACAATAATTGTTTTCACCAAAAGTCCATACAATAAATGACACAGGTTCTGTAAAGAACACCACAAGATGGCAGTATTTCAGAAATTAATCCATGGAGAGTACATTTCTGTATAGTACCTAAAATAATGTAATACATTTTGGGCTGTATTTTTAGTGACTAAAAACATTTAAAGTCATCTCTACAAATGATTAAGAATTAATAATACCAGGATGTCTGTTTAGTAGTATACAAGCTGTTTCCTTTAAGTAATATAACTGTCAGTTTGAATGTTCCAAAACATTAGTGAGCTTCATCAACATATAAATGAGTTGATGCTAAGGATTGTCGGTGGATTCATAAATCTCATAATTGCTTACATATTAGTTTATAACTACAGCCATATTTCTAAAATTGTTTGAAAAAATAATCTAATAAAACATCAATTATATTTTATTTCTGCACAATTAATAACCAGTTTTAGAACAATAAATTGAAATTAGCAATTATACATATTAAATACATCATTTATATTTCTTGACACTATTCAGGATTGGGGATCAGCATGCTTTCTTTTATTGGAACCACTCTCATAAGACTCTAAAGTATTACTTGTAAAAAAATATATGTTTTAACAACAAAAGAACTATCTAAAAATATGAAATAATTTCTATTTTATCATAGAAATTATATTTTTGTATTGTCACCCTGCTTATACAGGGCAGCTGCTCTGGTTATTACCTTTACAGGAATCACATAAAACTTCTTTTAATCCATAATTTATCTATATTAAGTGGACCTAAAACCCCTACTGCCCCCCCCCTCCACCTTTTTTAGGTTTGGAGTTATGCCAGAGGGATATGGGAAATGGCCCATCATTTAAAGAAGGTAAATTTATCCTTCTTATATTTTCTTAATTATTCAATTGAAATCTGGCATTATTTACATCAATTTTCCATTAATTCATTTTGAAGCAATATATATATATATATATATATATTTTTTTTCTCTTTATATCTGTTTTTAATAGTGCATTCCACTTCTCTAGTCTTTGCTTTGAGTCAGAGAGCAGGTATAAGTTCCACATGCTATTATTTTTGTTAGTTCAATTCTGAACTACTTTAACTCTGAGATAAATTCCTGGATCTGACTCAGTGATTAGAGAGCTTCCATTTCATCCAATGATGACCTCCAAATTGTTAATCCCTTTAATGTTGATTCTGAATCATTCTTAAGAGACCAGGTAGGGCATTCCTACTCCTAAGAATATATCCACTCTACTTATTACTGTTTTCTCTTAGATTTTGGTGATAGTCTTTGTCGCATTTTTAACATTCATCTTATAAATTTTATCCTGGACATAACATATAAGGTGCTCCATAACAGAAACATATCATGGTTATCCAATTAAAAGGCAAATACTGACATGTTTCCCTATTTCGGCTGGGTTGATACAAAGAAAACCAATTCAAATATCTTACTGACACAAAGTCTGTAACAGAAGCAATAAACAGGAAAATGGGCTTTTTTCTGCTTACATATAAGAGTAAGAGAGAACTGCCTCCCATTACCCTCTTAAAGGGAGAGAAAAACCTTTGCTCTTTGGAGACAAGATGGACAGGATCCTGAGTTCTCACTCTAGACCTTCGGAAAACAAATACATCTTGCCAAGGGGTAGATAAACCCAGGCATATCCAATCCATAAGACTTAAGGAGTTCTTCTAGTTCCTGCCCTCATTTTTCCTTGGAATGAAAACATACACATCTGGAAAACATACACATCTGGAATTAAGTAAATCTCCCAAATTCTCTATATATAAATTAACTTCCCAACATTTGATCTTGAGAATTTAATCATATTTTGTGCCAATTGTATGTATATTTGTACTATACATTATCTTCCCTTTTGTATACAGGAAATTATCATCTCTTTATTTCTTAATTACAAATTATTTATCCCCCTGCCATCATGATATTATCAAAATATTCTACTATTGATCCATGGGAGGGCAGAATTTGCTACCTCCAAATAGGTCTTTTTGGCATAAGGATTACGACAGGCTGATTATTTTAAGACAGAGGAAAAGCTCTGAAAACCAAGTAGAAGACCAAGTAGAAGTTTGTAACCAATTAGAAGTTTTCAGGAGAAATTTACATTTGGAAGGAAAATTATCACTGTAAGGATGTCTCCCTCCTGTGCTAGGAAGAAATGGAAGATTAAATCTCTAGAAACTCTGATCATTGGAGAAGGCAACAGTTAAACCTGTGTAACAACCTTACTTTTGTTTAGTGTTCTTTTGTTTTGTTTTGCTGTTTTTGTTTTTAATCTGGAGATTGTATGTAGGGTGGTGGCTTGTGCAGTTTGGGGGAGTTACTCAGTTTTCCTGAGTCTCTCCTGTGTATACAGGAACTACGCATGTTACTGAACTTCTGCTTTTATCCTGTTAATCTGGCTCTTGTAAGGAAATTGTTAAATTTCCTTACAACCTTCAGCCCATTGCCAAGTCCTTGAAAAAAGCAGAGTGACTTTGCTCTAGGAACTCAACTGCCTCCATGCTGATACTTTGCTAAGGGCAAAAGGGCAATCTTAGCTTAACATTATCCTGGACACCACACCCCTCCACCCCAGGATCCTGTAAGTCTTCTTTAACATATAAAAATTCCTTTGGAAACTTCTATTATCTCTACCCCCAAGATATATGTTGGCAATCATCCCCCAACCATATGACCCACCAAAGGGTCTCATGACTGAGTTTTTACTAAACAGTAATAAATGACCTTTTCCCAATAATAGTCCCTTTAGGATCCTGGAAACCTTGTTTCCAAAATACCTGGAAGGCTTATGCTATCCCTAACTTCCTCCTAACTTGAAAGTATATAATGGGCCACTCCTCATGACCTCAGTGCAGCTCTTTCTGCCCACAGATCCTGTCCCCTGCTTTAATAAAACCAGTAATTTTCGTGCCCCATCCCTGGCTTTTTGGGAGGTTTGTTTTTTAAATAAAAATTTAGAGGGAAAAAAAAGTTCTAAGAAAATGCTAAAAACAAAAACAAAACAAAAAAACCCTCTATTTCCCAAGGGTTTTCTTTACTAGCCAAATGGAGAGGTATATGGACAATAGTTTAATCACAATTTTTTTTTAAAACATTATTTTATTGTATCTTCCAGTGTTCCTGACATTATACTGATGATGAGTATTTATAGTTTGGTCTGATCTTAGCTATGTCAAGATTGCATTTACTTTTATCATATTATATGTCCTGTTACATTTTGTTTCTAATTTCTATTCCTCCCTACTATATGCCCATAAGTTGGTGCTTTTACAACTTATTATTTTCTTAATGCCTACCTGAAAAAAAGTCTCCATTGTTCCATTTCCTATCATTTGGTCATTGCTCTCCAGGAAACCTCATTTTTATATCTTTTCACTCCCAATGACTAACTTGTTCTAGAATTAGTTACTTGTGAGTCTGTCTACCAGTTATATTGATTTTCTTTATCATTTTGGACTTACATGTAATGGTTATGATTGTGTACACGCAGTTGTCTTTTGACCTCACCAAAACACCAGAAACACCACAACTACAGGTCAGATTTCCTAACTGAGGTTTAGAGGATTTCTAGCCCTGAAGGCAAGATTACATTATATTTTTCCACTGTGTTGTCTTGTTTTGTTATTTAATCCAGGTCTTGGTACTAATAGAAGAGCCTTGTTTTTTCCAACAGGTCTTTTACAGCCTTTTCTGATTTTCTGGATTACACTAGTGTTCATATACTACTGGCATAAAATGTTTTCGGTTAATGGGATTCTCCTGTTTTCATTCCCCCATTTTTTTTTGAATTATCATTTTTTTTTGTTATATACAAACATTCTTTCATGCTATTTATAAGTAAAGCACATTTTGCCTCTAGGGATATTCCTATCTATCATGGATTTCAAGATTTTTTTTTCTTGACATTTCTTCATACCTAGTGACTCAACGCACATGCTTGAGCACACAAGCACAGACTCACACATCTGTATGTGCATGTGCATGTATCATAAACCGCTCTTTTTAAATAATTTTTAGACCATATTTATACTGTGTATTTCCTTACTTATTCTTAAGGCATCCATCAAGCCTTCAATTTTCCTTCTATAGCACTTCTATAACACTATATACTTTTGTTGGTGGTACAGATCTCATTACAACCTTTTTAATTTGTTCTGTTCCTTCTACATACAGAGGTCAGTCCTCTATGTCTCTCTAGTCCTGATTAGTATATCCACTCAATTCTCCCATAATGGTTACTAATGCAATGGCTGCTATTACGGCTTCTGATGGCTTTATTGTCTCAGACCATCGATATTTCCATTCTTTGAACACTCCACCTCAGTAGAGAGTTGACAATATTTTTATGCATGGCTATTACTTTTAATTTTTAGTTATATCTGTCATCTCTAGATGTTTTTAATTGATGAACAGTTGACACACAGTGTTACATTAGTTTCAGGTGTATGCTGTAGTGATCCAAAAGCTCCATGTATTAAGATCTGCTCGTCACAAGTGTAGCCACCATCTGTAGTACCAGCATTGTATCGTGACAGATCTGGCTGTACTTCTTGATCTGCTATAAAGCTAGTATCTTTTCTTCCTTTAGAGAAGTAGAACCATGGAGTGTCTGATTTTCCTGACTCATAGCAGAATCCTTTCCTCACATCTGTAGTTCTGCCCTAATGTATGCTCTGGTTTCTATGACTTTGTCCCTGGCATCCCTTCTACTTTAGACTTTTTCTTTAAAATCATTGCTTTCGCTGTCAGGGACTCACCATCATCATCCTTCATCCCAAGGAAACAATCCATAGAACTAGGACCATATGGGTTACCATCAGGTAGATAGTTGAACTTCTACATTTTAGTCACATTTTCTGTCTTACCTTTCTGTCTTTTGACACCATTCAGGGTCTCTAAGCTTATGTTTAAGACATGAAAAGGCATCCGTTATGGAGAGATGTCACTGATGACAAGCACACAATTGTTTAGTGTAACATTTACATTTGTTTTTGTTCCACTAGCTGAGGTAGTAAACTAGAAAGGAAGAAGGGCATTAGGGACACACTGTTACCAGAAATGGTCAGCCTTCCATTGCCTTTGAATCCCAGCCACTCTGAATCCCGACTCTGCTAGAAAGACTTTTTCTTTTTCTTTTTCTTTTTTTTTGTCCTGAAAAGGACATTGGAATCACTTCACAGTTAGCATGACACCATCTACAGAATATCTGATTCTCTGTGAGAGACAAAGGGAGATTAATGTTTGAGGCTCAAAGCTCAATGGTAGTATGACCATAACATTAAAACTTTTACTAAGGGACTCCGGGGGATTGTAGGAGTCAGGTATCATAGCATAAATTCTTATTACTGTTTCCCTGTGCTTTTTTTCCAAACACAAACGTCTTGTTTACATTACACACTTTTCAGGTAAAAACACGTTTTCCATTATTTAACTTTTCTCAAAAACGTGTTCAAAAACAAATTTTCAATAAACAAGTTTACCACATTTCCTAAGAACAACATGTTTTTATTTTGCAAGGTAAAACAAAAATACTACCAAAACAAGTTCACATTTTATGGGACAGGAGATGAACCATCCTTTATTAAATTTTGTCACAACTATATGTATCACATATAACCATAGATTAGTTATGTTAAATAACTAGTTTAAATTTTTAATTTTTAAATTTAGTGGAATATATTTTAGTATTTTTGTATCCCAAAGAAGAAAAGCAGTTGTTTAAGAAATCAAAGCTACATGTAAAAATATTGATTGACCTAATGTAAAACATGGTTTCTGTTCCTATTCTCTACTTAAATATCATTAAGTCTCCAATACAGAAATTCAAGTTGGATGATAACTGTAATTACCTCATAGTTCCAGATTTTGGAACACAGATTTTACCTTGACTGGAAATATTCATACTATTATCTATTTCAACTCCTAATCATTTATTTCTCTGATTATCTTACTTTTCTTCCTTCATTTAAAATAATTGGGATCAGTGGGCATTGTATTATGTTAATTTAAAATACGTTTCCTTCTGGGGAGGCTGGCTGAAACATGTGACTCTTGATCTTGGGGTTGTGAGTTCAAGCCCCATGAAAGCTATGGAGATTGCTTGAAAATAAAATCTTAAAAAAAAAAATCGCTAATGCTATATATTTATTTTTGTATAGTAACTGTTTTGTTGGTGGTATTTTAACAGGTAAGTTTAGATTTAGCCTAGCCTCACAGAGAAGGATGAATTTTTATCTTTGGCAATATTATTTAAACTGGGGTCTTTTCTATTTCCCAATCCAGGTGATATTTACGCTTATGAGTGATTTCATTCATTAGAACAGTTTAGGGACCAAAGACATTTAAGATTTAAGCTAAATCCAAATCCCATTTTCCCCACACTAGAGGCAGATTACATAACCTTTAATGTCTTTGTTTTTCATTTTGAAAACAAAGGTAGTTATAAAGGTAATAATATCTATCTCTTTGTTTTGTTCTGAGGAATAAATGAAGAAGTATGTGATAAAATACATACTTAAAACATTGTTTTCTGTCATTTTCAGATGCAAAAGAGAGACTCAGAATTTAAGTGACTTTCCTAAATCCATCCAAATCCATGGTAATATAAAAAATCAAGTTTTGTGTTAATTAACAAATATTTGGACAAAATGACCATATTGGTAAAAAGAGTAAATACTTTTATTGGTAAATTTGGGGGATGTGATAAATGATTTCTACCTCTCCATGTTAGAGCATCTCAGAAAAGCACACTCTCTTATCTATTTTTGTCCACACAATTTGTTAAGATGACTAAAGAACTTCTGATCACAGAAAGAACAATGGAGCCAGTATTTAAATGTTATATATATACTTTCAATACTAAATTGTTTCTAATATAGCACTGGGTTGTATGTTATATAATATAGGTCAATTTGGGAATGTACCCAATAGAGTTTCTGCTCATAAATGGGTAAGTCTATTTAGGAAAGAGATTATAAGCACAATAAAAATTAATGTGCAATGCATGTAATAAATGGTATGTGAAGACAGTATGAAAGTTCACAAAACAGCACAGGGTTAGTTGGCAAGCAACTGGTATAGACAATGTACTTCATATGAATCTAAATGAGGGGAAAACCTTTCTGTCAAGCTCCTCAGAATTCAGCTAACAGTTGAAGTGGCAGGTTAGATAGGCTCGCACCAGTTCCCTATCTTGGCTTTATTTTTCATATCAGCCATTAACTTCAACCTCTTCCTTTGACAATTTTTCCTGTGCTTCTAAGAATAAAGTTAAATGAACTGGTTTGGATTTCAACTTTGATTATGTGTTGTGCAGTGGGTGCAATATGTATTTTTATGCATATGCTTTGCCAATGTCCATTACTTTTCCTATCAGAAACCTTCCCTGACAGGAATGTAGTTACTGATTGGCTGAACTGTGTGTGCTATCTTGTGCATTCAGAATTGTACTGATTGGCTTCATAATATTTTTGATACTTGGGTCAGACTAATACACTAAGAATGAACTATCAGAAAGATAAATTAAGAAACAATCCCATTAGCAACTGCAACACAAATATCTAGGAATAAATTTAAACAAGGAGAGAAAAAACCGATACAGTGGAAATTATAAGACATTGATGAAAAAAATTGAAGAAATACATAAATGGAAAGATATTCTGTGCTCATGGACTGGAAGAATGTTGTTAAAATACCCCTATTACCCAAAGGAACCTAGAGACTTAGTGCAATCCCTATCAAAATTCCAAAGGCATTTTTCACAGAAATAGAACAATCTTAAAATTTGTGAGAAAGAAGAAACAAGCTGGAGCCATCATAGCTCCTGATGTCAAACCAAATTACAAAGCTATCGTAATCAAAGCAATGCGGTATTGACAGGCATAGACACATAGATTGATGGAACAGAATGGAGTGCTCAGAAATAAACGCATGCATATGTAGTCAATTAACTTACAACAAAGTAGCCAATAACATACAAAGGGGAAATCACAGTCTCTTCAATGAATGGTGCTGGAAAAACCCACACCCACATGCAAAAGAATGAAATGGAACCACTAACTTACAGCATACACAAAGATTAACTTAAAATAGATTCAAGACTTCAACAATAGGGCACGTAGGTAGTTTAGTCATTAAGCAACTCGATTTTGGCTCAGGTCATGATCTCAGGGCCCTGAGACTGAGGGCTGTGTCAGTCTCCCATGCTCAGCAGGGAATCTGCTGGAGTATTTTCTTTCTCCCTTTTCCTCTGCCTCTTCCCCTGCTTGCATGCATATGCTCTCTCTCAAATAAATAAATCTTAAAAAACAGGCTTCAACCTAAGACCTGAAACCATAAAACTCCTTGACGAAACATAGGTGGTAAGTTCCTTGGCATTTGTCTTGGTGATAATTTTTTAGATCAGACTCCAAAAGCAAAGGCAATACTAGCAAAAATAAATACGTGTGACTATATCAAACTAAAAAGCTTCTCCATAGCAAAGAAAACCATTAACAAAATGAAAAGGCAATCTACTGAATGGGAGAAAATATTTGCAAATCATATTATCTGATAAGGGGTTAATATTCAAAGTATATAAAAAACTCATACAACTCAACTGCAAAAACAAAATACAGCAACAAAATCCATTTAAAAATGGGCAAAAGACATGAATGGACAAATTTCCAAAAAAGACATACAGAGGACGACCAACAGGTACATAAAAAGATGTTCAGCATTACTAATCATAAAGTAGATGCAAATCAAAACCACAATGATATATATCACCTCACACCTGTAAGAAAGGCTATTATAAAAACAAAACAAAACAAAACAAAAACCAACAAACCAAACCAAGCAAAACCAAACCAAAACAACCAGAAATAACAAGTGTCAGCAATGATATGGGGAAAAGGGAACTGTCCTGTGTTGTTGATAGAAATGTAAATTGGTGCAGCCACTATGGAAAACAGTATGGAGATTACACACACACATACATACATACATACATACATACAATAGACCTACCATATATCTAGGAATTCCACTTCTGGATATTTACCTGAAGAAAATGAAAACACTAATTTGAAATAATATCGTACTCCCATGTTCAATGCAGCATTACTTATAAGAGCCATGATATGGAAACAACCTAAGTGCTTATCAACAGAACAGATAAAGAATCACGGTGTATAGACACAACAGAATATTACTCAGTCATAAAAAAGAAGGAAATCTTGCCATCTGTGACAATATGGATAGACTCTGAGGGCAACAAGCTAAGGGAAATAAATCAGAGAAAGTTACTATGAACTTATGTATATATAGACTCTAAAAAACTAAAGTTTATAGATAGAGATGTATAGAGAGTTTATAAGTTCATAGAGAACAGACTGGTGGTTGCCAGAGGCAGACGGTAGAGGGGTGGGTGAATTGGGTGAGGTGTATCAAAAGGCATAACTTTCAATTATTAAATAAGTCCTGGGATGTAATACACAGTATGATAACTATAGTTAATAATACTACATTGCATATTTGAAAGTTGAGAGTAAATCTTATAATGAAAGTCCTCATTATAAGAAACAATTTTTATTTTAACAGTGTATGGTGACAGATGTTAAATAGACTTACTGTGGTCCCACCACTTTGCATTATAAACAAATATTGAATCATGCCATGTACCTGAAACTAGTATGTGATATGCCAATTATACCTCAATAAAAATAAAATACATCCAAAAAAGTGTTTATTAGACTAGGTTTTATAAGGATATACTGCTTATAAGACATCCATAAAATATACATTATGGATGGATGGATGACTTCTGTCTGGGCATAAATTAAGGAAGAAAGTATATTAATATGCCTACCTAAACACAAGGATTCTATTATCAAAGATAACATGGGGATATCTGAGAATAGACTGAGTTATGTTGTGGTAATAAACTCATAATCTGATTGGTGTACTTATTCATGGAAGAAAGTATATTAATATGCCTACCTAAACACAAGGATTCTATTATCAAAGATAACATGGGGATATCTGAGAATAGACTGAGTTATGTTGTGGTAATAAACTCATAATCTGATTGGTGTACTTATTCATTTGCATGTCTAACATGGATCAGCAGAAGAATTTTGCTTCTCATGGTCTTTCAGATACCCAGACTGACTGAGCAACCACTAACTCATATGTCGCTAATCACTATGCTTACGGAAAGAAAAAGAGCTCTGGAGGGTCTGAGTTAGAATTTATTGCTCCAGCTTGAAAGTGACACATAACAATTCAGTTTGCAAATGGTGGATCAGAATTAGTTACATGCACCAGCCATCAAGCGCTGGGAAGGAAGCAAGGAGATAGAACTTATCGGGATCAGCCCTTCAACTATGAGTGGCTTTGCCTAAGTCATACCTTTCTCAAGGCCAATCATGATCACATCTAGAGACTAAAAGAGCTAGAAAGGCCTGACCATTTCAGATCAACATGAGGCAACTCTGCCAGGCGATACTTGCTCCAGATCTTCCATTAAGTTGGGCAAAGCTCCGACAGATTTATGTAATAGCTTGACTTCATCCCCTGATCAATCCTGCTTCCTCCCCTTCCCTTCAGAGATACCCATCCCTAACAAATGTCATGTACCCTAAACTCCAACAGCTGCTTCTGGCGGACCTGACACATGATAATGTGAAATTGGTTCAGACTTTGTGAATATAGCCAGTTTACTTTGTGGAAGATTTCCTTCATTATACTAATTGTCTTTAAAAAAAATTTTTATTAACATTTTCCTTTTCTAGGGGCAAGGAAATACCTACTACGTATTCTGTGACAATAAAAATAAATTATATTTTATTTGCTGAAGGTCAAAGTTTAGTTTTACCATTTTTCTACCCACTATTTTTATAGGTTAATTTTAATTACTACTATGTTTATATTCTTTTTTAGTGTGGAGGCTAACAACTAGGGCTATTCCTTAATATTTATCATGTTCATGTATGTGAAAAAAACTAGGGATTTTGTCCCCTAATATCTCCCATTCCCCTCTTCTAGTAAAAGAGCCTTTAAATTTTCCTTTTCACACTCACCTAGATTACATTTCCCATCATTCCTTACGATAAACTGATATTGACCACTTTATAGCCAATAAGATGTGCAGGAATGGAATATTACAACTTGCAGGACAGAAAAGAAAGATGATACATCCCTCACCTTCATTCTGTTCCAGTTTTTTAGAAAATGGAAATGAAGGCTGCCATTTAGCTACTAAATACAATCTGTGAATAATGAAGGGAAGCCTGGAATCACTGCATTCTGGGCAGCACCTCTGAGAAAACACCCCATTCCTGCAAAGCTTAGATTTGGACTTGGTTCAAGGGGACTTGTTTTAGCCACTATTAATTTGAACTTACTCTCGTATACAGCTAAACCTAATCCTTACTGAGAGTTTCTTTGTTCTATGTTTTACATAGAGTTATCATGGATTCAGGAAAAAATTTTCAATTAAATCAGTATATTCAGCTATAACATTGCTGAATGATGTAAATGTCAACTTTCTGATTCACTCTGTAGGAGTTCAAGTCCTATTTCCTGCCTCTACTAGCTATCCGGGCTTAGCCAAGTTACTAAGACCTTCAAACTCGTACTTTTTGAGTTTGTGAACCAGTGCCAGCAATAGCCTTGGCCTTGCAGGGTTTGTTGGGTGCACTGAATGTGGTACTAATAGGTCAAATACTGAGCACTAGACACAGTACATATTCAAAGGTCATGTTAGTTATTACTTATTTTCTTATTATATACTTACGTAACAATAAACTCTCTTCAAAATAAAAGATGGCACATTTCTGGGAATAGGTAAAGGATAAAAAGAGAGAAACATGTAGTGAAAGGAATAGCCTTACGGCTATTTAGTTCCCATAATTTTAAATCATGTGGAAACACATGATTTATATGCTTAACATGAGACTAAACAGTTCATGATTTTTTAAAATCTTCTCTCTAGTGATGGATTTTTTTTAATACTATATTCATAGAGGTAGTGTATCTTCTTTAGTATCATAAAAACAGGGTACTTGCTATGGGCAAGAAAAAAAGGTGTTGATTCCATTGGAAACACAAAAGCCTTTTAAAAATTTCCTGATACATCTTCTCACTTATTTAAATATCCATGAATATGTGCAATCAGGATTCAGTTCTCTGTGTAATTTAAATGACTAAACTTAGGGTAATCAATCCTGTTCTCTGAATGCTTCACTACTTGTCTGTTGTGCTGGGGGAACAATCTTCAGATTGTCCACATTCTTTATCAGCAAAAATAGAAATTTAACCATTTTATCATATTTCTTTAGATACAGTACCCCTTCTTTGCCCTACATCATAAATGATATATATGTATATGTTTATACACACATCCTATTTTTTATGTAAACTTTTTATAATTAATATACTCTTATTAGACATAATCTTATTGAAATGTTTAATTCTTTTAGGAGTAGATTACTATAGACTAAAATTCCTCTTTGGATACAAAATTAAGGGCAATTCAGGGCATACCCTGCTATTTGATATAGTGTAATTAGCAATGGCCTGGGAGACATGATTCTATCAACATTACTCCGTAGGAGTTTGGCTAAATTACTCTAGATTTCTAAGTGCCAAATTTCTTTTTTTTGTGCGTATGTGTTATTCCTGCTATTGTCATTGTTATGTTTCAGATCTGCATATTTACAGTCAAAGTTTCTCCTAGGCACTTATAATTTTTATTGCTAATGTGAATTCATTTTTATTGTTGTATCTTCTGTTTTTTGTTTGCCTATAATGTTGTGATTTTTCTACATTGAATTTTATTTTTTTTTTAATTTTTTATTAACATATAATGTATTATTTGCCCCAGGGTACATGTCTGTGAATCATCAGGCTTACACATTTCACAGCATTTGCCATAGCACATACCCTCCCCCATGTCCATATCCCTATCCACCCCCCCACCTCCCAACAACCCTTAGTTTGTTTCATGAGTTTAGGAGTCTCTTACGGTTTGTCTCCTTCCCCATCCCATCTTGTTTCATTTCTCTTCCCCACCCCACCATAACCCCCAGCCCTGCCTTTCAAATTCTTCATATCAGAGCCATCATGTGATAATTGTCTTTCTCTGACTATTTCGCTTAGCATAATACCCTCTAGTTCCATCCATGTCATTGCAAATGGCAAGATTTTGTTTCTCTTGATGGCTGCATAGTATTCCATTGAATATATATACCAAATCTTCTTTATCTATTCATCTGTTGATGGACATCTAGGTTCTTTCCATAGTTCGGCTAATGTGGACACTGCTGCTATAAACATTCGGGTGCATGTGACCCTTCGGATCACTACATTTGTATCTTGAGGGTAAATACCCAGTAGTGCGATTGCTGGGTCGTAGGGTAGCTCTATTTTCAACATTTTGAGGAACCTCCATACAGTTTTCCAGAGTGGCTGTACCAGTTTGCATTCCCACCGACAGTGTAGGAGGGTTCCCCTTTCTCCGCATCCTTGCCAACATCTGTCGTTCCCTGACTTGCTAATGTTAGCCATTCTGACTGGTGTGAGGTGGTATCTCACTGTGGTGTTGATTTGTATTTCTCTGATGCCGAGTGATGTTGAGCATTTTTTCATGTGTCTGTTGGCCATTTGGATGTCCTCTTTACTGAAATGTCTGTT
>CM052806.1:66121167-66177256 GCA_028533885.1 Nasua narica | reverse complement strand
TTTTTCAACATTCCTCTGGCTATTCGTGGTCTTTTCTGGTTCCATATAAATTTTAGGATTATTTGTTCCATTTCTTTGAAATAAATGGATGGTATTTTGATAGGGATTGCATTAAATGTATAGATTGCTTTAGGTAGCATAGACATTTCCACAACATTTGTTCTTCCAATCCATGAGCATAGAATGTTTTTCCATTTCTTTGTGTATTCCTCAATTTCTTTCAAGAGCACTTTGTAGTTTTCTGAGTACAGATTCTTTGCCTCTTTGGTTAGGTTTATTCCTAGATATCTTATGGTTTTCGGTGCAATTGTAAATGGAACCGACTCCTTAATTTCTCTTTCTTCTGTTTTGCTGTTTGTGTATAGGAATACAACTGATTTCTGTGCATTAATTTTTTATCCTAAGTGTCAAATTCCTAATAGTAAAATGAGTGGAGGGGTCTTCTATAGGGGAAATTCAAATTTGTTGTTTAACTTATTACATGATCTGCCAAAAATGAATCATCTACATTCTTTCCTGAAAAATTGCCATGGTGAATTCTAGCCATGTTTGGTAATAAAATATCAATTCTAGCATTATCAAGATAAATCTGGGGGCACCTGGGTGGCTTAGTCAGTTAAACATCTACCTTCCAGTTGGGTCATGATCTCAGTGTCCTGGGATCCAACCAGGCTCGGTGCTCAGTGGGGAGTGTGCTTCTCCCTCTCCCTCTGCCACTTCCTCTGCTCTGTGAGCTCCCTCCCTCTCAAATAGATAAAATCTTAAAAATGGACGTATCTGATAGTTAAGTAACTGGAGGGCTCTAATAGTAAGCTTTTTATTGAGTGAAGAAATTAAAATACAGTATTTTTATACACTGAACAAGTTCAAGTCTGAGAGAGTAGAGAAAACAATTACAATTTTGATTTCAGTATTAACATTTGTTGCGTGACTAGGGGTCATTTCTTAAGTTTGGTTCGAGATATTTCATAAAAATAAAATGTGTGCATAGAATCATGTAGATTCAACATTATCTTGAATTTGGCCATATTATCAGAAATATGTGCAATTCATAACCCCAGCACCAAACAACATGGGCTTATTTAGAAACCTATAATATACTTCTAGTTCAACCAGTTCCTCATAAGGAATCATAAGGAAATTTTGTGATACATATGAAAATATTCTACAGGCACCACGGAATTTAAAAGATGATACATATACATAAAAATCTAAATCTATTATAAAAATATTGTATTTTCTTTGAATAGTTCAGTGATTTTCAAAAACCTGTGATTACTGCAACACCAAAGCCGTTCAGCTCAGAATAAATGAGTTCATTTTTTCAGTACCTCCTGCTGTGACCTTGTGTCCAGCTGGAGGATTAATATTTGCATATCACTGAACATTTCAGCTATTTTATTTTTTTTCCACTAAAGCTTCAATATCCTAATTGTTGGATATCTTGGCCTATATTTATAAAGAACTTCTACATCAATGTGAATTCATGAATCAGGTTTCTAAGTTCTTGAATTCCAAAAATATTCTGAGGGAAAAAAAATAAATCTTTTCAACAGTTTGTGAAAACAAAGCCATGTGACAGCGTTAACATGAAATCAGTTTCGACCTCTAAAATGCATTTTGTTGTCTTCATTTAGAAGATACTAAATTTTGTTCAGGTATGAAGATGATGAATACTTTTCTGATTGTCATTGAGCATACACCCACATATTTTCCTATGTTAATGAAGGTTTTTTCCTCTCCTGGGACATCTTCCTTCCTCTGGACTTTGGGCTTTCATCTTTCAGCATGGCAATTCTAGGGTTTTAACTCTGTGTACCAGATGATCAGCTTTTTTGTTTTAGTGTGTTTTCTCACAAACCACTTATAAGCAGCCCTAAACCTTCATCTCTGCCTTGCCATCCCAGCGAGACCATCACACTATTTTGGTTACATGGGGCTCGTTTCATAGGCTGTCTTCTCTTGAAGCTCACAGGGTGTTGATCATGACTAAAAAGTGTTCCCTCATATACAATCGTCATTTAAGACAGGCAGGTAAATATGCTTCCAATGATACTATCCTTGCCATTTATGAAAGCTGCTTTTGCTTGTTTTTGAGATTTAAGATCTTATATTTAGTCTCTCAGTATTTGGATATTTTAGAATTTGTTACAGAAGTTAACCTACCTTAATTATTCAGATATTTGCATGCATTTTGAGCAGCTGCTGAGGGAGGAAAACCCTCAGATACTAAAATATGTGATACTACATAAATGGTCTGGAAGAATGTGATGGAAAAGGCTAAAGTGGAGGTAATCCCCTCTTGGCTCTGACATTGCATTCGGTAAAATGTCATCTGTGATTACTTTGAGCTTTTTCTTAAGCATATATCTCTAGTGAAAGTATTTGGAAAAAGTAAAAAAAAATAAAAAAAAATAAAAAATCGGGATGCCTGGGTGGCTCAGTTGATTAAGCAGCTGCCTTCGGCTCAGGTCATGGTCCCAAGGGTCCTGGGATCGAGTCCCACATCGGGCTCCTTGCTCGGCAGGGAGCCTGCTCCTCTCTCTGCCTCTGCCTGCCTCTCTGCCTGCTTGTGTTCTCTCTCTGTTAAAATAAAATAAATAAAAATCTTTAAAAAAATTAAAAAAATAAAAAATCTAATGAGGTTGACAGCTCCCCATTAGGTTTGACAATTACTACAATAAAAGAGTTCAAGAAAAAATTTGCCAAGGTTACAAGAAGATAGGCAAAAAAAAAAAAAAAAGTCTAGATAATTTGGCTGCTTTTAGCCCCCAAACAGGTAGAAATACTGAAAACATCTGTAACCAAGACCAATTAAGACTCTTCACTTAAGCAAAGTTATTCTGCACTAAGGCAAAGATCAAAATAATATGGCTTTCCCACCAAACTTATTGTTTTCAGACTGTGCAGAGAGAAGCATATTTAAAATGAAATAGAGAAACTTGTATGAGTAAACAATTAGGTATGAAGACAATGTGATTGTAATATGGATCTTTACAGAAGTAGGTCAGAAGCCTACATTTTTTATCACATTCACTGTATTACTAAGTTTTAGGATATTAAGAGAAAAAAATAAAACAACTGTCTCAACCTTAAAACCAACCTTGGGTGCCCAAATTTGAGTAAGCAATACATGGGACATAAAGGCTAATAAGATATTAAAAAAGGAAGTTGAAGAAATGGCATTATTCTAACATGTGATGATTAGAAAGGAAAAAAAGAACAGGCATCTTTTTTCTGCATATACTTTCCTTCCAAACAATCTTATTTGGAACAGAGCAGCCATTAGCTCATACATTTATGCAACCCTCTTACTTTCTTCTACTCTGAAGTCAAAACTCGAAGTCTTAAAATGTCTCCAAGACCCAATTTCATCTCACTGTGTTTACCTTTTCTTGTTGTTTGGACTTCTTGGCTCCTCACTGTTGTTCAAACATTCCAGACATATTTTTTTAAAGATTTTATTTATTTATTTGACAGAGAGAGATAGATCACAAGTAGGCAGAGAGGCAAGCAGAGAGAGGGGGGGAAGCAGGCTCCCCACTGAGCACAGAGCCCCACTCGGGGCTCGATCCCAGGACCCTGAGATCATGACCTGAGCCGAAGGCAGAGGTTTTAACCCACTGAGCCACCCAGGCGCCCCTTCCAGACATATTTTTGAATCCGATTCTTGACACTGGCTATTATATCTACCTGGCGTACTTTTCCCCCAGATGTTACATAATCTACAGGGAAGCTGTGAGCAAAGGATTAGCAAAGCCTCTTTTCTCTTTTGTGTGAGAATGTGGCCTTCCGTTAAATGTCTATTCTTTTTGTAACATTATAAGTGTGATATTGTGAACAAAATTAATAGGCAACGTTGCTTTTCATAAAAATGATCCCTGATTGGGCAATTTTATTTGGCGTGGGAAGAAACCTATGGACTAAAATATCTAAGGAAAACAATGATTTGGGATTATCTAAATGCGATGACTTTCAGTGACTCTTATGAATGAGCAAGTCCCTTGCAGAGTCCCTAGAAACAATGTATTTAGAAGCATTAAAAAAAAAAAAAGTTTGGGCTCTTGGGGAACATAAAACTTTCAAGCCAACTTTTTTTTTTATAAAATAGTATGGCATTTATTCAAATAGATCAAAGCAAAATTACCATATGGTTCAACAATTGTACTCCTAGATATATACTTCCAAAATTGAAAACACAGGTTCAGACAAACAAAAATGTATGGGAATATTCAGAGCAACAGCGTTCACAATAGGCAAAACCTAGAAACTATGCAAATGTCCATCCATGGGGTAAAGGATAAAAAAAATGAGGGAGATCCATCAATGGCAATCGTGTTCTGCCCTAAGAAGGAATAAAGTAATAGGGTTCATTTGTGGGAAAAATAATTTTTTTAAAACTTCCTGTCCATAGATCTCTTCTCCAGGTCCGATATGCTGTAGGGACTGCTGCAGAGGTATTCACTGAAGGGGAAGACCATGCTGGGGCTGCTAGTCTAGGTCTGAGAGGACTGGTGCCAAATGTGGCCACCCTCAGAGAGTCTAATAAATCTTCATGTTCAGGGGCACCTGGGTGGCTCAGTAATTAAGCGTCTTCCTTTGGCTCAGGTCATGATCCCAGGTCCTGGGATGGAGCCCCACATCGGGCTCCCTGCTCAGCAGGAAGCCTGCTTCTCCCTATCACACTCCCCCTGCTTGTGTTCCCTCTTTCACTGTGTCTCTGTCAAATAAATAAATAAAATCTTAAAAAAAAATCGTCATGTTCAGATGAACCAAAGTTGACCCCTTGGTGGTTAATGCCATGAGGCCTTCCATACTACCTAAACATTTCTAATGAAGCCAAAATAACTCTCAGGCAAAACCTACTTTCTGTAAATCTTCCCTACTTCTGTGGTCTGTGTGTATTCCACTGCAGCTGAGATATTACTCATGCCATAAGGGTGCTTAGGTCAAGTCACTGTTATTTCTGGGTCATGTTCATTCAAAGACTAGCTTCTGACAATGCCTATTTTCATCTGTCTCCTCCAAACTGGTTTCTCCATGGATTATTTTGTTTGTCACACTCCTAAACACAAAGCATTTAAGTTTTGTTTCATAAATGCCAGGAACACTGTTGCAACAGGTCATTTAACAGCTCACTCCCTAAATTTATGCACATTTGCGTTATTTTTTTAAACCTTGATAGACTCACACACACACACACACACACACACACACACGTATACCACAAAGGCTGTCTATTTCACATCTAAGGTCCCTGAGTGGTAAAACTTTCACTCCCTAACTTACTAGCATTATGAAGACCTGGCTTACTGTGATGGTTAATTTTGTGCACTTGACTCAGGTATAGGGTGCTTTGATCGTTGGTTAAACACTATTCTGGGTGTTTTGTGAGGGTGCTTTTGGAAAGGTTAACATTTAAAAAGGTAGACTGAATAAAGGAGATTGCTCTCCCTAATATGGTGACCTCATCCAGTTAGCTGAAAGTCTGCATAGATCAAAAAGACTGGTACTCCTATAACTAAGAGGGAATGGCCTGTGCCTGACTGCTTTGAACTAAGATATCAGGTTTTCCTGCCTTCCAACTGAAATATCAGCTCCTCCTGAATCTCAAGTAAGGCGGCCTTTACAGTGAAACTATACCATCCCTCTCCTGGGATTCCAGCTTGCTGATTCACCCTGCAGACCTTGACTTTATTTGTATTTGTATATTTTATAAATTGTATATATTACGTAAGTATAGAAATACTCCATCCAAAACTGTTAGAACAAATAAATTCAGTAAAGTTGAAAGACAGAAAACTCAGTTGCATTCCTATCTAAACGATCAGAAAGAGGAATTAAAACAATCCCAGTTACAGCTGCAGCAACACAAATAAAATACCTGAGAATAAATTTAAACTAGGAAAGAAAAGACGTGTACAATGGAAATTCTAAGGCACTGATAAAGAAAAATGAAGACACACACAAATGAAAGATATTTTATACTCATGGATTAGAAGAATTAATGTTGTTAAAATGCCCATACTACCCAAAGGAATCTACAGACTCGATACACCTCTATGAAAATTCCAATGGCATTTTTCACAGAAACAGAACAATCCTAAGATTCATATGGAACCACAAAAGACCCCAAATATCCAAAGTAATCTTGAGAAGAAACAAGCTGGAGGCACCCTACTTTCTTAACTGCAAACCAGTTACAAAGCTGTAATAACCCAAACAGTTTGGTATTGGCTTTTATGCCAATAAATGCCAATAAACACATGTCAGTAGAATTGAATCAAGAGCCCAGAAATAAACCCATGCATAGACGGTCAATTAATTTATGACAAAGTAGCCAAGGATATACAAGAGGAAAAGGACAGCTCTTCACTAAATCATTGTGGGAAAACTGGGGAGCCACATGCAAAAGAGTAAAACTAGACCACTATTTTGTACAAAACAATTCAAAAAACAACTCAAAATAAAGACTTCAACGTAAGACCTGAAACCATTAAATCTAGGGGAAAAAAAAATCGGTGGTAAACTCCTTGACATCAACCTTGGTGAGGATATTTTTGGATCTGATACCAAAAGCAAAGCCAAAAATAAGTGGGATATATCGAACTAAAAGTCTTCACAGCAAAGGAAATCATTATACAAAATGAAAAGGCAACCTATTGAATAGGGGAAATTATTTGCAAGTCACATAACTGATAAGGGGTTAATATCCAAATTCATGAAGAACTCCTATAACTCAATAGTCAAAAAAATTATTTAAAAAATGGGTAAAGGAGCTAAACAGGCATTTTCCCAAAGAAGATATACACGTGGCAACAGGCATATGAAAAAGTACTCAATAGCACTATTCATCCAGGAAATGCAAGTCAAAATCACAACGAGATAATATCTCTCACTTGTTATAATGCCTGTTACCGAAAACACTAGAAATAACAAGTATTGACATTCGGAATACGGAAAAAAAGAGAACCCTTTGTGCATTGTTTGTGGAAATATAACTGGGGTAGTCATTGTGAGAAAACAGTATGGAGGTTATTAAAAAAATTAAACATGTGAACAACCATATGATTCCAAAAATTTCACTTCTGGGTATTTTTCCAAAACCAAAACACTAATTTGAAAAGATATCTGCACCATCGTATTCACTGCACTATTTACAATAGCCAAGATATGGAACTTAAGTGTCCACTGATGAAGAAATGGTAATGTGTGTATAGAAACACACACACACACACACACACACTATTTAGCCATTTAAAAAAAAAAAAGGAAATCCTGCCATTTGCAAGAAACATGAGTGAATGTGAAGGATATTATGCTAAGTAAAATAAGCCAGACACAATAAGACAAATATTGCATGATATCATTGTACGTGGAATCTAAAAAAGTTAAACTCCTAGAACTAGAGGAAAAGAACAATAGTTGCCAGGGGCTGAGAGGCAGGGGAAATGGGAGATGTTAGTCAAAGTATAAACTTTCATTTGTATGATGAATAAATTCTGGGGATCTAATGCACAGTATGGTGACTACAGTAAATAATGATGCAGTGACACTTGAATTTTACAAAGAGTAGATCTTAAGTGTTCTTATCACAAATATACACACACATTGGTAACTATGAAGTGATGGAAGTTTATTAAATAATCTTATTGGGGGAATTTCACATTATGTACATCATTATGGATGCCATAAACAATTTTTACTTGTCAATTATGATTCAATAAAGCCAGAAAAAAGTTGATGTTGAAATTAAAAATAAAGTACTTCATATAAACTATCATATAAAAAAAGATTATGGTAAACACATCGATTTCCCACATGTGTCACAACTCTACCCGGTATCCTGGAACTTTTTTTCTTCCAGTGTCCTGGATAATAAAACTCCATGGGAATATGAGAAAATACACAACAGTATGATATTACTTATAATATAGCTGACTCTGGGCATTTTACATGAATTCCTGAATCAGCCTTGGCTTCTGTTAACTTTCAGCTAGCAGTTTCTTTTTGGTCACCAGATTAAAAAAAAAAAAAAAAAGAATAACTTCTACACTTAAATAATTTTCCTCATGAGTACTTGCTCTGAAAACTCAAGGAAATTAGCATACAGAATGTGTCACTGTGTGTATACATGTGTGCTGTATGTATGTGTTACAAATTCTCCAGACATAGTTTACATGGGTAGAAAGCTAATTGCAGATAGCAGGTAAAAAAAAAAAAAAAAAATGGTACACTGTTATGTTCATTGTATCAGAGCACCTTTCTTTCATAGCCTAAACAATAGTTTCTTTTTTTATTTTTATATCAAGGTTGTTAGTTCCCAAGTGAATGAAAGTGAAGGGTTTGGGCATCGAGCCAGCAACTATTGTCTGATCTTTTCACTCTTTCAAGGTAGAAACGAAGCAGCTGGTGTTGCAGCTTTTATTGAATAGCTAGGAAAACTGAGAAAGAAAATATAACCTTGTTTCTTGTTTCTCAAAGGTCATACAACTACTCAGCAGTGCCAAATATTATAAAGTTTACTGTTTATTGAGTGCCTATTTTATCAGAAACACTTTGTAGATATTGTAAATTTTAATATACATTTTAAATCTTTAACTGCTATTCTTACTTTTCTTCAATAAAAAATCATGAAACTTAGGCTCAGAGACTCTATGCCTTGCCTCAAGTCACACTGGTAGTTTTAAGTAAGTAACTGGTAGTAAGCTAGGAGTTTAACAAAGATACCTATGCCCCAAAAACTTCCTAATTCCCACCTCTCAAATAAATTGGCTATACTGCTATTGAGAGGTTCAACTATCTTGTGAATGCTAAGGGAGACACTGCAGAGGTTAGTAAGAGAAGAGACCATAATAGTGGATTGCCTATATATGATTTTTAAAGGAAATGCAATTTTATCATTTTCAAGTTACTTAGAAGCATATTATTACCAGGGCTACTAATTAAAGCCTGGGTAATTTGATTAATAACTTAAAAAAATCACATATGATTTTCCAAATACTCCAAAGTGTACACTTTTAGGGGGATGCTGGTCTTTTTAAGTGTTATAAACATAACCATCATTATTCTATTAACAAGTTTGATTTTGTATTTTAAAGTAATGAAAAAGGTATATATTCTACCAATCCCCAGATCACATGATCATGGAGTCCTAACTGAGTGAGAATTAATGGAATCCTTCTTTCCTGTTTCCTAAACCAGTGACTTATTTCCTAACATACCCCAATTCTTTGAATGAGAAGAGATTTATTCTACAATATGAAACCAGATAGAATTACTACCTCTTAGGTATCTCATATCTCATGAGGGGAAAATAATGTTTAAAATGTTTAGTAACCACTGAGTATTTACATCATAATAATAATATTTTTGCATTTATATTGAACTTTTTAGCCAGACCAATTTTTGGAGACTATATCCAGTAAACATAAGGCAGTATGCGTTCTTTGTAATATACAAAGGTAAGTACCGTAAGCGTGTCATTCAAGGAGAAATTTTAATTAACAGGAAGAACTGGCAGCTAAAATAAATTTAAATAGCCCGTAAACCTGAGCAGCAGAAGACTATTTCCTAACTCTATCCAAAGTAATATTTGCTGGAGAAAAGGGACTGCAGAGTGGAAAGCAAAGAGCACTGCTTTTGGATTCAGAAATCCTAACTATGAGCTCTACCAGCTGTAAGACCTGACGCAGATCACTTACTCTCTCTTCTTATTTCTAAAAGGGGAATTATCATTCTTGACCAACTTACCTTCATGGTTAATGTAAAGTCAAATATTTTAGTATGTAATAACACATTTTAAATGACAGAACTATATAAAATAAGATATTCCTCAGTTCATTGCTACAGTGACTTCTAAGTTTGTTCTCATGGTCAAGCAAACACATAGACAATTGGTGAAACTACTAAAGTATTATTTAATCCTAGTATCACTTCATTCCTGCGGTTGACCATATTCAAAATGAGTCTACACACCAGCCAGGAGTAGTGCCAACATGAACTCATGTCACCAGGACACCAGGATGCATTAAAAAAAAAAAAAAGCAGCAAGAATCTGGCAATACACCACTGCCTCTTTAGGCAGAGATAACTCTTTGGTTAGAATATGAAAGTCCTGAAATTAGCTTATATTTCATATTGATTGAGATGTCTTTTTATATCTATGAAGGATTATTCTTACTCTTAAAGTTGATTTTCTGTAATTGTGAACAGAATTATACACCCTACAATTGGTTCACAATATCCAATAATAGAATGGTGCACATTTTCCTGAAAAATGTGTCTAAAGTACTGAAAATGATTGAGACTTTTGTCTCTAATTTATGTAGATGAGCAATACAAGAATTATGATAATGTACAAAGTACCAACACCCTCCTTTGGGTCTATCTGCTTATGAGGCAAACTCTTCTAATACTAAAAGTTTCTACAGTGACCTCAACATAACACTCCAACACGTATTGCCAATTAAATGCCATTTAGCTCAATTTGTTTTCTCTGAACTGTGGTCTGGCATTGTCCTAAGAAGTAGGTCATGGGGGCAGATTTTCAGTTCTTAACTTAAAGAAACTATGTTCTTACCAGAATTCTTAAGTATCTTTCCTATTTTACTGTGATTCCCTATATGCTGTGACACAGAAAAAGTGTAATTTTTGATATTTTCATAACCTTCACTTAAAATATTTACATCAATGGTATCATCATTGCTGAAAATAGTAATAAGTTTTTTGCTGAGTCAAAAAAACTATAAAGGACGAACAAGAATTTTGCTTTCACCCAGGAAGGTAAAACCTGGTACATTCAATATAAATGTTATAATACCATTCAAAATTTATGAAAGTTTTCAAAACATGGGATGCTAGGCAGTATGAGACTAATGTCTGAAAGAGATACTGATGAGGTGAGCCCATAATCCCAATTCCATGATTTGAGACAATTTCCCAATGTGGCGTGGAGAAATGAAATCCAAGTAGAACACACTTGTCCCACTGGGCTAAAGATGCAGAAATTAGAATTTGGTATCACAGTAAGCATTCATCTTAAAATCTTAATATCTATGTCTTCATTCTGAGAAACCTTAGAAACAAGCACCGTCTCTCAGACCCACCCACCCTAACAGAGCCAACTAAGCTTTCTTGACAAAGTTCACAAGGGAATTAAGTCCAGTAAAAGTAGAAGAGCTTGGAAAATGGAGTACAAGAAAAGCACACATTCAAACTGATTATTTATTAACTATCTGCTATACTAAGTCAAGATTTTTTCAGAGAAAAATAATAAAACTCGGAGCTTGTGACACCTATCATCCAAACTCTCCAATGTCCCATCAAAAATTAATAGACTTGTGAAGGAACAAAACTAGGATTCATAATCAATTAAAAAAAAAAAAAGGTACCTGGCTGGTTCAGTCAGAAAACCATGTGACTCTTGATCTCTTGATGGGGTTGTGAGTTCAATTCCCATGTTGCAGGTAAAATAAAGTGATTGAGGATCTCCCCTAAGTCATGAAAATCATTAAAAAAATTATTAGGAAATTTTAGATCTATAAGATAACAATATCAGAAATGAAAAATTCTTTGAATGTGTTTACCATCAGATTGGAAATCAGAAAACTATGAAACATACCAATTATCAAAACTGAAAAAAAGAGAAAAAAGTTAGCATTGCCCTTGTAAACCATGGGACAATATAAGTTGTCTACCCTGCATATAGTTGGAATGCCAGAATTAGAACAAAATCAGAGAACTGTCAGGGTCATGAGATCAAGGCCCCCCTCAGGCTCTGGGCTCAGGGCAGAGTCTACTTGAGATTCCTTCTCCCTTCCTCTCCCTCTCTGCTCCTCCCCCGCTTGCTCTTTCTCTCTAAAATAAAATCTTAAAAAAAAAAAGAAAAAAGAAAAAAGAAGATGCAATGATCTATATAACTTCCAAAACCTTATCACTGAGTGATTTACATATTCAAGCAGGATAAGTTTATAAACAGAATCATCATACCTAGGCACAGAATCCTACAACTGGATGCCAAATTAAATGAAAAAAATTAAAGCAGTCAGAAATAAAACACACATAGTCTACCAGCCAACAAGGATAACAATGACAGCTGACTTCCCATGAGAAGGAAATTGGATAAGATCTTTATAACAGCTGAGAAAGCAGTGCCTGGGTGGCTTAGTCAGTTAAGCATGGGACTCCTGATTTTGGCTGGGGTCATGATTTCAGGGTAGGGAGATCGAGTCCTGAGTTGGGCTCCATGCTCAGCCGGAAGTCTACTTGAGATTCTCCCTCTCCCTCTGCCCCTCTCCTTGCCCCATATGAGCGTGCATTCTCTCTAAAATAAATAAACAGCTAAGAGAAAGAAACTAGAATTGCAATATTATGTCAATATTAAACCTTCTTTTAAAAATGAGATGACAAATAATCAATTAAGAGTATTCATTGCAAGCACAAACAACACACTATAATAAAATCCATAAATGATGCCTTTTAGGTTGAAAGCAAATGACACCCTACAGAAAAAACTCACCTGTGGAAAAGACTGAACACACCATGAATGATAAATATGTGGGCAATTACAAAATATAGTTTCTTTCTTATAATTTTCTTGAAAGAAAATCAAGTACTTGAAGCAAAATAAAACAATAAAATGTCATTAAAATACATACGTGGAAGTCAAAAATTCATAACAGTCATCCATAGGATATGAGACATGTAAATAGAATTACAGAATTTAATATTTATTACATTTGTAAGGTGAAAAATGGGAAGCAGGAAATGGAAACTGGATGTGGGAAATAGGAAGAAATCTGTAAATTGAGAAGGATGAAACATCAGATGTAAAGTATAAAGTGTGACAATCTGATCAAAAATAGACTGAGAAGAAAAGGATGCATATTGTTAAATGTAGAGCAACTAAAATTAATAAAAGTGCAATTAAGGAGACTGGAGAAAACACAATGGAACCCTAAACTTTCAGTAAATCCAAAATAAGGCAGGAAGCAAAGGACAGAGAAACAAAAACCAGGATGGAAAACAGAAAAGCAATTAGCAAGATGGCAGAGTTAAATCTAAATACCAAATCAAGAATTAATTGTGGACTATGTGATTACTCTAGATCATGAGGTTGTGAGCTTGAGTACCACGATGGGTTTAGAGATTACTTAAAAAAAAAAAAAAAGAATTAACTGTAAGTGGACTGAACATCCTAAAGAGTCTGAAATACATTTTAAAAAACATTATTAAATGCTATTCATACAATATGAATTTTGAATAAAAAGACACAGACATATCAAAAATAACTCAGTGGAATATGAAGCACTTAGTAACCAACAAACATAAAAGAACTGGCCTGGCTATTTTAATATCAGACATAGTAAACTTCAGGACAAAATCCATTTATATACCATATATATATGTTTTGTATATATAATTATATATTGACATAAATTATATATTATATACAAATCATATATATCATAAAATTATAATTGTTATATATTAGAAAGATCAATTTACTAGAATAATGTACTATTAAAACATGTAAACTCAGGAAGCATAACTGACAGAATCAAAGACAAATTTATAACATTGAAGATTTTCAGTCGTTCTCCGTAATTCATCAACAGACAAAAAAGAAAATAAGGAGCTATATAGAAATTCTGAAAAAAAAAAAAATTCTGAAAAAAACAATTTTCAGTCCCATGAACTAACATTTATAGACCATTACATTCAACACCTGTTGAGTATAGAGGTACTAATTCTTTAAGAACACTTGGAATGTTTAATAAGATTGGCTATTTCAGGGGTCTCAACAAGTTTCAAAAGAGTATCTCACAGGGATATAATTAGAATTAAACCCAAAACTGTTATAGTATGTAATAAATAAATAAATCCTTACATATGTGAAATCCCCATGCATCTTGGCAATAATTCACCTAAAGAAACATGAGTCACATGTTTCATGAGTCACATGAGTCACAAGAAGAATCACAAGTTCTGAAATGGTTTTAAGCAAATTATTTTAAAAGAAGACAATCTGAGTACTGCTAAAGCAGAGAACAGAGAAAGGTACAGAATTAAATGTCAATATTGCAAAGGATGAAATGATCACTCTGTGTGTCCAACTTATTGAGCTAACCCTAAAGTTGCAGAAAAAATAAATCATGAGAATTCAAAAAAATTTTTTAAGTGACAACAGAAAAAAGCAAAGCTAAAACTGGTTATCTGAAAAGATTAATAAAATTGACAAAGCCCCAGAAATACTAAAATATAACAAACAACAACATTTTAGTCTTCTCTGGCTGCCATAACAAAACACCCAGACTAGGTGGCTAAAACAGAAATTTCTCAGTTTTGGAGGGTGAAAGTCCAAGATGAGGGAGACAGCATGATTGGGTTGTGGCAGGAGCCCTCTTCCTGGCTTGCAGATGCCTGTCTACTCATGGTGTCCTCACATAGCTGAGTGTAAGCTCTGATACTTCTTCCTCTTCTTATACAGGCTAACCCCATCCCAGGAGTTCCACCCTCATGACTGTATCTAAACCTAATTACCTCCCAAAGGCCTCACCTCTTAATACCATCACATTCAGGGTTAGGGGTGTACATATGAATTTGGGGGGCACATATTCAGTCTGTAACAGAAACAATATTTGAAATGAAAGTAAGCTTGTCACTGCAAGTCTCAAAGACATTAAAAGAATAAGGTAATATTGAAAAATTCATGACAATAAGTTCAAACAGATGACATGGAAAACTTCCTCAAAAGATACAACTTTCCAAAACTGAAGCAAAATCAGTAAAAAAAAAAAAAAAATCGAAATAGTATTACATGTGTTAAGGATTAAATTTTTAATTTAAAAAAAGTATCTCATTAACACTTCCAGGACTTCAGTATTTCAGTAGTCAATTCTAATAATTAGAAGAGGAAATAATGTCAATCCTAAATAAACTTTTAATATAGAGAAAAGGGAACATATCCTAATTTGCTTTAATTATAAAGCTCACATAATTTTGATATTAAAATCTGACAAAGATATTACAAGAAAAAATATCAGGAACACGCATACACAAAAACCCTCAACAACATTTTCGAATCAGATCCTAAAGTAGATAAAAATATAATACTTCCTGATCAAGTGAGGTTTATCTTAGGGTGGAATATTTATTCAAAATTAGAAAGTTATCAATGTATTTTTCAAGAAGAAAAATTGTAAGATTCATTAAGTAGATATACTAAAAGCCTTTGACAAAGTTCAACATATCTATTCAAGTTAAAAATTCTCCAAAAATTGAATTTGGAGGTGGCAGTCAGACCAAAAAGGTGATTCCTCATAATCCCTGTGTCCTGGTGTTATGAAATCCCCTTCTCTTGAGTGTAGGTAGACCCTGTGCCTGTTTTCTAACCAAGAGGATATAGCAGTGGTGATGTATTGTCACTCCCACGATTATGTTACAGTCTATAGAAATTTTCTTAGTGGCTGGCTAGAAAGGGTCATTGCTGGTTTGATAAGGAGACCATGTTAAGAAAGTCAACCCATGTAAGAGAATGCATGTGGCTTCTAGGAATAGTCGGCAAGAAGCTACTGCCCTAGGTCTCCTAACAACCAAAAAATAAACTCTGCCAACAAACTGAGTAAGCCTGAAAGTGGATTCTTACCCAAACAGATTCTGAGTCAGGTCAGAATCAGTCAAATAGTGTGTACGGTCATAAGTCACTACGTTGGTGGTGATTTGTTAGGCATCCATAGAAAACTAATGTAAATTTTGATACCAGTATGTACGGTTGCTACTGTAACAAATAACTAAAATGTGGAAGTATTTTGGAACCATGCATAGGATAGAGGATGATGGATATTTTCTTCTGATTGATTTGGTAATATAAAACCACCTTAAATTCTTGTTTTCAACTTTACAGAGTTGGTTACACTGGGTACAGCTTTGTTATGTTATTACTTCGCTTAGGGCTTTTGCATCAATACTTCATGAGGAAAATTGACTTATTATACTTTCCGATATATTGGTTGAATTGTGTTTTCCAATTAGGCCTCTCTAATAAAATGTAAAAACTATTCCTTCTTTTTCTGTTATTTGGAAAAGTTTGAGTAAAATTGCAATGAACTGTTTCTTGAAAGATTATTCGTTGAGGGCAGTAACTCTTATCTTTCTCATTTTAATTCTTCCAGCTTTTAACACAATACTTAATAGAAGTAGGGAGTCAATATATAGCTATAAAACTGACTGGACATAAGTCTTCCAGTTGTTCAAGAAACTTCTCAGCAGGGAAATGTACTGGGCTTCACTTAATTGACAAATAGCACATAATACCGGGAATACAAATAAATGCCTCACATATATTTTACAAAAGAGCTGTAATATGTGTAATTTCACAAAATAAAATTAGAAAACAGGAATTATATAGAAGTTGTTTGAAATTTTATATAAGATGTAAAGGATTCAGAGTTTTCATAACTGTATCCACAAAAAAGCTTTGTGAAAAACTAAAGATTATGATTTACGTGGACAGAGAAGCAAAATATTTTTGGTAATTATGGATCAAGTTAAAGACAAAAGAACTTGGCATAAGGAATGTGTTTTTAAGCCTCAGTTGTTTTTCTTAAGAGCCATGTGATTTGGGGCTGCCTGGTGGCACAGTTTGTTGAGCATCCAACTCTTGCTTTTGGCTCAGGTCTGACCTCAGGGTCCTGGGATCAAGCCCTGCATCAGGCTCCATGCTCAGCTCATGTCTGCTTATCTTTCTGTCTCCCTCTTCCTCTGACTATTTCCCCTGTATGCTCTCTCTCTGAAATATATAAATATTAAAAAAAATCCATATGATTTTAAGAATTAAGTTCTCTGGGGACACTTGTGTAGCTCAGTCGTTAAGCGTCTGCCTTCAGCTCAGGTCATGATCCCAGGGTCCTGGGTTTGAGTCCCACATCAGGCTCCCTGTGGGCGGGAAGCCTGCTTCTCCCTCTCCCACTCTCCCTGCTTGTGTTCCCTCTCTTGCTGTGTCTCTCTCTGTCAAATAAATAAATAAAATTTAAAAAAAAAAGAATTCTCAATTTCTGCGATTCTTTACCTGAAAATGGCACAATTATTTACATAACAAGGACTGAATTAGGTTGTATATTTTAAGCACCTGTGAAATATAAAGCAATATACAAATATAGAGTGTTATTAGAGCTGATTAGGTGTAAACTGAAACATGGTAGTTGAAAATAAGATTTTAATGAGAATATCACATGAGATTCTAGAATCACTTAACATTTTTTCATGTATAAAAGAGTAAGCTAGATAATTATTAAAGCTAAACATTCAAATGCACTGTTCAGAAATAAAAAAGGAGAGACAAGCTAAGTGAATACTTTAAAACTACAGTACAAGTATTTTTCTAATGGATTATCCACATGTAATTATCTACTTCTTGATTGGAGACAAAGCATAGCTTATTGGGCACTCTTCAGTATAATTAAGTGGCATCCACTGGGAGGATATTGAAGGATTTCCATGATGAAATGTGGGAAGATATTTCTCTAAATAGGCAACCTAAAATCATGTGGTAGAGAGAATGGTCTCTAAAGATGTCTCCTGGAATCTCTGAATGTTATGTTGCAAGGAAAAAGGGAAGTTGCAGATATACTTAAGGCTAAAGACCTTAAAATAGGGGGAGTAGTCATGATTATCCAGGCAGATCCAACTTAATGCAGGACCCTTAAAAGCAGAGGTCTCTCCAGCTGAACGCAGAAAAGAGCCATAGAAGAAGCTAAACCTGAGAAAGATTTGTTGCTCTGAGATGCAGGGTCTTGGGTTCAGGGACCAAAAACAGGCTTGCAGGGATTAAATGCAGCATTCAGCTATTAGCTAGAAAGAGAATCAGGATCCCAGTCCTAAGATCTCAAAGAACTGAACTTTATCAACAATCTGAATGAGCTTGGAAATGGATTCTTCACAGAGGCCCCCAATAATGGTCAAGCTGGCCAACATTAGGATTCTGTCCCCATGAAATGGGGACAGAAAGAGAAACAAGTTGATCTGATCCAGCTGGAGTCTACAACTGTGAGCTATCAGACTTTGATTAAATATGGCAGCAACAGAAAATTAACACAAGCCAGGAGGAAAGATATGAATAGAATCAACTACAGGACAGTAGATTCAGTGATTTAAAATGTGTCTGGGTTTTATGCATGGTCCTAGAGACTCAAAGAATAAAGCATCCACAATATTCACCTTTATTATGGAAAAGATTTGTTGTGTCTAATAAGGATTAGAAACATTAAGAAATTATGTCTCGCTGTATTTAGTTTTGGAGACAGAGGTAAAAAATTCTGGCTTTTAGAAAAGGGCCTAAATGACTATTATCAATTATAATTTTAATCACTGTACTTGTGGGTTTCCTTTATCACAATGAACATTTAAATATTAAACTCTCCACATATACTTAAATGATAGTAATTAACAAAAGGAGCAATGAAAATTACACATAACTTACACCTACAAGAATATCATGAAATTAAATCTCTGTGTGCAGTGAAATATCCAAACCTGAAAATGAGTTCTAGCATACCAAAGAAAGTCCGTGGAGACGGTGTGGGATAGGAGACAAGCCTCATGGGAACAAACATAAAAATCACTGCTGTATGAGGCAGTTTTAGTCTGAGTGGGAAAACACTAAGGAAAACTCTCAATCTCAGTGAGTGAAAGAATAAATTTCAGGGAATTAAAAAAAATTAAAAAGAAGAAGAAAGGCCAGAAAGAGAGTCGAAGGAAAACGATGGTTATAGGGAAGAAAGAGACTTCTTTGAAGAGGGAAGTGGTAAAGAAAAACAAAACAGGAAGTAGCCCTTAAAGTTCTATAGAACAAAGGAGTATCTTGAAATTAGAAAACAATATTTTCTTTCTCAAAAAAATATATGCCACCCATTAAAGAAATTACACTTGTACCAACAGAAAACCACAATATTGATTTAAGAAACCTGAGAAGCTGTTGGAATTCTTTGATACCACTTACACAGAAATACCTTTTATTGATGTTTCAGGAAACAACTAGAAATTTAAAAATATGGAAAAAAGTAAGAATGGGCAATATCATAAAACGCTCTTAAAGAAAACAGAAAATGATAAAGTGGTAGAGGTGATGAAAAAAACTGCCTCAAATCATCAATTCTGTTAATGACACCGCAACACTAAATATTCTTAAGCACTGAGTGATATTAAGATTTCAAAACAGAAATTTTACTCAGTATAGAAATGGATTTTAAACAGGAAAATAACTATGAAAAGGGTTACCGAACCAAGTAAAGAACATAACAATACCAGAGATATCTATGTCAGTAGTTAACTGTTAAATAAGATGTTTCAGAGAGATTAAATTCAACTCAAGAAATACTGAGAAGGGAAGTAAAACAAAGACAAAATTGAAAAGGAAAAATAGAGGGGTACCTGACTGGTTCAGCTGGCAGAACATGGGGCTTTTAATATTGGGGTGGGTTCGAGCCCAACATAGAGCCCAATCTCTACAGATCACTTAAAAATAAAATCTTAAAAAAACAAAAAACAAAAAAACAAATAAGTAAATACAATAAAAAGCAAAATTATTACAGAAGACAGGCAAATATCAAAAATAGAGAATACTGAAGAACTGAGGATCCAGGAAATGAGAAGCTACATGGTGGTGAGTTTTCTGGGTTTTCTTGTTGCTTCCTAAATCCCAGACTTCCTCGGGAGAGTAACTCAGAACCCCACAGGTGGGTTGTATTTTTCTTTTATTCACAGTGGCAAAAAGCGACTTCCACGTCCAGATATCTGTTCTCCCCAGCCAAAACCACTGAAGGACCAACTTAGCAAGACATAAAACTTAGAAAATAACTACTCACTCCACCCTAACTCCAGTAGGAAAATAAGAAAAAGAAAAGAAAATCCCCATTCCTACCCACTCCAGGAAAGGCAAGTAGTATGCTGTCTTAGGGGTCTCCAGAAAAACACAAAAGGATCTTTATCTATCAGGAGATTTATTTTCCAGAATTGACTCACATGATCATGGAGGTTTGGCAAATCCAAATCTGATGGAGTAGGGGGGTGCGCTAGAGACTCGGGGAAGCACGGGAGTTCAAAGGCAGTAGGCGGGCAGAATTCTACGCGCTTCAGTATGTCAGCCTTTATTCTAATAAGGCTTCACCTGATTGGTTGAGGCTTTCTCACACTATGGAAGGCAACCTGCTTTACTCCCAGCCCATCTATTTAAATATTAACCTCATTAAAAACAAAGAAACAGCAAAAATAAAACCACCTTCACAGAAACATCCAGAATAATGTTTAACCAAATCTCTGGTTTCGTAGCCCAGCCAAGTTGACCCATGAAATTAACCATCACAAATCCTCCATTTCCACTTCGACCAGGCTATAATGAGGTGCACCAATCACCTCTTAGAGGTAGTTTCAAAGACGCTAAGGAGCTCAGACTTCTACCCTGGGTGGTAAAAAGATGTATACTTTACTAAAGTATGACAAAAATACAGAGAAGTGCACAAATTAGATGTCAACACCTAAATGAATTTTAATGTACTCCAAGGAGAAATTGTACCTCTACCGCCACCTGACAGTAATGAAGTATCTCTCCTCCACTGCCCGGGGGGTGGGTGTTTCTGCTTTAATTTTTAGTATGTAACATTTAGATCAGAAATTTAGATTTCAGAAACAACTTTTTAAAAATCTCTCAATAGAGAAAAATGACTCTTTTCTCCAAACCAATTATCTCAAAGCTTTACCTATTTCTTTTAAGATGCTGCAGTTACATGCCTCCAAGTATATATGTCCTGCCTCTCAAAACAGTGAATATAGAAAATTATCATTTCTTCCTAAATGGTAGAGGAAGAAATGAGTACAAAAATTCTGGAAAAATCAGTCTTAGTATGTCAAAATATTACTCCTCACAAAATTACTTGAACAAATACAACTTTACCTCGGCACACGTAACCCTGAATGTCACTTTCTCATATCTCTGTTTCTTCTATGAGGAAGAAAAAATTACCAACACCAATGAAATCTTGTGGTAGCACAGAACCTGACTGTTACGAGATAAGCCAGTAAGGATACAGCGACAGACACAGCACAGTGCAAAATAAAATAGAGGATATAAAATTTAAAACGTGCAGTGTTTGTCATCCATGAATTAAAAAACCAATGCAAGAAATAGACATTTGTCTAAATACCAAACATATTGCATGTGCCTTGACAGAAGTACAGAGTACTATGTTAGATATTAATTCCAAGTGATGCAATTTGAAAAGAATACTGAGAATTCAGTAATATTTAATTGCATTCTAAGAGAAACAGAATATTATCTCCAAACTCAAGTGAACATTAAGGACATAAATCATTTAAGATTAATTTAGGAAAAAATGTGGAGTAGAATGGGAACCAGTCTCGAGAATACATTGGAAGACAAAATGAGATCATTGAACTTCCAATACAAGTAGCCTCACCTATATATATGTGTGTGTGTGTATACATACATATGGGTCTATATGTATGTATATATGTATGTATATACATCTATATACACACATACTGTATGGCTGGATTTCAATTGAAATTTACCACCAAGACACAAACTAGACATTTCCCCCACATGTACTATATCCACCTTAACTATAACAAAGATTGATTAAACCTTACCTGAAAAATAGCTGTTCAATATATTTGTCACAGACTTAATATTCAAGTTAAAAAATGTATAGTGACATAATGCATTTTACTAACACATCCCCTCATATCTATTTTTTCCTCCTTTCCCACCTCTGTCTCCCTTCTCTCTTTCTCCATATCTCCGTCTTTCTCCATCTTTCTCCCCACCCTCCCTCCCATCTCTCTCCCCTCTATTCCTGACTCACTCTTTCTCTGTTTCTCTCTCTCTCTCATTTCATATACATCATCCTTTGGAGAAAATGATACAGACTACCTATGCCCCACCATCAAATTTATTGAATTTAAGATTTAGTCTTAGAGGGGCGCCTGGGTGGCTCAGTGGGTTAAAGCCTCTGCCTTCAGCTCAGGTCATGATCTCAAGGTCCTGGGATCGAGCCCCGCATCGGGCTCTCCACTTAGCAAGGAGCCTGCTTCCCTCTCTCTCTGCCTGCCTCTCCGCCTGCTTGTGATCTCTCTCTCTCTGTCAAAATAAATAAATAAAATCTTTAAAAAAAAAAAAAAAGATTTAGTCTTAGATATGCCTGATTTTAATGCATTAAATTTATGCCTCACAGACATATATGAAGAACTCTATTTACATTTCCTCATCCTCTTGTCAAAAAATATCAATTTATCCACATTTGAATTTTATTATTCTAAAACATTTTTATACCATACTATATATGTATATCTGAAAATATACATATTGTATGGTTGTCATTCTGAAACTTGCTTCATTGATTTTTGAAGTTTATCCATCTTGATACATGTATGTAGCTCAAGTTCATTCATATTTATTGCTGTACCTCTTTTCATTGTAAAACCTACAAAACATTTGTTCATCCTCCTACTGACAGAGATTTCAATTATTTCCCAGTGATCGCTCTTATAAACAATAGTGTGATAAATATTCTTGTAGTATTTTCTTATTTGTGTGACATGTCTATAGATGGAATTTTATGGTAATATGTGCTTTCTTATTGTTGTTAAGGTCATTCTCAAAAGTGGTACTACCAAATTACATTTCTTCCACCATTATGTGAAGTTTCCATTACTCAACACCTAAGCCACATTTGCTATCATTATATATTCAATTTTTATAATTTATTTTTAATTTGAAATTTATTTTTGTATTTCACTGATTATAAGAAGACTGAGCATTTTTTACTGGTTTTTTAAACGTTTTTTTCCCTCTTCTGTGAGTTCTGTGAAGATTTCACATTCTTCGTTTTTCCATTGGGTAATAATACATTTTCTTTATTTATTTGTATGAGATATTCAAATACTGGTTGTAATTCTTTATTAGCTAATTACGTGTTGAAAGTTAACTTCCATAAGTATTTTTCATAGTTTGTGTATGGTTTATGGTGAGATTTTTCACAAAGTTAACGTAGCTTAATTTATCAATCTTTCCTTATGTGTATTATGTCCTGTTTTTAAATATTTAGGTGATAACAATATTCTACATGATTTTTTCAAAAATGTTAAGAGTTTTTTTTAACATTAGAATTAAATGCTAACCAAAAATGCTTTCTATGTGTAGTGTTAAAGCAGAATCAATTTATTTCTTATCGAAACAATTGACTTAGAACACTTTATTAGGAAGTCTGTATTTTCTCCACTGGTCTCTGTCATATACATTTTATCGTGAGAGTAATTTTTTTCTAGATCCTTTTTTTGTTTGAAGTATTTGTTGATTTTTTAAAAAATATTTTATTTATTTATTTGACAGAGAGAGAGAGAGATCACAAGTAGGCAGAGAGGCAGGCAGAGACCAGGGCAGGGGGGTGGGGCTCAATCCCAGGACCCTGAGATCATGACCTGAGCCTAAAGCAGAGGCTTTAACCCACTGAGTCACCCAGGCACCCTAGTATTTGTTGATTTATCAACCAATTTCACAATGGCTTCATTATCACAACTTTATATTAAAACTTGCTTTGAGGAAGAGCATGTACTATTCATTTTCCAAAATAGTTATTCTTTCTTAAAATAGCATTGGTGATTGCTAGTGCATGTGGTATTATAAGTAAATCTGTCAATTTCCATGGAAAACAGTGTTTTGAAAAATTCTATTAAAATATGAATATATTAATTTGGGAAAATAATTAATATTGTTCTAACAAAGTTCAATCTTAGAAATTATCTCACAAAATAGTATGTTTTTTTTTAGATTTTATTTATTTATTTATTAGGAAAGAGAGAGAGTGAGAGAGAGCAGGTCAGAGTGAGAAGCGGACTCCCCATGGAGCCGGGAGCCCGATGTGGGACTCGATCCCGTGACTCTGGGATCATGACCTGAGCCGAAGGCAGTCGCTCAACCAACTGCGCCACCCAGGGGCCCCCAAAATAGTATTATTTTACACTCACCATTAAGGTTTAAGAGTTTCAATGGCTCTATAATACAGTCTTGCAAAAATTTTGTATATTAGGCTATTCAATTTTAGGAGTATTTTTTTAATTTGGAGGGGGTATTTTCTAATGGTTTTATTTTTAATTTCTCTACTATTTGGTACTATACACAATTTTCTCTGTTTAGTACTATACACAATTTTACACATACCTTCCTTTATGAAATTCAGGTAGTTTGCTCATGTGAACATTATTTGTCTTTTAGTTATCAATTTATAAGAGTTGTTTATATATTTAGAATGCAACTTTTTTCATATCCATGTACTTTCACTTATAAAATGTGTAATAAATACATATTACAATTATTTATAAATTATGAATATTTTCAATGGATATTTTTGATGGATAGTTTTAATGGATAGTTTTGATGGATATTTTCACAAATATAGACAATTTCCAATTCAACCTATTTTACCTTTTTATTCTTTAGCATTTTAAAACATTGCATTTTATATTGGCTTCTATTATTTCCAATAAAAAAATATCAGTCCTCATCATCATTGTTACCTTTTCTGTAAGGGGATTTTTCTCTGGGTGTGTTTATCTTTAGTTCTGGTTTCAACTATTTGCACACGTGCCAGGAGGTCCTTTACTTTGTATTTATTTACCTTTATATGTGTAGAGCTCCTTAGATATCTTGGTTGATGTTTTGCATCAAATTTTAAAAATACATAGTCATTATTTTTCAACAGTTTCTCTATTCCATCATCTTACTCCTCTGCCCTTGAAACTAAATTAAATTTTGTAAACCATTCTTTTCTCTGCTGTGTTCAATATGTTGTTAAGGCAACTGTCATTTCCTTCCTTCCTGCTGAGCTTGGAGCCTAATATGTGGCTCAGTGTTACGACCCTGAGAACATGCCCTGAGCTGAAACCAAGAGTCCAATGCTTAACCGACTGAGCCACTCAGGTGCCCCTGTTATTTCCTTCTTATTTGGAATTTTTCTTTGTCTCCTGAGGCCTCCATATCTTCATATCTTCATCTATCGTTCCCTCTTTTCCTTTATTTTACATGTTTATAATAGATGTATCAAAACCATTGCTAATCTAATAAGTTTATAATAAAACAATTTGTATAGAAGTCAATTTCTATTGTCAGTGTTTCTTATTGATCATGGTTACCTTTTTCATGCTCCTTTGTGTATTTTATATATTTTCATAATTTTCTTCCAGATATTGGTTACAAAATAGTAAGGAATTATAATTGTTATTGTTTTGTTCTGTTAATCTGTTCCTCAAGATTGGAAGTCTTTCCACTTTATGGTGATAGATGAGAAGGTCTAATTATTCAGATTCTTCCTAGAGTTTTGTTAAGCAAGTGATGACCTGATGCTATAATTAGATTGAATTCACCTGTGATTAGACTGACTTTCAAAATCTTGTTCCCCTAACAGCTTTTTGACCTTGTAAGTATTTAAACTGGGAGATCAGTAAGCTGCAATATCAGACATTTTCAGTGCATCATATACTGATTCAAGTATGGCAAGATCTTAGAATTCAGGAGTGGAAACAAAATGTACAGAATATTGCAATTTCTTTCTGCTTTCTTCTCTCTTGTATGGGTGGATTGGTCAGGCCCAGTCACTTGTTTTTACTTTTGATACCCTTCCATGTTCCATGAAAAACCATACTATAATTAACATTTTCATTGGTTTCTCCATTTTCCCAAACATCCTCACTAGCCTGGCCAGCCTGTTCCTTTGTATGATATATATAAGCCTGCCATACACCCTTGAATCAAGCTGCTACCAAATATAAATTGTTTATTTCTCTCTGGAATTGACTTAGTGAAGGCTTCTTTGCATCCACTGCTCTTTGTTAGTTCATATAATATTCTGACTTCTTAAGATATTCTTGTGATTACCATAGATGCAAGGGTTTTCTGGATTCTTCTATATCTTATCCATAATCAAAATCTTTACCATCTAGTTATAAAGTATTTTACCTTGGATGATATTGAGAATGCTAGTTATAAAATTAGTGATTTACCGGTTCATATACTAGTTATGGGAGTGTAGCTGCTGCTCTTTGCCTTCACTTGTCCATTGCATGGTAAAGGCATTCAAATCAAGATATTATTTTTTATTTATTTAAAAATTTTTTTTAATATTAACTCATTTGAGAGAGACAGAGAGAGCAAGCAAGAGCATGGGTAGTGAGCACGGACAGAGGGAGAGGGAGAGGCAGACTCCCTGCTGAGCAAGGAGCCTGACATGGGGCTCTATCCCAGGACCCTGAGATCACGACCTGAGCCAAAGGCAGATGCTTAACCAATGGACCCACCCAGGGGCCCCAAGATATTATTTTTTAGGAGAGACAAATATGAATATCCTTGATTTCTTTTTCCTTCTTATTAGTTTAACAGGTAAGTATGTTTGAGAATCATTTCAAAACAAACTGAAAACAATGGAACTACTCTGGTTGTCTCACTTTCTAACAAGGTCATTTTATAACAAGGACTCTTTATTTCTTTTCCCTTCATGTCTCCTGAAAATTATAGGTGTAGGATTACATTTCCATGGAGCATAATTCATACTGTGTACAATTTAGTTATGACTGGATGCAGCACACACCTCTGTGCCATAAATGAGTTCCTCCTATATCTTGCCTGCTATGTAATACTTCCACTTCTACATTTATCTAATAAGCTCTATTTCATATTAAAATAAATGATACCAGTACTGTGTGAGTTCATGCCTCTTTAGTAGGGCAGATTTTATTTTGGAACCTTCACATAGGGCCAGATGTCTACTTTATTCCTGAACTTCAAGCAGTAATCTTGACTTTAGTCTATCATCCTGCATACATCATGTTAAAGCCCTTCATGATCGATCATCAATATCTTTCATGATTCAAAATCCCAATTATCATTTTTTTTGGCCTTCAAGTATGAGCCAGTGTGTCCTTGGCTATAGTCCCACTTCACCATCTTGTTTTTCTTTTCCTTCCTATCTCCCCACTCTCAGAAAATGTTCAAATTGTTTTTGAAGGTAGCAACATATAAAGAGCATGAAATCTAGAGACAGGCTATCTTAGATCTGAATTCTCCTACCACTATTAGCTACATGATATGAGATCAATATATAACTAATCTTGGACTCAGTTCCTTAAACTGTAATAATTACAGTAATAATATCAATAAACCTACCTTACAGAGATGTCATGGGAATTACATAAAATATGTATATGTTCGGAGAATACCTTACACATTCTAATCACTATGAATGATAATCATTTTTATATTATAACATCTTCTTTCATTAAGAGTTTAGAGCAGAGGGGGATTAACACATATATATATTAACAAATATATATATATATATATATATATATATATATATATATATTGTTGTTGCTGTTCCTTCTATTTTTCCCTAAATTCTCCTCCCTTTCTTATGTTCCATTCTTCAATTTATTATATGTAAAATAAAACATGCACATATAATACCATATCATTAGTTCTAAAAATCTTTCCCAAATAGTCCAGAAAAGATTATCACTCTACTGGTGGACTAGATATTCCAGGAGCCCTTGTATTAAATTTTACAAAATATATATTTTGGTGCATTCTTGTGTTTACTGGTAAGCAATAAAATTTTCTAAAACCCCAAAAAAAAAGAAAAAGAAAAAAAATAGGAAGGAAAGAATGCAGGAAGGCCGGAAGGTAAGCAGGAAGGAAGGAAACACTGAATTAAGGAGGTGAAGGCCATGGTGAAAGCCTATATCAGAATGGATTAAGCCTTTGGCCAAGGGGAGATGTGGAAGGGATGCTTGAAAGAAAGTAAAATGGCTCTTAACTGAAGCAAATGAAATACTTCTCTGAATGAAAGTATCCTAATACAGGTCTTTAGTATATTCATGCTCAATAAAATATGAATTCATACTGAATTAGAAATCACAAGGGGTACGTGGGTGGCTCAATCAGTTGAATGTCTTCCTTTGGCTCACATCATGATCCCGGAGACCAGCAATCAAGCCCTGTGTCATCAGGCTCCTGGATAGGCGAGGAGTCTGCTTCTCCCTCTCCCACTGCTCCTGCCCCCATTTGTGCTCTCTCTCTCTCTCTCTTTCAAATAAATAAATAAAAGCTTTAAAAAAAATCACAAGAATCTAGATTCTGTGAATAAGAGTGACCAGAAGTAACAAGCAGGAGCTGTAAGCACCCACAGACTCTCGATATGTTATGACCAAAAATAATATATAATGTTAAATATATCACCCCAGATTTGCATACCTACTGGAAGATTTGCACAGCAAGTTATATACAATGCCAAAAACTACTCAGAATGTAGCACAGAGAGACAGAGAATGAAAATACTAAAGAGAAGTTAAATGACCACAAAGATGAAAACAAAAATCAATATGCAAATTACTTGAGGTCCAGAAAGAAAAAATAGAGACTATGGAGAAGAAGCAATGATTGAAAACATAACACTAAAAATCTTCCAATTCTATTCAAAAGTATGAACTGATAGTTATAGAAATCACCTTTAATATTAACAATGAAAAACTGCTTAAGAATTCAGAAATCAAATAAATATTTTAACATTCAGTAATAAGGACAGTCCCTGTACCAAACAGAAACAATTGGGCTAATAACATAACTGTCAATATCATGTTGAGAATCAGAAGATGATTTTGAGAAATTTCAGTCAACCTAAATTGTAGACTAAAACTATCTTCAACAGGAGGTAAAACAACTATTTCAGGTGAGCAAAAACTGGTAGATTTGTTTCATATATTACAATATATTTATTTTGTCACATTATACCTTGCTTCCAAAAATTCCCTTTATGTACATATGTTTTTAAGTAGTATATATTAAGGTTTACTCTTTTTGCTGTGATGTTCTATGCATTCTAACCATTTTGACTAAAGCTTAATATCTTCTATTCACCATTATGTATTATACAGAATGATTTCACTGCACTGTAATTCCCTATACCTAACCAATGCAATGCTCCCCAACACAACTTCTGGAAACTACTGATCTTTAGTGTCTGTAGATGTGTACTATTTATCTTTCTCAAAGTACTATGTAATTGAAATCATAAAGTATCCAGATTTTCCAGACTGGTCTTTTCCACATAGGAACATGCATTTAAGATTAATTAGCCTTCTTGTGGTTTGGTAATTTATTTTTTTATTGATGAATAATATTCTATTGTATGTTGCCACAATTGATTTATACATTATCCATTATCCAACCCACTGAAAGAAATTTTGTGTTTTTTTCAAGTTTTTAGTAATTATGCATAGAGCTGCTATGAATAATCATGTGAAGGCATGGATAATAAGTTTCTTTAAATTTGTTGGGTAAATAAGTAGGAGCATGATGACTTGATTGTACAGAAATATTTTGTTTAGTTTTGAAGACTGCCAGACTGTCTTTCAAAGAAGCCTTACTATTTTGCATTCCTACTGCAATTAATGAGATTTTCTGTTGCTCTGAATTCTCACCAGCATTTGGTACTGTTGGCTATTTGGATTTTAACCGCTCTGATAGATGTGTAGGGCCATCTCTCTGTTTCAATTTACATTTGCCTAGTGACAAACAATGTTGAACATATTTTCCTATGCTTATTTGCTGTCTGTATATCATCTTTGGTGAAGTGTCTGTTTAGATCTTGCACCCATTTTTACATTGAGTTGTTCATTTCCGTTGTTGAGCTTTAGAAGTATTTTGTATATTTTGAGCACAGTACTTCATTAGATATATGTTTTAAACATATTGTCTCCAATCTATGGCATGCCTTTGTATTCTCTTACCAGTGTCTACCAAAGAGCAGAAACTTTTTATTTTAATAATGTCAGACATCATCTTTTTTTTTTTCCCCTTTTCTTCTAGGGATTGTATTATTGGTGTTGTATTTAAAAATGCATCACCAAACCCAAGTTCATATAAATTTTCTCCTATCTCTCCTTCAAGACTTTTTATAACTTTATAGTTTACATTTCAGTATAAGATCCATTTTAGTTACTATATCTGTAAACAATAATGTTTGTGTATAGACTGCTTACTTTGCGTATAGACATTCAGTTGTTTCACCACCATTTCTTGAAATGACTAGCTTTTTACCATTGAATTGTTTGTTATTTCTCTTTCATTGATTATCACTTGACTATATTTATGTGGATCTATTTCTGAGCTCTTTACTATTTCCATGGAGATATATAGTCTCCTGCCCATGGCTTCACTAATAAAATGCTATCTTCTTAGTGTAGACATATAATATGTCTAAAAATTGGGTAGTGTGTGTTTTCCACCTATGTTCTTCATCTTCAGTTATACCTTATTGTGTTAGCTATTCTGTGTCTTTTCATATAAACTTTAGAAGTGGTTTGCTGATACCTATGAAATAGCTTTCTAGGGTTTTGTTTGAGATTACTTTGAATATACAATACTGAGTCCTCCAGTCCAGAAACACAGTACATCTCTCTACTTATGTAATTTTTACTTGATTTTTTAAAAACACTCTTTTGTAGTTTCCCACATACAGGTCCTTTAGAAGTTTTGTTAGGTTTATAACTGTGTGTTTCATTTTTGTTGTTACTATAAATATTATTTCGTTATTTTCAAATTCCAAGTCTTAATGTTGGCATATTGAAAAGCTAGAGTATTTACATTGTATCCTTATATCCTGCAATGTCGCTATAATTAATTGCTTATTAGTTCAGAAAATCATCTTTTTTATTGATTCTTTGGGATTTTCTACATATTATTTCTGAAAAAAGACACTTTTATTTATTTTTTATTTTTCTGTCTATATATGTATATATATAATATATATTTAAAGATTTTATTTATTTATTTAACAGAGAGAGAGATCACAAGTAGGCAGAGAGGCAGGCAGAGAGAGAGGGGGAAGCAGGCTCCTTGCTGAGCAGAGAGCCCAATGTGAGGCTTAATCCCAGGACCCTGAGATCATGACCTGAGCCGAAGGCAGAGGCTTTAACTCACTGAGCCACCCAGGTGCCCCTCTGTCTTGTATTTTTAATCAATTTATTTTACTATTCTTTCAGATTTTCTATGTAGAAAATATCATATGAGAACAAAGAAAAAGATATATGTGAAATAGTTATATATATGTTATAAATAAGTATATATAAACCTGTTATATAAAGGTATATAGCCGTGTTATATAAAAGGTATATATATATATATATATATATATATATATATGCACATATTTTATTTCCTTATCTTGCCTTATTGCATTTGCTAGTACTTCTAATATAAAGAAGTTGTGGGATGGAACATTATTGCCCTGTGCCCGATCTTAGTGGGAAGGCTTTGAGTTTCTCACCATTAAGTAGGATGCTAGCTTTTTTGTTTTGTTTGTCTTTATTAACCTGAAGAAGTGTTCCTCTATTCCTAGTTTACTGAAAGCTTTTAAAATCATAAATGATATTGGAGTTTTGTCAATTGTCTTTTCTGTATCTATTGATGTGATGGATTACAAGAATTCATTTTTTTAATGTTGCACGAACCTTACATATTTGGGATAAACCCCACTTTGTCATAATGTATAATTCTTTTTTTTTAAAGATTTATTTATTTATTTATTTATTTATTTATTTATTTATTTGACAGAGAGAGAAAGAGAGATCACAAGTAGGCAGAGAGGCAGGTGGGGGGGGGGGCGGGAAGCAGGCTCCCTGCTGAGCAGAAAGCCCGATGAGGGGCTCGATCCCAGGACCCTGAGATCATGACCTGAGCCGAAGGCAGAGGCTTTAACCCACTGAGCCACCCAGGCACCCCAGTGTATAATTCTTTTTATGCACTGTTGGATACAACTTCTTAATATTTTGTTGAGGATTTTTATATCTATATTCATCGCAGATATTGGCTCATAGTTTTATTGTGATGTTTTTGTATTATTTTGGTATTAGGGTAAAGATGGCTTCATAGAATGAGTTAGGAAGTGTTCTTTCTCCTTCTATCCTCTGAAAGAAATTGTAGAGAATTGGTATGATTTCTCCTTTAAATGTTTCAGCTGGTATTATCTCAAATATTCCTTCTGCTTCGTTCTCTTCTTCTTTTCCTGCTGGCATTTCAATTACACATATGTTACATCTTTTGAAATTATCTGACAGTTCTTGAATATTCTATTCTGCTTTCTTCTTTTTTTATCTTAGCATTTCTCTTTGTGAAATTTCTATTGATAATGTCTTTACCTCTCTACTTTGTTACCTTGCCATGTTGACTCTACTAGTGAGCTTATTAAAAAGCATTCTTCATTTTAGCAGTGTTTTTCATTTCTAGCATTTCCTTTTTATTTCTTTTCTTTTAAATTGTGTCTCTGCTTATGTTACCCATCTGTTTTTGCATGCTGTCCGCTTTCTCCATTAGAGCCCTTAACATATTATTCATTGTTTTAAATTCCCACTTTCACATGTAAGCTTTGTTGGATTCTTGCTTGTCTTTACAAACTGACAAACTCTTTTGTTGCCTTTTGGCATGCCTTGTAATATTTTGCTGAAAGCCACCTTTTTTTTTTTTTTTTTTGGAATGATAGTAATTGAGGTAAATGAGCCATTAGTGTGAAGACTTCTGTTAATCTGTCTAGGATTTAGGAATTACTTAGGATTTGCAGTAGCCATATATTCTAGAGACTTATATTCCTCGAATATTCTTGTCTCATCAATTCCTCTGGGTTTGAACTTCCCTCTGTACTCCTCCTAAGAGGAAGTCTGTGTTTTGCAGTATTCCGCTATAAGTCACTATTACACTAGAGCTCTGTTGGTGTGTTGGTAAAGTACAGAGAGAAGCATTCTATAATCTTCCAATTAAATATCAGTTTTTTATTGACTACTCTCTCTGGCTCATGACATTTACATGTTTTCTTCTTCTTCCTTTTTTTTTTTAAAGTAGTTTCTATGCCCAGCATGGAGCCCATTGCAGGGCTTGAACTCACTACCATGAGATCAAGACTTGAGCTGAGATAAAGAGCCAGATGCTTAACCAACTGGGCTACCCAGGTACCCCCTACATGTTTTCCTCTTCTATAGCTTCCTCCTCTCTCAGGCAGGAGAGGAAGACTAGAATGAACAGGAATAAAAATAATGCCCTTCCTCCACTGCTTTGGGACAAAGCTCTAATTATACCCCCTCTCTCAAAAATAAATCTTTGTTAGAGGAGGTTCTAGGAGTATTTCACAATAGTTACTCTGCCCCTGCTAGGGTCACCAGGGGATATTTCTCAAATTTTTACCATAAGAACCTGGTAGAATTCCTGGTAGTAAAGCCCAGGAAAGTGTTGAGGAACTTTCTCATTCTCATACTAGCCATTCATTCTCCAGCAATTCATCAAAATCACTATTTAAGTATGTCTACCAGTTTATGGTTCCAGCTCTAGTAGCTTTTGCGCTAAGCAGTCTCAGGTTTGACTTTCTGGATTTGCCTCTGGGAACTTCTTTTTCAGAATGGTTTAAGAAGACTCATTGATTATTTTAGTTTGTCTAGCTTTTCTTTGTTGTAAGAAGGGGAGTAACAACTCCCAAGCTCTTTATACATCAGAGCTAAACATTGAAAATTCCAAATAGTTTTTAAAATGTAATAATAGGGGCACCTGGGTGGTTCAGTGGGTTAAAGCCTCTGCTCTCAGCTCAGGTCATGATCTCAGGGTCCTGAGATCGAGCCCCACATCCTGCTCTCTGCTCAGCAGGGAGCCTGTTTTCCCTCTCTCTCTCTGTCTGCCTCTCTGCCTACTTGTGATCTCTCTCTGTCAAATAAATAAATAAAATCTTTAAAAAAATAAATAAAATGTAATAATAAAATTTTAAGGAAAAGTTATATACAAGAGGGAATCTTTATAAATTACTTTTGTCTAATTCCCATGTTAGATCTGTTTAATTTTAAGTCTCTGAATCTGTGGGTCAACAGTGTGGTTAGTTGTATTTGTATGCTGATTTAATAAAATCATGAAAGCAGAAGAAAAACTGGACTCAAGTGGCTTTGTAATTGAAATTCTGTAATTAATAATTTATGTTCTCCTTGTGTGGATAGCCAAAGAACTAAATCCTGGATTAATCTTGCTGCCAGTTACATTTCTAAGAACATTTGGGAAAAAATATGGATAAAACTTAAAAATTAAAAAACATCTCTTTTATATTCTCATTTGTAACATTCTACTTCACTAGTTTATTTATTCAGTATGTTCACACTTATAATCAGATGTGAGTGGTGTTTCTATTTTGGCCTATTCTTTGAATGAGCTTAAACCAAAATAATAAAAGACAACTGGTAACTCAGATTTTCTAAATTCTCTTTTGAAGCTTAGAAGAATACACCCCAGGAACACCATGCTGCATTTTTAAGGCAAAGTATTAGACCAGCAGTAGACGCTATTCTAATTTTCTGCCTTTGGCATTCTAGGCTATGTTTTTTTAGTCTGTGATCCCTATCATTAAAGGGTTGGAACTGATGTAGAGCCAGTTCCACCCACTGCACAGATGCAGGAAACGATGAGAGAAAATGAGGCTGAAAATAAGTACCTGTGATTTCAGGGAAATACAATTGTCTTAAAGACAGGACATCAAGGCATTGTGTAGGCAAAGTATGATACAAGTAAGATATGTTAGAACACCAAAATGATTTAATTGGCTACATATCACAATCAAAATTGTCTGCCCAGTGGTTTTCAAATGAAAAACAATGATTAATAATGAAATATTCATTAAAAAATATTTCCTATTGCTTGTTATTTGAAAAATGTTTTTCTGTTGATCAAAATCCATATGTTAATATTGAAACAGAGGTAGTGCTGGATTTTGAATATTTTCCAAAAGGAAGGAGTCTTGGTTAAGTTGCATGTGTTGTTTTCCTGCTTTCTTTGTTTAAAAATAGAGATTAATTGGAACTGTGCAGAGCTTTGGGGATTATGACTGAGAAATGATTTGACTGCTTTTAAGAGTGTGGGTTTTCAAAGATAACGTTTTGTTATGTCATTTTGTTTAGCCTTTGACTTCACTTAAAATCTGTGCTATTGAGCCTTAAGATCAATCTACAGAAAAAGAGTCACTAAAACAATTTCAAAAGCTTCCCCTTCTGTTACTTAAAAATAAGCATCTTAGCATAAAAATTCTTGGTAACACTATTTCCCTTTTCTACGTGTTGCTGTTGTCAGAAACACATTAATAAAGAAAAATTGCCCCAACGGGCAAAAGTTTTGCCTGTTCCAACTGTACAATTTTGGCATCTTGACATGGGCTTCTCCAGAGCCTTGCTAGTCTCCTCAGTATTTCTGTGAAGGTGGAAGATCACTGGAACCTCGGGATAATGAAGGCACTGGTTCCATTAGGAAGAAGCAAAGCTTTTTCCCAAAGTGACTATCGAGCTGCTTGACAATGAGATAAATTTTCATGGAAAAGATTAATGGAGTTCAAAAACAAGTACTGAGTTTAGTTCTTTTTGGTATAATGTTGTAAAGCCTTTTCTTCTAAAGACAAAAGCACTCAGCTCCCTCTTGCCATTCCCCTTTTCAGCTTTGATAGCCACTTCATTAAGTGAAACAATGCTGTCACCATCCATCATCTGCCAGGCTTTAACTCCCAATACAGTCCAGTACTCTGCAATCCTAGCATACAGGTCAGAGTTTCCATTTGGATTTGCCTGTTAATCTATGAATTCATAATTTCCATGAGTTTTCTAAAAATATTAAAAACTCCAGAGTGAAAAGGAATAAGTACATGTTTCTTTTTTCAATTCCGTTTCTAACAGTGCATAATTCTTTTCCTATTTATTTATTTATTGGAAAGAAATCTTTATCATTTTTGTTAACTGATCTACCCCAGTCTCTGAAAGTACTTTTTGATACATAGTAGGCCCCTGACATACATGTTGGATTTATTGAAATACAAATCTTATACTTGGAAAACACAGATACTACAGGGCATTTGCATAAGAGTTCCATAATTTTAGCTAGTTTAGTACATATTAAACAGTATATATTAAATAGTGAGAACACTGACAATATGTAAAACATAAAAATAGATATACGTCAATCAAAAATGATGGGACTGGGGAGGGAGACAAACCATAAGAGACCCTTACTCTCAGGAAACAAACAGGGTTGCTAGGTGGTGGACATTGGGGAGGGTATGTGCTATGGTGAGTGCTGTGAACTGTGTAAGACTGATGATTCACAGACCTGTACCCCTGAAAACAAATAATACATATTATGTCAATAAAATAAATAAAGTTAGCTACTGAACCATACCCTTAAAAATGGTTAAGATGGTAAATTTTCTGTTATGCATACTTTACTGCAATAAAAATTTTTTGAAAAACAATGAAAAGACTTAAAAGAATTTTAAGAAGTAATTTAAACAAAAAAATTTCATGAACACCTTTTCATGAAAATATGTATAGATAATCAAACACAACCTAATGGATAAACATTAAAGTTTCTCCCTTTGCTTTTTGCTCTCCTTGCCCTAAGAGGCAATTCTGCTATTTCAAGTTTAAAACTTAGAATTACTCTCAAACATATATTTTTTTTTTTTTTTTCTGTCTGATTAGACTCATGGTCAATTGTTTCCCTGGGACATTTGATATTTAAAAAAAAATCCAATTTGAGATATAAAGCCTAAATTTTGTCTCCTTTGTCCCCAGTCTACATATGAAACTAATTGAATATTTGAATATGTAACTATTAGTTTATATAACCAAATGATTAAGATGATGCTTCTAAATGCTTGCAAGAGGGAAAACATGGTGCTACATGGTCTCTATATTTTATCTGAGGATAAATGAGAATATAGGATTTTTTCCTACTGATTTTTTTACTCTGTTCCCAGTGGCCAATCTTTACTACAGAAAATCCTTTCCATTTTGAACCTGATTCTGATTTGCCTCTGATTTGCCTCTACAAAAGCCTCTTAGTCTTGTCTCTTGTAGACTGCATACTCATAGTTATCTTAACCTTTCTCTGGGCAGTTCCACATCTGTTGTTTTTTTTTGTTTGTTTGTTTGTTTGTTTTTGTTTTTACCCCAGGGTACATGTCTGTGAATCATCAGGCTTACACATTTCACAGCATTTGCCATAGCACATACCCTCCCCAAGGTCCATATCCCTACCCCCCCCCCACCTCCCAGCAACCCTTAGTTCGTTTCGTGAGTTTAGGAGTCTCTTATGGTTTGTCTCCACATCTGTTTTGACTGAAACTTTTATTAATATCCATGCCATAAAACTGCTCCTGAGGAAGAATGCAGACACACATTCAGGATATCAGAGCTTCATTTAGCCAACTGGAAAGGACAGCACATGATTAAGGACAATCCCTTGAAGGCCCAGAGATCCTGGCTGCTTGTAAAACAGAAGGAACAAAAATACAACATTTGTTTCCTAGCACTGCTGTAATGAAGAATGAGTGGCTTAAACAGAAATCATAAGAGTTGTGGAGGCTAGAAGTCCATAATCAAGTTCTACAAGGTTGATTCCTAGAGGGTTTTAAGGGAAAGCTCTATTCCAGGCTCTCCTTTGCTTATTGATGGCTATTTTCTTCCTATGTCTCACCACATTGCCATCCTTCTATGTGTATCACTGTGTCCAAATTTCCCCTTTTTATAAAGATATCAGGTTTCCTGGATTAGGGCCCACCCTAATGATTTCATTTGAATTTGAATTTGTCTGCCAAAAACATACCTCCAAATAAGTCACACTGACACACTGGGAGTTAGGATTGCAACTAACTATGAATTTTTATGGGATAAATTCAACCCATAATTAATCATGAGCCTACACTTGATGTGGGTTTGAGAAGCTCTATCAACTCAAGATAGTATTCTCCGGCTTCCTGCATGAAGACAGCAGATGGTTTTTTCTTCCTCTTTCCTCCATTCTCATTCCTTCTTTCTTTCTTTTCCTCCCTCCTTTCCTTCCTTCCTTCCTTCCTTCCTTCCTTCCTTCCTTCCTTCCTTCCTTCCTTCCTTCCTTCCTTCCTTCTTTCCTTCCTCCCTCCCTCCCTCCCTCCCTTTTTCTTTTCCTTTCCCTTCCTCCTTTCCTTCCCTTTCTTTCTTAATGAAAGAAAGTAAAGTAAATAGGACAATTAGCATTTAACTTATGCTGTATTCTTCTGAGTATTTTCTGCTACTGCTTCTGTTGTTGCTACATGTGAGTTGCCATATTCTTTTTTTTTAAGATTTTATTTATTTATTTGTCAGAGAGAGAGAAAGAGCGAGTGAGCACAAGGGGGGAGAGCAGTTGGCAGAGGGAGAAGCAGGCTCCCTGCTGAGGTGGGAGCCGGATGTGGAACTCCATCCCAGGACCCTGGCATCATGACCTGAGCCGAAGGCAGCCGGTTAACTGACTGAACCACCCAGGTGTCCCATAAATTGCCATATTCTTAACCCTAGTCTTGTCCGAACCTTCTTTACATGTCACGCCAACGGCACACACAGCTCCTTGACAAAAGGAAGGAGAAATAGAAGCATCTGACATCCTGGCCTCTTGATATCCTGGTCTTTTTCATGAAGGAACAGGAAATGGGTTGCTCCTTTCACACAGAATTAGCATTTAAATCTTTAGTATTAATTTACAACAAAAGTTTTTATATATTTGTGAGGTGTACATCCTAAGACTTGGCAGCAGCATTACATCTCCTTGTGTGCATATCCTTCTTTCAAAACCGAAACTATTAAGCACTAAAGATTAAAAAAAAAACACAGAAAGGAGTATTTAGGAAATTGGAAATGTGAAGAGCATAATATAAAAATCATGTAACGTCTTTTAGAGAGCACCTTGGCTCTCTATTTTGTTGTTCCTGGTCTGGATGAAACTGTATGGCTTCCAAAAATTCCTTTCTGGAGTAAATAATATATATAAGTTTTCCTAACTCCAAATTTATAGCCATTTTCTTTTCTGCACTTTGAGGTGGAATCTATTATTATCTATAAATATGTATGTGCATGTGTTATGAGAGGATGTCAAAAGTTTAACAACCTTTTATTTGGCATCCACTGTAGACTGGTGTCAGGCTGTAGGGTTAAGGACAATGGTCCCTGGTACCTTATCAATGGGTTCCTTGGACCTTTGATGGTCACAAGACTGCAGATCTTTTTAACTGCACTCTGTTTGCTGCTTCAAGCCACTTGAATGGAGTGCTTCTTCCTGGAACCTTAATAAATTGATGGTGATATCTGTGTTGTTTGGATCACAGATAACAGTAGAATCCTGCTTGCTCCTACATTTTCTTGATTGTATTACAAACACTGAGATGAACTATTTCCATAACCTGCTTCAGGACTGCTAGGGCTAGGATGTAGCTTTCAAAACCTCAAATCAATCTATGAAAACTTGTGACATGGGTATAAAAAGTTGAGGATATCAACCCAGATTCAAATTCCTTCAAGAACGGTAAATAATATTTTTAAAAAATTATTTTGCCCTACTGAAACCTGAAAACCACCTCTCCCTTCCCCCAATCCCTCCTTAAATCCATTTTTAACAAGGTCTCTATAATGAAGCTTCTAAAATGCAAATGTGAGCCTATTACTTCTCTGCTTTGATTCCTTTGGGTCTCCTCAGAGCCTTTTGATAAAGTCCCAAATCTTTGGCATTTAAGATCTTTCAAGATCTGAGCTCATTTCTTAAAAGCATTGTCCTTGGGTTTATGATGTAGCTATCTCAAATGACTAGAAAGATTCTAAATTATTCACTTTCTTTTTCTTTCCCACGTCTTGCTGCATGCTGATTTCTCTGCCTTGACTAAACTGTTAGCATATTTTTTATGCCCTCCCAGCCCTTTTAAACTGGTGAAGTTCAACAATTCAAACGCAGATATAATGTGTATGCACTCTGGACCCTGGCTGAGAAAATAAAAGGCTATAAACATATTTTCCATAATTCACTTTAAGAGTCATCAATGATTATAACTACTTGAAAGCATTTTCTGGCAACTGAAAGAGTTAATGGTGTTCACTGTTCCTTAAAGATTTAACCGAACTTTGAATCAAGTTAATTATGACTACAAGCTTGACAAATTTACTAAAACCACAAGAAGTTAATTCTAGCTGATTTGATGTTCTATATATTCTTATTGGTATTTCCTGAATTTTTTTGTTTCCAATGTCTGTGTTGTGAACACAGTCTTTAAATTATCATTAATTGATGATGGTTATAAAATATCAGTGTGTATTACACTAAGTCCAAGCTAAATCTTTTCTGTATAATACTAAAATGAAAAGAAAAACAAATGCACAAAACATATTATAGTTGAAATGTTTATGCTTTTCTTTATATCACTCTGCATAATAATACATTAAATATAAGTATTTTTTCATTAATGTTCACACAATGGGAACTCTAGCCTTACTTAGTTAGCAATTAACTTATTAAATGTTATTAAGTGAAAAATAGTTTTATCTTTTCTAATAATTAACAATTTATAGCTTTCATTTCCCCCTTCCCCTTACCTCACTTACATGGAAGACAAATATTAGTTTTTTTAAAGAACAACGATATGCTAAGGCATGGGGGAAAACAGCAATTGATTCATCAATTTTCAGGAACACGGAGCTAGCTGTGCTGCTGAATATATAAGAAGTTTCTGGTCACCATATGTAGTTGGGAATGAAGAAATGTCAGCACATTACTGCATTTCTTATTATAGGATGTAGGGTACTAATGTATTGAAACTGCTGTAAGAAACAAGCCCAAGGGAGACAGACTGTCAAGAACTGAGGTCAGTATTTATTATAAAGGAGTAAGTATTAAACTGTCCTGATAGCATTTGTATTCAAAATGCTTCTACTTTGCATGTTTTCTGATTCTAATCATGTCTTTACTGATGATTTTACAGAGTATTAATAGTATTTGATAGATTGATTTAAAATTGTGGTTTCTATTATTTTTGTAACACACTTGAAATCTAAGTTCACTAACACAGATGCAGAAGAATTATAGTCTAATTATAATCTAAAATAACACAGAGAAACAAATAGGAAAATATAAAGTGCTGGTGGTTCAAAGTTCAAAGATATATATATATTTCTAATTAGGCCAGGCAACAGTCTTATGCTGTATAGAATATAGTGGTTCAGCAAATATGACTGCAGTATCTTCATTTTCTATGGAAGATTCTCATTCTTATTCATGTTTTTTGGTACATTCGGTGAGTGTCAGTGATATTAATTCTATACCTGCATCAGTGTAGGAAGAATGTCTGCTGTTGTTTCTATTTGTTGTGGTTAATTTAGTAGAAAATAGCTAACCCCTTAGGGTGTATCATGAATTGTACCTATTTGCTTTTGTCCAATGTTTGAAGGAATGCACAAGGCAAAAATAATTTAAAAACTGACAAACGATGCCCAGGTACTCTTTCTGTAATAGTGTCAACTTAATTCAATTTCTTATTTCTCTGTACTATAAATTTTAGCTTTTCCTTAGTAAAGAAATTTATGCATTTTTCCCTTAAACATACAGCACTTGTTAAGATAATAGTTACACTGGCTATTTTAAAATGCAATTATTATTTAAGGATCATTCATTTTGTATTATATTTTCACATTATAAAAGGAGGAATTGATAAATAAAACACTCTTCATCAGCTCTGGATGTTCCGGATGGTCAAAACACATGGCGTGGGACTGATATTTTGACTTTAAGGTCAAAATTCCAGTTTGGCAGTGACCGAGGGAGGCAAGGCCATTCTGTAATGGGGCCCACAGGATTTGAGAGACTATGAGTTCTGTGATGACATTTGTGAAGTCTGTGGGGGCCTTCAATGCAGTGAGTCTCAGGGTGGATTAAAAATGAAAGACTTTTATCTGATCACACACACACAAACAAAATTAAAGAACACGAGGTAACTTTGGGAGGTGGTGGATATGTCTCTTACCTTGTCTCTGATGATGGTATCACAGGTGTCTGCATATATCCAAACTCATCAACTTGTACACATTAACATATGGTGCTCTCTGTATATCAATTATACCTCAATAAAGCTGTTTTAAAAAAAGAGTAAATAAAGAAAGTAGAGGTAAGAACCATGAATTTGTAGGAAAAGCTGTAAGAAAATTTAAATTCTTGCTTTCTTGGTTCATCAGAGTTCAGTGAATTAGTGACTCTGGGGGGAATTTTTCTGCCACTGTTGCTCTGATTGGACAGAGAGGGAATGCTGGCTGGGGAGCGAGAAACAGAAATTCTCAGAATGTGCATGTGAGTACCTGATAGAAAGAGAGAACAAGCTATTCGTCACTATATTAGTTTCCTAAGGCTGCCATAACAAAATACCACATGCTAAGTAGATGAAAACAACAGAAATGTATGCTCTCACAGTTCTGGAGGGTAGAAGTCCTACAGTACAAGTGTTGGCAGGGCCATGCTTTCTTTCCAGTTCTCTTTGTAAGACTCCTCTGTGCATCTCCTAGATTCTGGTGGGTTCTAGCCAGCCTTGGTGGACCTTAGCTTGTAGCTGCATCAGTCCAATTTCTGCTCTGTCTTCACAACACCAACTCTCCTCTGTATTTGTATGCTTGCAAATCTCCCTCTCCCTACTAAAGTGCCTATCCTCAGATTCATGTCCATCCCAATCTAGTGTGACCTCATTTTAACTTGAGTACCTCTGCAAAGACCCTATTTCCAAAGACACATTCACAGGTACCAGTGATTGGGACTTCAACATACCTTTTCAGGGGATAAAAATTCAGCCCATGGTATTCACCTTCTAACACTTAAATCAGGAATGTAAAGTAGATAGTTACTTGGGAGAAATAATTTTGAAGCAGAGGAAGTAGAATGGAACCAAAAAAAAAAGTATCTCATGATATGCATTTATGAAAATGAGAAAAATGTTTTTAAAAACAGAAGAATATTCAAATAACAATCATGACTATATTAACATAATGGAAAGGTAGCTTATAGTAAAAACTTCTGTTCATATATAATTATGTGTCACAAACACTTCTATAGGATAGAGTTCTAAAAGATGAATTGCTGTGTAAAGATAAAAAATATTTTATATGTGTATAGTTTATATATATTTTTGTTATAAACACTATATTTATATTTTCCAGTCCTATAAAAAATCCTGGTATGTAAAGTTGAATAAAATATATTCTAGTGTATTTATACAAAGTTTAGTTGACCATAGAATATATTTTATAGGACTGCTTATCAAAGAGATTACTATCTCCTTGATACTTTGATCTTCATTTTACTAGTTCACTGGCAGAGTGAAATAAAAGATAGAAGGTCAAACTGAATTCATAATACTGCATTTTAATTCCCCCTTTCTGAGACTATATTGTATTTCATATCTCAGTACTTAATAATTTTTTAACCAATACTTTGGTCACAATTCATAGTTCAAGCTCTTTACTATCATTTTATTTATAAAAAACTAACCTCAAATCTTCTTAGATTTAATCATTTTTTATAGTTTATAAAAGAGGAAAAATAAAGAAGTACTCACTGATTGAAAATGAAAATAAAAACAAAATTTTATTTTTATTTTTATATCTTACACTTTTTCAAATGACAAAATAGAGAAAACACAGGATTATTGTAAAGATTAAACAATGAGGGGCCCCTGGATGGCTCAGTCTGTTAAGCATCTAATTTCAGCTCAGGTCATGATCTTAGGGTCCAGGGAGGGAGCTCCACCTCTGGTTCCATGCTCATTAGGGAATCTGCTTGAGAGTCTCTCTTTTCCTCTGTCCCTCCTCCTGCTCATGCTTGTTCTCTCTCTCTCAAATAAATAAATAAAATCTTTTAAGAAAAAGATGAATAAAAACAGTATAGAAACATTAGTCCCAACTTGGCACATGGTAGGTAGGGAAATATGTGTTGAATCTGAATGTGCAAAATAAAGGTGGATTATGCAATTGTCCAGAAGGTTGAATCTAAAACTAAAACTATTTGTTTTAGTATTTGTTTTACTATTTATATTTAGTTGAAAACTAAAAATATTTAGTAGAAAACTAAAAATATTTGCTTAAAAAAGGTAAATTAAAAAAATTTAAATAAAAAAACTTGCATCAATATAAGTATCTGGAATGGTCAGTTGAAAGTTACTTTGCTGCTAAACCATGTAAATGAGATCTAGAATGCTATTTTCTTTTTGGTAAACGTTTTTATCATCAGAGCTGGTTGATGAAGTTTGATAGATGAAAAAGATCAATATAACAAGTTCATATAACAACACGTTTCACCTTTTTAAAATGTACTTTTTTCTTATATTCAAAATATCTGGACTTTTCTCCAATCATTTCCTTCCAATCATCCTTACAGAATCTGATGCTAGAGACATGTTAGTAATATTACTTTCACGAGAATGTATATATAACATAGTTTTGTAATAAAATGAGACTATTTGGAAAAAAATCAAACAAACAAGGGATAAACCAGAAATAAAGGTGATTGCCAAAAACGGGATAGGTGTTGAATTCTGGATTAATTTCCAAAAATTTAAATCTGTGCCATCTATCAGGTACTAATAGTGATATGGTTAAATTTCCAGAGGTGATATTTACATGGTGGTTATGGAGGACTCTGATCTTTTTCTTTGAGATAAAGAATATTTGCAGGAGATATGTCATGATTTCTATAACTTGCTCCTGTGTGTTTCAGTGTGAGTGTGTGTGTGTGTGTGTGTATTAGTGAGCATGGAAGGGAGGGGGGAAGAAAAAAACGGTAGGAAGAAGGTGAAAGAAAGAGGGTGAGAGAGAGAGAATAATACATAATTGGTAAATCTAGGTGAAAGTTATATATTTGATTTTTAAAATAAAAATAGGGTCAAAAATATTCTTTTAGGGCCTATATCAGTTTTATTTTAGTTTCATTCATTCTAGAGAAATATTTCTACAAGAATATGTCTGTACAATCATCACTAGACAAAATTTACCCAAAGAAACATGAAATGCATCTTGACCATTCTAATGTAAATAGTAAAGGAGAAATACAGAGAGAGTGAGCAGGAGAGAACACAAGCAGGGGAAGCAGCAGAGGGTGGAGCTAGATCCCAGAACCCTGGGATCATGAACTGAGCTGAAAGCAGATGCTTAACCAACTAAGCCACCCGGGTACCCTATATTTATTTTAGTTTTAAAAATATTTAGGTTATAGGTATTTATTAGTCACTATTGGAACATAATTTTTTAAGTTAACTGACCAATTTTTAGTCGGTTAATCAGAGGCCTACTCTATTCACAATTGCTAACATTAGCATATTTAAAAAACATTAAGTACAATTCTTCTTTAAATTAATACAAACAGCAACGTATAGCTTGGCACCTTTTCACTACTTCAATTATCATTCTTTAGTAACAGTGTAAACTTTCTCCTTTTTTCTCTTTTTCCTTTTCTTCTATCAAAAATAAATTTTAACACCTTGCATCCTTATAAGTCCATAAATATTGTAAATCCCTGGTCCTGTTGCACACTATCTTTTGCTAAGGTTGTATTTGGGAGTCTTTTGATAGCATAGCATTTTTATGCTCCTTCAATGTGCTCAGCTTTCCCTAGCTATCCAGTCTCAATTTCTCAGCACAGAAGAAAAATTGGCTTCTAGTTCCACACATCTTGGCTTAGGGAAGGAGAAAAATATTGCCAGCCACACTGTATTTGCACCTCCAATCATTTTGCAATAAGTGTGATACTCTTAAAGGAGAAAAAAAATCTGTCTCCATTCAAACATCAAATTAAAGCACCTTTAGTTTATTTATGGAGTGCTACCTATAACTGACATTTTTTTTTAAGATTTATTTATGTGTTATTTTAGAGGGAGGGACAGAGAGAGAGAGGGATAGAGAGAATCTCAAGCAGACTCCCTGCTGAGTGTGGAACCTGGACTCAGAACTTGATCTCATGATCCTGAGATCATGACCTGAGACAAAAATCAAGATGCTTAACCGATTTCACCACCCAGGCGCCCCTGATATATTTTTGACCCAAATTATTTCTAATAAATTAAAAATACAAAACAGGATTTTCTTCTATCAGTTGTAAGACATCTTAGGAAGCAAAACAACTTAGGAAGCAAAACAACTCCTTCTCCTCAGTTGAGCAAAATTGTATGAACTGCTTTAAAAGAACAAATAAATAACAAGCGTTATCCCAATTGTACTATGAATCAGTCAGGAATGTGCTCAGCTCCAAGCCAAAGGAAAAAAGAAAAGAAAAAAGAAAAACTAACCTTCCTAACTTAACTATGTTGGATTTCTTTTTTTTTTTTTAAAGATTTTATTTATTTATTTATTAGGAAAGAGAGAGAGTGAGAGAGAGCATGAGAAGGGAGAAGGTCAGAGTGAGACGCGGACTCCCCATGGAGCTGGGAGCCCGATGTGGGACTTGATTCCGGGACTCCGGGATCATGAGTCCCGGGATCATGACCTGAGCCGAAGGCAGTTGCTTAACCAACTGCACCACCCAGGCGCCCCAACTATATTGGATTTCATATTCCTCACTCTCAAGAAGTCTGAAGGAGGCAGTTACTGGTGTTGGATCAGCTGTTCAATGATGCTGTTAACGATTGAAGCTCTTTATGGTTTTTGATTCCCTCTGATGACTTTGTGACCTCACTACAACAAGATCCTCTTATAGTTCCAATTATCATATCCCATTTTAAGGCAATAAAAATGAGACAGTCAAAATGATGACCTTAGCTGCATCTCCACTTTTTCTTGGGTTAGAAACTTTCCCTAGAACTTATCACAGAAGACATTCGTTTATATCCCGTAGCTCAAAAGTGTCATATATCTACCCTTAGATGTGGAGGGAAGCTGAAAAAATGTGTACTTAACTTCTACCATCAAAGTAAGGAAAACAAACAAGAAAACAAAAAACAAAAAGGAGAGAAGGAGCCTGGATGTCGGGTGACCCAACCTTCAGAGTATGTCACAAAAGCTGTACAAAGACTTGACCCAACTATAACACAGGAAAGATTTAAAAAAAATAATTTGTTCCATTACTATGAACAAAAACATCACTTACCTCCATGATATTCTTTAAAAAAGAACTGTCATCACTGAACCAGGAAGAATTCACAGTGTCTATATGAAGTGAATGTCTGTTTTATCCTTTACTGTTTTAACCCCGATTGCTACAGAACTAACACATACTAGGCACTGAGCACACCTTTGATGAATAAAAAAATAAGCACCCCCATAAAAAGATATAACAGGATATAACTATTAAATGTTATAGGTGTTGTTAAACTGAGACGACTTTCTTAAATGTAGATACAACCACTTAATAATTCAAGAAAGATTTTCAGTAGCTAATACGTAAAATTATTTTGATAGATATTGTGAGAGAGGAATATAAAGATATGAACCTAGTTTCAGTTGTGAAGGCATATATTTTTCAACTGAACAAAAAATAAAAGGTCTTCATATATGTATCCTATACTTAGTTAAAATTATTGTAAATAGTCAAAATTAAAAAAACCAAAAAAGAAAGAAAAATAGGCTTTATTCAAGACAGAAAGAAAAATGATGACATGAGAGTTTGGAGGGATATATTACTCATGATTTAGGGGGTCAGGAAAAACTTTATAGAAATTGTAACCACCAGATCATTTCAGAGCAGTTAATAGAAGCGTATATCCCTCCCTCTGTGATCATGAAAAAACTGGCAACTCTTTATTCATTCTTGCCAGGAGATACTCTGGTTGTGATTTTATATTGCTGTAAGATCCAAAGACATAAAGGGAGGTTAAGGGAATCAGAATTTATGGTGTGAGATTGTAGAGAGCAAGGATGTGTATGTTCACTTAAATGAGTTGCCTCTATCAAGCTTATACTACTAACAGTTTTAACAATGAAAATAAACATTATGCATGGCCATAAAGATTAAAAGCCATATGTACTAATAATGGATTGCTAATTAGAACATGGAAGGTAAGAGATGAGATTTAGTATTTGGTACAGGACTATCAAAACTTCAGGAGCTGTGTCAGGAGGCCATCTGCCCTTCCCTTAGCAGAAGCACTCTCAATAAACTGAGACTCGAAACCGAGCAATTCAACTACATAAAAGCTATGTGAAAATAATTGCTATAGGAAGCAAATAACTATTTAAATGACCAATTTTTTTGTTTTTTAAATATGGAAATGGGTTCTTGTTTTCAAGCTGTGTCATGAAAACCATTGCTTATAATTATTATAATCCCAAAATGTACATGAAATTTATGTGAATCAAAATTTTCCTCCATTGATTTATAATCTTTTTAAGTCAATGATTCTGTTATTGTGTTCTCTAAAGTGCTTTATCTTTATTGCACATCCTTCTTAAGTCTAATTCCCCCAAACATTTTGTCTTTCCCTTTTATTCATACACCAAATTATTAACTCAGCACCTACTATGGGTCAAGCACAATACTAAGCATTGACTTCATGTTTATTTGCCATTCTGTCCATTTTATTTACAGTCAGTGAATATTCGGATGAAATTGTATAGCACATACCTAAGGTAGTAAAAGTTATAAGCAATGAATGTTGAAATGGAAAAGATATAGAGAGGACTTAGCAGTTGATATGATGGGAAGATAATGGGATGGGAGTACAGAGATGGAGAAACCAGATTCTTCTCAGTGTGGAGAGGTGTATCTTGCAATACTAATCTAGTTTATCCTCATATTTTCTTACCCCTTTTCTTTGCTCCCACTTATATTTTAGGGATTTTTCTGTCCTATAGCCTATACTACAGCAGGAAAAAAATATTACTCAAAAAGATGATTTCCTTTTTAAAATATCTAATGCATCAGTCAACTGTATGTGCGGTTCTCAGCTAATGGAGACATTTACAGTTTTTTTATGTATGCAAGATAATGTGGATTCAGAAAGGAGTAAAAGCGATTTAGAAGAATAGCCACTTGATCTAAATAAAATGTAATGCTTCAGTTACATATAGTCAAAACTTCTGCAAATGCAGTGTTAAATTGTCTTTTTTTTAAGGTGTTATTTATTTATGTGAAACAGAGAGAGAGATCACAAGTAGGCAGAGACACAGGAAGAGAGTGAAGGGGAAGCAGGCTCCCTGCTGAGCAGAGAGCCCGATGAGGTGCTCGATCCCAGAACCCTGAGATCATGACCTGAGCTGAAGGCAGAGGCTTTAACCCACTGAGCCACCCAGGCGCCCCTTAAATTGTCTTTTTAAAATGACTACAAACTTATAAAATAAATGGTGATACTTTCTAGGAAGATTTATAACATCTGGTTTTCATGAATAAATGATGTCCTCTGTGTCCATGTAGAATGGTAAATATAAATAAGTGCAACTCATATGTCTATCATTAAACTTCTTGAATATTTGTCTTTTTTTTTAAAGATATTACTCATTTGTCAGGGAGAGAGAGAGAGAGCACTAGCAGGGGGCAGGGCAGAGGGAGAAGAAGGCTCCCCAGTCTGAGCAGGGAGCCTGATGGGGACTCCATCTCAGGACCCTGGGATTACGACCTGAGCTGAAGGCAGACACTTAACCAACTGAGCCTTCCAGGGGTCCCAAACTTCTTGAATATTTGAATTTGGTATTTAAATTTCCATAAAACATGACTTTTTTATTTTTGAGGTAATTGATACAAAAAATTCCTACAAAATAAAAGTGTTTATAAATAATAAAACAGTTGACTAACTCTACATAGTCACAAAATCATTGTAGAAGTATGTCAAGATAGTTTTTTTCCTGAAATTATTTCATATATGTCTAATGTATAATTTATCATGTTTCCTACTGATCATACCAACTGACTACATGGAAGCTTTAGTTGGCCAACCATGACAGGATACAAGTGGTTGATACTCTAAGTCACAAGGAAAGAAAGCAGTATGATACAGTTCTCCTACCACCATCTAAGACTGGAAACAGTTGTCTCTAGCCACTTGAATCCAAGATAATTCATTTTTCAGCAAATACTCTGCATGTTGAACTTGGAAAATAATAATCAGTAACCATGTGCTTGAAAAGAAAAGAAAAAAAAAGCCAGTGGCTAATTGCTGGCCATCTTTCAGATCTGAACACGGGTTAAAGTAAGAATCTTTTACTGCTAGCTTCACTATTAAAGGAGACCAGTCAGAGGAGAGAATTTTATTTTAATGTGGTATTAATATAAGAATGATGATAAAATTTTAACAAACACTAAGTTGGGGCAATATTCTTTTTCTTTAAATCTTATTTTTAAGTAATCTCTACACCCAATGTGGGGCTCAAATTTACAACTCCAAGATGAAGAGTCGCACGCTGGGACAATACTTCGAAGCTATTGTTTAAATCTACAAATACGTTCACCCTAAGTATGCCTGGTTAAAGACTGCTGAATCTTTCCTTAAAATTTACTATTATGACTTTTTTTTAAAATCTGCATGGGTATCCTCTTAACCAAAATATTTTTCCTAAAGAAGTTGAGGTAAAAAACACATATATATTCTCAAAAGCAAAGAATCAAATCAATTTATGAGTTTAGAAGAGATGGTATTAAAATATTTTCATTGGGTGGCCATTATTAGCAGTCATGCTTCACGCTTTGAGAATTACAGAAAGGATCACTAGAGGTATCAATGATTCATGGTGTGGCTGGAAGTCCAAGCCTAGGAGAAGGCAGATAGCGTCTGTGGCTCAGGAGAGCCTGCTTTCAGCTTGGCTAATGTGAGGACGATGCTTTCTTTATCTTTGTAATAGTGTCTGACAGTTTATGCCCTAAATAAATATTTGTTGAATGGAATTGAATTGAATTTGAAAAAGGAATATACGATTTCAATCATGTGTGACTGCAGTAGTCAGAGGCAGGCCAGGAAAACAGAAATCATGCTAGGATCTCTATGCAGGAAACTGGGAACCAAGGCGTTAAAGGGCTTAAAGGGAAAATGGGATCCTGTGGCGAATCTGGACAGGCAGTGGCTCCAGGAGGCAGCTAGCTCTAACAGGGCCTGTGGAACAAGGGGGGAGTGGTTAGGGTTAGTAGAACCTAGAGCTTTGATGAAGGACCACACAAAGCTTGGTAAGACTAGTTCTCCCTAACCCCTATGACCATGGTGAGTATTAAATAATACACTCATAAACTAAATCATTTAAATGCCTCCCAGTCCCAGGTCTGAGTATGTGCTCATTGTTCTTGTTATTTTGTCATCATTATCATTATCACCATGAAGACAACCAGCACAATGTGTAGAGCCTGGTAGGTAGTAAAATCCCACTCAACATTAGTATTTTTAACCTCCTTGGAATGACGTAGAGAATGTGAAGATACACAATCAAACAATGTAGACACTGCTTACTGTTACCACATGACAAAGCTCCATCACTTTGATTTAGCTTATGATGGCTTATGTCATAAAATAATTTAAAATTGAATGCTCATTTTAATCTTTAGTTATTAGATTTTGTCATTTTAAACTCTTCTAATACGGAGAATATGTAAATATGATCCCTATAATGCAAGACTGAACCTCTGGCGAATATAAATATTCCTCCACTCCCTCTGTACTTTTCAGCATATTCACTGGTGCATGCTGTTTCTGCTTTTTACAAGGACAATCAATCTTGGGTTTTTCAATGTGTCTATTTCTCACGTTACGGACTTCTGCAGCAGTAAACTCACACTTTATATTGATATAAAATTCACTTACACTGTAAACAAGGGGCTGTTGAGAAGAAGATCATATGAACAGGTATCTGTCTTCTCAGCACAGATGGTGTTTTCATGTTGTTCTGTCACCTCTTGCACAACAGTTGCATTTTTAGTTATGGTGTAGATAAACCTGCTCACTTCATCAGTGCACAATGTCACTTTTTGCTATTCTTTAATTAAATGACTAAAAATGCACTGTTATAGTCTAACTGCTATCAGGTAAAACCCAGAATTTATCAATGTTAATGCAGCACTGTATTTCCATGGATGGGCAGTATATAGCAAAACCATTTCTAAGTTGTCAACCAATAACAAACCTAGACTAAAACAAAACAAAACAAACAAAAAAAACAGAACAAAACACAAAATGAAACAAACCCCAAAACTAGGTCTGACATAAATTCAATAATTATAGATACACTTTGAAACTTTCCTTTTCTGTTCTTCACTCATCAATAGGTCTCTTTCCCAGTTTCATTTTTTAAAACCAATCATCTAGAAAGCTCAGATTTTTTAAAATTTTTAATAGGAAGGCTTAAATAGTAAGATGCTTTCTATTTAAGTGAATAGTCATTAAAATTCACTTTAAAAGCTTTAAAAAGTAATGATGGCTAACCCATATTATTATTTAATATTTTCCATGTAGTTCTTTAATAAGTATTTTAAATATATTAATTATATTTTAATTCTCAAATGAAACTTCGTAGGTAGATACTAAAATTAGCTTTATTTCACATATTTGGAATCAAGGGCTGCACCCAACAGTCCTATAAACTGTCCACTAACTCAGTGATTTGCTGGAAGTAATCACCCAACCCAGCATTAATTTATAATCATGGCTACGATTTATTACAACAAAGAATACAGTGCAGGAAAGTCAGGACAAAGATATGCATCGGCTGAGGCTGTGGGGATTACATAGACACATCTTTTCCTCCAGCTACAATCTATAGTGCAATGTGTGAGATGTCTTCTCTAAGAAAGCCCACTTGAGTCTTAGAGGCAAAGCCCGGCTATGGTGTAAACTTCCAAACCGGTAGATGAACATACTGAACCTTCATGTTTGGCTTTAAACATGCTAACGACCTGACTCATCTTGACCCTGGGCTCTGAGTATGTAGAAATACACATCACTACCAAGTAAGTATGAGAACATTCCAGTAGCTTAGTTTTTAATGTTTGAGCAAGGGCCTTCACAAGGGTAACAGAGATGAGCAAGAACAGAAAGTGAAACTGACCTATTATGTTAACTATTTCCTCTCAAGGGCACACAATTATTGAGTAACTTACCTAAGGTTACACAGCTAGAAAATGCCAGAGCCAAGTTCCAAATTTAAATAACATGTTCTCGGAGGTTATATTCTTAATCATTAAATGATCTCTAATATCACATGCTGTAAATAAGACAGTATGAGTCTGGGGTTTGTTCAGTGGCTCAGTGATGTCATCAAAGACCCAGGCAATTTCCCTTTTTCTGTCCTGCCATTCTCACTGCTCCAGGGACTCTTTTGCCATTGCACTAGAGGGTTATAGCTTCTCCAACATCATGTTCTTACTCAGTAACATCCAAAAACAGGAAAGGAAGGGCAGTACCATCCTGTGCATCTTGACCCTCTTATTAGACAAAAACAAACAAACAAACAAACAAACAAACAAAAACTTACCCCCAAAACACACCATCATGTTTCCCTTTTAAAATCTGGATTACTTTAATCACTGATAATAAAGTATGTTATTACAATGACTGGTTCATAGTAAACACAATTTACCTTTTGTGAGCGTTTTCTATGGGGTATCTGAATCATACCGTGGTTCTGAGGGTAAAGAAGTTGGTTTTGGAAACTGAACTTTGGTGGGGGAAAGAGGATAATTCTTGTTGGAAAACCACTGTGACTGCATTAACCCTTATCTGATTAAAACCTCATGGAATCAAACATAATTCTGAATCTTCAGGTACTTTAAGTAATCAAACTTGATTTGATGCCAGGCAGTCAGTATCAAATGACATGGAAAAGATGTTTAATATATATCCTCACAGCAACTGAAATTACCAACTTAATCTTCCACTGCTCTTTTCTTTAATTTCACATCTTTCTGATCTTACCCTTAACAAAAGCGTCATGTTCGTTCCCATTTCTTTGCCTTTGTACAGACTATTTTGCCTCCTTGAGATGGAGAGTATCTTAGGAAAAGGTGAAAGTTTGGTGTCGGTAATAGATACATTGGCCAATTATAGTGAATGCCTTTATGTTTACCCATATCATCACAAATCCTTGAACATGCCATCTAAATGTCACTTTCCATTACATTATACAAATCTGTCCATTTTATCATACCTTGTTAGATAATGATTCGTTGTTTTCTTTACTATGCTCTAAATATATTTTTGGAGAGACTCTGACTAAATTGAAATATTCCTAAGTGTCTAAGGAAATGATAATATTCCATGAAAATGGAACTAAAATAGTTCAGTGACATGTTTCCACCATTTTCAACACAAAGGGACTCTTTTACTATGCTTTCCTTCCCATCTATGCCATTAAAGCCATGTGTTTTAAATCTATTAGTTCAACTTTATTTACACAGATTATAATTAGCCACAAGAAAAAGTAATACAACCAAATACATTCTATTATTTATCTGCCATTTGCCTATATTGTGGGGAGTTAGAAAGCCAGAGTTCTCAGGTTTGGAGCCAGTCTTTGCTTCTTTGAGCCCTTCCACTTGGTGTATCTGGCAGTGGGCAGGTCACAGCATCTATGTAGATTTTAATTACCTTGTATATAAAACATGGATGAAAATAATTTGCCCGCCAAAGACAGGAAACAAGATGATCTTTTGACTATGACTGTTGATCTATTGAACTCAAAGACCATTTTGAAGAACCTTATTTAAGTGTTGATCTGTTGGAATTCATTCTAGTTGAATCTTCTTGTTGAGTTTCTCAATCCATATCTTAAAAAAATGTTTTTTTCTGGTACCTATATATAATGTAAGAATCTATTTGTGATGGACTGAACTGTGCTCCTGCCTGCAAATCTGTATGTTGAAGACCTAACTCCCAGTATCTCTGAATATGACTGTATTCAGAGATAGGACCTTTAAAGAGACAAAGGCATTAGGATACCCTTAATCCGATTTGATTGATGTCTTTATTCGAAGAGGAACTGAGGACACACAGAAAGACACCAGAGAAAGGCTATGTGAGGACACAGTGAGAATGTGATCATCTGCAAGCCAAGGACAGAGGCCTAATAAGAAACCAAACCTCCTGGCACCTTAATCTTGGATCTCTAGCCTCCAGAACAGTGAGAAAATAAATTTCTGTGGTTTAAGTCACCAAGTCTGTAATATTTTGATATGCCAGCCCTAGCAAACTGATATAATCACCATATCCCAGATTACATTTGAGAATTACCCCTGCCTGTTTTCAGTCCCCTCATTAAAATGGAAAGCAGGGGCACCTGGGTGGCTCAGTGGGTTAAAGCCTCTGCCTTCAGCTCAGGTCATGATCTCAGAGTCCTGGGATCAAGCCCCACATCCTTCCTCCCTCTCTCTGTCTACTTGTGTTCTGTCTCCTCTCTGTCAAATAAATAAATAAAATCTTAAAAAAAAATAAAATGGAAAGTCAAATTAATGAGGTTTATCAACTTTATTCAAAACCAATAATCTGTTTATCTCAATCCATCTGCATTACATATGATTGGAATCAGAACAGGTATTTTGGCATGAGATTTGTATTCTTCAATAAAATGTTCAGTAAGACTAAAAAAATTAAAAAGACAGCAAACTCAGTTGATAGTATATTTTTGTATTTTTGCAGATAAGCATTTAGCTTAGAAATATAAATTCTCAAGAGCAATACCAAATGATTATTAAAAATTCAAAGGATTTATGAAAAAATATGCTGCTTTACAGCACTTCTTTATTACCTCACTTTATGATGTTACCAAAAATAACTGTTTTATCTACAGCCATTTTCAACTTGCTGTATTTTGTTACTGTATAAATAAATCGTTGCCATGATATCTTTACAGTATCTTGGGAAATTTTAAAGTTAGGTGTCAACAGTTTAAGCATTGACCAATTATAACAAACCCCATCATATCACTAACTTAAGTATTTCATTATCAGTCCAGCTCCTGTATTAACTAAACAGAGAAGTGACTTTAAATGAGCTTTGTAGTGTCAAAATTTTAAAATACTTATTATTCCATTGTAATTAATAATTGATATGATTTAAAGGGAAAAAAAAACTCACCATTCTCTCAGGAGAGGAACAAGTCTATAAAGAAGACAAAATAATTGGACTTTCACAAGACACCAAAATATCCCTGAGGACTCCACATGTCTGACTTCCATTTGATTTCTTCAATTGCCTTTCTCCTTAAGGATCTTCAACAAAGTCAGTTGCAAACATTGCCAGTTCAGGGTCATTCA
>CM052806.1:66105278-66120667 GCA_028533885.1 Nasua narica | reverse complement strand
AGTTCAAGAAAATTAACTCTCTATTTTTTTATAAGTCCCCTTTGATCCTCTATATAATTTGGGGTTTGAAATAGATGATTCCAGTGCTTTTTATCTTTAAAAGTTCTGTAAATACATGAATCTAGATATAATTGCTTCTATTAATATCCAGGAAAAAATTAAATATGATTAACATGCTGCTTATAACTTTCAAGATTCATGCAAAGGTTTCATTATTTAAATTACAGATCATCCCCAAAATGCTTTTAAATAAACTTTTATTAAAGAATCATTTATATGGATAATATGTGTACAAATCTTAATTATACAGCTTGGTGAATATTTACAAAGATTGAAAGAATATCCCCTACCTAACAATCCTCCAGATAAAGAAATAGAACATTACCACTGTCAGAGAATCCTTTCTTGTGCCAAATTATAGTCATTTATCCCCATAATAATAGGCTGAAAATAAAGTTCCCTTAAATAGATTTTAAAATATAGAAGAAGAAAGGACAACATGAAATTCTCCTATACTAAAATACCAAATATTAGGATAAATTAATAATCACAATTAAAAAAGTGAAATGTTGTGGAGTTAGAGTTTGAATGTGCAGTTTGTACTAAGTTGATGTCATGAAATCAGTTCAGCTGTTGATATTAGCATACCTTTATAAAATCAATATTTATAAAAACAAATACAATGTAAATAAATTAAATTAACCAAAAAGGAAGAGAGAGAGTAAGAAATAATATTTGAAATATGATAAAAGTAAAAACGAAACTGTTGTAATCCTTGAGGACTTGACCATTAAGTGGCTACTCTCCAGGGTCTTGGGACCAAAGAAAAATGATTGCCCATCAAAGTTAAAAATAGGGAAATGTTTTTGTCTGCTCAGACTACTATAACAAAATACCAGAGACTAGGTCGCTTATAAACAAGAGAAATTTATTTCTTAACAGTATTGGGGAGGCTGGTAGCCCCAGATCAGCATGCCAGCAAGGGAGGTTGAGAGCCCACTTTTGGGTTGCAGACTTCTTGCATGGGGGACGGGATGAGGTAGCTGTATGGGCTCTCTTTCATAAGGACACTAATCATTTATGAGACTCCTTTCTCATGACTTAATCTTATCCCCACACACCAAAGGCTCCACCTCCTAAAACCATCACACAGGGGATTAGTACTTCAATGCATGAGTTTTAGGAAGATGCAAACATTCAACCTATAGACAGAAACATATCATACAGAACTTGAACAGCCCAGGCTAAGGTTATCACCACTTTAAGAATTTTGCCAAATTATATGTGTTTATATATGCATATATCACATTGTATGTGTACATATTTGTATGTACATATACATACAAATATGGGAAGATGAAGGAGTACTTAACAAGGTGAATGAAAGCGTTTACAAAGGCACATTGTATGTCCTTCATGTAATTACAGTGTTATAAGTCAAAATAAGCCAAGCAAAATTCTCATCATTTACTTTCCCACCATTTAGTTTGCCCTGTCTATAATGAGAAAATGCGCCGGGCCAGTCAAGTGACCTATTTAATTGTATTTCTCATTATAAACTAAGACATCTTCTTTCTGAATTTATATATGTACTTAATGATGTTTTTAAGCCTTGAAACCATCAACATCAGAATATTAACAAAAATAACTTTTAAACATTCAAAGGTGATTGATATCACAAGGTAAATGTCTCATTGTAGGAATTTCATCTGAAGTGTCTTACATTTACATTCAAATTTCTTTTAAACTGGGGAGTGAAAGAAAATGAAAAGGATGTCTTTGAAAGCAGGAAAAAACATTAGAAAAAGCTATTTTAAAATGAAGGCATATCTCTAATATTATATCAATTATCTTTTTGGTACAAATGATGCTGGAGATTAAAATGAAGGTTAAGTAAGCAAAAGTATAAGAAAAAAACTGAGAGAGTACTGTCTTATTGTCTAGGGCACATTATAAAAGGTGAGCTGCCTCTAAGGACAAAATATTGGTATGATACAGTAGTGAGAGTAAAAATAATTTAATTGGACATTAGGAAGAAAAGAAGAAATATAGTTAAGGAACTGCAAAAGAGTTGTTGCATTCCTTTGGAATTATCCACATTTCTTTATAATCTGTAATCATTAATGCTTTAAGGTAATTGATAATTCAAGGTAATAAATGATAATAAAAAATCAGAGTCTTGGAAACATCTAACCCCTGGAAAGAGGGATATAAGGGAAAGAGGTCTGTTTTTACTGTGGGTCAGTATTTTTTTAAGTGTTTTTTCTTTTTTCTTTTTCCCCCCTAAGCCTCTTTTCCATCTAAGTTCTGAGACTTTTAACTTGTTCCTCTACCCAGTATTCTATTTGTTCCTATTACCTTTATATAACATTTTCTAATAGTTTTAAGTTTGAGAAGAGTGGGTGTTTGAGAGTGCTTTAATTTTTTATAGTAAATTGGAATTTGTTAATTGATGCAGGAAGCAAAGGCAAAAGAAAAAATAAATCCTTACTCCCTACAGCCCATTTGACAAGTCCTTGAAACAGGAAGAATGACCTTCCTCTAGGAACTCAGCTGCCTCAATGCTGACACTTTGCTAAGGGCAAAAGGCAATCTGAGCTTAATATTATCCTGACTTCCTAGGATCCTGTAAGTCTATTTTAACATATAAAAATTCCTTTGGAAACTTCCTTTATCTCTATCCCCCAAGATATATGTTAGCAATCATCCTCCAAACATATAGCCCACTGATATAAAGCTAAAGGGTCTCATGACTAATGTTTTATTAGAGAATAATAAATGACCTTTTCCTAACAATAGCTAGCCCCCTCAAGGTCCTGCAAACTTTGCTTCCAAAATTCCCTAGAGACTTATGCTATCCCAATGCCGTCCCAAATTGAGAGTATATAATACGCCACTCCTTATGACCCCAGTGCAACTCTTTCTGTCCACAGGTCCTGTCCTCATGCTTTAATAAAACCATCTTTTTGCACCAAGACGTCTCAAGAGTTCTTTCTTGAACATTTGCTCTAAACTCCAACATTTCTACGTCATTCACTATCATTATTATTGTAGACACTTGAGTTAGGTTGTTCAAATAAAGTTTCAGTTAAATAGTCACACTCATAGAATCAGAGTAGAATGGTGGTTGCTAGGGGCTGGGGTGGGGAGGACAAGGGGAGGTGAGGGTTAAAGGGTACAAAATTTCAGTTATGCAAGATAAAGAAATTCTGGAGATCTACTATACAGCATAGTGTCTATAGCTAACAATATTTTATTATCTACTTAAATTTTGCTAAGAGTAGATCTTATGTTAAATGTCCTTAACACCTACAGATAATAAAGGGAGCAAGAGGAAAGTAGAGGAGGTGATGGCTATGTTTATGGTTTTGATGGTGGTAATAGTTTCACATGTACACACTTAACCCCAGATTCATCAAATTGTATACATTAAATACGTAAAGGCTTTGACACACCAATTATACTTCAATAAAATAGTTAAAAATAACGTATTTCACTTATTCCCTGGGCTTTAAGTCTGCTTTCAACTCTTGCTGTGCTTTCTTGGATCTAATAACTTTCTCTGTAAGTCGAGATCCCAGATCCAGACACTCTTCCCCATCATTCTGAGAATGTCAGATGTACTTTACACGTATGCTTTAAATGCTTCATGTGAACAGACTGGCATTATCCATCAAAAGTCACAGATGCCTTGTATATTTCCTGAGACTCATTTTTGATCCTATAAAAATGGTAGAATGGTAGCTTAGATTTTAAGTAAATATACATTTTCTGAAGGAGAAAAGGAAGATGAGGTGTGCCTGGGTGGCTCAGTAGTTAAGCATCTGCCTTCAGCTCATGTCATGATCCCAGGGTCCTGGGATCAAGTCCCATATTGGGCTCCCTGCTCAGTGGGAAGCTTGCTTCTTCTTCCTCTCCCACTCCCCCCTGCTTGTGTTCCCTCTCTGTGTTAAATAAATATCTTAAAAAAAGGAAGAAAGAAAGAAAAAAGATCAGAATTCCAAATGAAACATAAGTCAAGGTGTCCATGAGTGGCTCAGTCAGTTAAGCATCTGATTCTTGACCTCAGCTCAGGTCTTGATCTCAGGGTCATGAGTTCAAGTCCTGTGTTGGGCGTAGAGTTTATTAAAAAGAAAAGAAAAGAAAATCATGAGGAAGAGAAAATACACTTATAGTACAGTACTGTATTTATTAAAAAAAAACAATCTGTGTCTAAGTGGACCTACACAATTCAAACCCATGTTGTTCAAGGATCAGCAAACTTTACACAAATGATCATATGTAATAAATAAAGATAATAGAATAAAACATTATAACCATACAAAAACTACAACATGAAACAAATGATCATTAAAAAAAATTACATTTAGTACAGTAATAAGGGTAGAGAAAACCCTAGAAAATGATTACCTTGTACAATTACCCTGTTCTATTGCACAGGTTTTCTTATATACCTTCTGATTCTAATTTTACTCATTTTTTTAAAGATTTTATTTTTAAGTAATCTCCACACCCAAGATTGGCTAGAACCTACAATCCAGAGATTAAGAGTCCCATGCCCCACAGACTGAGCCTGACAAATGTCCCTAATTGGACTCTTGAGGTAAGGTTAAAAACCTGCATGCTTTTGTCAACTTGTATGCTTAAAAACATATTCAACTGTCTTATATATGTATGAAAAACATATACTTTAAATTACAATTTTAAGAAATCCTTGGCTTACTAGAACTATGCTGTGATTAGATATCACTACTAATAATTTATAAAAAATTGTGGAATAGAAGTGATCTTGAATACTGTTTTTCTTCTTTTTTAAATTTTTTTTTAAAGATTTTATTTATTTATTTGACACACAGAGAGAGATTACAAGCAGGCAGAGAGGCAGGCAGAGAGAGAGGAGAGCAGAGAGCCCGATGTGGCGCTCAATCCCAGGACCCCGAGATCATGACCCGAGCTGAAGGCAGTGGCTTTAACCCACTAAGCCACCCAGGTGTCCCTGTTTTTCTTCTTTTTATTGGGTATGTGGGAGTTTCATTTCTGTACATAACTAAATGAACTAATTGAATTTATCTATAGTTCAGAATGATAAACAAAGTGCCAACTAAAACATTTCAATATACACTTCACATCATTTATGTATGTAAATTATACACACACACATATATATGAATTTTAATGAGCTACTGATTAAGTGGAATACAAGTACATTCACCCATTCAAATATAAACATTAAAAAAGGAGGAAACCAAATGGCATTTGATTCATCAATAGCAGAATTATAGAAAAGGGAAAAAGAAATGAAGAAGAGTAATAATGAGTCTTTGATGTATTCAAGTGAAAGGAATAATACTCTCTCATAATGAGGCCTAATATTTCCATATACTGGAGGAATCGAATTCTTAGCAACAGGCTACCAATTCAAAGCTTTAATATGGGGTAATTACAGTGCTACATTCATATTTCTACATACTTATCATTGCATCAGTATCTCTTCATAGTTTTTTAGTGAATGGGTATATTCACCTTAGCTGTAGAAATACTTTACGTACAGAAATTTACTGCTGACATACAATTATGCAGGATGATTATGGAACAATCTGAGACAACGTGATGGGCTGGAACTAATACTAGTTTTGAGGAAAAAAGACAAATTGAAATCTCCTATCTGATACTTATTAACTGAGTGAGATTAATTGAGTGAGATTACTAAATCCCCTAACCTTTCAGAGTGCTAGCACTGCCTCGATAACAGGTAGTGATTATTAAAATGTTTTTATTTAAAGTAACACATTAATACAAAACATTATAAATAAGAGGATTTTACCAGTTTAAAAATGTTTTCCCTCTATTCTCTCCCCACACCCCCACCCACACACCCAATCATCTAAAAAAGCCACAGTATTTCTTTGGTGTAATTATTTTACATTTAATAATAAAGTAGATGGTTTTAATTTTTCTGTGAATAACTGTTAGAGATGATTCCTAAAGATTCATTCAACTACTTCAGATATATCTTTTTCTCAGGAACACAAATCCTTCCCCAGGATTACACTTCCTCTGTTCCACAAGTTTACTTCCTTACATCCTTTAGGTCTTTATTCAAATGTCAACTTCTCTGTGAGGTCATTATGGACTACTTTATCTAAAGTCTTAAGAAATGTACATAACTGTTAATATTTTTCCCTTTAACACTGCATATCGCTATCCAAGATATGATTTATTTTAATCATTTTTATGTTTATTTTCTGTTCCTTTTCCTCTTCCTCAATGTAAGGTTTATATTAGCAGAGACTTCCATTTGATTTTTTCCCTGCTTTTTTCCAGCACCAAACAGCATGTTACATAGGATAAGTATTAAATAAATATGTACTGGATAAATAGATAATACATCATTCTTTATATATTGAGCCATGAAAAAAAATCTGGTAATTCAGAAGATATTCTAAAGACTATTAACTCTCATTTTATTCTAATAGAGAAATTTTATCACATTGATAAACACAATGTTTCAGATACATATATGAATTGACAGAGAGGAAAGATAGAGACCCAGAGATATATAAAAAGTATCCTGGCCTTCACTTCTGAACAAGACGGATTTACAGGGTTTGGATTTACTCTTCTTCCTGAAACAACCATAAAACAGACAAAATAAGTGAAACAATGGTTTGCAAGGCACTGGACATCAAGCGATGAAGGACAGTAATCTCTGAGAGGCAATAAATGAGGGAAGTCACACAATTGCCTTAGGGAATTGCCTTGTGATACAGTTCAAGTCCCAGCACAAATGGGGCAAGCCCAGGCAGAGCCCAGCAGACGACCTGACTTCAGAAGACAGGCTGAGGGTGCAGGGTGACACCCTGCTATACCTCAGGAAAGTTTTTTGTTTGTTTTAGTTCATGTCTTAGAAACTCACACGTGGGGACACCTGGGTGGCTCAGTCAGTGGAGCATCCAACTCTTGATTTTGGCTGAGGTCATGATCTCAGGGCTGTAAACTGAACTCTCTATCAGGCTCTGCACTGGGCTTGGAGCCTGCTTGAGATTCTCTCTCTCCTTCTCTCTCTGCCCCTCCCCCCCAACTTGTGTGTGCTCTCTCTAAAGAAAGAAAGAAAGAAAGAAAGAAAAGAAACTTACACATGTACTGGCATGATAAAACTTATGAATACTTCTTGTTACAAAGTTAATTTAGCTAAACATCCTTCTTCTACTCTTTGGTCTCTGAATAAACTGTTAAACTTAAAGATACCCAAACCGACTAGGTTCTAGTTGTTTTCACTTCCAATAAGGTAATTTCCTGAATGTATTCCCAAAGGCCTTTAGAAAAAAGGTAGCTCTCATGCTGTGAATGAATTTGGAATTTACAAAGTCTCAAGCATTAAAAGAAAATGGAACACAAAAACAGGTCAACTTTCCTTTCTATGTAACAGAAACATAAATTTGGAAGTTTGTACTATAGAATTTCCTTTAGCAAATGACACTGTACTTACTGAGGAGAGTTATGAACATTAGATATTTTTTCAAAGAAAATTTTTTGTGTCAATTAGTTATTGCCACCTACTTAATTTACATATATAGATATATATAATAAGGCATGCACATGGTTCACCATAGCTTATTTGTTGCAAACTGCAGTTCCTCTGCTATTCCCAAATAAACTCATTTTGACACACACACACACACACACACACACACACACACGCACACATACACACACACAATATATAATAAGGCATGCAGTGTGGATATAGATAAGCATTTGTATGTATACATATTTTGTTTTTATACATATTTTGACACATTTTCTCTGCATATACATGCACATGTATATATTTCATAGAATAAAGAGATAAGTGTCCCACTTCTCTTTCCTGCAAGTGAGTGATTGTGGCAGTGGTGACTGCTGTAATGAAACACTCATTTCTACAGCTCTTGGGAGTATTGTCCACTGTGAGGTTTACAACTGAGTCCTTCTCCAGTGATTATTCTCAGGCTACCCCAAGGTTCTACTCTCTGGGGTAGCCTACATGAAATGACCCATTGATATGACAACCCCAGACACCTTGATTCAATTAGGTACACCACTGAAGGCCATTCCAGCCTCAGAATTTATGGGATCCTCTGATATCCTTACCATTGATGGGTGCTGATCCTGAGATTACTTCTTAGTAAAGTTCCTATAGGCAGGTTTCCATCCAATCATATTTTGTCAGGATCAATTTAAGAAAATGCTCTAAATCATTATTTCTTTAGTTATAAAAATATGCTGGAAATTTTAACGATTATAATTTTAATTTCTAACATATTTTTAGTGTACCTTATCACTTTCTGTCATTTTTTTTAACATGTTTTCAACTTCTACTTGTATTTGACAATTCAGATATCTGAAACATGGAAGCTTTCTTAATTAAACCAAAAGTAGGTGAAGTCCATTTTGTAAATATTTATACTTTTTTTTTAAGCCCAAGCAAGTCCTGCCAGAAAGTTGAATGACTGTGTGTGTGTGTGTGTGGGCAGGGGAGGGGGAGTTTCTTCTTAACCCATTCCAGTATAATTGTAGGCTTTCTTGAGTTGTGATTTCATTTGATAGTCTCAGTCACAGAACCCCAAACTGTGCTCTTACAAGGCCCGTCCTGACTGTTTAAAATAAGGTTCTACATGGTGATTTCCTGATGCTTCAGGTACATCGGTAGCTTCAGAGTTTCATGGCAGTCTGGTCACTCGCTCTCTTTCTCTCTACCGCCACCCCCCAACATGTTTCTTTATTTTCCTTTAGCCATAGCTGAGCACGAAAAATGAATGTTTGCTGAGTGGTATCCGACATATTTTAGTGTTGGTTAAAAAGGATTTTGAACATTATCTGTTCTGAGATATCACAAAAAAAGTATTTAAAGCATCTTTAACAGAGACTAACAATTTCTAAGGTATACATGAGAAAATGATGCTGACCTGTTTAACTGCTATGGTGCTAAAGATATAGATAATGACACATTTTCCCTATAACTATTTATTTGCATGAGCGACACTGATTTACTAAACTGTGTATCCTTCAATAAAAACTATGTATGCATAAAAGAAATGTTCTTTTGAAAGTAAAATTCTTTAAAAAAAATTATTATCTTGGGGCGCTTAGCCGGTTCAGTTAGTAGATCTTGTGACTCAATCTGAGTGGTAAATTTGAGCCCCACGTTGGGTGCACAAATTACTTAAAGATAAAATCTAAGTAGAGGCACCTGGGTCGCTCAGTCAGTTGAATGTCTGACTCTTGATTTTGTCTCAGATCATGATCTCAGCATGGAAAGATAGAGCCCTGCTTCAGGCTCTGCACTCTGGGTGTGGAGTCTGCTTGGGATTCTCCTCTTCCTCCCCTTCCCCTGCTTACACACACCTGTAATCTCTCTCTTTCTCAAATAAATAAATAAAATCTTTAAAAAAGTCTCAATAAAATAAAATCTTAAAAAATCATTATTCTTTTTTTTTTTGCACTGTCAGATTTTTAAATAACTCTTAGTTCTTAAAAACTATTGAATTGTGGCATTGTTTCTAATTTTGTTTAATTCAACTGTTTCAATATCTTTCATTACTTTCTTTGATTATATTATCAGAATTATAACTACTGGGTAAAAGTGTATGGACTTGATTGGTAGGCTAGAATAAGGTAGTATTCTCTGGCTCTGAAATCTCACTGAGCTAGATTTGAATCCATACGTTGTCAAGAGTTGTGTGAAGTTATATTTTTTTAACCTTTAGGTTGTTAATCACTAAAACATGCATAATACCAGAATCTATGTAATAGAATTGTTGATACTACCTGGAATAATAGAAGTAAATATTTAGCAGAGTAAGAATGCACTGCTCATTGTTGTCATTACTGCAATCTATTCTTTTGGTGGGTTGACATATGAAGTGGAGTGGAAAGGTTATAATAAGCCTTTTATAGTGATTTTTAAAAAAGATTTATTTATTTTAGAGAGAGAGAACATACACATGCGTACTAGGGAGGGGCAGACGGAGAGAGGGAACCTCAAGCAGACTCCCTGCTAAGCACAGACCCCAGCAAAAGCTCAATCCCAGGACCCAGAGACCACTGCCCAAGCCAAAACCAAGAGTCAGACTCAATTAACTGAGTGACTGAGCCACCCAGGAGCCGCTATAATGATTATTTTTAAGATGTTCATATTAAAAACTTATTTGGAGAATCTTAATAAGTTACTTCTATTTATGCTAATAAACTGTATACCCAGAATTCTGCCATTCAATTTTAAGTATTTCCCTATCACATATTTTGAATTTTATGGAAGATGGATAATTCATCAGTTCTTATTTGTGTTTATGAATGCCACTATTATTCAAATTCCTTTCCATTCACCTATTAAGCCTGTATTCACCAATTGTAAAGGAGGGTAGGAAATAAGCTGACTATTTGAAGCAGTAGCATTCAGTCACTTTCTGTTGACAGTCATGGAAGAACAAACTTAATTCTAATGTAGATCAGCAGAAAACTCTCCTTGGTCCAGCAGCCACAAAGATAAGCCTTGTTAAACACTTTACCAAGTCACATACTGTTCTCAGAGTAATCAGGCTAATTGATTCCTGTAAAACATTTGTGAATTATTTGTCACTTCAAACATTTATATGACAGATTTATTTTCCTAATGCTCTCAGTTGAAAAACAATTAGGTTGCATATATAAATATTAAAACAGCACCTTTTAATAATGCCAACGAGGTAACACATATCAAACAACGGCAGAGGTTCATCATGAAACATTTTGAGTGATGGGAGTAATATGTTACTAATGATACCAGTGGCACAGGAGAAAGAAATTAGCTAGGCTTAGCCAAAACAGTTGATTAATAGATATGAATAATATCTTTGATACCCATAAGGTCTAATGGATATCACTATATAAATGATTGACTTGTTATCAGCCACAAGCATTAATGTTCTCCAAATCATGGTAAAGGTCAAAAAGCACCATTTAGTTTGATTCATTTTATTAACCAGAAGGTTTTGTGTTTTATAAAGGTCTCCCCATCTGATATTACTCTTGTGATATTTGATGTAAATATAACATTTGAAAATTAAAAGTGCCTCATATACACATTTCTTCAGAATTCTTGGTCCTAGTGCATGTTTTTTCCATAAGAAGCAGGTCTATTTTCTCACTTCAAAATCATCTAATAATCATGAAATTATACAAAAAAACAAAAAAAAAAAAAAAAGAAAGAAGGAAATACTATGCAGAAGTTCTAATGAAGAAAGATAATTCAAGAATAGATTTCCTTGGGGCACCTGGGTGGTTCAATTCTTGGTTTTGGCTCAGGTTATATTCTCAAGGTTGTGAGCCCCATGTGGGGCTTTGTACTGGCAAATCTGCTTGGGATTCTCTTCTACCCCCTCTCGCTCTGCCCCTCCTCTCCTCACATACACTCCCTCTAAAATAAATAAATCTTAACAGAAAAAGAAAAAAAAGAATAAATTTTCTTTCCCTTCATAGCTAAGTTAATTAAAACTTGTTATCTGCATAGGAAAAATTTTCACTTAGCTTTTATTATAAAATATTTCAAACCTAAATATATTTATAGAACTAAAACAGATATCCATCTATAAACTTAAAAAGTGCGAAAAAGAGAACATATGCAATTGTGTAGTAGACAAATATTTTAGTAGACAAAAGACTCCCTTTATCAGTGAATTCCTTCATTATTCACACAGTAGACTTCTATAAGACATTTGTAGAGTGAACAATCAATAATTTGGTAAGGAGTAGCTCTGTTTTGAAAAGAGCATTTGAAAATTTGGAAAGAGGACTAGAGATAATTAATTATAAGGGGTTGGTCTTTGGAGAAGAATATACATCTATTAGGAATGCACATATACTAGAAAATAATACAGTTGCCTGATCCTTCCCCTCTCTCTTCTTTCTCTTCACTCCTCCCTTTCCTTCTTCATTCTCTGTCTTCTTCCTTCTTAGCTTTCCTTCATTGCATTTTGTTTCCTTCTTCTTTTCTTTTCTCCCTTTTCTTCTTGGCAAAATTTTTTTTAAAGTCCATACATATATTAATAGTATTTATCAGTATCAATATCCTGATTCTGATGATTACATCATCCCAATGTATGATCTTAACATTTGAGAATGCAGGATGATAGGCATAAAAGAATTCTATTATTTTTGTAATTAAAAGCTATTTCCAAAATACCAGGTTTTAATGAAGATTTAAAGGGAAAAAAAGGAGTTTTAAATACATAGTAATAACCAGAAAACCTAAAGCACCTCTCTGAGATTTGATTTAGGAGCAAGAAATAATAAACAGAGAGAGCAGTAGAGTAATTTTTTTTTTAAAGATTTATTTTTTTTATTTTAGAGAGAGAGAAAGAGCATGTATACAAGCATGGGGAGGGGCAAGGGAGTGAGAGTCTTAAGTAGCCTCTGCACCAGCAGTTGAGTAATTTTGAAGAAAAAATATATATAATGTCTTTGTGAGCACATCCTACTGAGACAGATTATTATTATTATTTTTTAAGTTATCTCTATGCCCAACATGGGGCTTGAATTCACAACCCTGAGGTCAAGAGTCTCAGGATCTTACTGACTGAGCCAGCCAGGTGCCCCAAGAGAGCATCTTTAGTAAATTAATTATAGAGATAAAAAAATAAACTATTATAAAAATGCTGGTAAATAATATGATGAGGGTAAATAAAACACACTATGGAAAATTAGGAAAAGCACCCATAGGTATCTTGACTCTTCAGTGCCAAGGCCTTAGAGCCATATTTTCACTCTTTCTTTTCTCTCCTCTGTCTTATATATAGAATATAGATATAGATATATTTTATTATATATAGATATACATATTTATTAAATATAGGTATAGATATATAGATTATATTTTATTCATTCTGTTATTTTCTGAAAATGTTTTCATTTAATGTAACTCCTGATAAAGTTGTCACTGACATTTTGCCTTCTTATTATTTATTTTTTCTTTTCTCAAAACCATTTAACTTCTGTTCCTCCAATAGTGTCTGCTTTTGTGTTAGATAGGCATTTTGTAGGTGTCATTTTAATTCCACTCCTTTTTTTTTTTAAACTATGTATTTTTGCTAATCTCTCAGTGGTTTCATTGTGATTTCATTTAGCATCTTAATTTAAAAGAAACTAGCTTGGATAGATACTAACTTTATTTTAGTAGTATAAAAAAATTCCTTCACTATGTCATCAACACAGTTTTATAGTCAATACTTTATTCAGGATATTTGTTTTTTAGGGCTACTGTAACAAACGACCACAAACAAGATGGCTTAAAGGAAAAGAAATTTATTCTATCACAGCTATTAAAGCTGGAAGTCCAAATGAAGGTATTGACCCAACAATATTCCCTCTGAAGTCTCCAAAGAATACTTCTTTGCCTTTTCTCGCATCTGGTGGCTCTCACAAGTCCTTGGTCCTTCCTTGCAGCTACATCATTCCAGTCTCTGACCTCCATCTGTAATAGGACTCACTGAGCAATATGGGCCTCCAACCTCTGTCCTGGGGGCCCTCTGGTGCAGCAGTGAGCTACCCAACACTATTTTTTTTTTTTAAAGATTTTATATATTCATTAAACAGAGAGAGAACACAAGCAGGCAGAGAGGCAGGCAGAGGCAGAGAGAGAGAGGAGCAGACTCCCTGCCGAGCAAGGAGCCCGATGCGGGACTCGATCCCAGGACGCTGGGATCATGACCTGAGCCGAAGGCAGCCGCTCAACCGAGCCACCCAGGCATCCCGACCAACACTCTTGTTATTACTGTTCCTCAGACACCTTGAGCATGGTGTGTCCTGTCAGCACTCAGAGACAAGTGAGACAGAAATCAATGTCTCAAGCTAGAATGTTGAGAGCATGTTCCTCAGTAAGAAGCCTGGAGATAGGTTTTTCTCCTAGTTGTTCCACACCGTGTTGGAATAAGAAACTAAGGCAACGGAGTGTTTGCTCACCCAAATCTTCACCTTTGAAGCTGTCAGTCTGGCACCCTTTCCTGCCAATGAGTTGTTTCGGGCAAGACAAAAACTAGTTCCTCATGCAGCCCTTGTATTTGTCTTCATACAGGACCTATGTTGCAATCTCCTCTCATCCCTCTCAGAGAGAAACTGGAAGCTGGGAGTTTTCTTCCCATGTATATGGAACCTTTAGCCAGGGGAAGGTGGCTAATAGATGCCACAATTTTTCCTACCACCTTCATAATAGTCGGTTTTTGTGCTCAGCTGGGGTGCAGAAGCCACTTAATTGTTTTATGGATTTTTCACAAAGACAACTGGCCTATGTACTGCTGTTGAATCAATATCTCCATGGGTGTGGGAGGTGATGAAAGGGCCTGAGGCTTTTTATTCTGCCATCTTGCTGGTGTCCCAGAAAATTTTATAAGCTTCAGATTGTTTACATATGACAGAGAATCAGTCCTTGTAAGATAATTTAGTTTCTTCCTTTGTGACATTCAATTATCCAACACTTGAAATTTAGGGATGTAACAGCTGACCCTCAAACCCCTAAGCAGATCGTATAAGTGTTTTTTGTTTGTTTGCTTGCTTTTTGTTTGTTTGTTTGCTTTTTAATATTTGCTTTGAGCATCAGAGATGGAGGCTGAAGTTTAATTACATTTCCATATGCTCCTAGGCTAGCTGAAATTTTCTTTGGTTAAATAAAAATGAAAGGAAAATTCATCTATGGCCTGATTTCCCTGTCTGTTACTGTTCATGTTCAAAAGTTCCAAAGGCTAATTTAAGATGGGAGGAAAGTAGGAAAGGAAAAGTACCAAATAAAAATGGGAAATCTGGGGTGCCTGGGTGGCTCAGTGGTAAAGCTTCTGCCTTCAGGTCAGGTCATGATCTCAGGGTCCTGGGATCGAGCCCCGCATCGGGCTCTCTGCTCGGCAGGGAGCCTGCTTCCCCCTCTCTCTGCCTTCTCTGCCTGCCTCTCTGCCTACTTGTGATCTCTCTCTCTGTCAAATAAACAAATAAAATGTAAAAAAAAAAAAAAAGGAAATCCTTCAAACTGAAAATACAGTGCAGATTTTCAGTGGTCTGAAGGCAGCAGATATTTTCTGAATATCTGAAAAATGCCAGGTGGACAAGAAACAAGTTGCCTCTTTCCCACATCATTTGAATATGGTTATTTCATGTATTTATTGAAGGAGTACAGGATATGACATCCCAAAGTGTGCCTCTTTGGCATAAAGATTTTTAGTTAAAAGTAATAACAGCAGATGCAGGAAGGGTTCTTTCTCCCCCTTAACCAAGTAAATTTACATTAGAAAGGAGAGCCTACAACAGGAAGGGAAGTACTAGCAGAGATCCCCCTTTAACAGATGAGTTCTGCACAACAGAACAATCTTGTTTTTCCAAACATCTTT
>CM052806.1:66062647-66104778 GCA_028533885.1 Nasua narica | reverse complement strand
AAAATTTATCTATATGTGGTATTTTCATAATTATCATTTGTTACATAAGGTATATTATAGATTGTCAGAAAACACTGCTCACACATCCTTCCATCTCTCTTAGATCCCTTCTCTATCCTGACCTCCCTTACAATAATTAGTTGAACCAGGACACAAAGATAACTTTAAATGAAATTTAGTTACAAAATACACAGAAGAGGAATGAAAAAGGTATGGCATTTGAAGAAAAAGCAACTGAGAAAGCAGCATAAGTGAGGGTGAGGCAGAGACAGAACAAAAATGGGAGGAAGAAAAGACCCCAGGGTGCGTTAAGGAGAGTAGGGTGGCAGATAAGGGCAGATTAGCTAGCAAGCAGATCTAATTTTGAATAAGCAAGATATCTGAATGGGTAATCAGGGGATAGAAAAATGCTATAATTGTATAAATGACAGCTTTAAAATTGCTTTAACATATATATAAATAAAACCAGCATGACAAATGGAATTAATAAGGGTAATTTATTACTTCCAAAAAATAAGGAAAATCACTTTCTGGTAGTTAGGTTTGCCCTTTGCAAGACCTTTTAATACTATTATAAAAGAACTGTATTTTGTACCCTATGAATTTTGTTTGACACATGTGTGATTATAGGGTCACTGCCAGTTATAGAGCAGGGAATGATTAAACACTTTGACATACAAAATTATGAGCATTTTGAATACGTGTGTAATACCCTTAATTAATAAATTGAAAGCCACGATCAATGCAAGGGAAAATGGAATAGAATAGGAAGAAAAAAAAAAGAAAAAGAAATTAAAGACAGTACACCCAATCATTTAACACAGTCAATCCAAATTCCAATTAAAATACCGAGGCTATAGTAAATCAGCTTTCAGCATACAAGAACTTAAGAGATTTCTGCACCCACCAGCCTTTCCTGGGAAATTTACCACATCAGGGGGTAGCGGACTTTTTCCGTTAATGGCCAGACAGGAAATAATTTTCACTTTGTCAACCATACGATCTCTGCTGTAACTTCTCAACTTTTGTAGTTCGTTTTGAAAGGAGATATAGACAGTATGTAAACAAGTGGGTATGACTCTGTTCCAGTACAACTGCATATCTGGCCCATGAGATGTAGTCTGCCAGCCCCTATTCCATATATGATAAGCTTCATTTAGCCAAATGATGAGTGGGAAAACTTCAGTACAAGAACTGATATGGGATGTTTGAAAATATATGAATGTACATACAAAACAAAGGTGAGAATGACAGTGATACATTAATGTGCAAACGCTATATATTGTGTTAAAGTACAAATAATGCAACCAAAACATTAGAAGAAGAGAAGGAACAGAAAAAAATAGAAACATAAAGCCATTTTTAGGGTACAGCAAATTTGTAGATGTGAAAGAATAACCGAAATAAGTAGTAAACCAAATAGTAAAAAATAAAATGAAAAAGGAGATCAAGTGTATTAAAAAGTGTAAGTATGCAAATTTCACTAGAACAGAAGTACAAACCTTCGTAAATTATTTTAAAGAGCAAAATACACATATCTCATCAATTAAGAAACAGCATATATAACAAAATACACATTATGAAGTATTTTGATAGAAGGGTGCCTGGACCTCAGTTGGTAGAGCATGTAACTCGATCTTGGGGGCAAAAGTTTGAGCCCCATTTTGGGCATAAAGTTGACTGAAAAATAAATAAATAAGTAAAATCTTAAAAAAATGATAGAAATAAAACAAAACATAATAGTAATAAAAATAAATGTGAAGGCAATAAATTACTTATTAATAGAAAATAATTTCAATTTGCCCCACCAGATAAAACTTGTCTATAGTTGTATAGTATAGATGTATATAAAATAAAGTAATTCAGAAAGGCAAGATATAAAGAACAAGACAAAAAAAAGCAAATAAAAACTACAGTGAACAGTACAGTAAGTGAACCTAATATCTAAGCAGAGTTCAAAACTATAAACATTAAAGATATCAAAGAAGAACATGATTTAATGTTAAAATCTACAGTCTTCAGTGGTGATACAGTATTAAAATAGGAATACTTAGGGCTATTTATGCATCAATAAGACTCTTATGAAATTAAAACTGCAAATATTTCAAGAAGACTACAAAGAAAGTCACTAATAAGGAAACTCTTATCAGCTCTTTCAGTAGAATATAGATCACATGGACAAAATTTAGAAAGAAGATAGAATATCTAAATAAATAATATATAGGATTGATGTTAATATGTCTTAGAGATTTACTTTAGGCACATAAGTGTTAAAAAATTTACGTTTTATTTCTGGAAACAAAGTATCTTATCAAGACACATTTGTCAAAGGAGATGAGAATAGAGGTTTAGCTGAGATTATGTACTCTTTCATTTACAGTTCAATGACTTTTTCCCAAATCTCACACATTACATTCTACATTTATTTCTTGCCCAACGACATATTTTCTAGAGACTCAATATTCACTCTTGCGAAAGGTAGAGGAAACTATTTCTTTTTTCATTATGAAAGACAAACAAAATTTGCATGACCAAACATAAATTAAATCAAAAGATAACTGACACATTGGAGAAAATACTCAAGACATATACCTCAAACGGCTAATCTCTAAAGAACTAAAAAAAAAATTGAGGGAGACAGAACCAAAGACCCAACAGGAAAGTATTTTTAACCTTCTTGTACTTCTAATTGTCTTAGCCATACATCTACTTCTGGTGGTGAAAGACTGATTATGAAGCTTTTTGGTCACCTACACTATGCTTTAATTTTATATCAAAATGGGAAATGAATTTGGCAAGAAACCAATTTTTTTAATAGAAATAAAGCCACATAATTATATCAGCACTAATTACAAATCACAGTAGCTTGAAAAGAAGTCAGAGGCATTTTAGGGACAGAAGGTGACTGGATGAGTTGCTTGAGATACTAGAGTGCAAATTTAACATAGAAAATCAGTGTTTTCCTGTGCACGTGCATGTGTGTATGCATGAAATGAATACTTCTGATAGCTTTTAGACATATATATTATATATACCTTGTAATGGATAGTTATACTAATTATGAGTTAATTTAAGCTAGGGGAAGGAGTCAATTTTAGGCAGAATTTAGAATATGTAGTGGATGTTGGATCCCATCAATATTCCCTTAATCCCAGCTTTGAAATCTAATTCTCTCCTTCCTACCTTTTAAAGTCTATTGTAATATCTTTTCACACACACTAAGTATTACCTGACTGATTAGGGCTTAGAGGGCTATCTGAAGGGCATTTGCATTTTGCATAGTACTTGAAGTGTGAATGCCATGGGTCGGATATCAGAGAGACAATATAGAGGCCACCAGACCTTTCCAAAATTCTTGAAACCGTGTTATGCTTACTCTGAGTAAAGCTGCCCTGTGCACATTTAGTTTAACCTAAAGTATGGCTATACATATCAATTGCCTTATCTTGAGACTGCTAGAAGAGTGAACAGTTTCTAAGTCATCTTTCCTCTAACCATCTTTGTTCTAATTTAATTCAAAAATTGAAATTCTTCCTATTGTTTGTAGCTTTTTATTTAGACTAAATAATATTCATGTATGCATTTTTAATAAAAACAAATTTAGACAAATGTCAGAAAAGGTTCCACACTGTAAATGAAATAAATTTAATTCTTTGAACTTTCTATGTCAATTTGCTTCCTAATAAGCTTTTTGGGGTACAGCAATTTTGTAGATGTGAAAGAATAACCGAAACAAGTAGTAAACCAAATAGTAAAAAATAAAATGAAAAAGGATGATGATGGGACAGAGGTAACCAGGAAAGGGCTAGAATATTCTGCAGGTAAAGCAGTCAAAGAGGCAGGCAGAAACGGAATTATCAGACAGGAGAAGAGGAGGATGTAAGTAATATGATTGCCGCAGGACAATCTGAGAGAGCCAAGCATTGCAGCTTTAATTAGCAAGATCCAGAGAACAGGTAGACAAAGGACCAAGACCTCTTTCCCAATCTCCCTAGTATGAGATCTGGTGGTAGCAGCTGTGATCTCTGAGGTAGGAAAAAGTGATGTTGTGTGGGGAAAGTGGCAGAAGTGAAATCTGTTGGCAAATGTGCTTTCTATTTTACATTGACATCCTTGAACTGGCTCTATTAAGGCTTATTGTTAAAATAGCAACTAACACCTAAGGTGATTTATTGCAGCAAAAATTACTCAAAAATTGAAAGCATTCGGGAGGCACCAAAAAGTAATTAAAAAGAAGTAGATGAATCTAGAAGACACTGACTAATCTTCATAGCGAAGTACGAAGGAAAAAGCAGATGAATAGACTTTCAAAGTTTTTCATATTATTTGGATTTAACTTGAATGTGAGTGTTTTATGCGTTTAAATGAGATAGAACTATTTCTATAATACTCCAGATGAAATTTTGTAAGTGAAGAGGAAAAAGACTAGTAAAATTTGAGATTTTGTTTCTGCTCATTTTTCTTTTTCTTTTTTTTTTTTTTTCTGCTCATTTTTCAGTCAAGAAGGACCTACAGCATGCTATACTCTGGAGTATGAACACAAGGCTGAATAATACAGCCTACCTGCTCTCAAACAACACAGAGTGTAAGGGATGTAAAAAGAGAGCACATGGAATGTAATATTGTAAACCTCACAATAAAAAAAAACCCCAAGCTGCTGTGTTAGCATAAATGAAAAATCCTTTTCCTGGTGTTCATTGGACGTCACTTAAATTTTTATGGGTGAGAGGACTTACAGTTTAACTGTCCATATTCAAATATGGACAAGATATCAGCTGTACAGTCCAAAGTGAAAAATCAATTGCATCCAAATGAATGCCTTGCCGGTCACTGCTCTCAAAAGCACAGTGTACGTAATGTTGGAAAAAAGCCAACTTGAGGTTTTAAGATAACAGCATGTTGCAGTTTGGTAAGGGATGAATCAATTGTCCTATCTTCAAATCAGTATTGTATAATTTCATACTGGAATTCATTATTTAAAAATCTTATTGAGAATAGGTTGATGTTAGTATAAACTGGAGATTATTTTAAATCAGAATATAATGCATATTCCTTACATCACTCTCTTTTTGAGCAATAGGTTGAATTTTTATGCATGATTGTTCTTTTTTAAGAAAGCCATCTTTTTAAAAATTTTACCTTCTATTAGTAAAAATAAATTTGCTTTTAATATTCAAAAACATAAAATATTTCTAGAAAATTAAAGTTATAAGCTTTCAACTCTAATTCTCTAATTGCTATGCTGGGATATCATTCTTCATTGGCAAAATTAGAAAAGCTGATGGACTACACTTTGCCAATTAGGAAACTACTAAAATTCCAGTGTATGGACCTACTGTTCCCTAGTGCTTTCTTCAGAATACAGCAATATAGTAATATAGCTTACAATATAATTGCCAACTAAGCTCTAAATCAAATGATAATGTTTCCCAACTGTGCTGATTATGATGTCTTCTTATCCTAATTAGTGTCATGGCATTAAAGGGGACTTAATAGGACATCGGTGATGCTCGAAATGGGACATGATTGAAAGTCTGATGTGATCACACCATTCTTGGATGTTACTGAAATTTCATATTGCCTTCCAATCCTATTTTCTGTAGCCAGAGATCAGTAAAACACAGACACACACACAGACACATATAGACACACACAATGTAATGCCCAGATAGATAGATAGATAGATAGATAGATAGATACAGAGATTGAACAGTGAAATGATAATTGTTTTTCCTTCCTTGATCCTCTCAGATTGGAGAACTGGAGTAAGTTTATTTAGTTTATTTAGCTAATTCCTTAAGTTATGACTTATTGAAATGATAGGTAAATTATTAATTTCCTACTTTCTTCACTTGTAATACATGAAGATATAACAACTTCTGGAAATCAAATGAGAACAATTTTCTTTAAAGTATTCAATACTATATACTAATGTTTTGTAAAACAGAGCAGCTCTAACTACACCCCAGGAGGCAAAAACCCTTACTTCTTTTTTGGTGTGGTCTTCATATGTTACTATTTTGTTTCAGATAACATCGTAAGTCTGATTACACAATTCCGTATTTTATTTTTTAATTTGCTTTTATTTTTATTTTTTTAAAGATGTTATTTATTTGACAGAGAGAGACATCGAGAGAGGGAATACAAGCAGGGGGAGTGGGAGAGAGAAAGGTAGGCTTCCCGCTGAGCAGGGCTTGATCCCAGGACTCTAGGATCATGACCTGAGCTGAAGGCAGACACTTAACAGCTGAGCCACCCAGGCGGTCCACAAGTCTGCATTTTAAACAGCCCTCTCTTCATACAAATAAAACAGAAACACACAAAACTTTTCAAAATATCTGATTCACTGGCTACCAAAACATGAAAATAATTAAAATGGAACCCCGCCTGGATACAAGTTGAAAGTGCACATGATTTTAGCAAGATCTTAAATCAAAATTACTTACTCTGCCCTCTAATGATATCTATGGTGTCAAGATATATGCCACTAGGCTTTTTCTGCATAATACTAACATAATTGTTTTGTAAAGAATGTCAAGTCCATCTCTGTCACGTGGGAAGTTGACCTTGTTGAGCTTTGTCAACTTCTATAATCAGTATTTTAATTTAAGAAAATATGTTAACTGTAAACACATTGATGCCCTTCACTCTCCAACTACAGAGTTATAAAGGAAAGTTTATATTTTCAGAGGACAGGTATATTTATTTCTCATTTCAATATTTTTTATTCATATATGAATTTAACATAATTAAAGTACATTAAAACTTAGAAGAAAGAATAATAACAAAATTATTTATTTATTTTTTTAAAGATTTTATTATTTGATAGAGAGGGAAAGAGCATGACCAGAGGGGAGGGGTAAAGGAAGAGGGATAAGCAGACTCCTCGCAGAGCAGGGCTTGATCCCAAGATCCCAGGATCTTGACCTGAGCTGAAGGCAGATGCTTCACTGACTGAGCCACCCAAGTGCTCCAACAAAAGTATTTATGATCACATCACATCACACATGCATGAGTTCTTAAAAATTTTTCTCCTGCTAACTTTATATGATTTTGTGCAATAGCATTAGGGACATAGTTGTAATTTCAAATTTTTTTTTAATTTCAAATTTTTTAACTTAACATTTTATCATTACCAATTCTAATAACTTCCAAAATGATCATAATAAACATAACATTTACATCAAAATGAGTACATCATATCTTCAAGTTAGCAGGCCAAAATTAATATTTCATATATTTATGATGTTTAATGTTTTATTAATATAATAAATATTAATTATTAACATAATAAAATGTTTTATGATGTTTCTTTAATACTATAGTATTAATAATGTGGCACTGGATATCTTCAGATATGTCTTTTTTCACCATTAAATTATTTCTTTTCTTTCTTTTTTTTTTTTTTTGATAAGTAAACTATGCCCAATGTGGGGCTCGAACTCAACACCCTGAGATTAAGAGTCATGTGCTCTACTAGGCCAGCTAGGCACACCACATTTGTATAAATTGTTGTCTTTTTAAATTTTTATTTAATTTGTATAAATTCTTATGAAGAAATTGAGGTCACATTATGTGGCCATTTCTGTGGCTGAGAAACATTTTACCATAGTGATTTTCAAAAGAGTTTCAATTTATAATATTATTATGGATTTATGAATTAACCAATTTAACAATGAACTTGCCAACATTACTTGTCATACCAAAAAGAGTACAGAGGAAAAGGACGTTACTGGTGGCAGTATGAAACTTACTTTTTTCTTCCTTGAAATCTCATAGTATGAACATATGCCATCTTCAAAGAGAAAGAAAGGTTCCTAATAACTTGATGTTCAGACAACTGAACTGAGTTGATGAATTTTATACATTTAGCCCCAAGTAGAGCCAGGAATTATGTATTTCCCTGTTCTCCTCCCACTACCCACTCTGCATAGGTGGCTATTTGTACTTGCCACTCAAACAACTTCAGAAATGGTTAAATGTAAGGTACAATTTGAGAGTATGTGCACTGTCAAGTATCTCTTTACTTAAAGCATTCAAGACCATATTTAGAGTTAAAATAATATCAGGAAGTGTGGGTCAAAACATAGGCCATTGTCTTTTAGCACAAGTAGTTTTTCATTTTATTCAGTCTTTTAAAGAAATGGACCACTAAATGTATAGGTTTTGATGCTGTAAACAACTAGAATCAATGTATTTTTTAGAGGGAAAAACCTTGATGACTGCCCTATAAGCTGAAACAACAGTAGAAATACATTACATTTTCAAGTGAAAAATGGCAGGGTGCTGCAGAACCTAAAATGAGGAAGAAGGAAAGCCAGTTGGTCAGGCAGAGCAATAAGGTTATATATATTAAAATACTGCATATAGGGGCACCTAGGTGGCTCAGTCGATTAAGTGTCTAATTCTTGATTTTGGTTTAGGTCATGATCTCACTGTTGTGAGATTGAGCCCTGTGCTGGGCTCCCCATTCAGCGTGGAGCCTCCTTAAGATTCTCTCTCTACCTCTCTCTCTGCCTCCTCTACCCCACTCATATGCTTTCCCTCTCTTAAGATAAAAAAATAAAATAAAATAAAATAAAATAAAATAAAATAAAATAAAATAAAATAAAATAAAATAAAATAAAATAAAATAAAACAAAACACTGCTTACAGGTGAATCATCTAGCAGAAACATAGGCACACATATGGGCATTCATGCACATCTACGTAGGCATAACTATAAACATAATTGTTCCAAAATTCCTAAAATATTGAAATATCTATTAAAATATCATTTAAAACCCCCATAATCTCATGTATAAAACATGCACCACACTATTTTTCTTCTTCCAGATCTGTTTAGCCCTATACTATTAAGGTCAAATCAGATGATACCTTGCTAATCTCCCATAATTCTTGTGTAAGTTTCTCACACAGGATTTATCACCTTTTAGTAAATCATTTACTTATGCTATCTTTGTCATTAAACCAATAGATTCTAGAGGCAAAGAAATTACTAGTTTGACATTGTATTCCTTGCTCATACCTCAGTTCCTGGCACATAGCAGGAAAGAATAAATGCTTTTCATTTAGAAATGAAAAACATCTATAAATAGTAATGATGACATTAATAGAATATAAAGACATTTTTATCTCATTTGAAATATCAGTGGGTAGGAACAATAGTGGTAAATAGTATATTTCACGAACTCTATCATGTATTGTTTCAGCAATAAAGCACTACATTTTCTTTTTTCTCTATCTTATAGCTTTTTACTTGACATTGACTAATGGTAGACATAGCTTGAGGCCTGAAGAAAAAAATCTATGTCCTTGATAGCTACTGGCAACTGTGTATTTCCTTTAAGAAGTAGATTTTATGGTCTGTAAGACAAATCCCAAAGAGAATAAATTTAACCTAATCCTAAAAAGCATTTATCAGATCACAGGGGGGTGATTTGGTATTACATAATTTATTTGCTTTTAGAGAAATGCTCATAATACCTAGAATTGATATAGTGTTACTGAGAGAGATGTACAGAATTTTTAGAGAAGGAATACTGTTATAGAAGAATAAAGTCAGAAGTATGTTGTATTTAGATTGTGGTGGGCACTCGGTTCTGAATAACAAAGCCAAGCAGATGAAATTAAGGAGAGGTTAGAAATTTTTTTTCTTTGCTTTGTTTCATTTTTCTGTTTGTTTTTTCCAAAGACCACATTTCAATATGCTGCTGTGGCCAAAATGGTTTTCAAAGGAATTTGTCATAAAGAGGATTATCAAAAAACAACAGCAAAAAGCTCACATATTTACTCTCCTAACCGATGTTCCTATTCTTCTGGAATACTGTATACAGTGAGATTTTGGTTGCTGTACATCAAGAATAAAAATGAGAAACATTCTGTAGGAAAAGCAGAATGAGAAGAAGCTTCTGTTTGTGGGAAGGAGAGACATGTATGTAAATATGGTGAAACTATCTCCCTGTAGTGCATCAGTAGAAACTGGTATTGTTTATAATTGTTTATAATGATGTATACTATAACATACATCAGCGTTCCAAAGAAAACCATCAATTTTATTTCAACCAAACATAATTTGAATCATGGACATGTTTATTTTATTGTTTCATTTTCTTTTGTGGAGGTTTTTCTGTTTCATTTTGTTTTTCTTTTGTTTTGGTTCTGAGAGGGAGAGAGTTGCTTTTCTAGCTGAAATACTGTGATGGGGAGAAAAAAAAATCTGCCAAGGAAACTTCTTACTCTTGGCTGGAGACAATAATCTGATTCTGACCAACTGACAGCTATGAAAGGTGGTAAAAAAGTTAGACTAAATTTCATCAGTATAAGGACACAGATATCATATATATATATATATATATATATATATATATATATATATATATATATATATTTTACCAGGGCTAAGGTTTTTAAAAGCAATTTTTAAATAAAGACTATTCCATGCATGGCATGTGATACATTTCCCTCTGCCCTAGAAATAAAGTGTTCAATAAACAGCCCATATGCCATAATTCTTTGTGTTTTAGAGTTATTTTAATCTCAGAATATTAGAGCTATTTTTATCATGAACTACACATGCTATCTAGGCTAAGTATCTATACATACCTTATTATTACTCATTCTGTACAAATATTTTGCAATAGAATAGACTGCAACTTGAGATACTTGAATATTATAGTATATGATGGGAAATACAGCATATGCAAAAGGTTATAATAAAAGGTTGAAAGTGGGTAAAAAATGTGGTATAAAATTATAAATTTCTGTGATAGATAAAAGGATTATATGACTGCTTCCCTTACATATGAGAATGATTTATGAAATGAGATTACATTTGATTTGAGTCTGATAGCATGGAGTAATTTGAATATGAGATGGAGTAGGAATGACGATATTTGAGAATCTAGATGTACAAGGTATAAGAAATGACATGGAAAAATTCTCAAAGCAGGAATATGTTTAGTGTGTGTAAAAATTAGGAAATAGTTAATCTGGGAAAATTAGGATACTCAAGATAGTAGGAAATAAGATTTAACTATAAGAACATTTAATAAAATAATTCTAAATGAATTTTATTTCTATGAAAAATTGGAGATGAACAGATTTATTATTATTTTACATAACTGAATCATAAAGCTGTTAAAGCAAGTACACCTTCAACATAAGAAGCGGGCAATATATTAGCCAAACCTGAAATACTGTTTCCAGAGAAAATGTTTATCTCAAGCGATAAAAATTATACATTTTTGCTGTTTTGTATTGTAGGATAGGAGGAAAACAATTTCAAAAATTTTAAATAGGGATTTAAGTATGAACAATTTTCCCCAGAGGACTTACATATCTTAAGGAATCTTTTTTGTGACCTGTAGCAGTACTGAAATATTTCAGAGTGGGACCTCATCCAATTTCTGGGTCAATAATGTACAAAGCATCTGCATTATGTTGAAGAAATATGAGAATCCATAAGCACATTTGAATCATAGTTATTTCAGGGCAAAACGTATAATCAGGACAATATATTTCACTCAAGTCACAAGTAAAACGTGGTTATAGAATCTCTAACCTTGTCTATTTGTGTATGGGTTATTCGATTTTTCCAAGAATGTATATTTTTACATTTACAAATTCAAACAATAACTAGTTAATAGTTTTCTAAATCTGTCCTATCATTTGAAATGCATGAAAATAAACATCTCAGTTATTTAATATGAAAAAGTATGTGTATATATTAATTTAAAAATATCTGTATATACAATTAATAATTAGTAAATAATCCATATGCAAGCATCTCCAAATTGTTTATTTTCAGTGAAATTCTAGATGATCTAGGGATGGCTCATTCATGACAGATAGAAGGCATTTTACAAAAGCAGTACTGAATGTTTCAGTACTAATAGAATAAATAAAGTATTTATTCTATGCTGAAGATTCTAAATAATATGCTAAGATCATAATTATTTGTTTTATTCAGATTTGTTATGCTTTATTTATTTTTTTGATTGATTACTTCAAACCTGCTACAGAAGACATCCTTCTTTTGTGGTAAAGCCTCTGTACCAGTCATCTCTTCAGTGAAGACTTGCTCTGACCACAGCTTAAAGTTAAAGTTCTTAGGTTCCATGTGGTATCTGTCCTTTTGGCAAAATTTAATTAGCCATCAATGATTCAGAACTCCTATTGAAATGTGTTTATTTCCAACTTGACTTGACATACACAGCTACAACAATAGATTGGGGCTTAAAGTCCAATGTGATTATAATTTAGTGAAGTATAGAATAATTAAATATACAAATAGATTTTAAGTAGCTCTGAAATTAACCATAATTTAAAATATCACATAGATACCTAATAAATGACGTAAATTGAAAACCTCTAGCTAATATAATACTTAATGGAGGTATTATACTCCTGTATCAATTAGGGTTCTGGGAGAAAAAACCCCAAACTATTAATATAAGTAAACAAATAAATAAACATACAAATACCTCCACATACACATAATATATATATATACACACACATACATATATCCATTTTATGAACTGATATAAATTATATATATTATATATGTATATGTATTATATAGACAAAATATGTATTATATAGATAATATATAATATATATTTTTATTTAAAAAATCATGAAATTACAAGTCATATGGTGAATATATGAATACATAATATATTTTATATTCATTATTACTATATTATTACATTATCATTACATTAGTTATTATTATTACATTATATGCATCATTATTACATAATATATATGATTTATATCAGTTATGTCAATTCATATAATAGATATATAATGGAAAAATCGAATAACCCTCACTCAAATAGGCAAGACAGTTAAAGGTTCTATATCCTCTAATTTTTTAAAAATATTTTATTTATTTATTTACTTGAGAGAGAGAGAATAAGAGAGAACATGAGAGGAGGGAGGCTCAGAGGGAGAAGCAGGCTCCTTGCTCAGCTCAAGGATGTGGGACTTGAACCTGGGACTGCAGGATCATGACCTGAGCCAAAGGCAGTCACTTCACCAACTGAGTAACCTAGGTCCCCCATCATCCAAGTTATATCCATATTTTACTTGTGAGTTGACTGGAATATATTGTACTTATTATAAGCTTTACTCTGAAATGAATTGGGTTATATGAATGTGAGGGCTCACCAGGCAATTCTGAAATCCATAGAGCATGCTATCAGAAAGGGCAAATTGTAAACTATACAGAATCTATTAATGTAATCTGTGGACTGAATTTTTCTTTTTCTAGGAATTTTCAATTCTGCTCTGAAAGTCTTTGAACTGATTAGATCAGGCCCATCTAGATTACCAAGGATAGAGTCTTTTATTTGAAGCCAAGTGATTGTAGATGTTAATCACAGCTACATAATAGGTTCAAAACAATACCTAGATTATTGTCTGATTGAATAGTTAGGGTTGTATCTTGCCACGCTGAAACATAAAACTATTACATACCACAAAGTGTGGGAAGAAGACAAGGACAGCCACTCTTATCACTCTTTTACAAAATTTTATTGGCAATCCTAGCTAGTGCAATAAGGGAAGAAAAAAAAATACATGTTGGAAAGGGAATAATAAAACTATCTTTACTCACAGTTGACATGACTATCTTAGAGAAATTCTGAAAGAATATATATAGAAAAACCTTCTAGAATAAATAGGCAAATTTATGAAGGTCAATATGCAGTATTAATTGTTGATTTTTATATCAGGAGCAAATATGTGAAATGTAAAATTAAAAATCAATACTATTTACAATCGCATACCCCAAAAAAGTACCAAGCTATAAATCTAACAATAGTTATGAAGGACCTGTATTTGGAAAACTACAAATACTAATGAAATAAGTCACAGAAGATTTAAATAAATGATGAATGTTCTATGGTCATGGATGAAAGAAAACAATATTGTTAGCTGTCTAGTCTTTTTTGTTTTTTTAAAGATTTTATTTGTTTATTTGACAGAGAGAGATCATAAGTAGGCAGAGAGGCAGGCAGAGAGAGAGAGGGGGAAGCAGACTCTTTGGTGAGCAGAGATCCCGACACTGGGCTCGATCCCAGGACCCTGAGATCATGACCCGAGCCAAAGGCAGAGACTTTAACCCACTGAGCCACCCAGGCGCCCCCTGTCTAGTCTTTCTAATTTGATCTCTAGATTCAATGCACTCCCAATCAAAATTTCAGCAGGATTTTATAGATACTAATTCTAAAATGTATATGAAAAGGCAACAGAATGGCAAACATAATTCTGAAAAAAAAAATAGGAACAAAGTCAAAAGACTAATTTTACCCAATTTTAGTTACCAAGAAATTATAATAATTGTAAAAGGATTGACATAAATTATAAACCTTCAATTATCAAGACATTGTGTTAATGGCAAAAGTAGAGAAAACAGATCGGTGGAACAGATAATAAACACAGAAAGAGACCCAAACAAATAGAGCCAACTGATTTTTTTTTTGAGCCAACTGATTTTTGACAAAAGTGCAGACTATTCAATGAAAAAGATTATCTTCACAACTAATGGTGGTAGAACAATTGGCTTCCCATAGTCAAAAATAAGCAAACAAAACAAACAAACAAAACAGCTTTAGGATGCCTGGGAGGCTCAGTGGGTTAAAGCCTCCGCCTTCAGCTCAGGTCATGATCTCAGGGTCCTAGGTTCCAGCCCCGCATCGGGCTCTCTGCTCAGCAGGGAGCCTGCTTCCCCCCTCTCTCTGCCTGACTCTCTGCCTACTTGTGATCTCTCTCTGTCAAATAAATAAATACAATATTTAAAAAAAAAAAGCTTTGATTTACATTTCACAGTATACACAAAAATGAACTCAAAATGAATCTTTTACCTAAGTTTAAAACGCAAAACTTCAAAACTCCTACAAGTAAACATCTACATGAACCTGAATTGTTGATATGATTTTAGATGAAACATTAAATGCATCATCCATGAGATAAAAAAAATAAGTTTTGATCTTTATAAAAATTAAAGACCTCTTCCTTGTAAAAGAACCTTTAAGAGAATGAAAAGAGAAGCTACAACTTGGAGAGTGTATTTGCAAATCATATATCTAACATATAACCTTTATCTTGGGTGAATATACATATATACTCATAAAACTCAACAATAACAAAACAACCCAATTTAAAAAGGGCAGAATATATAAACAAAATGACTTAACAAAGATATTCAGATGTCATATAGGCATATGAAAAGAGGCACTGCATCATTTGTCATTAAGAAAATGCAAATTATGAGATCATTTCCTGTCATAATTCCACAATCTAAATTTTGCTGTAATACTTTGTGCCCATGACACTATCTTTCTGATATTTCCACTTCTCTTGGGTATTCTGACTCCTAATTCTCAGAGCTCTACTTCTTCAAATGTTCACTATCCTCTAGCAACTTAACTTGTGCCTTCTTCATGAAAAGAATTGTGATTATGTTTTCCTAGTTCATACTTCTATCACTTTCCTATTTCTAATGTTTTCTTGCCTTCTAAGCTTTTTGCATTTTTACATCTTAATTTATCTGGAACAAGCTCAACCTCAAACACTATCTTATTTTTAGCAGTTTAATTGTTATCACACAGTAAGTAGTACAAGTTTTATTACACTTGAATTTATTTAAAGTTGTATTTGGATATTCTGTAGAGTTTCAGATATGTGCTAGTTTAATAATGTAAGATAAATATACATATATATTTTCATGTACTATTTCGGTATCACAAAACCTGTAAATACATTTTCCTTTTTAAAAATCTCATTAACATTAATATATGTTTTATTTTAAAATGCATAATGACACAGACATGCTTCAGCAATGAAAATTAAGAATACAGGTTTATCTTCACCTCAGAAAGTACTATTTACTCAAATTTGAGCCCATCAAGTGTTAAAAAATAAGCCTATCTAAGCCTCAACAGATCAAATGCTCTTTCCAATTTCCTTCCCTACATGTGAATCAAATCAGTATAAATTTTGGATCTTGTCAGGGCTTGAGACAAATTCAGAATTTACAAATAGAAACTGAAATAGAAAGTTGCCCAGTAACAAACTTCAGAAGTAATTCTTTCACCTCAAACTAAATAAATAAAAATGAAGTCACACAACTTATAGGATATTGGGAGTTGCTAGATCAGGAAAAAAAAAAGTGAACTCTCCTTTAGAAGGCTCTTTAGGAGGTGCCTGGGAGGCTCAGTCGGTTAAGCCACAGCTTTCTGCTCAGGCCATGATCTCAGGGTCCTGTGTTGTCAGGCTCCCTGCTCAGCAGGGAGTCTGCTTGTCCTTCCGTCTCCCTCTGCCCCTCCCCTCCCCTACTTGTGTGCTCTCTCTCTCTCTCTCTCTCAATCTCTCAAATAAATAAAGCTTAAGAAAAAATAACACTCCCTCAATATCAAGCTTCTTGATTTATTATTTCAAGTGAAAATGGCATACCCGGCAACTCTGTTTCTCATATCCACAACACCAAATGCTCCTATTTATTTCAATTCAAGCACTTTTCATTCTGTCACACAACAGTGTTATCTGTTACTATATCTAAAAAAATGATCATTCTAAAGCAGAAGGAAAACAATCAAATATACAAATGTAATTTGAATTTGAAATGTAATTTGTATGAAAATAAAAAGTTGTAACTATACTAAGACTTATTTAGGTCATCTCTGAAATATATCTAAATGAGTATAAATAATGTTTATGCTAAAGTTGTATGTGTTTGGGATGGGAGGAAGTTGTATGGATATCATATTACTAGAGATTAATATTTTAGGGCCACATTTTCCATTACAATTCATAGTTACATGTGTAGTGACACTTTTTAATTATAATTACCTAAGATATAAACCCTAAAATAAAAAGAACATAATGATTTCTGTATTGCACACTTGCACACACATATTAGACCTATAAAGCTGCCCATAATTCTGTGCATTTTAAAATAAGCCTACAGATAATCCCTCCAACTGCCACCATGACTGAATTCCTCGTTTGTGTCACCATTACGAAGTGCCTATAAAACCACCAACTCAAAGATTAAACATAAAATTTAGTTATTATCATTCTCTAAGAGACCATCAGAACTAATTTTATCATGCATTTAGTCACTGTTTATCTCAATCACCACAGGAATACTAGGCCTCTCAGGTCATTAATAATCACCTGAAATTCATTTATACCACAAAGTTATCCAGTTTCCTACTCCATATTCCCATCACCTGCCTGCTCTAACTGAAATTGCTTATGGCCTGATAACATACTTTTACTGGATTTCTTCCAAGTGTGGACAGATATTTTTCCTCTTTTTTTTCTCTTTACTGCATTTCTGACAAAATGTCTAAAGGTTGTATAGCTTTTTGTCTTTGCTCCTCATTGCTGCTTTCCTACCTTTTCTCCTGCTTCTCTTAAAAACCCATCCTTCTGGATTCATGAACTGAATATTTTAGCCCATCTCTTACCAGTTTTCTCTTCCATCAAACTGCTGTCAATCAGTGACCATGTAATCTAGACACCTCTGTGGCTATAGCTCAGAACTTGTCATCACCAATAACTTATCACTTCTAATGTCTCAACATGCCTTTTCACTTTGAAAAAAAGTTTCATAAATTTTTAGCTTAAGTGTCCTACTTCTCTTACTCTAGGTATTCATTGACTCTGTCAGAATCTCCATTCAATTATCTCATCAACTTCTTTTATTATTTATAATAAGTAATTAAGAATTATTCCTTACAATGATTTTGAGTTTCTAGAAAAACTATAAAGATAATACAGAGAGTAGCCATATACTCTGCTACATTTCCCCATTACTGATATTTTACATAAGTATGTTACATTTGTTGTAATTAATGAAGCAATATTGATATTATTATTATTATGTAAAGCCCATGCTTTATTCAGATTTCCTTTTTATGTTTTGGGATCCCACCCAGGGCACTGCATTACATTTAACTCTTATATCATCTTAGGCTACTGTTGATTGTGATAGTTCCTTAGATTTTCCTTGTTTTTGATAACAATTTTGAGGATTATTTGTCAGATGTATAACACGATATGATTCAACAGAATTTTTCTGGTGTTTTTCTCATAAATGGACTGGGGTTATGGGAGTTGGGGAGGAAGAGCAGAGATGTAAAATGCCCTAATCATGATATCATACTAAGAGTACCTATTATCAATGTGACCTATTACTGTTATCCTGACCTTGGTCACACCCCTGAGGTAGTTTTGTCTTGTTTCTACAATGTAAAGTTAGAATTTTTTATTCCCCTTTCTATAACTCCCTGGAAGGATGTCACTTTGTACAACTCACACCTAAGAAGTAGAGTTATGCTCCATCTTGTTAAGAGGAGAGTTATTATATAAATTATTTGGAATTCCACATGGAAGATTTGTCCTTTCCTCATGTTATTAATTTATTCAACTTTTACTTATACCTGTACAGTCATGAGTATTTCATTCATACTATGGGTTATAGTTCAAAATTAAGTTATTTTGTTGCTTAATTTTTTCCAGATTTAGACATTGGGAGTTTTTTCAGTTGCCTCCTGTGTCTCTTTGGCATATCACAATCACTGTGTGTGTGTGCGTGCATGCGTGCATGTGTGTGTGTGTGTGTGGATGTGTGTGTTTTGAACACTCTCTTATTGGCACCATAAAAAGCATTAGGCTTTTCTTTTACCTGTTCTTTCTCAGCTTTAGAATCAGCCTTTTCTTCAGTCAACTCTGTCTCTTTGTATTGAGAATGGCATTAGAAACAAAGATCTTCGTCTTAAGTGTACTCATTGCTACTGGGGATTTTGTGCTGTTAGGCATTCCCAGCTGATAGACCAGGAAATGTAGGTATGCATAGGAACCTATGTGTTTATGTGCACATAAACATATGTATAAATATTTCTATATGTAATCATCTACATCTATATTGAACTAAACACAAATTCATACTAATAACTCTAAACCATTACCACATTGATCAGGCTAGCATCCTCCCCTGGCTTATCTGTCACCTCCCACCCCAACAGTGAAAAACGGGACTCCCATCATCTACCAATCCATTTACTTAATTGTTTGGTTCCAGTATGCATAGGAGTTTCAGAATTTTTAACCCATGGGAAGAAACATTATCAAGAAGACTATAGTGTTTATATATAGTTTCTTTTGTTTTTAGTTATTTGGGTCAGTAACATTTTCACAACACTCTCAGGAAGGTTGTTGCACACATTAGCAGTGCAATTTGATTGTTCTGTCATATTCTTCATTCAATCCCAGAACCTCCCAAATGCCTATATATAAACCTGTACACATTTAAACCTGCTCTTTGTGCTGCAACTTGCTGTGGGTTGTTAGATGGGATATTATAGAAATATCAATAAGATCAATTTAATAGTACTGACGGGTCTACTATATCCTAACTAATTTTTTGCCTCCATGTTCTATCAGCTCCTGAAAGTGTAGTGATAAAGTATCCATCAGTTTTAGTGGATATGTTGATTACTCCTTTCTGTTCTACCAATTTTCACCTCACTTACTGTAAGGCTCTTAGCTTGTTAAGTATATATGCAACTAGATTTTTTTTAAGATTTATTTATTTATTTGAGAGAGAGCATGTGTAGGGGGAGGGGAAAAGAGAGGGGTAGAGAGAAACTCAAGCAGATTCCTTGCTTAGCACAGAGCTCAACATTAGGCTTAATCTCATGACCCTGAGATCACAAACTGAGCTGAAACCAAGAGTGGGATGCTTAACCAACTGCACCACCCACATGCCCCTGGCATTTTCATATATATTTTAAAGAACTGACCCGTTTATCAATACGTAACGTCTTTAGTTTCTCCTTCTAATTTTTCTTATATTTCTAAGTCTTCTTTATCCAAATGAATACAGCTAAACCGGCTTTCTTTGAACTCATGTTGATGTGGTATGTCTTTTTCTATCCTTCTACTTTTAACCTATTAGATTCTTCATATTTTTTAATTGATTTCATGTAGACAATATATACTTGGGTCCTGTTTATTTTTATTCATTCTGAAAATCACTTTCATTTAATTAGTGTATTTGCATCACTCACATTTTTAATATCTACCAGATTTGTCATTACTTTCTATTAGTTGCCTTTTTAAAAACATATCTTAAAAATTTATGTGTGTTGTATATTTGAGAAAATTTTTATTTTTCCTTTACATTGGATGGTTAATTTCTCTTGCTATAGAATTCTAAGTCAATAGTTTTGTTTTCATTTGTTTTTATCAACACTTTAAATATTTTATTCTGTTCACACTTTGCTTATATGTTTTCTGGTGAGAAGCAAATTATAATTCTTATTATTGTTCTTCTATATGTAAAGTGCATATTTTTTGTTTTTCTGATATCATTAAAGATTTTGTCTTTAGTTTTGTGTAGTTTAAATACTACATATATATAGTTTTGTTTTGTATTTGTCTTGCTTGATTTTCTCTGAGCTTCCTTGATCTATGATTTGTTGACTGTGTTAATTTCAGAAAAATTCTTAGCCATTATTATTTTAAATACTTCTTTTCTTTATTTTTTCTCTGTGATCAGGCATTAGAGTTAATAAACATACTGAATCCATAAAATTATCTAACAGTTCTTGGGTGATTTGTTCTTTGTTTCTTTTTTTTTTTCTTCTCCTTCTTTTTATCTCAGAGAAGTATCTACTGACCTGTTTTCAAGCTCAGATTCTTTCTTCTAGTGTATTGATGAACCCATCAAAGATATTCTTCATTTCTGTTACAATGTTATTGATTTCTAACATTTCTTTTTGATTCCTTCATAAGTTTTCTTTTCTCTACTTATATTACTATGATGATTAATTTTATGTGTCAATTGGGGTATATTATAGCACCCAGTTGTCTAGACACACCAGTCAAGAGGTTGCTGTAAAAGCACTTTAAAAATGTGGTTAATACTAGACTTTGGGTAAAGTAGATTATTTTCCATAATGTGGGTAGTCCTCGTCCAATCATTTGAAGGTACTAAGAAAAAAGACTGAGGTCCCCAAGACAGAAATTCAGCCTCTAAACTGTCTTTGATATTAAGTCTGCAACATCAACTTTTCCCTGGGCCTCCAGCCTCCCAGCCTGCCCTGCAAATTTCATGTTTGCCTGTCTTCACAATTACATGAACAAATTCCTTAAATTATGTGTCCATTCATCCATCCATCTCTCACTATATATACATCTATTTTCCACATAGTACCATGTTGCCTACTCTTTCTCTTAGAACCTTCAACATATTAAAAATAGACTTTGAAATTTTCCCTAATAATTCTAAAATCTGTGTCATATCTTTGTCTAGCTATATGTTAGCTCTGTCTCTTTCAGAGTGTGTGTTTTTCTTGCCTTTTCTCATGTATAATATTTTCATGCCAGATGCCAGACATGGTATATTGAGAAAAAAGGCATTAAGGTGAATAGGCCTTTAGGGTGAGATTTTATGTTAATCTGGCCAGGTATTGGGCTTTTTTTTTTTTTTTAATATTTGCTATGGTTGAGGGTGCCAGGATTTCACATTCCTCGAGTCCTTGTTTACCTCTCCACTTTCTCTGTGTTTCCTTAAGATCTCCTTAAATGAATTGAAGATTTTCACCTCTTTCAGCTATAATTCACTGCTATCATATTGCAGCCCTGTTGATATGGTCATAAGAGGTTGAGGAAGTAACTCATTCAATAACCTCATGACTAAATCTCTTTTATTGGGTCTGTGTTCTTGGGCTATGAACTTTGAAAGTGTTTCTGAAAAACTGCTATATATTCTTGGTCTACTCAGTTTCTCTGTGTCTGTCACTGTTGCATCATCTACTTTGTCTTGAGATGTCCAAAAACGTTACAACTTCTTTCTTATAATTCTCCTGAGAAATAGAAACAGTAGTATAACAACTTAATTTTTCTATCTCAAACTTATCAGTCTACCTGCATCTTACCTATAAATTCTGCCTTTATTCCACTTCCACTGGAAATATGGACCCTCCAGTTGTAAGGGGACCCTAACCTTCTTGCCTACTACTAAATGGTTTCTCCTGTAATAGGCTCCTCTATCGCATCATCTATTTTCTTTCTCATGTGAACATTTGTGAAGACATACTAAATGCTGTAATATTCCTTAGATGAAAAATTCAACCCTCCCTCTCTAGCTCCTGCTCTTTTTTGTTCCATATCATAAAAACATATTCAAGAATGCTTTCCATGCATTCCATTGTCTTTACTTTCTCACACTGTAATTTCTTGGCAACTTTTAGCAGAGCCAATCAGTCAATGATTTTAATCATTATGCTGTTCAACTCATATTCAGTGAGCACGCACTTGATGCTGAATGCTTTTCTAGGTGCAAGAGAGCAATGAATAAGATGATGTTCATGTCTTCATGGAAATTACTTTCCAGAGAAGAAAAGAAAGAACATAGAAAAACAGGAAAGTAATTTGCAATCTCGGGTACTGATGAGTGCTATGAAGAAAAAGAAAACAAAGAGTATAAAACGTGAAAAAAGCTTTTGTGGAAGTGTGGTCAACTGAGTCTTCTCTGTGAGGGTGCATCAGCAGATATTTTATTGTAAAGCTTTCTTGTGTAGCTTCTGAGTCTTGCCTAACTTCTCCCTAACTTCACTGATGTCATGGTATCTCTTTTGAGATTCCCCCAATGTCTCTAGCTTTATATATCTTATTGCTTCTCGTCGCAATCTCTGGTGATATTAATTTTCTATGTATGTTCTCTCCATAGTTGATTACATCAAGTTGTATATCTTTAAAAACCATCGATAAACTAATAACTTCTAAATTTATATTTTTATGGGCACCTGGTAGCCAGTGGTTAAGCATCTGCCTTTGGCCCAGGTCATGATCCCAGAGTCCTGGGATCAAGGCCCACATTGGGCTCCCTGCTCTATGGGAAGCCTGCTTCTCCCTCTCCCACTCCTCCTGCGTGTGTTCCCTCTCTCACTCTCTCTCTGTCAAATAAATAAAATCTTTAAAAAAAATAAAAATTAAACCTTGTTTATTTCTTCTTATAAATAAATAAATAAATAAATAAATAAATAAATAAATAAATAAATTTATACTTTTAGCTTTGATCTCTACAAGCAGCACTGGAATCATATTACCAATTATCTATACATAATATACCTCTTATTGAACATGTTCAAAATGGAAACCTTCATTTGCCCTCTTTTTGATTCTGTGCTTCTCTTCCCTTCCCCATCTCAACATCTTTCATTATACAGTCAAATACTAAACCCAAACTCCTGCCCAACAACTACCAAATGACTTCCGGTAGCCATTTGGTCAGACTAAGCACAGCTTCATGTATAAGGAGTATACTGGTGAGGGCAGAGAATACTCCAAGCTACCACTGCCAATCAATAATGGAGAGAATATGGTGGCTAAAGTGCCCAGTCTCTTAGTCTCTTGTCTTTTTATGGCTAATTCTGGGGGGCATCTTCAGAGATCCCAAAAGAATCAAGTCTTGAGATCAACACATTCTTATACTCCTACAACTTCCTTCTTTGTCCCACTGTCCTCACTCATTCACACACATTAATGAGATCAATATACCCTAAAGCATCTGAAATTGAATCCTTTTTCAGGGTCTACTTTTTGGGAAATCAAAACTAAGTCAATCATATTTTATTTGTTGTATACTGAGCACCTACCTTTAAGTCATCAGCTTAAACCTCATCTGAAACTCTATCTACAAAATGTATCTCAAATCCAACCATGCCTCACCATCTCTACTGTTCTGCTTTTCTGATAAAATACAAAATCTTTATTTAAAAAATAATTTTATTTATTTATTTGAGAGAGAGAGAGAGGGATCATGAGCAGGAAGAGAGGCAGAGGGAGAAGGAGAAGCAGACTCTCCAATTAGCAGGGAGCCAAATGTGGGGCTCAATCCTAGGACCCCAGGATCGTGACCTGAGCTGAAGGTAGGTGTTTAACTGACTGAGCCACCCAGGTGTCCCCAAAATCTTTATTTTTTATGGATGGATTACAGGGACTCTACTCCTTGGAGTGCATAATCAATGGCCTCCTGATCATCCCCTTTCTTCCACTCTTTTTTCCCTAGAGTCTCTTCTCTACATAGTAACCCAGTTGAGCATTACAAAATATATACAAACCAGATCCTTTCTGTGTATGTAACTTATTATCACACATCAAGTCTCTTTTTCAAAAGCCATCATGATGTTTCTTACCTATGTCTGACTTCATCTCAAAACATTTCCCTTTCTTACTATGTCCTCACCTTTCTTGTCTTTTCTCCTATTTTTCATGTTCTGACTTCCTTCCTGAGAACCTTTATGTTTGTAATGTGTGCCTCTAAGGCTCTTTTTTTCTGCTTCTTCCCTCTTTGGCTTCCTCTTTCTCATGACTTTGGTATTTCATCACATGGCAACACACCAAAGAGACTTCTCCTGATAATCCAATTTGAAATTTAGACCTCTCATACCTTCTTCCCAACATTCTTCCTTTCCTTATCCCTTTGCATAGTATTCTTCACTATCTGAAAGTATATTAATCTTATTAGTTTACTTTTTTATTGCCATTTTCCTTCACTAGTATATAAACTTCTTAAGTCAGACATTTGCCATTTTAACAGAAGGAATAAACTCCCTGATGTAAAATGTGACTAAAGTAGCAGATATCATAAAACAGTTTTTTTTCTCATTATATTTTGAATATAGCAAATAGGGAGTAATGTTATATTACAAATAATTACAAACATATTATTATATAACATGAATCTACTATGGCAAATGAGATATTACTTGGAACATGCTTAAATACTGTCAATTAATATAATCACATTGGATTTGAATTTGCTTTACATGGATATAAAATATATACTTTATTGGGGGGCTAAAATTTATACCTTGGGGAAAATGTGAAAATATAATTTCTAGTCATTTAAATGAAGAAGGTAAGTGTTCAATGTGATAAAATCATGAGCTGAGTTGAGTTTAATGTTATATCATTTATTAGAAGAAAGTAGTACACAGATCAATAGCTGCTTTGGGAAACACATTCTGCTCAAAAGCATATAAATATTTAGTAGCATTTTTAGTACAGAAAGCTTCTAGTCACCTAGATTATATCTGATTTTATCTTTTTGTTCTGCAGGTCTAAAGTATGCATCGTGGAATTGTCATTTACATTAATCTTGAGAATGATTGATAACTATTGGAAACACAAATGTTCACATACATAATTTAAACTGATGTATGTTATATATTCTGTAAACTGAGAAGAGCAAAAATCAATTTATCTATACTAACATTTGTACAAAAGACCTCTTAAATTAATATTGACATAACCCTTTAAGATTAGCTGATGTTTTCTTTGAGGAAGCCAGACATTTTGCCTTGAAGCCCGTAAGTATTGATAAGGAATTATGTAGGAAATACATCTCTTATTATTTAACTAAATGTACAGTCTAAAAAAAATCCCCATTATTATTTTGCATGGACTCAGGTAGAAGAAAAAGGTAACAAAGAAAGATGACTTTATTTTTATTTTAGTTTTATTCATTTGACAGAGAGAGATCACAAGTAATCAGAGAGGCAGTCAGAGAGAGAGGGAAGCAGGCTCCCTGCTGAGCAGAAAGCTTGATGCAGGGCTGGATCCCAGGACCCTGGGACCATGACCTGAGCCGAAGGCAGAGGCTTAACCTACTGAGACACCCAGGGCCCCTATTAATCCCTTTCTACATACATTAGTTTTCTATTGCTGCTATAACAAATCACCAAAAATTTAGCAATTAAAACCAATATCAGTTTATTAGCTCACAGTCAATGGGTCAGAAACTGGACCACTGAGCATGGTGTATTGAGGTTTTCTGCTCAGGTGTCACAGGGTGGAAATCAAGGTGCCATAGGCCACCATCTCACCTAGAGTTAGGGTTTCCAAGCTTGTTCAGGTTGTTGGCAGAATTCAATTTCTGGATTCTATTTTTCCATGACTTGAGGGATTGCCCTCATTATTTTCAAAGCCAGGAGGAATTTCCTTACATTGTTGAATCCCTGTCATGCTTTAACCTTGGACTTCCTCTCTCTCTGACCTGTAGATTCACATTTCAAAGGCTTATGTAATTAGGTCAGGCCTGCCTAAATTAATTTCCCTTTCTTAAAGTCCACTGTTACATGTAACATATCTTTATCATGGAGTAAAATCAATCAAATTCACCGTTTCTGGAATTATTCAGGGCATGTACACTAGAGGACATGATCTTGACAGACCATCTTAACATTCTGCCTGATTTCTGAGTAATGCAATCTATCTCAAACACTTGACCTTTTTCCTACTGTTAAAAAAAATTACCATTCAAAAGCTAAAACTTTATTAAAAACATTTAATCTATTAAGAACTTTACTAGGATTTATAGGGTGTGATATATAGTATATTTATATATATATCTCATATATATTATATATATAACAATTATATATAACATACTTATTATATAATAAATATATTATACATAATCATTTATACATATAAATGTACATTTATAAAATACATACAAATATAAAATAGCTACCCTAGAAAAACTTTTTGGGATTTTTTTTTTTATAAGGGAATGGAGAGGAGGCAGGATGGAAGTTATAAGACAAATATGCCTCTCTAAAATAAGTATATAGAAAATAGCATTTACTTTTCATGAAAATGTTCACATTAATCCTTTTGCACACTTACACTTGCAATCACATATGACATTCTCTCTGTGTTGTTTAATAATTCAGAGTACAGTTAGGTAATACACTTAAATTAAGAGCTTCTTCAAGAAGAATAACCAGGGGCACCTGGGTGGCTCAGTCAGTTGAGCATCCAACTCTTGATTTCGGATCAGGTCATGATCTCAGGGTTTTGAGATGGATCCCCACTTTGGGCTCCACATTGAGTGGGGAGTCTGCTTGAGGATTCTCTGTCTCCTCCTTCTCTGCCCTTCTCTACGTTTATTCAAATGAATAAATAAATCTTAAAAAACAAAACAAAAAAGTATACACCATGTTGTGAAGATGATGTACCATATTTTTTTCTTGACATTCTAAAATTAAGCATCTTCTATTTCTATGTGTATATCATACGCTTATCATTATATTCTGACTAGAATAACCTCCTTCTAACCACTTCTTTGCTTAGCTAATTTTAACTTATTCTATTTCAATAGTATGATCAGAAGTCTTCTTCAAAATTCTTTGGGTGGAAGTTTAAAATGACCATATTTTTTTTTGGTAGCTTCTCTCACTAGAAGTTGCATACCATTTCCCTCTTTCACTGACTTTGGGACTTGCTTTGATCAACAGAATTCACAGAAATGATTTCATGTGAATTCTGAGAAAGGATTCAAGAAGCCTTGCATCTTCTGCTTTCATTTTCTTGCTGCTCTGTTATTACCATGTAAAATTAGATTGGCATATACATTCTAGGAGAATGTATATGTGAAGACCACATGGAGAGAAAAGTCCCCTAAGAACCACCTAAGGCCACTCAGTATTTTTAGCTGCCAGCTAACTAAATAATTAGCTGAAGCTTACTTACAACCATGTGTTTAATTTGATTAAATCATTTGACTTAATTATATTCACATTAAATTATATTTTATTGACCTGATGGTAAAATCAACTTTGTATTTTGTGCTATATTAGTCAAAACCATCGTGTGTGTGTGTGTGTGTGTGTGTGTGTGTGTGTGTAAACAGTAATAATTTGTAAGCAAAAGTTATTGAACGTATGAAGAAAGATTTGCATTCTTGGTTAGTAAGTCAAGTCGAATTTCCAAGAACAATGTTTGAGCAAAGGAATTCAGCAGGGTATTAACAGCATAAAATATCAAGAGCACAATCCTTGTTTGGAATATTGGCTTGGACATTTACCAACTCTGTGAGCTTGAATAAATTATTTAGGCTATCTTATTCTTAGTTTTCTCATCAGTAAAATGTATGTGATTGACTCATAACGTCATTGGAAGTTTGGAGAGGTAAATGTATATGCACCTATGTAAGAGCTTTATATTGGTGTGTAGCAAAACACACATATATTACCTCATACTTTCTGTGGGTCAGTCTGCCCACAGCTTAGTTGAGTTCTCAGCTTCAGGTTCTCATCAGCCTGCCATCTGGGTATCAGCTGATGCCGTGGTCTTACCAGAGTTTTGACTAGAGAAAAAAACCTTTTCCAACTCTGTCAAATTATTATCTGCATTAATTTCTTTTTTGGCTTCAGGACTGAGGGTTTTAGTTTTTTGGTGAAGGCCATGCTCAGCTCCTAGAAACCTCCTCCAGTTCCTTGGAATGTAGGCTTTTCCAACATGATCACTTAATTTATGACAACTTGCTTCTTCAAAGTCAGCAACAGAGAGCAAGCAAATGTACTAGCATGATGGAGTTTTATATAATATATCATAATTATAGGAGTGACATGCCATCATCTTTGCCACATTCTGTTTGTTAGAAATCATAGGTCTCACCCGCACTGAAAGGGAGAGAATTACTAAAGAGACTAGATATTAAAAATGTAGGAAACATTGAGGGTCATTAGGATCTTTCCATCCAAAAGTCCAGTGTGTGGAATGGAATAAGTACATAAGAAATGTGAGCTATCTAACAATTATTATAAATACACAGAATGTAAAACAACAAAAGTTTGACCAAAATAATAATGTTACCCATTTTCATCTTGTAATTCTTAAAGTGCATACACACAAAGAAGTATTAAGTGGTAATCAATTTAAAATATTCACATGGAAAGAAGACTAGAGAAGACAAACTTAAAGAAATGTAACTCAAACCACTTGTCACTGATGATCAGCACCTAGCATACTTGAGATTGTTTACTTATTTTGGCAAAGTCTAGAATATAGAATTTGAAAAAAAATATACCTAAGCTGATACATTCTATTGGAACTGAAATCCATTGGTTAGTCTGATAAGGTTTAAGGTAACCTATGATTCCACTTGTTATTGCTAAAACAGGTATTTTTTTTTTATACTGGTTTTCAAAATCTCTGCTCCATGATACAAGATAACTAAAAATCTGATAATTAATTACAAGGGGGTTATCTTTTATTTTAATTTCTTTCTCCAGAATGGCTCCTGAGAGCTTTACCAATGTCAGGTTTTGGTATACTTTGTATGAGATGATTTGCATTTAGTTACTTTTTGGGCAGGATTGAAAAAACAATTCTCAGTTCCTTTCCTAGCAAAAGATATAATTTTCCTCATTTGCTCATATTTTTGTATTTAAATAAGCAGAGTTGTTGTTATTGCTTCATTCTTATCAAAGCTTTGATTTATGATTACTATCTTTCTCATTAAGTAAATTTTGAAAGAGGAAAAGATATCCAAGCAATTTAATCTGAAGTACAAAAGACAAAATTATCTGCACTATCCACAGCAGTAAAACTGGCACCACTGAAAGTGCTGAGTAAAAATCTGTTAAATAAGATCATTTTTCTTCCCAGTTATATTTTCCAGTGCTGTGAACATTAGAAATTTAAAGATCTTTCTACACACTGGTTATTTCTTGTAACATCAAATTAAGGCACAGTAGTATATCTGTGTTTTCGATGGAATAGCTGATTCATTTTGATGATACAGAGCTTCTATGGTGAGAGATATGTGGGGACAAGGGTGTCACCATTTCTGTCAAATGGAAAAAAAAAACTGTCTTGAAAACTCAATTTTTTGTATATTATGAATGTGCTAATTATGGAAATGCAGGTCGCCAACATTTTATTAAATTCAGTGATGTGAATTTTTAATTTTTATTTTAAAATCAAATAAAGTGATTATATCAACAAATCATTAGTGACTATCCATGAGAATTTTATTTCAGGGATTGCATGTATAACCTCAAGAGACAGAAAAGGATGCTGTACAATAATAACACTCTAGGCTCTAACCACAGTACTTTATCATATGGGAAATTAGTGGATTTCATAAAACATAAATTTAAGAATATAAAATGTACAAGAGCGACATTAAAACTTCTAATTTACATGTTAAGAATACTAGAAAGTGGCAGTTTTGAATGTTATAATTTGCTTTATGCACACATTTTGGTTAGCACCTAAGAACCAATTTTGACTCTGGTAAAACTGGATTTCTGAGCTATAGTAATTGGACATAAATAAGGTGGATATCTGGATATGGTTTAGTATCTGAATCAGGTAAATAGAAGATAATAATAAAAAAAACTTTTACAATAAAAATGAAAAAAGTCAAAAAAAATCATCCTGGGGCGCCTGGGTGGCTCAGTTGGTTAAGCGACTGCCTTCGGCTCAGGTCATGATCCCGGAGTCCCGGGATCGAGTCCCATATCGGACTCCCGGCTCTGCGGGAAGTCTGCTTCTCCCTCTGACCTTCTCTCCTCTCATTCTCAGTCTCTCTCTCTAATAAATAAAATAAAAAATCTTTAAAAAAAAATCATCCTGAAGATGATCTTTCAAATCCACACATTTGCTATATTTTGCAGTTTGTGATAGCAGACATTTAACACAATATTTCAGTCTAATGATATTGGAGAGAGATGACTTTGATCGTGTAATAACATTCCAATAGGCAAATTAGCTGGAAAGTGGTATGTGCACATGCCAACTCACAGTAAAATTCACAAAGTTTCTCTTTTTTATCAAATAAATCCTGTCAATTCTCTCACAAGTGAAGTTTCTGGAAGTTAATTCGCACATATGGTCAAAATCCTTAATTTCTAATTATGTAAAAATTAGCTCTGTCCTAGGAAAAACACTCAAACTTGCTTCAAAATACATGAATTTAGGGGCACCTGGGCAGCTCAGTCAGTTAAGTGGGTGCCTTTGGCTCAGGTTATGATCCCAGGTTCTGGGATTGAGCCCTGCATGGGGCTCCTTGCTGAGCGGGGAGTCTGCTTCTCCCCTGCCTATCATTCCTCCTGCTGTGCTTGCTTTCTCCCTCTCTCTCCTCCTCTCTCCCCCTCTCTCTCTGTCAAATAAATAAATAAAAATCTTAAAAATATATATGAATTTATACATATATACACAGCACATGTTTCTGCAAGGTCAATTTCATTGAGAATTTCCACCCTGTCTATCTGTGAGGGAGAGGCAGTAAAGATAACCTACAGCTTGACCATCATTAAGCCTAGACATACAGGTAGGGTAGGTATCTTGCAAAGTCTACCAAAAAACACTCATAACCAGGAATAGACAGTGTGATGAATAAGGTATTTTAAAAGATGAGAATTCAATTATGTAATGGGGAGGGGGTAATTGTAACAGATGGAAGATAGTTAAGAAAAATTATACCATAGATGGAACTAGACCTCAAACATTGAATAAGGTCATTTACAAAGGAGAGAAACTCAACAAAAGCAAGGACTCATTTGAATTGGAACTCAAAGACAATTCTGAAAATAACTGATCAATTTGATAATCATCCTGAGTCCTCTCAAGATTCTGACCAAAATAACTGCAATGGTAATGTGAATTAGCTCTTCTCTGTAGCTTTTCTGCCTCTTTTTCCATTATCAATCATTTCCTAATATCCCATATTTAAATTCTGAAATATTTGAGGAAAGTTTTTAGGCAACACAATCTCACATTTTCATAGCTTCATAAAGGTCAGGTGCCTGCACAAGTCTATTTTGCAAATCTATTTTGTTCATCATTGGTAACTCCCCATTCCTTAACAGTATCACTTATCATCAGCTGTGATCATTGAGGAACTTCTAAATCATTCAAGTGTGCCACTCACTCATGAATTCCTCATTGTTACAGTAAAAGGCTGTCTTGTGGAATTTTCCAAGGAAAATAGAATCTAATAGGTCCTTGGATCTTTTAAAATAGATTTATTTGAGTATGCATTCGTTTCCTTCTTCAAAAGTCTGCCACTAGTAAAAATTTCAAGTTCTGACATTGCCACCTTATACTGTGTGGGTCATAACTTTTTCCCAGTCTTTCAAGTTGTATTCCAGCATTGTGTTAAGACAGGCTCCAGAGGTATCGAAACACTGAAACAGGTGTTGTTGTCTCCATATTAACAAACTTTCCCTTATTCAGATATATACTCTAGTTTTCTTGGTCCAGGACTTTCAAGATTATTCCCAGTCATACTTTACATGATCTTATTGGTATATCTTATGCAGGTCCTGATATTCCTTTCATGAATGATCCATATCCTTCCCTGGCACAACCTGCATTCTCCCTTTTGAACCAACTTCAGTCCCTTTGTTATTTATTGGCTACTGGCCAAGGCAGAAATGGGAAAAAGTCTTGAGCACTATCTACAGGGACCTCATTAAGGAGGAGTCCACTATCTTTTGGCATTAGGGATGGGATTTGGGAGTTAAGTATTTTCAAGATTATCTACCCAAAGGCCCTGATAACAAATTTCAGAGTCCAAATTTTTTAGTTTTTATGTGAGGGCCCAATTTTGATTAGAAAATTACTGAAGCTGTGAATACAAGCTTTTCCAAAATTCTGACCCACTCATAATCAAGTTGTTTCCCTGATTTTCAGTAGAGTCTGTCCTTCAGCTGTAGAAGATAAAGGTCTCTAAAGAGATTACCATAGGTGCTTTTTCATCCATTAAGCTGGTAATTTCCTGACCTATGTCTCTAAATACCTGTTTTAATATATACAGTTAAAAACATTTTTTGGTTCTTATAATTATCATTATCCATATATCTCTCAAATATTATAGATACTACATAATCCAGTGCTTTTAGCTTTTCCATGGTTTCTGTCATTAGTATCAAAGATAATTTTGGGATGAAACACTGTCTGAAAACAAAACAGAACAGAAAACACCCTCCTAGGGTCCATCCTTTGTTATTAGGGTGGCATACTCCTATATATGCCATTTTCTTTTCAGCACTGGGGGCTGCTGAGCTCTTCCATCCTAATTAAAATTTCTGTCTGACATTAATCATGACATAATAGCTATTTTTAACTCTCAGAATTTTGTGATACCTTAGTGCTAGGAACTGTTTTACTCTAAAGTCCAGTGATAGGACAGTTATTTTGCTTCGAAGAATATATATATAACTGATGTGTTAGGTAACCTGCATCAGAGGTTGAGAATACTACTTGGTATTTTAAATAAACAAACATAATGCTGATTTATTTGCCTTCCAAGCTTGGAAGAACTGTGCTTATGAGGCCGATCTCAAATTTTATAAAAAAATTTTACAGAAACTGAGTAATTTTCCCACTTAAATCTGGAAGGATCCAAGGACATTCTGAATCTACTCTTCCATTCAGTGTTTACTGTGATAATTAAGACAGAGTTTTTTAAATATACATAATAACTGGAAAGGAAGAAATAAACCTGTCATTCACAGATGACATTAATATGCTGACAGAAAATTCAGAAAATAATCTATAGACAGACTGTTTGAATATACTAATAAAATGCATTTGACTTCCCAGTCAGTAAATGTGTGTATGTGTGTTTGTGCCCAAATTCTAAATAATATTTAAGTCATAGAAGAAATCATAATAGAAACAAGTTAATATTCAGAACTAAGTAGGGGCACCTGGGTGGCTCAGTGGGTTAAAGCCTCTGCCTTTGGCTCAGGTCATGATCTCAGGGTCCTGGGATCGAGCCCCACATCAGGCTCTCTGCTCAGTGGGGAGCCTGCTTCCCCCTCTCTCTATGCCTGCCTCTCTGCCTGCTTGGGATCTCTCTCTCTTTCTCTCTCTCAAATGAATAAATAAAATTTAAAAAAAATATTCAGAACTAAGTAACAAATAATATTCAGCATATCATTCCTGGATTATAAGTAAAATCGTACTAAGATTTGAACAAAACAAAGTGTCTATTAACACTATATCTATTCAACATTGTAAGGTGGGTCCTCCAACACAGTAAAAATTGCAAGTTAAACCTAAGGAACTAGAGAGGAAAAAAGCAAGCTGTTGTTATTCAAGAATGATATGCCCACATAGAATTCTGAAAGTTTGAAAGTCGCAGGGATACAAAAAGAGCTTAACAAGGTGGCTCCATACAAGGGCAAAAGGTACAAATCATCTGCATTTCTATATATCAGCAGCAAAATTCAGAAAAGTAATTTCGAAAAGTTACTATTCATTCCAACAACTATAATGATAAGGTATATACAAATAAATGTAGCAAGAATTGTGCCAAACTTTTATTTTTTATTTTTATTTTATTTTTTTATGTTATTTTAGTCACCATGCAGTACATCATTAGTTTTTGATGGAGTGCTCCATGATTCACTGTTTGTGTATAACACCCAGTGCTCCAGCAGTACATGCGCTCCTTAATACCCACCACCAGGCTCACCCATCCCCCCAACCCCTCCCTTCTAAAATTAAGAAAATTAGAAATCACTATTAAAGAAAATAGAGGTAAATTTGAAAAGATATAATGGCATATTGTATTCATGGATATGAAAGCTCTATGAAAAAAATCTGCATAAAATAATTTTTAAATCTCATAGTACTTCCTAAATAATTTCCAAAAGGAACATTTGTGGACATAGAACAATGGTAATTCTTAATTTATATTAAGAATAATGATCCATCTATACCTAAAACTAATATTACACTGTATGTTAACTGGAATTTAAATAAACCCTAAGAAAAACAAAACAAAACAAAAGAATAATGATCCAAGGACAGAACAACAGCAACTAAACAACTTTTTTTTTTGAAAAAGAAACTAAGTGATTTTCCTTAATTATATAAAGATTAATTATAACATGATAATTAACAAATGGATTTTATCACTTTACTCTTTTCCTATCCATCACCTTCCTGCTTGAAATTGATGTCTATCATCCTAATACTTTCTTTTCAGTATCTTAAAGGTATTTTACCCCATTCCTTTTTTTTAAATTATATTAAAGGAATAAAAGCCCACAATCCTCCTCTTTCTACATGCTCGTCTTGAGTTCTTGAATACTTATAGATAAAATTTCCCATTGGGGATATTTCTCCACCTATTTAAGTAACGGTCATTAACCTTAATGAAACTCTAAATATAGTTATCCTGCTATTTTAAAAAATCACTTAGCTCTCTATTTAGGAGTACCAGTGAAACTTCACTATATTTTTCAGACATTTAACCTACTACCATCTCCGAATCTCTTTACTTTTCTTAAAGGAGACGTCCCTTAGTTTTCTATCACAATATCAAGATATTTTCTTCTTTCAGCCCTATGACAATTGTGTAAGCATATTTCTCCAAATTTCATGAAAATATACCCCCGTTTTCACTCTATACTTTCTTCTCTTTAACCTCATCAAGGACTTTCACTTAAATTCTCCCCTCCTGCTGACAGATCTTCAATTTATCTCTTTCATTAGAATATTCTGGGGGCGCCTGGGTGGTTCAGTCGGTTAGGCAACTGCCTTCAGCTCAGGTCATGATCCTGGAGTCCCTGCATCAGGTTCCGGGCTCCAAGGGGAGTCTGCTTCTCCCTCTGACCTTCTCCCCTCTCGTCCTCTCTCTTGCTCTCTCTCTCTCTCAAATAAATAAATGAAATTAAAAAAAAAAAGAATATTCTGAATAGCACTTACAGGTGTTCGCTCAGATTTAAAAATAACAACACACTTAACAATAAAAACTTTTTTCAATTCCACTCTACCTTCAGACACTCCCTAATATGTGTCTTTTCCTTTAAACCCAAACTTCTAAAATAAATTTTCTGTACTTACTATTTCTGTAGCTCAATACCAATTTCTTAATGGACTATCTACCTACTTCACTCGTCCAGCATAAGTTTAATTACTCAAGTCTCAAATTACTTACATGCTACTAAATTTAACAGGCATACTTCCCCATTCTCATACTTTCCCCATTCTCGTCTCTTAATACTTTATTTATTAATCATCTTCTATTTGTTAGGCAATGTATTTGGTAATTGCAATATAATGGCAATGAACTTCATATATAATCCTTACCCTAATGAAGTTCATAGCCTAGAAGCAAAGAGATATATTTATCAAATAATCACAGTGACTAAGTACATCACAGGGAAGTTATGAATACATTATGAGTATAAAAAAGCATAGGTAAAAGCCTATGAACTGGTATCTGAAAAAGAATTAAGATGGCAAACAAAAGGTAGAGTGTTCTAAGCAGAGGGAAAAGCTTCTACATTAGCCAGGAAGTGAGTAAGGGCATGGTGAATATGAGGATCCAGAAGAAAACCAGTCTGTGAATGACAGCAGATCTCTAGAGAACAGACTGGAATTAACAGAATGAAAAATCACAGTCAAAGATAATAGAAAAACACATTGCTGAATTAAGACTTTAATTTGATTAAATGATCAATATACACTATAAAAATAGTGTCATGATTACTTTTTATTAATCTCCAATTACTCAAGTAATATAGTGTCTTTCTTATGAAAGGGAGATACATTTAAGTTTAATTTCTCCATAAATAGGAAATCTCATCCCATTCTGCTACCCTTTGCCTTATGATAGTCATTTAATGTATTTTAATGTCCTTCCACACCCCTTTCTTTGGTAATAAAACATGTCCAACAAATAATACATAGTTTTATTTTATATCTTAATGATCTGTGGGATATTATTTTTTTTAATATTTATTTATTTATTTGAAGGGATAGGGGCAGAGGGAGACAATCTTCAAGCAGGCTCTGCACTGAGTACAGTGCTCAACATGGGGCTCAATCTCATGACCCGATCATGACTTGACGTCAAAACCAAGCATTGGGCACTTAACTGAGTGAGCCAGCCAGGTATCTCATCTGTGGAAAAATTATCCTTATGCAATAGAAGCCCAAGACATATTATCAGGAAATCTGTTCTAGAAGTTATTCCTGATAGAAGAATTGTCAGGCCAGATTAAGATTCTGAATGGTATGGTTTACAAAATCACTTTAAAACATAATAGCAGGAGGCAAGGAATAAATAAGATACAATGAAAGACGAAATTACCTGAACCCTAGGTTACACAACATTATGTGTATCTGTACGTCTGTCTGCCATGCCAGTTTTATCAACTAGTGGTGATTTACAGGGACCAGACTTGAGGTTTGAGTAAAGAGCTTAACAGAATGAAGGTGCCAATATAAATATATTTGCCTTGTCAAAGAGACACTAAACAAGAAGTCCTGGTCACAGCTATAGATCAATAACTAGTCTACTGAATATTTACTTCTTTTAGCTGTTTCTTGTTCTGAGTCCATGAGAGACCAATTGGAACATAACGGGAGTCACAAATAGATGGCCAATTTAAAGATAACAATCATGGGCTTATTGGTAATATAATTATAGCTTATGACTTGATCTTTCCATTGATTTCTATTTAAAAGTAGCACTTCTGTTTGTTCTAATTATTCCATCTATCTTTAACATGTTTTGAGGTTACTAACTTGTAATCTATATTTAACATATATTATGATTTCTGTTTATCTCACAACTTGTTTTGTCATTATATATCTTAACACAACTTATAAAATGCTGCTTATAGCTCATAAGCTGCCAGCTTATTTTCTCTCTTTGCTTAACACTTCTTATGTATTTTGTCAATTCTGTTTGTTTTTCTAGTCTTTTGAAGATTAGAATATTCTCAAATAATATTACAACACAAATTATATATAACTAAATTGTATTACACTCTTTATATTATTTGGTAACTGTTTTCTTCTTTCTCTATATTACATTTGAGAACTGTCAAGGTTGACTAAATCCATATAGATCTGGATCATAACTTTATACGATTTATATTTGTTCATTTCCATTGTAGTTAGCCAATCTTAAACTATGAAAGAATGGTTTGAGGTATTACCCTACTTGTATAGTTATACATTACTATGTTACACACAGAGAGAGAATCAGTAGTTTCTTGTGTCAGAAACCAGACTTTTGATTCACAAAATACCTTGTACCTAGTTCCCATGCTCCAAACCACCACAGGATGAAGGTATGAAAGCTGATGTCAACTCTATGTATTGTAGAGTATGTATCACAGGAGAGTAACCCCAAAACTATGAAACGTGGCGCTTATATAAGGTGACTGGCACATCTATCTCTCAAGAGATGGAAAGAAATTGATGTTTGCTCTAGAATATAAATACATAGTCTCTGGAGGGAGAAGGTCTCTAGGTTTACAACCCTTGGAATGTAAACAAATGGCTCCATGGAAGACTGTCTATAAATTTCTCAGAAACTTCCAAGACTTGTTCTTTTCCATCAATCATCCTTTACATAGGTTGTAAGAAATCTTTGCTCAGTAATCCCTGAATATGAGGAAACATGAAGATATTTATGGAGCATTGTTTCCTAACAGTTGCAACAAATATATTCATATGTTTTTTTTTTTCCTTGTGAGTTGATTTTTTATTTTTCGGCAGAGTAAGTTTCATATATATAAGTAAAAATAGGTTACTTTCAACAAAATAAAAATCAAACTAGGAACATATTTATTTCTTCAAAATGTCAATTACAAAGATAATTGAGAGTTGTCATAATAATTCTTGGGAGAAATGACATGACTCTAGAATCCTATATGCATCCAAACTCTATCAGAAATACTAAATACAGGGTGCCTGAGTGGCTCAGTGGGTTGGGGCCTCTGCCTTCGGCTCAGGTCGTGATCTCGGGGTCCTGGGATTGGGCCCTGCATCGGGCTCCCTGCTTGGTGGGGAGCCTGCTTCCCCCTCTCTCTCTGCCTGCCTCTCTGCCTACTTGCAATCTCTCTGTGTCAAATAAATAAATAAAAAATCTAAAAAAAAAGAAATACTAAATACTCCTTATGAATATATAACTTTTGTTTTTTTAAGCATATATACATATTTTTAAATAAATTCTCCATTGATGGTAGTGAGAGGTGAAAATAATATATATTCTTTACATTTTATATGAATAATTTATCTAGCTTAAAATATAGCATTATAAAAAATTTTTGTTTCAGGCAAATGAAAATAGAGACCTACTGTTTTTGGCATTACAATATATAGAAATGGCATGAGAATTTCATTTGTTAACAATGACACCATGGGTTAAAGAAGAATGAGTAACATACACACATTATTGAAAGAAAAAGCTGTGTTAGTTCCTACTTTAAACTTCTTGACTAACACTTTTTATTATTATTATTATTTTAAAATTATTTTTCCAGCTTTACTGGGAATGATTGACAAATAAAATCTGTATATATTGGGGTGCCTGGGTGGCTCAGTGGGTTAAAGCCTCTGCCTTCGGCTCAGGTCATGATCTCAGGGTTCTGGGATCCAGCTCCGCATTTGGCTCTCTGCTCAGCAGAGAGCCTGGTTCCTCTCTTCTCTCTTCCTGCCTCTGCCCACTTGTAATCTCTCCTCTGTCAAATAAATAAATAAAAAATCTAAAAAAAATTTGTGTATATTTAGGGTGTGCAATGTGATGGTTTGATATCTGATATATCTATACATTGTGAAATGATTACCATAATCAAACTAACTCATTTATCACTGCACATAGTCATCTTGTTGTTGTTGTTGTTGTTGTTGTTTTCGGTATGCTGAGAACACTTAAGATCTATCTACTTCACCAATTTCAAGTATACAATATAGTATTATTAACTATAGTCACCATGTTGTACTTTATATCCCCAGACCTTATTCATCTTATATGTTTAAGTCTGGACCGTTTGGATAACATGTCCTCATTTTCCCACCCTCCCTTCCCCAGACCCCAGTAACTACCATTTACTCTCTGGTCCTGAGTTTGACAACTCAATGAGTCTGCATATAAGTGAGATCATACAGTATTTGGCTTATTTCACTCAGCATCAGGAGCTCCATTTTCATCCACATTGTTGCAAATAGCAAATTTTATTTTAATGGCTGAATAATTTGCACAACAAAAGGAGCAATCACAAAATAAAAGGCAACATATAGAACGGGAGAAAATATTTGCAAACCATATATCTGATGAGGGGTTAATACCCAAAATATATTAGGAACTCATACAACTCAACAGAAAACAAAATAACCCAATTAAAAGATGGACAGAGGGTCTGAAGAGACATTTTTCCAAAGAAGACATACAAATAGCCAACGGGTACATAAAAAGGTGTTCAACATCACTAATAATCAGGGAAATGAAAATTAAGCCACAACGGAGACATCACCTCACACCTGTTAAGATGGTTATTTTCTTAATAAACTCTTTACTCTTCAAACCACATAGAGTTTGTTTAAACATGTTTACATTATAATACAGAACGAGGATAATTTGTGTAGGAATAAGCTTCCAAAATTTGCTGGTGTTTATTTTACAATAAATGCCAGGAATATAAAAAAGAAATTTTAATAGAAGTATCAAAGCTAGTTTTTATTTAATATGTGGAAACAGAAATAATATATTCTTTATTCCTTATATTTTTATTACGACCTTTCTTCCTAATAGCACTTGTACAGATATATGCGATTAAATTCAGCTTCCTCATTAAAAGACACATATGAGTACCCTTTTCCTTTGGGTATAAGAGGATACAAAAGGTATAAATCAGCATTTTTGCTATAGATTAGATTGCAAAGAATTACATGGTTTGTACGGGTGAGGGGACACTGTACTGAATAAAGTATTAATGTTAATTCACTGCAGGTCAGAATGTAGATGTATTAACTAAGAGAGTTTTTGTCCTTTCTTCTTAGGGCCTGTTATAAGTTGAATTGTGCATCTTCTCCATTCATATGTTGAAGTCCTAACTCTCAGTATCTCATAATGTCTCCTTATTTGGAAGTGTGGTCATTGCAGATGTCATTAATTAAGTTAATATGAGGTCGTACTGGAGTAGGACGGGCCCCTAAGCTAACATGACTGGTGTACTTGTACAAAGGGGAAATTTGGACAAAGCCACAGACATAAGGCTGATGTCATATAAACATGAAGATGGAGATTTGGGTAATGCACATAGGAATGTCAAAGATGGCCAGCATACCACCGGTAGTCAGGAGAGAGTCATGAAATAGACTCTTCCTTGAAGCCCTCGGAAAGAAACCAAGCCTCCAAAACTGAGACAACACATTTCTGTTGTTTAAGTCACCCAGTTTGTGTACCTTGTTATGGCAGCACCAGCAAACTAATATTTGGCTGTTGTAGCCTTCCTTTCTACAAAGAATCAGTGATATTCATCACCTCAGAGGCACAGATTCATTCACCTTAGGAAAGAGGAGATTAAAGAACCCAGAAAGTACAAAGAAGTCAAATGCTTAGAATCTTAATATAGAATAGAACTTTGAAAGCAAAGGTGTTGATTTATAGAGACATGGGGGTTTGAGATTAATGTCAAATTTTTTTTTCCATTTCAAAGCCTGGCTATGAAAAAGTAATTTTCATTGATATTTGAACAAAGAGAACTTAAAAGTTTCATCTGCATCTTTGGGAAAAGTCACATGTATTTGAGGGAAGATTTTTCTGGCTTAAAAGCAAGACTTAGTCTGCTTGTAGGACAGCTGGGAATTAGGACAGTAGTTTAGTGGAGGTCCCCTTAATTCCATGGTTATTTTAAAAGGGTTCTGCTTTCTTCCTTACTAGAAAATTTAGAGAAAACTTAAACTCACCAAACCAAGGAATAAAATGGGGTGACCCAAGGAAGCAAAATGCTGCATCTAGCAGCGTACAACTAAACAAACAAACATGGAAATTAAGGGACATAGGTGGATGTGAATAGGGCAAATATAATATATATATGTAATGTGTATAATGTATACATAATGTATGTCTATAATATATGTATCTCTATTATATAGTATACATATATAATGTGCATAACCCATATATGTATATATTTATATGCAATGTATACATAAAACATATATATCATAGTGTACATATATGTGTATATATACACACATATACATGTATATATGTTGATATATATAATTTATATTATATATACACACACTTAACAGTGTATATACTATTAAATTTCTGAGTCATTAAACTGTTAAAATCATAACATACCTGCTATAATTAGCATACCTATTATATTATATATAGTACGTTATATACCTTTACATACTGATTTTAGTTTTGACAATCTGTCATTTGATTCTAGTGATTGAGGAAGGGCAGATGTAGTTACCCTCATCTTATAGCTAAAAATACTAAAAGCTCTGAGAGATTAAGAATGCTATTTAATATCTCA
>CM052806.1:65978314-66062147 GCA_028533885.1 Nasua narica | reverse complement strand
TTAACCTGTTTCATTTTCTGTGACAGTAAAATATGGATCTTTGAAAAATATGTATTAATTTATATATTCATTTATTCTCTCTACTATTTGTTTTAAAAAATATCTTATCTCATTTAATTCCTTTTTTAGAAAACAAATTAAATACAGGCTGGCAACTTTATGTGCTGTTTGTTCTTATGTGAATTCAAACCATTGAGTCATAAACTGCTGAAAAACTGTGTCTATAATAGAATGCTGCCACCAAGATCTGCTATAATTAAGCTTTAAATAATAACAATGATGAAGTAAAATAATAGGTTGCATGTGCATCTTGAGTTTAAAAGAATCCTTAACTTTCAGTACTAGATAATGAACATTTCTATTATTCTCAATGAGTTGAGTTAATAAGAAATCTTGCAACAATCACATTTTAAAATGTTTAGATTTTTGTCTATGTGTTGAAAGCTTTAAGTTTCAAAATAAATAATTACATATATAACTAGTAAGTCATAATCTTATTGGGTGGTGATAGTCATTAATGTCATTTCTAAAAAAAAAAATCAAAAGCTCAAAAATTGGTTTGTTTTCTTTCTGGAGCAGACATTTCATTGTCAAATTTCTGTGACAATTTAAAACACCAGTACATTTTAAGTTTCAAACCACAAAGTGGAATAGGAAGATAAAGCTGCTAGTTAATTCAATCAAAACTTTTCCCACTGAGTTCTGTTGAAGATTCTATTTTTTTCCATTTTAATTGAGTGTGAGAAATTTTTCTTCATTGCACTTCTAATTCTTGTTATTTTACATCTAAGTTAATATTCCTCTCTTCCCCTACACTGTTTTATTAGAAAAAGACTTTGTTTTGACATTTATTCTCATATAGTACATAGTCTAATCCAATATACAGACACAAAAAATATTAGCTGAAATAAGAATTGAGATCAAACTTGCCCTCTATTAGAGATTCACACACATATACGTGCACACACACATGTGCATGGGCATACACACATAAATACACCTACATGGAATTTGATGTAAAATTTGATCTATATCTGTACCAATGCAACAAATCAAGGTGTCTCATAGAAGCCTCTTTTGTACAGTTGCAATGTTATCGGTGAAATTTTTGTTCTCTACCCTTTATAATAACATTTTTACCAAGCTAGATAAAAGTAAATTAGAAAATAACATAGAATAATAAAATAATAACATAAAACAATAAAATAAAAACATAAAATAATAAAAAGTTTTCAAATACGTATTAACTATGCAAAAGAAAACACTTCATGGAGAATATGTCAATGTATTCTTTTGGCAGAATTAGTATGTTTTTGCTGGCCTCGCTGGGGACACTTAAATGTGAATCCACTGGAGTTTGGACTCGAGATAGTTCTCATCCTCCCTGATAAATTGTGTTATGTGACAAGAATAAGAACTCTTTGTGAATCCAAGGAACTTTAGAATCCCTTATAATTGGAGGTTAACTACCTGTTTTTTTGTTTTATTTTGTATGCTGATTCAAAAGTCTTACAATGGCAAAATTCAGAGTGGCTAGTTTCCATGGAAACAACTCCCAAGAGGTTTTTTTTTTTAATTTCTTTTCTTCCAGTTCCCATGACTTGTCTTCCTCTAATACTATTATTTTTTCCATTTCTTTATCAGTTCTGTTCTTTATGTCCATCTCTTACACACTTTGACTTCAATATACTTTTCAATATTAAGTTCCTGTAAGATTCCAATCATTTAACAATATGTAGGGGCTGAAATTCTTATTGTATTTGATTTATATCATCAATAAGTTGTGGTGAGGCTTGTTCTAAGGTTCCAGGCAAAATTTTTTAGATCGTCTGTAGAAAACAAATGATATTCTACAAAATTATGTTAATATTTCAGTGACTGACTTTTTAGACTTTACTAACAATTCTCTAAAACATTTATTGAATGTCTCTCACAGTCTACTGATTGTGCTGCTTTTCCTGGTTGATTAATCCAGAAAAGCTTTAAAAAGATCTTTGAAGAAAAATAGACTTGGGGGACAAAATGAGATTGATTCAGAAGTTGATACTGTCAGAGGATGCAAAAACAGTCTTCAGTTAAGATACTGCTTATGAAGATTCAGGGATGACTTGACATATAATCCTAAACCAATTTTGTTTTAAAATAATGGTTATTTCAGTAATGTGTGTTTTGATATTTGAAACAAAAGGAATATACATATCTTCACATTTTCACATTCATTATATTGGAACTTGTGACTCGATGTTTTTATTTGATCTAATTCTGAAATGTTCTAAAATTCCCAGCACAAAAAATAAGAGCAATCATTTTAATTGCCCTCACTTGTTGCATCTGTTCCCAGTAATCTAAACAGCATAATCAATAATTTTTTCCCTATTTAGACTGATTGTATTTATTTTGTGGAGGGTTATAGTACCTTGCAAAGATTTGTTTGCAAAATAAAAAAAAAACACAAATATCAATATTGTACTTTGTATTAGGCTCTATTCTACAGTCTTTACATATGTCATTTCATTTAATCATAGCAAACACAACAGATATGCATTGATAGCTCTCCATCTGAAAGTTGATAAAACTAAGACAAATAATGTACTGGTAATTGCCAAAATTCACTCACCTTGAAAGTGGCAGATTATGAAGTCATAGCACACAATCTGAATCTATTAAAATTGGATAGTTTTAAGTGCAACACTAAAATGCCTCTCCCCAAAATGTTACTATACCTTTGATGTTAAATATCTATTAGGAATAAATGGAAACCCTTCTTTCTAATTAATGATTTCAGTTACACTGTTAAGGGAAAAAGGGTGAATCTATATTGACATATAAATGAACCTTAAGGATAAGCCAGTCCTTCCTTTTTTGAAGCTGAAAAGTTTTTCCTTCCATGTCTCATTAAACCTAAGATTTTTAAGAATTAAAAATTCTAAGAATTTATTTTTACTGCTACATTTCAATGTTAATGACTTTTACGGGTTTATCTCTTTACTTGATATTCTAACATCAAACTTAATTTTACATACAGAGCCAAAATTTGGAAATTTTAAAACTGAAAACAAAACGAATATAAAACGCCATTCAAAAACAGTAGGATTCTCTCTTCATGGCTCTGGAATAGACTCAACTGAGATGCCTCCTAATGCATTTCCATAATGTTCAATTTGGTAAGACATTAGTTCTTAATCTTCTGTCATAGTTACTGGGTTCAAATAGGAGTTTTGGTTTACCATAGAGTCAATATTTAAGACAAAATGAGAATTGCCATCATAATTCACAGGTCATTTATAAATTATTCACGCTGAATTTAGGCGATGATAAAAGAAAGCAATATATGAGAACTAGAAGTAAAGATATATCCACTCATTTAGTCATTCATTAAATTCATTCCTTGAATAAGCATACGAGGTTAGAACGTTTGCCCACCTCCAGCATGGTTTTTGTTTTCTTATTGTGACTTTTAAGCGTTTCATATATTTTATATACACAGCTTACATCAGATAATGTGAGATTCATCATTTTTTAACTTCTGAATTTTATAGAGATAAATAGTGAGAAAGAAAAGGAGTGAGAGAGGGAGAAGAAGAGAGATCACAAATAATTAAAATACATATCAAAAACAGCAAAACGGGGGCACCTGACTGGCTCAGTTGGTAGACCACGTGACTCTTGATCTCAGGGTCATGAGCTTCAGCCCCCCTGTTGGGTGTAGAGATTACTTAAAAGAAAATACTAAAATAAAAAAAGACTTTTGAATTAAAATATATATTTTAAAAATAATAAATATAAGAATACATGAATTAGATATATTAATAAAATTAATAAATATATATTATATAAAATATATATTATATAATAATGTAATATATTAATTATATTAATAAAAATGTGTAAGTTGACAAAATGGCATAAGAAGAAATATAATATTTAAATAGAAAAATGTTAAGAAATTGAAGGGAAATTCTGGAATTTTTCTCTATAAAAACACTTGGCCCAAAGGCTTCTTTTGATTCAACTCTATAAAACTTCAAGTAGTAGTTAATTTCTACTTCATATGTTTTTCTTTCCAGAAAAAAAAAAAAAGGAAAGATACTCAGGAAATTTTTTTTTTTTAAAGATTTTATTTATTTATTTATTTATTAGGAAAGAGAGAGAGTAGGTCAGAGTGAGAAGCGAACTCCCCATGGAGCTGGGAGCCCGATGTGGGACTCAATCCCGGGACTCCGGGATCATGACCTGAGCCGACGGCAGCTGCTTAACCAACTGAGCCACCCAGGGGCCCGATACTCAGGAAATTTTATGAGGCAAGGATAATCTTGAATCTAAAACTAGGTATGGGGCCCCTGGGTGGCGCAGTTGGTTGAGCGACTGTCTTCAGCTCAGGTCATGATCCTGGAGTCCCGGGATCTAGTCCCACATCGGGCTCCCAGCTCCATGGGGAGTCCGCTTCTCACTCTGACCTTCTCCCTTCTCATGCTCTCTCTCACTCTCTCTCTTTCCTAATAAATAAATAAATAAAATCTTTAAAAAAAATTAAAAAAAAAACTAGGTATGCAGTATAAAAGAAAAGAATAGCATAATCCAATTTCATATATAAATTATAAATAAACTCATCAAATATGAATGAAATATTAGTGAATCAGATCCTATTATCTTACAAATAAAAACAGCACAATCCAATAAGCTTTAGTTATTATTATGGACTAAACTGTGCTCCTTCACAATTCATATGTTGAAGCCCTGAACCTCCATGTGATGATATCTGGAGACAGGGCCTTTAGGGAGGTAATTAAGACTGAATGACATTGTGAGGGTGAGGCCCTAATCTCATAAGATTGCTGTCCTTATAATAAGAGGAGACATCAGAGAGCTTCCGTTGAGCATACACAGAGGAAAGGCCATGTGAGCACACAGTGAGAAGATGGCTATATGCAAGCCAGGCAGAGAGTTCGCACCAGAAATCAAATTTGCTGGCACCTTGATAATAGACTTTTAGCCCCCAGAATTATAAGAAAATAAATGTCTGTTGTTTAAGTCACCTAGTCTGTATTTTCTCACACAGGCTGAGCTGACTACAGCACCTAGGAATGCAGGAACGGTTCAGTGTTAGAAAATATATACAAATAAATAACATTAATAGAAAATAGTATAGTTTGATAAATCAATAAAGAATAAAAAGCTTATGAAGACTCATAACTTATTTATGTAATAACTTTTAGGAAACTAAGAATAAAGGATTTTTTTAATATGTTAGAAGTTTATACCAGAAACTTCTGACAAAGGTATTCTTTATGGAGAAGAAAATTAAACAATGTCTGTACGTTTCAGAAATAGAATACTCACTCTCACTTCCACTGGCTAACAGAGGGATGCATGATTTAGCCAGTGCAATAAGTCGAAAGCAAAACATAAGCCATAAGAACTATAGGAATCAGAATGAAAGAGATAAAAACTCTCATTTGGGCAGGTAGCATCATCATTTACTTTGAATAGTTAACAGCATCAGCAAATCGTTAAAATACATGAGATAACTCAGGAAAGTTGAGAAATATCAGGTAAAGTTATAAAAGCCAATAGCATTTCTCTAAAAATAAGCAAATGCAATTCATGGTGTGATAAATGCCATGCAGTAGCTAGTCTACAATAAAAATAAGAAACCTTTCATAATAGTATAAAAATTATGAAATATCTAGGAATTAATCTAGTAATAGTAATAATGATCTTTGATGCCAAATGTGTTTGCTTTTGAGAATCTTTTCCTGGCGGGTAAGACTGAAGATAAGAAACACTTTTATTTTTCAACCTTCAATATTCTCTCTCAAATCTCCTTACAAACTGAAAAGTTCTTTCCTTAGCTTAGTAGCTCTGAATCAGGTGACACTTGGCAATGTCTGGAGGCACTGTTGGTGTCAAGTGGGGGTGGGGTGCGACTGGCATCTAGTGGGGAGACACCAGTGATCCTGCTAAATAGGAACAGGACAATTCCTCACAACACAGACTTATCATCCCAAAATGTCAATAGCGCTAAGGTTGAGAAACCCTGATTTTGACTCATCTTTCTCTTCCTGTACCTTAACATAAATAGCCGAGAATCCAACTGGCATTTTCATATTCTGTGTAGAAATCACCTTGCAAAGTTGCACAAGTTCATTAGGTACATTTTCTAATTTTGAAGTTATTGCAGGTGTTAGATTCAATTGCTCTACTACTACGTATCATGGATTGCCACATTTTCAGTGTACTATAGCGGTTTCCTTAGGACTTTTTTTTTTTTTGCTTCTGCCCATATTTTAGGCTTTTCTTACAGCAGCACTCCATTTTCAGGTACCCATTCCTGTATCAGTTATCTATCATTGCATTAAAAAAAAACCAATTTTCAATACCCTGAATAATGGCTCAACACAGCATCTTTATTTAGTTCATAATTGAACTTGATTAAGTTGGGCATCTCTTTTGGTGATCTCAACTGGGCTCACTCATGTATCTGCCACCACTTGCAGGTCATTTATTCTTGTTCTGCTTCTGTGAGTCAGCTTGCTGCTCTCTGGGGTGATTCTGGTGACGACACTATATATCTCTTACAAGCCATAAGGCTAGTTTAGGTTTGCCTATATGGCAAAGTGTCCAAAACATCAATAAATGAGGCCTGATGAGCTGATGGTTTAAAAGACTTAGTTTGCATCACATTTGTTACTGCCCCATTGACTAAAGCAAGTCATAAGGCTAGTACAAAAAGACAAGGGCTAAATGATACCAGTTATTTACAAAGCATGAGTAAAGGGAAACATTTGTGGCCATTTTTGCAATTTACCACATTCTAACATCCAAGAATTTATTTTATCCACGTGTATCTTAAAGAACTATCTCATAGATATCCAACATGGAACCTAAATGTGTATTTGGAATGAATCCTAATTGTAGTAACAGGGAAGTTAGAAGACTTTGGAGTATCCACCTTTAAGGGAGTACACAGATAAATATTTGAAATGCATCCACATGTGTTAAGTACCATGCAGTAGTTAAAGCAGTGGATGAGATGGACATGTGACAATATTGATCCGTTTCAAAAAGAGGGCTGAGTGAAAAACAAAAAGTGAGAAACAGAAAAAAAATCTGTCACGATAGGTCTGCGTAGGGCAGAAAAAGATACATATTTTACAAGCATGCATACAAACAAAAGGAAAACCTTAAACACAACGGGATGCCTGACTATGGTTTGGACCATAGGGGAGTGAGAACATGATCCAGAGACAGAGAGGGCAGGTTTAAGAGCTCATACGTAAGGTCCTGCATTATGTATGATTTGGCTTCTTTCTGCCTCTCCAGCTTCACTTCACATCTGTTTCTTCCTTGTATCTACATTTTAAACACACTGGCTCTCAAAAGAGTCATATTCCTTACACTCCTTGGCTCTTTCCCTTGATATTTCCGATGTATTGAAAACTTTCCATGTCTTTTTCTAGTTAACTCCTACTTTTCAGATCTTGACACAAATACCACTTTCTCGCTAAAGCCTTTCAAACCCCTCAGATGAAGCCAGGTGTCCTCTTCTAGACACTCCCAGATTCCTGAATATTTTCCTCAATGCACTGGTCAAAGTTATTTTTTATTTATTTAAATCAGTATCTCTCTCCTGCGATTGTAATTTTGTTAGACTACAGATCATCTTATCTGTCTTCATTTTATTCCTCTCATGTAGTTTACTGTATCATGGAAGGAAATATATGAGGGACTTGAAAATATTTGCCAAATTAAGAGAAGAAAAATTCAGTATCATCCAGCATTGTATGGAGATATACAGACATGCACACAAACATACACACATCCATGTGTATATACATATATATAAAACCAATATTTATGCAACTATTTCAAATTGAAATTTCCTTAATAGAACCCTATTTTGGCTAGTTAACTATTATTCATGTCTTCTTTTGCTTTTCACCTTAAATGGTATTCCCTCAAAAAACAAAACTAGATCTTCAGATCTCCCTATTATATTCCTGTATTTCTCATTTCTCCTTTTAACCACACATCACAACTGTAATTAAATATATCTTGATATTTGTATAAGAGATATTATGTAATATATATGAATAATATATATGTTCTATATAAAGTTATATATAAAAACACAAATTACACACACATACACACACACAGAATTGCTGTTTGGAAGGCTTCTGGGATTTAATTATTCAGCCACTCATTTATATGTCCCAGATCCTGTGTTAGGAGATAATTTCCAGCATTCCAATGATTTAGGGAAACTCACAGTAATAAGCTCATTCTGCACAATTGTAAGGTCTTTCCTCTTCATTGTTTTTGTAGAAAATACTAGGATTATTTGAATTTGAATGTATGTATGCATACATATTGTGTGTATGTATACATATTGATTTTGTGTCCTCTTTAATATTATTATACTTTCACCCTCTCTGAGATCTGTAAGAGGGAGAAATGACTTTCTCAGAAGGAGACTGAGAAAAATTGTGCATGTAATGATGGGGTTATTTGAGAAATGTACTGTGCTCTATTTATTATTTGATCTAGGGCATGGTGCTTATCCTAGCTATGATTTGGGGCTATTGAAGTCAATTATGCGGAGAGTGGAAGCGAATGCTAGACCAACCTTATGAGGAACATATTTAGAAAGTGCTCAAATGTTTCCCTGCCTGTCACCCTGAGGGACTTCTGTTGGGTTGCGGCAATGACATGTGCTGACAGAGTCTGGTGGAAATAGCTGTGGCGAGTCTTGTGCTTATGTAGCTTTTAGGATACAATGTACCTGGTTCGCGCATGTTACGTGAGAACAGAGGCAGATACTTCAAATCTATCTATATTGAGATGTGTATTTGAGATAGAAAATGATATTAGACAGTAGTTATTTTTATTATTCTCTACTTTATCTGGGTCATGAACTTCTTAAAATTTCTTTCTCAGTATAAACTTTTTATGCTTCTATTCAATTCTCAGATAATTTTCTTCAAAGATTAAAGGAAATACATTCAGTGTTTTAAAACTAAGTAAATATTATACATATACATATATACATTATATATATACATATATAAAACATCATAAGAAAAGCGATCTATTGTAATCACTTTCTCTGTAAATCTAAAAAAGGCTTCTTGAAAAGTTCAATCTGAATACGAAGATACTTTAAAAATTACCTTGTTTGCATATGAGGGGGAAAATTTTCTTCACATTTCTATATAAAACAATATCCTATTGTTTGGAAAATTCCTGAGACTTAGGATTATAGGTCAATAAATGAATTACTCAAATAGATATTTTGTATTATTATTCCCACAAATAAATATACAGGAGGCTGTAGCCATTATTTTAAGGGGACTAATAGTATTAGCAGGTGATAGAACAAAATGTAAAAAATGGAAACAAACGGCATCACACTTATTAAAATTTCAGGTTGGAAAAAACTTTGGTGATTACATGTTTTAGTTTGTCCTCAGTATTGATCCTGAGCTGAAGTTCCTGGAGGTCACAGTGCCCCTTAGAGAACATTGTAAATTACTGATGTAGTACATCTACATAGTGGTCATGTATATAATTTTTGCCAGTCAGATACTGTTATATCTAACAATCTAAAATAGAAGAACTCAGGGTTAAGTTCTAAAGACAAACATATTATGAGAGAAAAAAATAAATTGAGTGCATTTTATTAGCTTTATTTTTTGCAAATAAAACAAAACAAACAAAAATCATTTAAATCAAGTATCCTAATGCCTTAGTTCAACTAAAGGAATAAAACTTCCATTAAAATGAGAGTTTTAAAACCACGGCTAATAACATCTTAGATTGTCTACATGAGAAAACCAATATCTGATCAGAATCAGAAAATTATAGGATCATATTCCAGGTTTCATGTCTCCTCTGTGGTACAGTCCTCAAATAATTAAAATATGTAGAGATCATTGTACTTTTTATAGTCACATGTACTTTACCTGTCTGACACAAAAACCAGATAGATTATGACAGATATGAAATTGAACTACTAAACACTTTACTAAGGAATCTACTTTTTACCCTAAAGGTGGGGGATAAAAAGTGTAAATTCCCAGAATGAGTCTAATTGGATGAGATGAGTGGTACCATACCTATGTCTACCCATATGTAATACCTGAGACCCATATGTGATATCTACTAGGGACACAGATGGCATTACATAATTGGAATTAGTACAAATGCTATTTCCAACCTGAAGAATTATGCTGCATCCTTGAAGAGTGTCACCACTAAGCTAGCATTAAATGTGCACCTGCTGATCACTATGAACTGGTAGCTTCTAGATGATATACAGTAGCACCAATGTATCCATGATTTGGGTAACCACTGAAATACTGTACCACAGCACCACTGCTAAAGTACTGACAAGGGAACTTTAGAGACATCTACTTGGCCTTTCCTACCACAATAGATAAAACTTGATCTTAACATTGATATTAAAAACTAAAGATTTAAAAAATACAATGAGGTAAAAACTGAATTTTAAAAATATATTGTTAAATACCTGCCTAATTTTTATTTTTCATTTGGTTCCCATACCTCAAACCTCAATACCTCAAAATACCTTAAAATTAATTTTGAATGCAATTATTCATTAACTCTAAGTACAAATATAGCAAAATGACTGGATTTTGATATTAATGGAAAAAATAATAGTAAACTGGAGATGGTGAAGGTATTTGGCATTATTATCTGGAAGTATTATTTTGCATTCTCCTCCTCCTCCTCCTCCTTCTTCTTCTTTTATAGAGAGAAAGAGTGCAAGGGGTAGTGGTGGAGGGGAGTGGAAGTGAGAGAGAGAATCCCAAGCAGCCTCCACGCTTAGCACAGAGACCCATGTAATGTAAGAATATACCATCTCACAACCCTGAGATAATGACCTGAGCCAAAATCAAGAGTCTGATTTTGAGACTCAGTAAGAGTGGCTTACTGAATGAGCCACCCGGATGACTCTTGCATTATTCTTTTAAATTATTTTTAAGGGCACTGTTGTATAATGTTACAAGTAGGAGTTTACAAACACCTATAATTTGTTACTTATAATTCTCATTTTGCACATACTACTTAGTTGCATAGACCATGGAAAATATATGTACTTCAGTTGCATAAAGCAGTAGTGTCTAGTCTATTTAAGTATAAGAACATGTTTTGGGTAAGCTTTCTATTGACTTGCATAAGGAATAATTTTGCTTCTAGCAATTCTATATTGAAAAAATGCATTATGAAAAATAGAGTTGTAACAAAGTAATATTGAATTAATTGAATATCATCACTCATTGTCTTTATATACTTTGAAAAACTCAAATATGCATGTAAATTTTTATCCAATTTACAAAAGATGCTTGATAAATGCTTGGACTTAGACATTGTTTGGAGTGAGTTCATGGCTCCCTAGATATCAGAAGCCCACAGGTTGAGAAACACTGATATAATGGACTTTTTCTTCTTTTTTTGGTCTTTTTGATCTGTATCTTTCAATATCCCCCAAATCTTTTTTTTTTTTTACTTCCACTTAACTATCAATAAATCTGTTTTGGCAGTATATCTAAAAACAAGGGCATGATTTTCGTCAAAATAGGCTTAATAAAAACTTATAAAGCCACTGAGCCAAACACAAAATCTGAGCAACCCACTCACAATATCACACCTAGTGAAGTAGTTAACAAAGGTCAATTGACAACATCTGTTACCTAAAGAAGGCATAGGAATTAAAGTATCATAAATGTTTACCAGTAATGTGTGAAAACAAAATCATCCATAAAAAAGCTTTTCTACTTAGATGAATATGTGCTAGCCATAAATGAGCTCAGAACCTGACAGCTGGATCATTTTAATTTCTGAGTAGTTGATACCTTAGGGAAAATAGATTAAACCATTTTAAAAGTTTTAATCAGCTGAAGGTTTCCTGTGTTTGTAGTCTTCTTTTGAAAGTTAATCGTCTAATTTAAACATGATGATTGAACTAAACAATATAAGACATATACATCACTACATATTGTGAACATTTCAGTGATTTGAAAGTTCTTTGCATATATATGATGTATTTCATTCAAATGCTATTAATCTACTAGGGGAGATCAGATACAGGTAGAAGTAACCATGACAAAGGGTATAAAACAGTGATTCCACAAAGCATGTGCATATAAATTATAATATTGAAAAAAGGAAAAATTACCACCAACTTTAGCAGTTATGAATAATTTTAGAAATCTACTCTTAAAGAGATGCAAAATTAGATGTTATGTGCCCCAAAGTGTGCTTATGATTAATGGAACAATCATAACTAGGAATCAAACTGTTCATAAAGAAGATACCAGTGTTGAGTCAGATATTGAATCTAATGTCTTACTTGCAAATAGATATAATTAAAGCAGAAGCAAGTTATAAATTCAAATTATAAGTGGAATTTAGACAGTAGAGCAAATGATACTATTAGTGGTTGGGATGGTTAGAAGTTTTCATGGAAGTAGCATATGAGTCGGTACCTTGAATGATGTATGGTTATTCACCAAACAGATAGGAGTAAGAACATAATCAGAATTATAGGTAGAGGGAAGAGTATGAATAGATCCCTAAAGAAAATTGTAATATGTCTGAATTTGGAAGAAGCAGAGGTAATGTTGGTCCTATATTCATCTTTATCAGATAAGTTTTAGTTACAGATGCAGGCACAGTATGAGTATTATAGTAATAGATCTTTCTCAATTGGAGGGAAAAAAAAGCTGGTGAAGTAAGACTCAAGAAGGAGGATTTGACGAATCACTGTGAAGTCACTAACTAGCTCTCAAGAAACACTGGTACGTGTGGACGTGTCAGAGCTTACAGGCCAATCTGGGAAGAGAACCATGCCCAGCTGCCAGAGTAGAACCATGAAATGAAGCTGATGGAGAGGGACACAGAAAGTTTTCACATCTGGATAGTTACTGGCTGCTATTGTTCAGCAGGAGCGGAATCAAAAAAGACAGCTGGTCTTGAAATGGGGTAGAATAAGCACGGAAGAAAAGACAGTGCTTTTGTGTTTGCACTTCAGCCTATCTAACGATGATGACCTTCAGAAAGGTTTGTCTGCTTCTTCACTTCCTGGCTGCTATTTTCCTCTGCCTTCCAAATTTTGCTCAAAATTAACTTGTGGCCAAATTTAACAGAGAATCTTACAATGAAGGGGGATTCGGGGAACTAGGAGCAAGAGACAGAGCTCAAACCATCACATTATTCTCAGGATTGTTGCCTTTACCCAATATGCAGTAGAGAGACATCAGAGATATTGAGAAAGGGTAGTGGCAAGATAATAAATTTTGTTTTCAGAAAAACAATTCTGGTCAGAGAAATAGAATTGATTATAAGAGAGATAAACTGGAAGTAGGGAAAATTTTGCACAGGTTTTTCAGCCTTCCAGACAAGGAATGGTACAGTATTAAATTAGGACAATGACAATAGTCATGGGTAGGAGAGAACACATTTGAGATTTGGAAGAGACTAAATTGACTGGACAAGTTTTAACAGGTTATTGGAGATAAAGAAGAGGGAGGAACAGATGAATCTCGCACAGTATTTAGTTTGGGTATTTCCAAGTATGGTAGGAAGTATCAAAGAAAAATTGCACCAGATTGAACAAACAAGGACAACTTTTTTTAAAATATTGCAGCTAGGGAGAGTGATTAAAATCAATTCCACAGTAACAAAAGGTGAGAGAATTTTGAAGAGCTGTGTGAGTTAGTGGAAAAGAAGTGGAGGACATTGGAAGGGGGAGTTGGTCAGTGTGATTAGGCAACCAGTGTTTGCTAACTGGCACTTAATATAGTTTGGTTCCTATTCTTCTGCAAAGATTGGAAAAATAGGGGCAGTTCTTGATGGTGACGTTTCAAAGGGATGGGCTTCTATGTCCTTGAGAGAAGATTTACATCTCAAAGGGGCAAGAGAAAATATTTACAATTGCAAACTTTCTAAAATAAATGCTCTAAGAAAAGAGAGGTCAGAGGTCTAGAGTTAGGAAGAAACCTGTCTAAAGTTTAATCAAGCTGAGAGGAATGCTAAGGCCATCTTGGTAAAAAATTGAATGTATTTACCTATTTTGCAAAGATGATTTTGTTAGTCATACTGACTTTGAATTCCCTGAAGAATTTGAGTTTGAAGCTGAAAAGTAAGTTGCCACTGATTAAACTGTCGATAGTGGTAATAGTGGCACACCCCTCCCTCCAAAAAAGAAAGACATTACAATATCCAAATCCCAGATTCTATGAATGTGACCTTATTTGGAAAAGGGGTCTTTGCAGTAACTAAGTTAAGGATATTGATATGAAATCACCCTAAATTATCTGGGTGAATCCTAACTCAGTAATAAGTATTCTTTTAAGGGACATGCACAGGGAAGGCCATGATAAGACAGAGGAAGAGATCAGAGTGATATAGCCAAAGCCTAGGAATGCCAAAGTCCACCAAAATCTGGAAGAGACAAGGAATGAACTATCTTCTAGAACCTCAAAGGGAGTAGAGCTCTGAGGACACCTTGCTTTGGGATTTCTGACCACTAATACCATAGAGAATAAACTGTTTCAATCCACTCAGTTTGTGAGTTATCTGTTATAGCAGCTCTAGAAAACTTATACACTGACAAAATTAATTCACTGATTTTTTTTTCATTTGGCTTCAAGTTAACTGTATCAGTAAAATATATTCTTCCATTCTGTTGGAGGCGTACATACAGACTTTTTAAACAAATTTACATTAACCTGCTATATCCAAGCTCTAACTGATTCATAGGCAGCAGTGTAGCCATGATTTGAGTCCAGTCCATCAGCTTTCATAGTCACAAGTAAAAGAGAGGGAGACGGAGAGGGAGAAAGAGACAGAATCATATGAACTACCTCTATGCTAATAAGTATACTTTATTAGAGCACTTTATAACACTGAAGATTCATTATTAGTTTTTTCTTAAGTAACTAATTTTTATAGAATTTTGATTTATAGATGTAAGAAGCTAAGCATGAATTTTGACTTATTAATCCAATAATAAGAGCTATGGAGTTTTTTGGAGGGTTTTTTTTTTTTGTCAATATTTAGTAGAATTTATCCATTTCATGGAGAGAGAGTTTAATAGCTACTAGCCAAAAAGGATCTTTTAGGTCTGAATACTAATCAATACAGGATTACATTGTGCTCACCCAAATAATCCAGAATGATCTACCTATCTCAAGATCCTTAACTTAGTCATTCACCCTGTCCCTTTTCCCATGTAAGGGAACATCTTCACAGGTTTTGGGGATGAGGGCACAGATATCTTTGCATGTCCATTATTCTGCCTACCACATTAAATATCTCAAATATCCTATTGAAATCTGCTTTGGGTTTTTCAGTATAGAATATGCCCAAGAAGTTGAGAGAAGAATTCGATTCAAAAGATAAATGGTCTAAAACTGTACATTTGAATGCAAGGAGATAGTTTAAACTTGTCTCGAATCACAAAGGAGCACAAAGAAGACTCATTTTTAATGAAAATTCATGTTACATTTAAAGTCATACACATAGACAGGGTTTCAGAAATGCCATAAAACGGGAGTAGCTATTATGGTTCTACAATAGACATCAGCATAAATTTTACTTTCAATGTGGGACAAGGGAGAATTAGCTACTTAGGCTGTGAGGGACTTAGAAGGAAGTTATAGCAGAAGAAGAGGCTTGTGTTCCAATTTATTATAAATCATCTACAGGGAGACCTAGTCCAGGGATCAAAAATAAAAATATAAGCATACTTAGATAAAAATCAATTGTTTTGCTTTACAGCTCTACTTCTCTCCTACCCAATACTCTGTTAAATTCTCACTAAAAAATACACTGGACAAGCTTTAGTGATCAATACAAATGATTCCAATATTCCCCACCACATCTCAAGAATTATTAATGATGCTAATCAAGGGAGAAGTTTGTTCTTAAAGTTCTACTTTTGAAAATAAAATTCTACTGTCTCCTTTACCCTTTTCTTCCTGATGTGGTAAACATCGACCTGTGCTTCAGCCTATCAGTTTATGCTAAGAAGAAATGCACATGGGCAATTCTGAGATAGCAAATCCCTTCTCTGTGTTGATAGGTGTATTTTTTCTCTACAAGAGTAATACATGCTGTTACACTTGAAACTCTTCTTCACTGTTTAGCAGTCAAGATAAAAAGAGTTCATGATTTTGCATACAACTTGTAATGGTTCATTTAATTTTGGTTTTCATTCTAAGACAACTTCCTATTAAATGTACTCAGAGCAATGAGAATTTCAAAGGACGTCTGTTACTACTGAAATTCAAATCATTTCATTTCAAAATTTTAATTTAAATAAATATAACTGCTTTATACTCCTTGGCAAATATTTTCATGCATAATACTTTTGATAAAGATGAAATATACACATAGGAACAGAAGTATAAAACTCAGTCCTAATTAAAACTTGCCAGTATGAGTGACTATTTCGGATAATAGACAGATTTTGACAATTAACCCCAGTAGTTTCATTGAAGAATGTTGTAACAGAATTGTTCCAACAGAAATTACAGGTATTTGAGGTTTACGTAGGAGGTGGGAGATGAGTGAATAAACCACACCGAATGGCTTGAGTAAAAATATATTTAAGTATTGCGGGTGTGTGTGTGTGTGTGTGTGTGTGTGTGTGTATTTTATGCCTGAAATGGGTTGTTGAGTGCTTCCCAGACGACTTTAAACATATGTAATTGCATCTCCTTGGCAAAACAGCCCCTGAGTTTTACTCCCATATAAACTCCAAGTAAGCAGGGGCCATCTGTATTATATCTTTTTGCTCAAACGGACCACATCTAGCAAGTGTGAAAGAACAATATTATCTCCAGAATTCTCTTAAATCAAATGGAAGTTAATGTCAATATAAAGTCATTGATGAGTATTGTTGGTTTTTAAATTATGTTTGTCAGAAAGGAAGAAAGTGGGAACCAGTTTGCCTATCCTTGACGTCTACCAATGAAGGGCATGTGAATCAGAAGAATAAGGCCACTTAAAAAAAATTATATCCCTAGCTCTAATCCAGGCATATGGGACTATAGGCAATGGCTGAATGACTCAGTCTCAGTTTCCCTATAAATAAAATAATGGTGTTGCAATGTATGAAAATAAAAATAATAGCTATAGTGGTATGTTGAATATCAGAATAATTTTCATATTTCTTTGTTATCATTAAAAATATCTGTGGGGGTTAATTATTGAAACTGAAATTTTAATTCATAGAGTAAATTATATTTAATATTAATATTAATATTTAATATTTCTAGTACTATTAAGGCCAACGTCAAGTTAATCTCCCTAACACTGCCCAAACTGGCAGATGCAAGCGTGCAGTGTTGACACTATACTTTTCTTTAACATTTACATTGCTGTAACATTTTAGTTGTAAAAACAAGTAATGACAAGAGGAGCTCATTAATATATTCCATCTTTATGTGATAATGCAACACTTAACATTCTGTTCTGAATGTCTACAGAATGTCAAATAAACTGCCCCTACTTAGCATAGTTGCTGTTAAATTTATTACTGATGCAAGAGGGAGGACATTGAATACTTTGACACTGGGCAAATGAAACAGTTATTTATTTATCTTGAAATGACTCTAGTGTCTAAGATATAATTGGAGGTTTACGACGGGATAACAGAATTGCCCAATCCGCTGCCAATCCTGCTAAGAAAAACTTTTTTGTAAGTCTCATTTTTTATCTCATTTCATTTCTCGAAATTAAAGAAATCTCCTCATTAAGTATCTCAGAGACTAATAAGGATGAAACACTGCTAAACTGCTTGCAATATGGGAAGAAGCAGGCTATGATAGAGGGATACATAAAGTTAAATGAAATACATATGAAGAACTGGTCAGCCCTATATGGGGACAGTGATCGGTGAAGGGATTCCAAGGAGAGATGCTGAATCCAGATCTTGAATTCCTTGTAGAAGTCTCCCCATAGGCTTACTCTTTGAGTAAGTGTGGAACTTATAAGAAGAAAGTTGCCAGGTGATGTTTAAAAAAAAAAAAAAGAGGTAAAGCAAAAATGCTTTAGTATTTAGTAGTGACAACCAAAATAAAACATACTCTTACATATATGCATATACTTATAATTTATTATATAGTATTATAATATACTCTTATGTATATATCTTACATAAATATACATAGGCATTATATATATATATAATGTGATATACATGTATATACATATGTATATATGTAAAACTGTTTTAATAACAACAATTCACTAGTTTTGTGTGATTAGAGTTCTATATATATGTGTATGCCTAGGGGAAGAAGGCAGTAGGAAATTAATTTGGAAGACAACAAAGTTAGATTTTAGTTTTAACTTTTTATTGACTTGGAGAAGCTAACACTGGCTGGTGGCATATTTATTTTATTATCTGTTTCTATATTTGAATTTATAGTTTTATTACTGTCATTGATTTCTTATGTATTTTATTCATATTACTGTGTTAAAATTTATTTCTTTATATAATTCTATTATTTAGTGCAAGCTATTTCAACAGGATTTTACAAATGAATAAACTGAGGCCCAAAGAGGTTATATAACTTACCCACGTACAGACACTCTATTGGCAACAACTAAAATTAGAACCAAAATGATTACCCAGTTTCGTAGAAGTCTTTCTACTACGAAGTAGTAGAAAAAAATTAAAAAAAGTAAGCCTATTCATCTTCTTGTATACCTTTTTAATCAATCTTACCATTACCCACATAATTTCCTAAGTCACAATCTGGGAGGCACATTTCATTACTCTTTTTCCTATATCACCTCTACACCAATTCAGTTACCATCTTATAAATAATCAAATCTTTCTCATATACAGAACAAAGATGTCAATATTTTCTCTCCATTTCATTATGCTCACCTGTATTCAATATTTACTTTAATGCCATAATACCCTTATTAGTCTCTGAACTTCTAGATTTACTTTTCCTCCCTGCAACATACCTTTGTCAGAATGATCTTTCATAATGAAAATCTAGTTATGAAGTACCCATATGCTGGACAGCATTACTGTAAGCCTCAATACTGGATTATACATGGGCGTTCCTTAATATAACCTCTCCTTATGCCTTTATAATTTGCAATAAACCAACAATTCTGCTCAGAACATTCGGGTACCCTAAGCTCTTCCATGACTATCTGGACATCTCCTCCTTGCATCTACTGGTTTTAAGGCATAAAAACTAACCAATGATGGCTAAACAATAAATCCATTTGCTTATTTCAAATAGCAAGGAGACTAAAGGAAGACCTTTATAGGTCCAGCATTGTAGCTGAACAATCATGTTGGCAGGAGCTGAGACTCCTTAAATTTTACTACCTCACCATCTTCAACAAGTTGACTTTCATTCTCACACTTTAGCCTCAAATTCACAAATTGGCTGCATTAAATCCAGGCATCACATCCTCTGACCAATGTTCCTAGTGGAAGAAAGAAACAGGGGCAAAAAGCTTTTCTTGCCACAAGAGGCATGAAGCAAAATACTGTCAAATATCCCTGCAGCATTTCTTTTCCATCGGCCATAACTTACAGCTCTGGACACTGATACTACAAAATCACTCAGAGAGAAAATCTGGAAACAGGAACGGGAATGTCATGACTAGCTGAGACAAATGAATTATCTCTTGCTGTAGTATACATTGATACATTGAATAAAATAAGGGTCTATGAACATGGAAGAAGGGAAGCATAAAAGAATATAAGATGATTATAAGGTGGGATGACTGGATTCTTGTAAGTGGGTTAGAGAGAAAAGAGAACGTTAACTATAGTTAAAGAAATAATATCCTAGAATTTTCCAGTAATTGATACAGATCAAACCTGTAGATTCAGCAATATAGCTGGCTATCAACTGAAGCTGAATAAATACATACACCTAGGTACATCATAGTAAAGCTGCTTAAAATCTAAAAGGCAAAAAAAAATTAAAAGCAGACTGAGAATAAAAATCATATTACCTTAGAAGTAACAACCATAATACCGAAAGTTGACTTAAAAAGAGAGAAGTCACAGAAACATGTCAGGACATCTTAAAATCTTGAAATACAACAACTACTATTCTTTCATTATATATCTTCAAAATTCTCCTTTAAACTTAAGATAAATAAAAGTATTTCTACACATTGGCATGATATAATTCATCAATACTTTCTTCTGAAGTAAAATATATAAAAAACAGTGTTCTTCAAACTAAAGAAAATTATTCCAGACAGAGGAAGGGAAATAAAGAAAGAAAGGGAAAAAATATGGGTGAAGATGAATAATTACTGACTTAAAAATGCAATAATAATATGTTTTTGGACTTAAATTATATGTAGACCTAAAACACATGGCAAGAATAGCAGTAATGGAGAGAGGGTGATAGAAAGGAACAAAAATCCTAGCATCAACTGGAAAGTTTTAAAAGTAACAATTCATATTAGGTGGCTACAATGTCAAGGATAGATGAATGTATTATTATAAAGAATAACAACTTAAGGAGTAGAAAAAAACATTAACCAAGCCAAAGGAGAAAGATTGAAATAATAAAAACATACACAATCCAGATAAGATAATAAATGAGAGAACAAAGAAACAAGATAATACAAACAAAAATAATTACATGGTTACTTTAAGCAATTACATTAAAAGTAAATAAATACTTTTAATAAGTAACTGTCAGAGTCTTCACACATGTAGATTTACTAAATTTTACTTCTTTTACATACTATTCTCTTCACATACCATTATGGGTGAATTGTGTCCCCTCAAAATGCATATTTTGAAGTTGCAACTTCCAGTACTTCAGACTGTGACTGTATTTGGAGACGGGGCCGTTAAGGAAGTAATTAAGGTTAAAAAAGATTACTTCTTTAATCCAGTCTGATTGGTGTCTTTGTAAGAAGAAGAAATTTGGACATGCAGTGAGATCCCAGGAACGTGCATGCACAGAGGAAAGACTATGTGGAAGGCAATGTGAGAGGACAGCCAAGGAGAGAGGTCTTAGGAGAAAACAAACCATGCTGTCATCTGATATCGGACTTCCACCCTCCAGAGTTGTGAGAAATAAATTTCTATTGTTTAAGCCATTCAATTTTGTTATGGAAGCCTTAGCACACTAATCCAAGTACTAAAGAAGTATTCTCTCTCTCTTTTTATTCCCCTTTAAATTCTAAAAATTGATTATATGGCTCTTTTTTTAATGAATTATATACTTTTTACTTTATGTAATAGTTTTTTTTTTAAAAATTTAGGTCTGTTTTTCATGAATTGGACAAAAAATATACATTTTAGAAAATGTGTTATTTACTTGATCATTGCATATTGTTTTATCAACATTATATTTTTACCTGATTCTTGAACATTGCTTTATCAATGCTTCATGTATAATAAAAGCTCAATAATATTTGCTAAATGATGAATGGATCATGATGCCTCAGTATTAACATCAGAAATTTAAAGCCTGCATAAAATAAAACAGAGTTAACATTACTAAAATATGGAACATTAGAAAGGGTTTGAGTAGACATCTATGATATTTTTTGCTATTTAAAAAATTTTAATGTTATTTATTAGAGATATTAATGTTGATTTTTGGTTGTTACAATGTGTCATAAAGCACATTTTATGGTATTGAATTTTCATTATCAATAATAGTGGCCAGTGTTGGGATAGTCCTCATAAAGATCATAAAGATACTTCCTCAAAACACTGAGTGAAACTAGTCTCTAGACTAGCAAAGAACATTTCACTAGTATTTTTACTACTACATACATAATTCTTGTGCAAGTTCACATGATTTTGGAGATAGCATCCTCAGATCTGTGATGAAGAAACTAGCATAATCAATAGTTCTGCTCAATCCCTGTGCCCAACCCTTCTTTGTGAGTCTACATTCTATTCCTGAAAACTTTTAAGAGAAGCTTCCTGATGAGAAAAAAGAAAACCACACAAAGAGGGAGGAAGTAAGATACCCTTTGTGATCCAAATGGTCTATTTCCTTTATTTCTTTGAGGTGCCACATTTAGCCTGGAGAAATGAGTCTGCTGTTTATGACAATTTAGTCATTATTACATTTTAAATTAAATAGCTTTTAATTATACATCTGCTTACATATTCCTCACAGAAATAAGCCCAAAGATTTTTTTTTAATTAATTTTTTTCGAGTTCTAAAGTTGTGAAAGTTAATTAATTTTATAGTGATCCCATGGATTTTTTTTTCCTGTGTATAGATTAATAGACCATGTCTGTTAAGATTCCAAAAGGCCAAGTTTTGGTAAGAGAAAACAATGTGAATGTAATTTAAATTTTAAAGAAATTTAAGAAATGGTATCTCCACCACCCCTATATTTATATTTTGTTAAGAGACAGGATGCTTACATTTTGATTTGTCTTCATATTTGGTAAGTGATTATATTTTGTCTTGAGGAATGGAAAATTTAGAAACTGAGGGATATTATAATTTTGGTTTTTGTAACACTGTCTTCAATATTCTTGTCTGAAGGGAAGAAGTATGTAATATCAGCAATAGGTTAAACAGTCTTTAAAAAGTGTTTTTACAGATCTGGTTACATATATCAGTAACCAGAATTCACTTAGAAATCTAGGTTTTGAATATATAACTAACTAGAAGCTGTTATGCCAACATTGATTTAAATAATCCCTGACTCATTGCTACATCTTGAATGTGAAGGGGAATGACTCAAGAGGAGCTAATTGATGACATAATTGTTAAATCTGTCATCAGAGCAGTCTAAACTAGAATCTTGCTACTTTGAGGTGCACGGATAACATGTAGATCCCTTACCTACACTCTCCCTTTAAGCATATGAGGAAAAAAAAAAGAAAAAGAAGATTTTAGCTAAATTGTCGATTTGTTCCAATCACCAAAATAGCAGCAATGTCTAATCTCAAATCCACATCTCTATGCTTTTTGATTTCCATTTCATCTGATTATACTCTCATGTCTCCCAATACTTTGACATTAGTTTGTTCTTAGTCTATCATCTCAGAAAACATTAAAATATTTTCATTTTATGTCTCGTTATCACTTCACTGAAGGTCTTGTAATCTAAATCAATCCTGTGATATAGTGTCTTGATCCGAGTTTACTGTCAAAGACACAAAAAGTGGAGCTCACACAGCTAGAAGGTGGGGAAGTGGCATCTTTGGGTAAGGCCAGATCACCTTTGCTTTCCCCTAGATCATATGGGTGAATGGTCCACAAGGTTATAAGAGAGCAGAGGGGGAAAAACAAAAAACAAACAAAAACAGGCATAGGGCTGCTGGGATTGGTTTAGCCTTTCATGCTATTTGAATGAGTCCCCGCATAAGAAGGGTTTTTAATCATCATGAATGAATAGTGAAAGTAGCATTTGTGTTGAAGCTGAGCAAAAAATGTACTGGGAGCATGAATGGCTCTTCTTCTCACTTAGCTAGATGTGAGCTAGATCTCACACTTTAGATTTTTTACTAGAATCCCCCCCCCCACAACTAGTTAATATCTTTAATTACCGCTTAGTTCATTGATCCATTTAGGAGAGGTAAAGAGCAACTTTCAGTCTGATTCAAAGGACAGAGCCCATCTAGTGATATCTGAAAATCGTATTACACTCAATAGCTCCACATCTTTCAAAATAGCCTTTTAATAGAGAGTTAGAAGAGACAGGAACCAGCACTTTTCCTGATGTTCACCAGATGTTAACATTTTCAATTTGCCACCTTTTTCACAAAGTTTCTTTCTCAAGAACACCATCATTGCCCCAGCAGTAGAATAGGGCTTGTCATTTTAAAGACTAAACACTATCAGGGATCATGTCAAATTTTCTGATACATAAATTTCTTTGTATATAACAGGAAGATCACCAGGGCAGTGTTATATCTATTTCTTGATTCTATAAATAGTCCTATAATTCGAAATGCAATTATTTAGGCAACATAAAAAATCTTACATAAATGGTTAATTTATTTTTCATAGCAAGCCTGAAGGGGGTGGTGAGGAAGTCTAATATCTACACAGAGAAACAGAAAGAAGAATTTACTGATTTTCTTCAGGATAAGCTATCATCAGGTCTAAGGTCTCCAAATATATTGTTTTTGGCTATAATTACAAGCGTCATTATGGCCTGATAATTCTCTGAACTCTTTTTCCTTCTAAGTCTTTCTTTACATTGCTTCTGCTCTTATTGTTGGAACAGAGTTGGCTTTCATTAGAGAACCCAGTAAGGCCTTCAGACCAAACCAGAGCCCTACTAGACTTTCTGGGTCTGTAATAAGTAAGAAACTTATAGTAATTATACTTTTACTACAAAAGAAATGTGGCCACCTTCTTCAGAAGGCCATGCTTTTCTTCTCTAAAGTGATATTAATATATTTTTCATGTTAAAAGTTGGAAAATTATTCTGTATCTTTGATATCAAAATAGGGATCTCCCTCAGGGAAAAATAAATAAAACAAGAGCCAAAGGCATAAACAACAGTCATATTTCAGATCATTTAAATTAATGTGATGGTCATCATATCTGAGAACACTGATTCGATGGTATGTAAATTGCTAAAAAAACTCATAGTGATAAAGTAAGTAAAATATTTTATAAATCTATTCAATATCTCAACAAGTTTAACAGTTTTTTTTTTGTTGTTGTTGTTTTTAATGTATACAAGCCTTTAAGGCAAAGGTTACTTCTCATATTTGTAAAAATAGGCTTAATTGCATAACGATTTGAAAACGAAATAGTCATTTTTTAAAAGTAAATGAAGAAAAAAGCACAGAAAATATAAAAACAGAGTAGAGAATGCATTTAATCTTCACATTCTTGTGATTAGGTGGCTAAGGAAGGTTCAGGAGATTGTAAAATCAGCTTCCATATAGTAAAGAAATGCATTTTACAGAAGCTTTCATGGAGCACTATTTGAATCAAAGAGGTATGTTACTCTCAAGGGAAAGCAATCCGCTATTTTTGTAAACTTGTTTTGTCCATAATTTCCTTTTAATCTCTGCTAACAATGGCATTTTTCTTCTCAGGCAGGAGACCTATACTTCCAGACTCTATGTTCCCTATTGTGTGTGGGGGGAGGGGGACTGTCTGGGTATGTGCTTTAATATCACAGTGCCTTCAAGCTTGAATTTTCAGGAGTTTCTTTATCTCCTATTCTGACTGGCTATGAAATTCTAAATACTACACTGCATAATGCTAGTTTAGTTTGTGAAATAAACTGTTTCATACACGGCTAAAGAAACATAATTTCTTTTTTTTTTTTAAAGATTTTTATTTATTTATTTGACAGAGAGGCAGACAGAGAGAGGGGGAAGCAGGCTCCCCGCTGAGCAGAGAGCCCCACGTGGGGCTCGATCCCAGGACCCTGAGATCATGACCTGAGCTGAAGGCAGACGCTCAACTCACTGAGCCACCCAGGCACCCCAAGAAACATAATTTCTATAGAAGCAAACCATTATTCCAAATAAATATATATTTTTAATTTCTATTCTTCACAATGTACTACCAGTCCACAAGAGTTTACAACTCACAGTCTCATGTAGTTTGTCAATTTTCTTTCTAATATGGCTGGCCAAAATAAGATCAGCTTATGCCCATATGTAATGTACCTCAAATGTTGCATTTTTCCCCAACAAGGACATCTATACTTGTTTTATTGCTAAAAATAAAATTAAATGTCACTCAACTTTCAAGGACATATTAGTGATTTGTAAATCAAAAACAGCTGTATTTTGGTGAATTCATTCTAAAATATTTGCTAACTATCTAAAAAAGAAATGTTAGACTGAATATCCCATATGTTAGAAATTTGATTTTAGTTATGTCATGAAGATTTCCCACCATTCCTTTCAGCATGTTTGATAGACAGTGAATGTTTGAAGTTGTATATCCCAAGTAGTGTAAGTTAGGTCATCCACAAATAAAATATGTCATCTCTTTAGATCTTCACTCTCATATCTGCATTTATCATCCCAAACATAAAAACCATCAAACTTCTTAATGAATTTCTTAATACGGATTATAGACTTACAAATGCCTGTTCCTATAAACACAGTACTTTTATTTATTTATTTATTTATTTATTTATTTAATTTTTTATTAACATATAATGTATTATTTGCCCCAGGGTACATGTCTGTGAATCATCAGGCTTACACATTTCACAGCATTTGCCATAGCACAGACCCTTCCCAATGTCCATAACCCTACCCCCCCACCTCCCAGCAACCTTTAGTTTGTTTCGTGAGTTTAGGAGTCTCTTACAGTTTGTCTCCTTCCCCATCCCATCTTGTTTCATTTCTCTTCCCCACCCCCCCATAACCCCCTGCCCTGCCTCTCAAATTCTTCATATCAGAGCGATATGTGATAATTGTCTTTCTCTGACTGACTTATTTCGCTTAGCATAATACCCTCTAGTTCCATCCACGTCATTGCAAATGGCAAGATTTCATTTCTCTTGATGGCTGCATAGTATTCCATTGTATATATATACACCACATCTCCTTTATCCATTCATCTGTTGATGGACATATAGGTTCTTTCCATCGTTTGGCTATTGTGGACATTGCTGCTATAAACATTCGGGTGCATGTGACCCTTCGGATCACTACATTTGTATCTTGAGGGTAAATACCCAGTAGTGCAATTGCTGGGTCGTAGGGTAACTCTATTTTCAACATTTTGAGGAACCTCCATACAATTTTCCAGAGTGGTTATAACAGCTTGCATTCCCACCAGCAGAAACATAGTACCTTTATAATCATAACACAATATTCTAAGTATAATAGATTCAAGCTGACAAAGACCTCAATGTTTTCCCATTATGAGCAGGTTTGGAAATACCAGTTATATAAATTTGGATGAAATACTTCCTCAAAACACTAGCCTCTAGTTTATTATTACATGCATAATTCCTATGGAAGTTCACAGGATCCTGGAGATATCCTCAGGTCTGTGATGAAGACACTAGTATAATCAACATTTAGAAATATGTAAATATTTTGAAAATTGAAACAAATTATTATTTTAATGAGCAACAATTTTTCTTCAAACATTGATGTAAAATCTTCTTTGTTATGAAATGAATTTTCTCCTAACCTACATAGTGAAACCTATTAACCAGGCCAGGGGTTTTCATTGCAATGTAGGGACGACCTCCATAATTCCTATTGAACAATTTCCTATAATGGATAAATTTCCAGCAACTGATCCACTGAATTGTTACAGTTTTCTATAACGTGAAAGTGTTGATAACATTTCATTAAAATTGGCATATTGCAGCAAAGAATACTATTCTTAAACACCCTGTGCATGGGTGGCCAATTGGAATGATGAAATAAGACTCACAAATCTATGCATTACTATTTTATACATCCTTTTCCTTCTGTGGGCAATAGATTTCATGCACATGTAATACAGTCTGTAATAAAAGTCATATAAGCCATTTTAATTTGGATTCTCTACTGATTTTGGTCAGTTAATGTTTTAAAATCACCTTTTATTTTGTTTTTATTTTACTCTATTTTTAAATTTAATTTTATTTTTTCAGTGTTCTAAGATTCATTGTTTATGTACCACACCCAGTGCTCCATGCAATACGTGCCCTCCTTGATACCTACCACCAGGCTCACCCATCCCCCCTACCTCCCTCCCCTCCAAACCCCTCATTTTGTTTCCCAGAGTCTACAGTCTCTCATGGTTAATCTCCCCCTCTGATTTCCCCCAATTCACTTTTCCTTTCCTTCTCCTAATGTCCTCCATGTTATTCCTTATGCCAGTAATCTCTACCCTCAAGGTGGGGTTTGAACTCAGAATGCAAGATTAAGAGTCGCAAGCCCTACTGACTGATCTAGGTAGGTGCCCATAAATCACATTTTAGAATTACACTGTTCTAGATTATTTTGGGTGATTCAGAGAGTGAACATACGGAATCTCTGAGACTTACAGGCCCCTCTGTAATCTGACTAGCATAGAGTAGCCCAACACCTTTAAAGGATAAAAGTATCCTAAAGCAGCAAAATTTATATATATATGTATATATCCAGTATTATTTGTTATTATTATTTTTTATTTTTATTTTTTTACATATGTCCAGGCTTCTGTGTATCCTGAAAACAATACAAATACAAAGATATATTCAAATGGATAGTATACACTCACTGGCTAAAATGAGTTTTAAAATGTCCTCACCATCACATTCTGCATTTTTTTCCTTTTTCCTTTTTTTTTTTTAATTTAGGTCTAATAAACAGAAAATAAAATTATCTATTTTATGAGGTTTGAAAATCAAATTTACTCTTCTACCCTTCTGTTCTGTTATGAATTAGGCCTTCTCCCCCAAATCATAGTGTCAGGTCCTAGTTCACAGTGTGACTGTATCTGGAAATGGGGCCTTGAAAGAGAGTATTTAAGGTTAAATGAGGTCAAAAGGGTAGGATTCTAATTCAATAGGACTGGGGCCTTTATAAAAAGAAAAAAGAGTCACCAGGGGTGCACAGAGATAAAGGACATGTGAGGACTCAGCAAGAACATGGCCATCTGCAAGCTAAGGAGAGAGGCCTCAGGAGAAAGTGAAACAGTTGGCACCTGGATCTCAGACTTCTAGCCTGCAGAACTGTGAGAAAATTAATTGTGGTGTTTAAGCCATTTAGCATGTGGTGTTTTGCTATGGCAGCCAAAGACTAATAAGCAACTTCAGAACATTTCATATACCCAGGAACTCACCTTCTTGTCCTTTTAGAGTGTATTTCTCCCTACTGGCCTCTCTCCTTACCCCACCAAATGCCATATATTTCCACTGCCATAACTTAGTTTTGATGGTAGGATATATGGATTCCATATGAATGGAATCTTATAGCTTGTACATTCTTATGTCTGGATTTTTTATTTTCCTTAAAATAATGTTTTGACATTCATTGGTTTTGTTGTCTGCCTTAGTACTTTGGTCCTCTGTCACCTAACTGCCTTTGAAATCGAGACTGACTTAATATATTTGATATCTAACATTTTAGATCTGTAAAATGAGGTAGAACTAGGTATCTTTTGAACATTAAAATTTTATATGAATTTTTAGCATTGAAAATGTATTGTCACTATCCACTTTGCTTCCTTTTATTTTTGATCTCATTAGTCATAGAAGAAGTTGACACACTTTGAAAAAATATGAAGATCTGGAGGGCTAGAAGGCTGCTTTCAGAAAGATATGGGACTTGGGGAGATACCATCTAAAATTCAGTTTAGGAATTGACCTTTTATAAGTGAAATAAGCAACAAAACTTAAAATTGGATTTAAGACAGAAACAAATGTGTAAATGCTAAATTAACTATGAGATGCTAATAAATGAACTCATGTTATATATCACTTTGAGAAGAAAATAGTTTGTTAACTATATAGTAAAACTGAAAAGATATACTTTTATTAATATAATGCTAAGGCAATGAAAAAAAAGCTTGGTGTGATGGAAATTCTACATTTATTCCATATAAACCATAGTCCATGGGAACATAAGTCATCAATGTAAGAGTAAATTAAATATAATTGAAATAATAATGGAAAGAAAATAATTCAATTCTATCTACAGCCATGATCACTTCTAGTGTATAATTTCTTTCTTTTTTTTTTTTTTAAAGATTTTATTTATTCATTTAACAGAGAGAGAACACAAGCAGGCAGAGAGGCAGGCAGAAGCAGAGAGAGGAGCAGGCTCCCTGCGGAGCAAGGAGCCCGATGCGGGACCCGATCCCAAGACGCCGGGATGATGACCTGAGCCAAAGGCAGTTGCCCAACCAACTGCGCCACCCAGGCGTCCCTAGTGTATAATTTCTTAAACATGTTTTCATATATAACAATTTGGATGATTCCTCAAAATATTTTTGAACTTACATAATAACAAGATTTATTGGTGATTATAAGTAGATAAAGAAATTGATGGAAAAGATAGAGGTAGAGAGAAAGATGACTAAACAATAATTCTGATAAATCAAGGATTTTAATAAAAATATATACTTTATATTTATTATATAAATCTTGATTAATCCCTAGTACGTGTGGAGCTGAAAAGATTGAAAATATTGGAGAAATAAAAATAAAGAATTTAGTCTCATAAAATAAAATAATATTAATTTTCATTGCATCTAAAATATTTTTGAATGGGTTTCAACATGTTTTTCATATGTATTTTTAGTTGTTATTTATTTTCACCATCAAAACATTGTTAAATCCATACTTTATGTTAGTGAGTTGCATTTTCTTAATATAAAGCTTTAGAAACAAAAATTTTACGGAAAAAAACTGCAATAAAATTTTCTTCCTGTATAATTGTCTCACATTAACATTTTCCCATATGTTTATATCTTTGTTCTTTAATATAATCCAGAAATTCTGCATCTGGAAAATGATAATTCCCAGTTCCACATTTCAAAGCAAAGCAAATTAAGGTGCTAATTGCAGAAATCTAATTTCAGGGAGTACAGTTATCACCATACATTTGGAAATGCAAACATCCTATAAGGAGGAAATATCACTAGATTTCATTTAGGAATAAAACCATTCTATATCGAAATCTTTTTTGTTTGTTTTCCTTCTGTTTGTCCTGAGATTCCCTGAAAAAAGATTATTAGGTAGTGTTTTTGTACTTTAACTTATTAAGTAGACATCAGTGATGGACAAGTAAAATCAAGTATGGAAGGAAAGAGAGTATTACACAGATTCATTATTGATATGACTATACCTAAATTTATCTGATGGCTTGATCTGGAGGTACTATGCTTTAAGAAGCTACAGACATTCCTTATCAAGACAATCTTACAAAGAGAAGAAGGAAGAATTTATTCATCTGTCTATTTCTTCAATTGTTCAAAGGTTTTCCTTATAGGTATAAATCCTCTGAATTTGTGTGTTGTGTATGTGTGAGTGTATACTGAGACACTGGAGTGAGGTCAACAGGAAAGGCTAGGGACATGGTGTGAGGGGATAACAGGTCAGACATGTGTTAGGTTGGCATAGCACACACGAACTTGGCAGATATGATGGCTCAGAGACATTGCTGCTATAGAAGACAAAGGTGGCCCAGAGGATCTGAGATGGTGATAAGAGGGATCTGATAAATTAAATAATTAAAAAAAATTCTGGCGGCTTCTTCAAAGTATAATGGGTGTCATTTACAGTAACAATTTTAATTGCCAGAAATTTGAATGAAATTATAATTTTATTGACAAAGTAGGATAGCATAAAAATTTCACAACATCTTAAATCCAAATGTTAAAAACTAGTTTCTCCTTCAAAATATAAAAATTTTGGAAGTTCTCACTCCCATCCTCTTAACAGACAAACAAAAACAGCTAAGCACGTTGAAAAGTAACAACTCTTTTTAGATCCATTAGATAACTGAGGTCATACAGCAAATTATTCTGAAAACTGAGAGAAAGGAGGATACAAAGAAACACAGCTTACTGGGAGTAGAAACTCTGGAGCAAAAATCCACTCCTGTATCTAGTACTAGCAGGTACAATTAACCTGTAACTGACAAATTGCTGCATGCTCACTTAGGGGGAGTCCCATACTTTCATGAGTACTACTTCTTTTTTTTAAAAAAGATTTTATTTATTTATTTGAGAGACAGAGAAAGTGAGAGAGAGCATGAGAGGAGAGAAGGTTAGAGGAAGAAACAGACTTCCCTTGGAGCTGGGAGCCCGACATGGGACTCGATCCCGGAACTCAAGGATCATGACCTGAGCCAAAGGCAGTTGCTCAACCAACTGAGCCACCCAGGCGCCCATGAATACTACTTCTAAGAGCCCCTCTAGGTTCTCATAAAAAAGACTGGAGAAAAATCCGCTCATGCTTGCCATAGGGAGTGGAAAAAGGTAACCATTTTTTTTAAGATTTTATTTTTAAGTAATCTCTACACCCAATATGGAGCTTAAACTCATTACTCCAAGATCAAGAGTCACAAACTCTGCTGACTGAGCCAACCATGAGCCCCAGCAACCATTTCGAAATAAACACAAAGCTTTCTGTTTTCAGACTGCCTTCAAAGGAAACTAATTTACCAAATACCTAACTAATATGGAGGAAAGGAAATACCTAAGTCTCCCCCTCCCACCCCAGCCTTCCTGTATTACCTATGTTGGAGATGGAGACTGAGAAGTACTTATGAAGGTCACAGCCCTGGCACAGAGGCCCACTAAAAGTCTGGGACCTGATTACAGGAATTATAGAACACTTCTCTTTCTTCACCTCTCATCACAACACCAACAAGGATCCTGTAAAATAACAGAAGACTGAAGTTGAAAGAACTGGAAGGCTCAGATTATACTTAAGAAGGAATTTCTAGTAAAAACCAAAGACATAAAGGATAACAACAACAATAACAGCAACAACAACAACAACAACAACAAAAGAATACCAGAGGAAATGGAAGCCTCAAAGGACACAGCTTATAGAAAATGGTTAACACAGTGTACTTCCTAGGCAAAATTCCAAACTGTCATACTGATGACCTCTTTACATAAGTTCCTATTACTAAATACATAATGTCTGGCTTTCAAAATAACAACAATGATGACAACGACAACAATAACAAGGCATGTTAAAAGGTAAAGAAAAAAGAAAAAAAGAAAAATGTCTGAAGAGACAAAGCAAATCACAAAACTAGATTTGAACACAACAGATTTGGAATGACTACAGCAGTGATTTAAAATAACAATGTAAATATGCTAAAGGATTTAACAGAAAATGAGGACAACATTCAGGAATGTACAGGCAATATAAACTGGCAGATTGAAACTCTAAGAAAGGATCAAAAGGAAATGCTAAAAACAAACAAAAAATCAAAAAACAAAAAAAGAGCAATGTAAAGGAAATGAAGAATGTCTCTGATGGGCTCACCAATGGAATAAGCATGTCTGAGAAAAGAATTAGTGGGCTTGAAGATATGTCAGTAGAAACTTCTCAAACTGAATTGCAAAGAGAAAAGAGAGAGAGAGAGGGAGAGAAAGAGAGAGAGACTAAAGGAAAGGAGAAAAAAACCAGAAGAAATATTTCAAGTAATAATCGCTGAGAGTTTTCCAAAATTAATGACAGATACTAAACCACAAATCATAGAACCACAGATAAGGACAGGTAATTGAAACACAATAATTAAAAAGAAAAGCTACATACAGACATATCACACTCAATTTGCAGAAAACCAAAGTAAAAAAGAAAATCCTGAAAGAAGCCAGAGAGTAAAAGAACAAAGCAAAAGAGAACAACGAACAAGTACAACCTATAAAGAAACAAGTAAGAATTTAATCAGATTTCTCTCAGAAACTTTGTAAGCAAGAAGAGAGTAGAATTAAAAATTTAAAGTGTTGAAAGAAAAATTCAACAGCTGAGAATTCTAAATTCAGTGAAATAATCCTTCAAAGTGAAGAATTGTGTTACCCCAAATTTAATATGTTGAAACCTTAGTCTCCAATGTGATGGTATTTGGAGATGTGGCCTTTGGGATGCAATTTGGTTTAGATGAGGTCCTATGGAAAGGGATTTCATGATAGTATTAGCCCTTAAAGAAATACTAGAGTGCTTGCTTTCCCTCTTTATCTCTCCTCACTTATATGCACCCAGGAAGGGCAACCTGAGGACACAGGCAGAAAACAGAAATCTGCAACCCAAAGAGAAATTATTCACGTGATGCCAATCCTACTGTTACCTTGATCTTGGACTACTTACCTCCATAACTGTAAGAAATGAATTTCTATTGTTTAAACCACCTAGTCTATGACATTTTGTTATCAGAGCTTGTGCAAACTAATATAGACTTTTCCAGAGAATAAAAACAGAATGCTAATTGTCAGTAGATCTGACTTGAAAGAAATGTTAAAAGAATTTTTACAGGGAGCAGGAAAATTATATATGTCAGAAGCTAAAATCAACATAAACAAGGGAAGAGCACTAGAGAAGGAGTAAATGAAGGTAAATTTAAACTTTTTATTTTCCTTATTCTTAGTTATCTAATATATAACTGTTCAAAATAATAATAGCAAACATATGTCCTGTAATTATAGCTTATGGAATAACAACCATATTATAAGAGGTGAGAGGCAGAAATTGGGAATACTGTTGGAAGGCACCTATACTATACTCCTCAATCTGTACAGTTGTATTTAACAGTGTACTAGTTATAAACATATTATTAGTGCATTATATTATATATTATTAGTGTATTAATTATAAAATATACAATTATATATAGTAGAAATATATACATTAAATTTTTATACATTATATGTATATATAAATATAAACATTAAATTTCAAGGTAACCATTAAAATATTAAAAAGAAGTATAATTGATATGCTGAGAGAAAAGAGAAAATGGAATCATATAAAAACCTTCAACTTAAACAGATAATGAAGAATGTGAGAATGTACATAAAAGGAAAAAATGAAACATGTACAAAACCATTACAAATATAGTAATTCTTAGTATAGTATTAAGAACATTTCAGAAATGAAGAAAAAGCTAAAATCAATAAAGTTTTACTTTAAAACTAAAAAAAACTAAGAGCAATAGAAAATTAAGCAGAGACACTAAATAATAAAATTTACAGCATATAATTGAAAATATTAAAGTGATAGAGAAAATCAACAAAACCAAATGCTGCATCTTTGAGAACAGCAATAGTATTACTTAACCAAAACGAAACCAAACCAAACCAAAACAAACATAAAGTAAATTAAAATGTAGAGAAAACACAAATGACTAATACCAGAAATGAAAGAGGGCCATCATTACTGATCCTACGAACAAGAAAATAGATACCAAATGAATACAATTTTTTAAAAATAAACTTTATGCACAGTGTGGGGCGTGAACTCATGACTCTGAGGTTAAACGTCATATGCTCTCCCCAAGTGAACCTGCCAGGCATCCCCCAAATGAATATTTTTAACAATACTATGTTCACATTTTGATAATTTAGATTATATGAATTGATTACTTGAAAAAGTTATCAAAACTTAAGTGAACAGAAATGGATACTTTGAATAGGACCATGTTTATTTAAGAAAATGGATCAGTTATTAATAATATTACAAAGAAGAAAGCAACATGCTTTGATGGTTCCTGTGGCTAACTCTACTTAACATTTAATGAAGACTTTACAGCAATACTTTCTGGAAAATACAAACAGGAAGAGTATTTCCTAATTCATTCTATTAGGCTGCCATTACTCCTATATAAATACCAGATAAAGAATTGGAAGAAAGGAAAATTACAGATCAATATCTTTCATAAAAAATAGATGTGAAAATTTTCGATAAAATTTTAACAACTTTAATATATTTGGATATATTAACAGAATTACATACCAAGACCAAGTTGGATTTATCCCACTTTGGTGTTTATTCAAAAGGCTGGTTCAGCATCCAAAAATTAATTAAACACTGGAAGTCCTAGCCAGAGCTATTAGGTAAGAAAAAGAAATCCAAGACATCCAAATTGTGAAGGAGAAAGGAAAATTACCTCTATTCAGAAATGGCATGTTCTTATATGCAAAAAACTCTGAAGACTCCACAAACAAAACAAAACACCTGCTAGAATAATCCAATCTAATAAAGTTGCAGGATGCAAATGAACATTAAAAAAAATCAGTTGCGCTTCTATACACCAAGCAACAAAATACCTGAGAAGAAATTCCAAAAAATAATTCTATTTAGAATACTATTTTAAAAAAAGAGATAATATACTTGTGAGTAAACTTTTTTTTTTTACTTGTGAGTAAACTTAATTAAGGAGGTGAAAGACTTGTACAGAAAAAAACTATAAGATGCTGATGAAAAAAATTAAAGATAAAACTAATTGAAAGGTATCCCATCTCATGGACTAGATGAATTAGTATCAATAAAACATGTAGACTACCAAAATTGATCTACAGATTCAGTGCAGTCCACATTAACATCTCAATGGCATTTTTTTTACAGAAATATAAAAACATTTTAAAATTAATATGGAACCACAAAAGACTCCAAATAGCTGACAAAATTTTGAGCAAGAAGAACAAAGTTAGAGGCATCTCATTTTTTTATTTCAAAAAAATTACAAACCTTCATTAATTAAAACCCTATGGTATTGGCATAAAAATAGACATATAGACTAATGCAACAGAACAGACAGCACAGAAATAAATCAGTACATAACATGGTAAAATAATCTTTGACAAGGGTGCCAAGAAAACACAATAGGCAAGGAACAGTCTCTTTAACAAATAATGTTGGGAAAACTGGATATACATGTACAAAAGAATGGAACTGTATTTCTAGCTTACGACATATACAAAAATCAGTTCAAAATGGATGAAAGACTTAAGTGTAAGATTGTAAACCACAGAACTCCTAGTTGAAGGTTTAGGGAAAAAACCTTATTGACATATTTCTTAGCAATTATTTATCAGATACAACACCAAAAACACAGGAAACAAAACCAAAAAGTAAAAAATAGATAAATGGATTTGTATCAAAATTAAAAGCTTCTCTATGGCAAAGGAAAAAATCAACAAAATGAAAAGGCAACTTATGGAATGAGAGAAAATATTTGCAACCATATATCTTATAAAGGTTTGATCACTAATATATGTAAGTAGCTCCTATAACTCAATAGAAGGAGGTGGAAGAGGAGGAGAAGGAGGAGAAGAGGAAGAAGAAGGGGGAAGGGCAGAGGATGGGAGAAGAAGAAGTAAGAAATGAAGGAAACAAACAAACAATCTGATTACAAAATGGACAAAGAATATGAATAGAAATAGAACAGACATTTCTGCAAAAAAGATAATACAAATGAAAATGTGCTCATCATCACTAATCATCAAGGAAATACAATTTAAAACCATGAGGAGATGTCACATCATACTTGTTAGGATGGCTATTATGAAAAAAAAAAAAGAAAGAAAACAAACAAAAAAGGACAAGTGTTTTGGAAAAAAAAAGAAATCTGGTGCACTGTTGGTGGCAATGTAAAATGGTAAACTGCTATGGAAAACAGTGTGTAGTTTCCTCAAAAACTTAAAAATAGAGCTACCATAAAATCCAGCATTCCTGTATCTAGGTATATATCCAAAAGAACTGAAAGTGGGATTTAAAAGAAATGTCTGTATTATCTATGTTCATTGTGGAATTTTCAGAACATCCAAGATATGAAAGTAATCTAAATGTTCATCGACAGGGAATGGATTAAGAATGGTATATATATATATATATATGCTATGAAATATTATTAGCCTTAAAAAAGAGGGAAATAAAAAAAGAAGGAAATCCTGCCATTTGCAACAAAATGGGTCAACCTGAAGAATCTTATGCTATTTGAAATAAGTCATACACAGAAAAGCAAACACCACATTATTTATTATTTATATGATGAATCTGAAATAGTCAAACTTATAGAAGCAGAGAGTAGGATGGGCTACCGAGAGTTAGGGAAAGGGGGAAATGTGGAAGTATTAATCATACAGTACAAAGTTTCAGTTACATAAGCTGAATAAGTCCTAGAGAGCTAAGGTATAGTAGAGTGCCTAGTTAATACTATATTCTTACCAATTGCTTAAGAGGGTTGATCTTACATTAAGTGTTATTGTTACTCACACACCCACCCACCCACACACACACACACACATAATGAATAAAGAGGGCAGAGGAAACTTTTGGAGGTGATGGATATGTTTGTGGCATAGATTGTGATGATGATTTCACAGATATATGTTTATCTTTAAACTCATGAAATTGTACACATCAAGAATATATAGCTCTTGCTATGACAATCATACCTCACCAAAGTCATTTTAAGAGAAAAAGAAAATCAATTAGTCCATCTCATTAATAGGTTAAAAAAGAAAAATCATGTGATCATCTTAATTGATGCAGAAAAAACTTTTTAACAAAATCAAATTACCTCTCATGACAAAAACTCAGCAAAGTAGAAATAGAGGAAAACTTTCTCAACTTAAGGATATCTACCAAATTCCCTGAAGACATTAAACTTAATATTGAGAAACTGATTGATTTCCTTTCAAGACTGGGGACAGAGAAGAATTTCTCTTTCAAAAAAAAAAACATTATTGAACATTATACGGGATATCTCATGTAATGAAATAAGAAAATAAAAGGAGTACAGAATGGTAAGGAAGAAATTAAACTGTATTTGAAGTTGACATGATTGATTATATGGGGTTATGGAATTATAGTCCAAAATCTGAAATTAAACCTGAGTCCATAGTAATACAAATAATTGAATAAATTAAAATGAGAAAGAGACAAATATCCCATAAGAAGGCACCCAATAAATTGTGTAGAAACTCTATCCTCAAACAAAAGAAACATAACTCCCCACTACTTGACTGTGGACTATGCATGGTGACAGAACACAGTTTGGAAATAGGAGGAAAAATATGTGTAATATCACTATGGAGAAATTAGGTAAAAACTATCTCAGCTACATGACATGATCTTGATCAACATTAATCGTCTTAAATCATGTAGATAGTATGTATACTCATTATAATATGATGAAAATAACTGTTAATCTGTGTGATCTTTGCCAGTCTAATCACAATCTTTACCAGTCTAATCATGAGAAAAAGTTCATACTATATTAATATATTTTAATTAATTTTATTAAATATTTCAATATTTTATTATTTTTATAAAAGTGTACAATGAAGTACATACGAAAGTCTAAAACTAAGGATAACATATAGTTAATGACTAGCTAAATATAGTATTTTAAGATATTCAATTTAACTATTTTTACCTAAATTCAGTAGCAGGACTCTAAATTGAATCTAATCCAGTGTGTGATACTCATTCCAATTCATTTATAAATAGAAAACATTCAAATTGATTGAAATCAAGTAGAACTATTTTGACAAGTCTTGATGAAGTTTTTGTCAGCTTTCATTTCAATGCATTTAAACTTAGAATATCAAAAGAAACTGTAAATCTAAGTGAAATTTTATAATCATAATTGGTATGAATATCAACAGGAAGAAAATGGTACAATCTAATTCGTGCCCAAATGAAACCATTTCAGGGCCCCCAATGTGAACTCATGCAGTATGAGATTGAGTAAAAAGTCCTTGGAAAATCAGACTACTACATAGAGGACTACTTTAAAAATCTTCATTAAGAATTTGTTTTTAAAATGCTATTTAAACACACATTTAGAAATGGAAATTGTATTTGTGATAGAATTTACTTTGTTGTTTATTTTTTTATTTTTATTTTTTTAGAGCAAAGTTAATTTCTTCAGATTAAAAGAGAAAAGAATGGGGGAAAACTTGATGAGGAGATCCTCTACATTGCTTAAGGGAACTATCATCAGCATTATAGGACTACCTCCCTAGTACAACGCTTTTGGCAAAAATATTTGAGTAATAAAGAAATTTAATCATGTATAATCATTCTTTTTTGATCCTTCTTTTAAAAAATTAGTTTCCTCCTTAAGAAGGATGGGCTTTTGAGAAGCAAAAATTTATGATTTTCTTTTTAAACAGAGGCTATGGATAAACAAACCCAAATTCTAAAATCTAGTTAAACTGAGTGAGAAATAGAGGAAAAAACACAACGACACAAATGAAAAATTTCAGAACTAAAAAAGAAAGAATCTCTACAGTTCCTGTAGATAATAATAGAATAATAAGATAACATTATGAATGATATTATGCCAATAAATTCAACAGCTGAAATGTTATTTAATTGAATTATGCTCCACCAAAATTCACGTGTTGAAGTCCTAATCCCTAGTGCCTGAGTATGTGACCTGATTTGAAAATAGGTTATTGTAAATGTAATTAGTAAAGAGGAAGCTGCACTGGAGTGGTGAAGGCCCTTAGTCCAATATAACTGGTTTCCAATATAAAACGAGTATCATGTGAAAAGAAAGAGACATGTACAGAGGAAAGATAATGTACAGACACAGAGAAATTCCTCACTAGTAATGGCCATCTACAAGACAAAGAGAGAAACCTGGAGCAGATCCTCCCCTAGAGTCTTCAGAAAGATTCAACACTGCCATCACTTTGATCTTGGCAGTCCTCAGAACTGTAAAATAACTTTCTACAGTCTAAACCACCCAGATATTGTACTTTGTTCCAGCAGCCCTAGTAAACACACTCCTTGAATGGCACAAGTTACCAGAACTGGTAACAGAAGATACAAAAAAAAAAAAAAAATCAAACAATGCAATATCAATTAAAAATTTTAATTCAGAATTAAGACATTTATACAAAGACTCAAAGACCAAGAACAGATGCTTCTTCATGAAACCTATTATTTAAGGAAAAAAAAAATATATATATACCAAAGCTACCTATTCTCTTTCAGCAAATAGAGAAGGATAATACATTCCCAGCTCATGCTGAAAGAGTGTTACACTGATGCCAAAATCAGAATAGAAGGTCATCAGAAAAAAAGAAATATGGGGAAATGTCTCTCACGCACACGGAACTAAACTCTGACAAAATTTTTGCAAATCAAGTCCAACAACAAATGCAAAAGATGTTGAATCACTATGGGGATTTAAGTTTGGTTTAACGTCTAAGACAAACAGCTTTAATGAAAAAAAATACACAAACAGACTATCAAAGAGGGGTGACTGGGTGGTTCAGTCAGTTAAGCATCGGACTGTTGATTTTGGTTCAGGTCTTGATCTCAGCGTTGTGAGATGGAGCCCTGCTTCTGGTTCAGCAGGGAGTCTGCTTGAGATTCTCTCTCTTTCCATCTGCCCCACCCCTGCTTGTGTGTGTGTGTGTGTGTGTGTGTCTGCCCATGCATGCTCTCTATCTAAAATAAATAAATCTTTAAAAAAGAGAGCTTATTCATCTTGCATAGCTGAAACTTTATACTTTTAAGCAACATTTCCCCTTCTTCCTTGAGCCTGGAAATACCATACTATTGTCTGCTTCTAGTAAGTTGGACTATCTTAGATGCCTCATGTAAGAGAAACCATGTGGTGTTTGCCCATCTGTGACTTATTTCACTTAGCATAATGTCTAACAGGTCCACTGGAAATGATATAATTTCCTTCTTTTTTAAGGCTGAATAATATTCAATTGTACTTATACACCACATTTTTTTCTTTATCTGTTCATCCATAGTTGTTTTTATATATTGACTATTGTGAATGTTACAGTAATGTAGAAGTACAGCTGACATTTAAAAATTCTGATTTCAATGATTTTCAATATATACCCAGATATGGGAATGTTGATTGTAAGGTAGTTCCTATTTTTAATTTTTGAGGGATCTCCATACTGTTTTCCATAACAGGTACACCATTTTACATCCCCACCAACAGTGGAAAAGAGTTCTAATTTTTCTGCATTTTCACAGATACTTTTGTGTTGTTATTATTGTTGTTGACAGTAGTCATCTAAGAGATGTGATGTGATATCTCATTGTGGTTTCAATTTGCATTTCCTTGATGATTAGTGATGTTGAGCACCTGTTTATATCCTGGTTGGACATCTGTATGTCTTTGAAGAAATATCTATTGGTGCCTTTTGCCCATTTTGTAATTGGGTTACTTGATTGCATGTGTGTGTGTGAGTGTGTGTGTGTGTTTGATATTTGATATTAACTCCTTATCAAATATATGGATACTAAAATCACAAGCAACAAAAACAAAAACAGACAAGAGGGATTTCCTCAAACTAAAAAAAAAACAAATCAAATCAAAACAAAACGAACAAGAAAATCTCTGAACAGCAAAAGAAAAATGAACAGAATGAAACAGCAGCCTACAGATAGGGAAAAAAGAAATATTTGCAAAACAATATATTTGACAAAGGGTTAATACCCAAAACATATAAAGTTTACTACATTTATTACAAAGGCACCACTGTAGTTCATGAGGGATAAAGGAATGGACTTTGAGAAATGATGATAATCATCAACCTTCTCTGCTTCCAACATTGTCTTGTGTCATAATTTCTATATCTTCACAAAGTGCTTTCTAGATTTTCAGTGATGAAATTGCCAACTGAATGAATGTTCATTTAAATTTTCTTCTTCCTCTTTCTGTTCTCTTTCCCTTTTTCTTTCTTTTGCATATTTTGTATACTTTTTTCTATTGTTTATATTTTAATTTCTGTATTTCTTTTAATTTTTAAGGAAATATGCTCAATTGGTAGTTCACTGTCACCCATAAGCATTTCTTGGATCTCCTGGCATTTTTTCTGGAAGCTAGAAATTATTGATCCTATTAAAACATTACTTCTAAAGGAGTAATTTTGATAATAACGATCCCAAATCATTGCATTTCCTTAAATATCTATACAAAATTTATGGAATCACTGCTCAAATTCTTTAAAAATCTAAATTAAGGTGTATATATAAATAATTAAAAAAGCATGTGATTTTATCTGCTAATGTTAGCAATATGGACTTAAGTTGAAGTAATAATATCTTGTTGCATCATGTTTCTAAGTCAACAAATTCCTTCTTTGGCAATCCACACTGTGTTCCTATGTTTTTCCCCCATGGGAAAAATAGGCAATATATATGCAAGTGGCATTTGATAATTTCATTACCTGTTAATATAGTTTATAATATATCCTTAACCTAGAGAAGTCAATTTTAAAGCCTGAGTCTTAAAGCTTTGATTCAAGCAAGGTTTTAAGTAACATATACATGATTATATATTATAATTCACATAATGATATATTATACAACAAATTATTGTTTTTTTATTTTCCTAGTAATCATTTTAATTAATAAAATAACAATAGGTCCTTTCATGTATTTAAAGTAAATTTTCATGTATTTAAATTTTCATGTATTTAAATTTTCATGTATTTAAAGTAAAAAAGGTAAAGAATAAATATGGCAAAAATTACACAGGTGTATATATGACCTTTCTGTTCTATTAAACACTTTAAAGAGTATTCAAAATAATTTTGAACATGCTACATTTTTGGAGGTGAATGTTCTTGGATTAGTAAAACTTAAGTCCTTTTTACTATTCAACTCCAACTTCATGTTAGGACATTTTGCTTTTCAAAGAAAATAGGCATAATCCATCTTAATCACCACAATTTTTCATATTTGTCTGCATTCAAAGGCAAAAAATGCCACACTATATTTTGTTTAAACTTAGAAGCAGCTGTTCTAACATATGTTTCATCATTCTGAAGATGCCCTGTATATTTTTATCAGAGAAAACAAACACCATGATGTTATTATCAGCCAGTAACATTTTGCCTATCAAATACATGCAGGCAAAAAATAATAATAAATTATAGATATATAGATAGGTGATAGATAGATACACACACCAATTGTTGACTATATTTAAAGCAGATATTGTAGAAAATAATATCAAAACTCCTTTCCAGATCTAATACCTTATATTTCCATTGACATCTCATACTCAATTTATACTCTGGTTTCCCAGTCACATATTTCTCATCTCAGTGCTGCTTTTAAACATTGGTTATTTCATTCAACTTGTGCAAATATCTTGCTTATTTCTCTTTAATCCAGTTAAACTCAATTTGTTTGAGTAAACTATTCTTTCTCATTGCTGTTAACTCAGGGAACCGATTTATTCTCTCAAAATCTTTGATGATTTGGCAATTAGACCATATTCAGTTTATTATCATGGATATATTAAAAGTCCACATGGATGTCCAATTGGACACTATCAACGTGCAGTTATTTTATATCTTCATCTTCAATGATCACTGTTAACATACCATTTTAGTCATCTATACCTGTGGCCCCACTGTCAACCTTGAAATTCCCTGCCAATGTTTTCATTCTATCCTTCATGGATTTTCACTGGAAATTTTGTCTATTTTCTTAGGTTACAGAATTTCTATTCTGATCACAGCAACTAACCCTGGGCACATTGTTTTGAACACTGATGCTCATCTGTGTCATATTTTTCATATTTATTATCAATTTTCAGTTTGGCAATACTGTGTCTTTTATCACAAAAGCAACTCAAAAATGAGCTAATCGAAAAACTATTGATGGGAATTCCAAACTCCTTACCATGCATAGCATCTTCTGGTCTTGAGTGTTAGAAGGGCTTCTTAAAAAATTAATTCAGAATGATTTCTGAACCAACTTTCCTCACCTCCTCTTGCTCTATGCTTAAGGCAGTTTGGCCACTGAATGGGCTATAAGCCATCATCTCACAGCCACTTCTTGAGTAATAGTTAGGAAAAGAGATTGGGTATTATATTGCCCCTTTTAAAAAATTCAGAATTTCACCTGACCTTCCCAGCTTCTTTATTTCTTTTAATGGTGACCCCAGGCCAGCCTGGTTTTTACAACTAATGGGTGGTAGCTTATTCAATGCAAGCTCAGGTGTTTCAAACTTAATTCTGGCTTAGCTACCACCTATACTCTTTTGTTGGATTGACACAATTGTAGGTGAACAGGATAATGAGTACATAGTTAAGAACTCCGCTCACAAAGTTCGACTATAGTGGTCCACGTGATCCAATGTGAGGTACATAATGTGTCTTTGTAAGTTTTACAAAAACGTTCTCACCCTTTTGCAGTTGACCTTTTTATACAAAGTGTGGGCAAAAGTAGAAATAATTGAGAAAAAGGTGAAGTTATTGTTACTTAATGGGATACATTGATTTTGTAAAAGTGAACAGAGATGAGGAATCCATTCACCTAGGCAGGGGATATCATAGCTCCCTGAAACTATAAGAGGGAAAAATATTAATAATCTTTGTCATTCAAGGTCATTCCTGGAGTTTTCATAGGAGGAAAACACTGTGGTAGCATCTTTCAAATTGTTGCAAGTGCCCATGTACAACTCTTGGGTCTGCCATTCCAGAATAATGGTTCTGAATTGATTTGATAGCCATTTCCCTTAACACTACTCAGAAACCTATCAGAAAGAGCAAGATATGACTCCAACCCTGGCACCTCTCACAAAAACACCACTCTACTCCTCCAAATCACTTCCCTACTCCTATTTTTTAAGCATCATGCACGCATTCTTAGGGCAAATGGCTGTCGCACAAATGTTAGTGTGGACAAATAATTTACATTTGGCTGCCTGTGGCTAGGTTATTTCTCTAACAGGAAACACTAAACTCAACTATTTCAAATGAACTGGGAACCTGAAAGCCTATCAAGCTGATGAGGAGGCCACACTGGAGGCACTGTCAACCTCTACTTCCCAGCAAATAGTCCATTTGCAGTAATTGTAACCAATACATTATTTCCAGGGTTGCTATGTGTACCTTCAGAACTGGGTCTCTTATGTAAAAAACAGGCATTAACTTGTCTCCTCCCCCAAAACATAGTGGCTTGCATATTATGAGTGCTCGTAAGAGACCTTTAAGCGTTTACAAAAATACAACCCCTGTCACGGAAGACAATCAGGTCAGCCTCTACCCATTGGTCAAGTTTGTTTTGCATAGCAGAACTGCTCTACACTTCCTCCTTGAAGGATAAGGTAGAGTTTGTGATTTTTTTTTCATCCAGTTGAGTACAGGACCTTAGGGAACACAGTTGAGGTCAGTATGGCAGGTTGGCCTTATTTTACCCTTGGAATCCTACTAACAGTAGCCTGAATTAAATCTTGTACAAGACAATTGAAATGTTATTGTTCCAAACTCTGGCATTCTGATTGATTAGAATAGCTGATAAAACAGCATACACATTGAACAATTTTTTACCAGAAACCAAGATATTGTAGAAAGGAGAGAAATTGTTGGAAATAATTCTCCATGGATGTCTAATCTTTTTGCATATCTTTAGACAGAGGCACTGATGACTTGCGTTCTGCACTATTTTTTTTCAATAATATATCAAAAAATTCTTAGAAGATAGAGATTTTGCCTACTACCAGTGCTGACAATAAGGTTAGTTACTATTCAATGTAAGAAAGATAATGTCTCTTTCTGGGGAAAAGGTCAGGCAGGTTTGCTTGTGGCCCATTACAAAAGATGCTGCCCAAGCACATGCAGCACCTCCTTGGGCCACTCTGCATCATCTCTGTGGGAGTTGAGGGACAAGGGGAACTGGCATGAACATGAAGACTATGTAGCCTGCTGTGTTATGAGTGATAAAATTCCCTGATTCAGACCCAGCAGTTGTGTGTTTCTACCAGCATTCATGAACCTATAGCAGGCTAACTTGTTAGCTTGTGAGTAAGCTAAAATTTCAGACTTTGTACAGTTCTTGACATTAACTTCACATGTTCAACCTCAATATTTATGGAGAAAATTCACTATCTCTTGATATTAGAACATTTTATAGCAATGACTTACAAGCACTTGTGGTAGAATATATGTAGAGGTAAGCGAATATATTTTATCCCAGAACACTGATAATACAATGAGAAATTTGGTTCATTTTTCCTATATCTTGAAATTTATTTGATAGCATATTTTCATGTCAGAAAAAAGTCATGTTAATTTTGCTTTTCTCTATACAGTTAATTTGCTTTTGTTTTTATATAAAAATGACACATTACCTTCATATGTTTACCAAGTAAGCTACTTAATTTACTCTCTGATCCTCCCACCCCACCCGAACTTCATGTGGTATTGATGAACTTGAATGTTCACTGACATAAGTCCCTTTATATCTAGTGAGCACAAGTTGTTAATTCCCTGATGGTTCGCTTGGCTAGGATTTTGAATGGTTGTTCATGGTGGTTGTGATAGTCATCATCTCAATCCCAGATTTTCCGATTCTCTGGAGCCATGTTAAAATCCAGGAATTTCATTCTGAGGAACGAATACCTTGCACAGTATTTTTTTCTCTTTGCCTGATTGTCTACTAATTTTTCAAAGTTCCCAGTGGTACGCTTAAAGGTGGTCTGACACCATCACATGCTTTAGGAGTCATGAAATAAGACTTCCTGGAGACTCTTCCACCTTCCTTATTAGCCAGTTTGGAAACATCTGAACAGTCGGTAACCTTTAGATAAGGAAATGACTTGACTTTTCCACTCTTTTCATTGGATATTTCCATTTCTAATGATTTCTAGGTTGAAATATAATTTTCATTAACACTGAGACTTCTTCTATATACAAAATATCAGGATATAGGGAAATTGGAATTTTATAAATATATGAATTTTAAACTTGCTCAATTAACATAGTTTTTGCAACAGCATTCACAATCATCAGCCATATAGGATAAGATGACAGAATAGGTCACTTTTTTCACACTTAAAAATGTTCCTCAGAATGGAGAAAATGTGAGAGCATTTAGAAGACTTGATCATCCCCTGCTATTTATTATATAGAGTAAATTTATAAGTAAACACAGAATAATATTAAGAATTTGGATTCAAATACTATGAATCTCTCAAAATAGTTGGCATATTTAAGTTCACCCAAGATATTAAAGTAAGCAAATCCAATGAATAATTAATAGAGCTTTAGAACATGTGGAAAGGTCTATTCATGTAGAAACATATTTAATGGCTTACATGGTTATATTTTAAAGTAGAACAATGAAGAAACTATCATTATTTTTATTCATTATCAATCTAAACATAATTTCCAAATAGATTTATAACTTTATTGTTTTAAGTAAAGTCATCCCTCTTATGATGCTTGTTTCTGAGGCAACATCAAATGTGGAATGAATTCTCTATGAATTATGTTATTATGGAAAATATGTTGTTAATGTATTCTGAAGTATCCATAAGTTTAAAATTCATTTTAATAGAAGTGAAATTTAATACAAATGGCTAGTGAGTTATTTTGTTTCTCTGTTCAGTACAATTATTGAGGATATGCTATTACTAAAATATTGTCCTGGCAGGGCGCCTGGGTGGTTCAGTTGGTTGAGCAACTGCCTTGGGCTCAGGTCATGATCCCGGAGTCCCGGGATTGAGTCCCATATCGGACTCCAGGCTCTGTGGGAAGTCTGCTTCTCCCTCTGACCTTCTCACCTCTCATTCTCAGTCTCTCGCTCTGTAATAAATAAATAAAAATCTTAAAAAAAAAATATTGTCCTGGCATGTTTGGAATCAGTGTGTATAAATACAAAATAAGTTTTGATCTTAAATAAGAGCTCATTGGAACACAATAATATATAACTGAAATTTGAAAAAGTGAAACAAAGGTATATGTGGATGTTCAAAGGACGGAATCAAGGAATGATTGATGAAGGATGTGGCATTTGAGATACCCCTTAATATGTGCCAAAATTTTGAAACCTAGAAATTAGGAGAGTATGTTTCTCTAGGTGAAAATACTACCAGTCATTAACATTTAGGCTATTTAGTATGTAATTCTTAATAATATAAAAATAAATAAAATCATAGATCCCCTTCAATGAAAATTGATCTTTAAGAAATTATTTTGGGGAGAATATGGAAGAAGAGTGAAAAATGTCCCTACTAGTGATAGAATGAAAGGCAACAGGCACAATATGGTGATGAGAAGCAAGCATAAGGTAAGGAGACAGAACTAGGCACCAGCTTGAAGGTGATGTACTGGAAAGTAATTTTAGTCTGTTGGTGTTTTGTGCTACTCAGGAGATTCCTTTAAGCCAACTGTTTCTGCTCAGGAGACATTGCCTTGTAAAGTAAGAATATAGGGCAAAGATTATTCTGTTTTCATTTAACTTTGATCACATACTTATTTTAAAAGCTGTCTATAAAAAAATGGGCTGGCATTTTCATGTCTAATTTTAGATAAATAAAAATGTTTGGTAGAAGGTCCATCATATTCAGTAAATTAATAACCCATATTTTCTTTATCTACTTGAATTAATTTTGTGAGGAGTAACAGATATGCCCTGGACCCAAAAATGCTACCACCACAGGGCCATCTGGCTAATCAGATGTCAGTTTTCCCTTTTTGTCAGAAAATTAATTTTTCTGGTAGAAAGGGAGTATTGCTAGCAAAATTTCAGAGATAAGATTACCAAACCCTTATCAGAATTCCAGAATAATGTTCTTGTTTTTGCATTCCCTTCCACCAATTCCATAATTCCTTTTCATATAGAGTAGCTGAAGGTGAATCAATGACTTAAGTAAAAGTATGCCTGACTTAACAGAAAGGAAATTGTGATTTAAAAAAAAATATATGGTACAGGGAAATATTAAAATTACTCCTAGATTTGAATATAAGTTCTGCCACTTAAAACCCATGAAATTGAAAGGAATTGCCTTTTTTTTAAACTTCAGTTTTTGCATACATAAATCATATTAACCTTATGCAAAGTTGTAAGATAAGATAATATATTTGAATCTCCCTATTATAGTATGAAGCATTCTTCAGAGACCTCCTTGCCAGCCAGGTGGGTTTCACAGAAGCACATCTCAGCCTGCAAACTCAATGAAGGTAGGGAATATATTTTCATTCTTAATACTAGCTCTTGGTTGCATAGTTCCATAAATATTCATACAAGGAATAAATAAATAATGTAATGACCCAAATTCAACTTTAAATTTAGAAAGCGTTTATATTAATTTCTCTGAGTTAAATTCTGAAATCCATTTATTAAAATTGATTGGGGATTTTCTATTTTGATATTCCAGAAACATGGAATCACAGCTGATAATCTGCATCCCTTCTTTCTAGTTTCTGGGTGAAGAATATACATAGAAAGTCTCAATAAATAGTTGTGAAATCATTAATTAAATCATTCAATTTCAGATCTAAATTGGGGAAACTTATATTTTAATTTTAGTGAGTTCAATTGAAATCCTTTTGGTTAAATTTATGTGGATATTCAGTTTTGATATTCCCGAAACTTGGTGATTAAGTGTGATATGTAGCCCTCCAGGTATCTTTTTTTTTCACCATATTTTCCAAACTGTACTAATTATATATAATAATTTTGTGTCAAACCTTACATAATACATATCAGCTTTTCCAGTATAATCAAGAATTGGCTCTGAAAAATAGAAAGTTGAATATGGTACTCAATAGAAATATGCTGACATAGCCAGTGGCATATTTTGTAGTACACATGCAATGTAAAGTGGTATATCAATATGCATTTTGAGACCTTGTTAAAAATGCATATACATTTTCAGGACAAAGATTAAGGAAATATACTCTGTTGTATCTAATAATTGATATATTTTATGTGTAGTTTTGGAAACTGTCTCCTTTTACTCATCTCCACTGTTTCTGCTTTAGCTAAGGCTTCTCTTGTCCAGATTACATCAGTAACCTACTGACTTGGTCATCTCCTCCAGTGTTGCCTGCTAATAATGCATTATCAGAGTAATCATTCAAAGACATACAATAAATCCCCTAACTCTCCTAACTGTATTTTCAAAAATAGTCTTCAGGCAAAAACCCTCAAAATATTCAGTTTGTAACGTAAAGTCATTAATAATTTGGTTTCTGATTAACACTCTAACTTTATCTTATTAACAGTCCTTCTGAACACACAGACCCACTGGTATGCCCCCTTATGTGAATATATCACAAGACTGTCTTACTTCCTTCTATTTTATTTTCTGATAGCACTCCTTACGCATATGGTTCTTGAGTACTTTAAACACAGCTAATAAAACTGAGGAACATAGCTTATAATTTTATTCAATTTATATTAATTTAAATTTAAATAGATACATCTGGATAGTGATCATTCTATTAGACACCATAGAATTAAAAGAGAGGCTTAATTTCTTGCTTATGGTACTAAGTTACATATATTAGCTTAGGCAAGTCATTTACTATTTCTGGATACCACTTACTTCAATAATAAAGCACACATTTTAATATGAATATTCTTCACAAAGTTTAGAGGTGTCAGATTAGAAAAAATATTAATAATAGTAATGCATCATTCTTATTAAAACACATTCTTTTTTTTTAAAACACATTCTTAATAGCAATGCATTATGAAGCATTATGATGACTGAAAAGACCACAAAAACTAACTTTTTAAACAAGTACTCTTCTATTATCAAAGCCTCAATCTACACATAGTTATTAGATTTCTTTATTTAGAGCTCAAGTAATGGAAAAATTGGTGAATAACCTATTGATTTAATAATGGTTAATTTATATTTTCCCACATAAAGTCATTGCAGAATGCTGCCAGTACATAATTCAATATTTCATACATTGTTGGAGATATACTGAATATAAAGGCAACATATAAATAGGAAATCCAATTTCTCTCATTAACATTATTTTTCCTTCACTGAATAGTCCCATGTTTTTCATGCTCTATTGGGTTCTCAATAAAACCAAATTTGAAAAATATGTAAATAAAATAGAATTTTTAAGTCACTTAGTTTTATTATTTACATCATTTCATGTTTCTTTTTTATGGCCACATGAAAAAAATCATATGAAACTAAATTAAATGTATTCTTCAGCATAAAATATTCTATTAAAAATATTACACTGTGTTGGATACTGTTAGTTGTATCTATCTCTATCTACCTGTCTATCTTAAGATATATATATCTTAAGATGTATATATATATATATATATATTAAAGGAGGTGATTTTTAAAAGTTTTTTTAGCACATTAAATTTGGTAACTTGGAAACACATTTCTAAAACCTTTCTGCAGATAGTGTGTGGGGCATAATAAAAGTAAGGGGCTTTTCACCCAATGCGAATTGCTATTGGAGACTGTTTCATAATTTTTATTCTCTTGTATTACCGATGAGCTTATGAATTCATAATAACTTGAAAGCCATATATACTTATCATATAATTTAAAAATACTTATTATTAACAAAAGGGATAATGTAGACAAGTCTGTCAGACCAGATCATTGTCCATTCAGGTAAGAGACTGTACGTGTCACTCAGTTAAATGAGACACTCGGTTAAATGAGAACTTCATGTGAGGATTTGAATTGTAAGGTTTTTAGATTTACTTTTCTGCCATGGTTTTTAAATATTTAATGCTCTAGAATTATGTTTTAATTTAGAATAATAAATATACAAGCTAAGGTTAACTCCATTAAAGAAGGAAATTTCAGTTGGATCTAAACATTCGGCTGCAAAATTTATAGTGATTGCTTTAAAAATTAATTAAAAAACTGGGATATTTAATCAATTTACTTAGATATATCAATTCTGATCTACAAAAACAAGATCCGTTGCAATTTGTGTTTTCTGGTCACGATGAAGTAATTGGTACTAGAAAATTGGATAAAATATATGGAAAAAACTCTTTTTAGAAATTGGAAAACAGGTAAAATAAGACTACTATTCCTAAGAGTTAAGATGACAGTCTGGGTGATCTACCTGACAGCAATCTCTAGACCACAAAGCAAAGAAGGGTGTAGGTGTAAAAACATTTTTTTTTGAGGGTGGGAGGATGGCTAGTTGTCAGTGAAGGCAGCTGGTATTTTCAGTGAAGAGTGCCAGAGAGGCAGAAACGGGGAGCCGCTTAATCATTGAGCAACTATATATATATAGAGAGAGAGAGAGAGACAGAGACAGAGACAGAGACAGAGACAGAAAGATATCTTTAGGAGTACCTTTGAGTCTTTGGCTAAACAGAAAATTGTATACAATTACTGAGGTTAGACAATGACAGGCAACTAACTATCAAGAAGCAATTAGCTTGAGTATAACCATTTTTATAGTGCTTAGGAGGTACTGGTTGGAGTCTCAGTTAGGCAGAGTAAAGAGACATTGTTGAAAACCTGAGCATAGCTAAAATAGTCCTAGAGTAATAACTATACTCACTGCTCTCTAGAAAGTTTGAAAAACGAGACTTAAATGATTCAAGTTGATGCACACAGTAAATTAACTTCCTGCAAAATACCTTTAATTTTTTAAAATCAATTTATTTAAGTAATCTCTAAACCTAATACGGGGCTTGAACTCACAACTCCAAGATCAATAGTCTTATGCTCTTTCAACTGAGCATTTTCAGGTGCCCCTGAAAAATGCCTCTTGAAAGAAGACTACAGAAACACACACATATGCACTCACAGGTGCACATACACAAGCACACATGCAAAAACATCCAGCAGGCAATACAAATTAATAGATATTCAAAGAAGCAGAGAGCATAACACACAACCATGAAAAAAAAAGCACATTAGAAACAGAACCAAAACTAAAAAATAACAGAATTATCAGTCACAGAATTTAAAGCATGTATTATTAATGTGTTCAAGAATTTAAAGCATAAAGGACATCATGAGTACAGAAACATTAGATATTAAAACAACAACACAACCAAACATGGCATTTATGGATCTCAAAAAACAACAGCTGAAAAAAATATCCTTGACAGGTTTAATATAAAATTGGAAAACACAGAAGAAAAGATCTTTGACTTGAAAAAAAGGTTAATAAAGCTTTCCAAATTTAAGTATAAATGGAGGTGGAAAGGCTGAAACAACAAAAAGACTAAAGAGACACTCAGCTACCCATGGAAAATATAATCTAATACATCTGTAATATGAATCTTGCAAGTGGAAGAGGAGGGGCAGAAAGAACATTTGAATAAATAATTTTCAAAACACTTTCCTGACTTACTGAAGAAACTCAACCCATAGATCAAATAACCTTAGTAACCAATAGTAAGATAAACACAAGAAGTACACACAAAACATAATAAAATAAAATGACCAAAAATCATGGATAAAAAAATCTCAAATGTAGCTGGGAAAATAAATGATAACATTACATATAAACAAAAGAATAACCAATAGAATTTATCAAACATGAAAGTTTGTTCTTGTTTATCAAACAAGAAAGTAATAAAAGGATCATTTTAAAGTGCTAAAAAAATCCCGTCAAAGCAGAATTGTATGTAGTCAATATGTTCTGGTATCAATTCCCTATTGCTGATGTCCAAAACATAATCTGGAATTAATAGGATAATCTGTTGAATTGGCTTAAATTCCAAAGCATTTTGCCAATTTAGCAAAAGAAAGAGTAATATAAAACATAATGGGAAAATTTTTCACATTTATCAACCATTTGAAAAATTACTTCTGTAGTGTTTGTTCAAAGTTTTACCATTATTTACTAGGTTACATGTTTACTTCTTACTGATTTTTATGGTATATTTTCTTAATATAATGGAGATAATGAATATATGAACTGAGAATAACTTCTATTTTTTGCATTGTCTAATTCTCTTAACTGTATACTCAGTAAAAATATGTTTTCTGTTCTGTTATTTTTGTCCATTTATTGACTCTTGGACCAGTATTACATGGTCTTATTCATTCTAACTTTGAAATTAGTTTTAATCTGGAATCATTCAACTTAGTTTTTCTTCAATACTGCCTTTGAATGCATATTTTTTATGAATTTTAGAAATACCTCTTCAACTTCCATAAAAATAACCTGAAGAAACTTTGATTGGAATTACATTGAATTTATCTTAATTTGTGAAGACTGACATTTTGGGGCCAATCTATGAATGGATGTTTTTCTTCCTGTATCTTTGAATGATTTCCAAATATTAAACTACCACTCTATTCTTGAAATAAAACCAAGTTTTGACATATTATGACTTTATATGTCCCTGGTTTCAATTTGCTTTTTTAAAATTTTGAGTTATTGATAATGAAATAGAATGTTTTTTTCTTCTAAAACATCTGTCTCAGATTTCAGTAATGGGTTTAGGTTGGCCTCATGATACAAGGGTGCCACGCTGTAGTGTTTCTTTATCTTTTCATACAGGTGTAAACTTAGCAACCCACTGGGCACTGCTAAAACCAGAGAAGATGAAGGAGACAAATGGCATGCTAAATAGCTCCACTTCTGACCATCTTGTTCTGTTCTGTTGATGCCCTATACCCAGGTAGACTCAGTTCCTACTGGACTCTCCTGATACCAGGGGATGAAGTCTAGCCCTATGGAAGGAGTAGCCCTCTCACTGCCTCATTAAGTAATGTAATTGTTGAGTAGGGGTGGAGGGTGATGATGAATTATTGATTATCTCTGATTGATGGATATTGATTACTCTCCGGTTAAAACATAATAGAAAGGCAACTAGATACACAACTTTACTTTGATTTATGATTTCATTGATTAGTATTAATATAAATATATTATGTTTATAAAGTATATCTAAAAGTTTGAAACACTACATCAAAAACTAATGATGTACTATATGTTGGCTAATTGAACATAATAAAAAGAAAGTTTGACAAAGCAGAGGTAAATTTTAGTCACTTTAAACATTTTCACAACAGTAACTTCCTTTTTTACAGAAGGCTATATACTGTAGAAATAGGGACAAAAATACAAGAAAATTAAATTTAAATGTTAGCAAAATAGAAAGTAAGTCTGTTCATAAAACTCTAGTATTTTTGATAGCATTCAGTCTAATTCAGTCTAAAAACATATTTTTCAGGTTCTTAAGAGTCACAAGTGAAAACTCAGCTCCGATTCAGAAGGGAGATATCTGAAGTGACTTCAGTGTTTTCCCACTAACTGGTCATTTTGAACTGAAGGAGTTTTCAAAATTGACTTAAAGAAAATGAATAGCTATTACTTAGCCAATGATGATTAATGGGAAAAAAGAAAGCAGAGACAATTATACTTATTCAAAAAGATTGGGATTTCTGCAATATCTCTTTAGAACTAATGTCTATACAAAGCATCTGTACTGTTATTATTTTTCTTAATAATAAATCTTAAATCATGCTTGGTAACATATGAAATGCCATGGACAAGCATATTACTGGCTTATATATTTAAAGAAAAACATTTTTTTCTAAAACTTGTACTTGACACTTAAGTAAAAAGCAAAATATAAAGCTTCACAACAGATGACATAGTAGTCTGAATGATCTTAAGACTGCACATGTCAAGGGGCACCTGGGTGGCTAAGTGGGTTAAAGCTCCTGCCTTCAGTTCAGGTCATGATCTCAGGGTCCTGGGATCAAGCCCCACATCAGGCTCTCTGCTCAGCAGGGAGCCTGCTTCCCTCTCTCTCTCTGCCTGCCTCTCTACCTACTTGTGATCTCTTTCTCTCTGTGTTAAATAAATAAATAAAATATTAAAAAAAAGACTGCACATGTCAAAATGTCACATAGAAGACACAGATGTCTAGCTAGGATTCATCAAATTCCTTCTTTTTTATAAAAAATGCAATTAAAATGAGAATGAGTTTATTAGAACCAAGACTAATAAATGACATACACTGTAGTTTTATTAGTTAAGATTCCTTTCCAAGAGCAATTCCTGCAAAGTACTAGATGTTAACATAATGAAAGCCTTGTATTTTCCTGAAACAAGTCATGCTGATAAGTCTTTGCCTACACCTGTGAAAATAATGCAGGTGAAACTCCATCAAATTGTTCTATTGGAATTACAGTGTCTCATCCAATTATATCATATGTAAACACGTCAAGCATTATATTACTCATAAAAAGGGTCAAATTAATACTATAATTTATTATTTACATTAAAAAATAAGTAGATACAAACATGATTTGGTTATTTTTCTTTAATAAGAATGTTTACATAACTTCAGGAAGATGGTACAATTTGAGTGGCAACTGTACTCACGGTTTCAAATGAAAGAATAAGTAAAACCTGTTTATGTCCAATATGTAATGTTAGGTAGTTAGTTAGGCATGATGGGGGAGGGGTGTAGGGTGGGGGCTCAGTTTGAGAAACAAAGTAGATGCTGGCCACGTCCTAGGCACCACCCCCAGGGATAAAAGCCACACCCGCAGAGCCACCTCCATGGGCTAACAGAACAGTAAAGGCCAGGCACAAAGCTGTCTCAAAAGCCACAAACCAGTGATCAAAAACCTCCCAAAAAACAAGAGTCCAGGATCTGATGGATTTCCTGGGGAATTCTACCAAACATTCAAGGAAGAAATAGTACCTATTCCCCTGAAACTGTTTCAAAAAATAGAAACAGAAGAAAAACTTTCAGACTCTTTCTATGAAGCCAGCATTACCCTGATCCCTAAACCAGGCAAAGACCCCATCAAAAAGAAGAATTTCCGACCAATAACCCTGATGAATATGGATGTCAACATTCTCAATAAGATCCTAGCTAATAGGATCCAACAGCACATTAAAAAGATTATTCATCATGACCTGGTGGGATTTATCCCTGGGATGCAAGGGTGGTTCAACATTTGCAAATCAATCAATGTAATAGAACAAAACAATAAAAGAAGAGAGAAGAACCACATGGTCCTCTCAATTGATGCAGAAAAAGCATTTGACAAAATTCAGCATCCATTCCTGATTAAAACTCTTCAAAGTATAGGGATAGAAGGAACATTCCTCAACATCATAAAGTCTATCTATGACAAGCCCACAGCAAATATCATTCTCAATGGGGAAAAGCTGCCAGTCTTCCCTTTGAGATCAGGAACACGACAAGGATGCCCACTCTCGCCACTCTTGTTCAACATAGTACTAGAAGTCCTAGCGACAGCAATCAGACAACAAAAAGAAATAAAAGGTATTCAAATTGGCAACGAAGAAGTCAAACTCTCTCTTCACAGATGACATGATACTTTATATGGAAAACCCAAAAGACTCTACCCCCAAACTATGAGAATTCATACAGCAATTCAGTAACGTGGCAGGAAACGAAATCAATGCACAGAAATCAGTTGCTTTCCTATACACTAACAATGAAAATATGGAAAGGGAAATTAGAGAATCAATTCCATTTACTGTAGCACCAAGAACCATAAGATACCTGGGAATAAACCTAACCAAAAAGGTAAAGGATCTGTACTCGAGGAACTACAGAACACTCATGAAAGAAATTGAAGAAGACACGAAAAGGTGGAAAACCATTCCATGCTCATGGATCAGAAGAATAAACATTGTTAAAATGTCTATACTGCCCAGAGCAATCTATACGTTCAATGCCATCCTGATCAAAATTCCAACGTTTTTTTTCAAAGAGCTGGAACAAAAAGCCTAAAATTTGTATGGAACCAGAAAAAGACGCTGAATTGCTAAGGAAATGTTGAAAAAGAAAAACAAAGCTGGGGGCATCACGTTGCCTGATTTCAATCTTTACTACAAAGCTGTGATCACCAAGACAGCATGGTACCAGCACAAAAACAAACACATAGACCAGTGGAACAGAACAGAGAGCCCAGAGATGGACCCACAACTCTATGGTCAAATAAATTTTGACAAAGCAGGAAAAAATATCTAGTGGAAAAAAGACAGTCTCTTCAATAAGTGGTGCTGGGAAAATTGGACAGCTATATGTTGATGAATGAAACTTGGCCATTCTCTTACACCACATATGAAGAAATAGATAAAAGACCTCAATGAAAGGCAGGAATCTATCAAAACCCTAGAGGAGAGCATAGGCAGTAACCTCTTTGACATCAGCCATAGCAAACTCTTTCAGGACATGTCTCCAAAGGCAAAGAAAACAAAAGCGAAAATGAACTTTTGGGACTTTATCAAGATAAAAAGCTTCTGCACAGTGAAGGAAACAGTCAACAAAACAGACAACGAACAGAAGGGGAGAAGATATTCGCAAATGACACTACAGACGAAGGTCTGATATCGAAGATCTATAAAAAAATTCCTCAAACTCAACACTCACAAAACAGATAATCACATCAAAAAATAGGCAGAAGACATGAACAGACACTTCTCCAAAGAAGACATACAAACGGCTAAGAGACACATGAAAAAATGTTCATCATCTTTAGCCATCAGAGAGATTTGAATCAAAACCACACTGAGATACCACCTTACACCAATTAGGATGGCCAAAATCAACAAGACATTAAACAACAAATGTTGGAGAGGATGTGGAGAAAGGGGAACCCTCTTCCACTCTTGGTGGGAATGCAAGTTGGTGCAGCCACTTTGGAAAACAGTGTGGAGAATCCTCAAGAAATTAAAAATAGAGCTACCCTACGACCCTGCAATTGCACTACTGGATATTTACCCTAAAGAAGTGGATGCAGTATAAAGAAGGGCCACATGTACCCCAACATTCATAGCAGCAATGACCACAATCCCAAAACTGTGGAAAGAACCAAGAAGCCCTTCAACAGATGAATGGATAAAGAAGATATGGTCCATATATACAATGGAATATTATGCCTCCATCAGAAAGGATGAATACCCAACTTTTGTATCAACATGGACGGGACTGGAAGAGATCATGCGGAGTGAAATAAGTTAAGTGGAGAGAGTCAATTATCTTATGGTCCCACTTACATGTGGAAAACAAGGAAAAACATGGAGGACATTGTGAGAAGGAAGGAAAGGGTGAATGGGGGGGAATCAGAGGGGGAGATGAACCATGAGAGACTGTGGACTCTGAGCAACAAACTGAGGGTTTTGGAGGTGAGGGGGTGGGGGGTTGGGTGAGCCTGGTGGTGGGTATTGAGGAGGGCACATACTGCATGGAGCACTGGGTGTGGTGCATGAACAATTAATCTTGTAACACTGAAAAAATAAAATAAACATATTTGGGGGAAAAAAAAGCCACAAGGGGACTTCCAAGAGCCGAGCATGTGCCCAAAAGGTGCAACGTGCCCTAATGTCACAACAAAAGTTCACTAGAAATTCATAAATATACAATACATAAATAAATACAATTACAACAGAATGCATCATGGGTAGGCACATGCACAGAAGCCAAAATGTTATATAACCACTGCTGTCAGTCAAAAATGCCAATCAAAGCCAAATTTGCATATGCAGAAGGCAGGCTTAAAAGGATGCAGTTAGAACTTTTTGGGGCCACTGACACTCTTGCTCTGCCAGTGGCCCACTTCCTCTCTTGAAATTGTACTATACTTATCTACTCAATAAGCTCCTACTTCCCTATTCTGGTCGAGGTGGTCCCATTCTTTGGTGCATCTGGGACAAGGACCAAGGAACCTGGTAACAATAGTACACATAAATGTTTTGAGGGAATGAATGTTGTATACTGTAATTTGTGACATAGCTCACACTTTTTAATTTCTTTTACCTTTTTGACTATTTCTATTTAGTAACATACATGGTTTCTTTTTTCAATGATTTTGCTTCTATGATGGTTTTACTCTGAAATGAGTACTCATCCTCCTCTTACTCTACGCATATCTACTATTTATGGTTTCAATTGATAGACATTGGTAGACAGATATAGAGATAGGCAAAAATACAGACAGATAAAGAGAATCCATATATACATGTATCAACTACGAACTGTATTAACCATTGCCTCTTAGAAAGATCCTTTAAAAGCATCTCAAAATTGGAGAAAAAGATGCACTAATATTTTGTGATGTTTTAAAGCTCTAAGGGTATTATCCAGTTATTACCCACTTATATATATTAATTACTCATATCTTTAAATCAACCAATATGAATGATGAAATGTTCTAGAGATAAATAATACAAAAATTTTAAAATATTAAGACCAGTATTTTTCACATTTTCATCAAATTAATGGACATATCTTAAACTATTAGAGAAAGATATCAAAGCAAAATTGAGAATAATTTTGTACTTTTTTGGAAACATATGCTACAAATTCAACTTACATCAAAAATAGAGTAAAAAGACAAACATAATTTTGATCTTGAAGTTAGAGAGTTCATTGCTGCCAGGGTAAACAAAATTATCTTCTTATTGAAAGAACTAAGTAAAAGACTAGATAAAGGAAGTCAGCCTATTACAGAAATGGCCCTAAAGCCCACAGGTTTCTTTTTTAGTTGAAAGCTTAAGTTCAGAAAAATACTAAATTCCAAGCACAAGATATAAAAAAATCTGTGTAAGAATTTCTGCTTTTGTTAATTCTGGCGTTAGCCTTTGAACATATTCTAAACAGGATGGCTTTACAAATCATTTACGATGTTTCAGTATAAATACAGCCTAATTTGTCTGTCATCTCTGATTCTGAAATATGGGTCTGATGTGGTGATGTGGCAAATGGAGCCACCTTGAAGGCATGTGATGCAGAATTTATTGTTGAAGCAGAGGTGTTGTAGGGGGACTTCTATGAAGTCCTGGAAGTCACTGTGTGGTTTGTCTCAAGTAGTAAAACTTCATTAGTCACCACAGCCTCATGGCTATATCCTCTGGAGAAAACCTATAAAAATAGTTTGTATAAAGAAAGTAAGCAAATGTTTCATGACGGACTCTGGAAACATGAGCATCAACTAACTTTCTCTTCCTTCCTTTCTTCTTCCCTTCCTTCCTTCCTTCCTTCCTTCCTTCCTTCCTTCCTTCCCTTCTTTCTCTCTCTCTCTTTCTTTCCTTGCCCAAGTAACAATGTGAGAGAGAAAGGTAGAGAAAGAAGAGTGTCTCTCACTTCTATGTGAAACAGGACATGGCTTGGCAACTTTGACATATCAGGGAACAGAACTCTATCAGAGTCCTTTGTTGAAATGGAGGATTATTGCAGAAGTAGCAAAATGCCATCTCAAGTGGCTTCTGAGACAGGAGAAGTTAATGAGGAAAACTGGAGCAGAAAGACACAAGATCATGTGTGTGACATACCCTTGAGACACCAAAAAATACTTTGAAGTGAGGAAATGAAAGGAATCTGATATTTTACCTTATGCAGATAGGGAAATGGTTTAGTGAAATTTGTCTGGTTTTTCTTAATGCGATCTAATTTATACTTAATACATAGAAAACAAGAGATCATATAAGAAATTAAAATTATACTCATTAAAAGACATTTAGACAATCAAAGCACCTTCTTTTTTAGTCACACTTAGTCTAGGTAAGATACTAAATTCACTCACAATAATGGGAATTACCTCATTTTTGCCACCTAACATTTTTGCCACCTAAAGATACCTATCATTTCTTTACTCTTTCTGCACGCCTTTAAAGTAAATATAATCACAATGACTCCAATTTATGCCATTAATATGATAAAAAACTATGTAAAAAATATAGTAATATTGCTTCTATTTTGTGAATCTCTCGATTTAATTCTTATATACTACTTTATAATATTTCTTTCACAATTTGATGCAAATTTACATCATTCATTCATTCATTAGCTCACTCATTAATAATTAAAAACATTCTTTCTTACACTAAGAAAGCATTGCTACTTGTGGTATATTCTATGTAATAATAAATTAAAGGTAAATACACAATAACATTTTTGTAGAGTACCAACAAATACCATTATGATAATTCCATCTGCACTTGCCATTACACCACCTTTGAAATATGAAAACAGTTAATAGAGATGATCCTTTTCATTATTTGAGAGCCAGACCTATAGAGAAGGTCTCACAGTCAATACAGCTGAGTCAAATAAAAAAGATAGATTATTACTGCAATTGGGGAAATAGAACATAGAATTTTATTTTGCTCTTCAGATGAAGTACAAACTGTATCAGACTCTGGAAACATTTTTTTAAGCCTGTTCTAGATGTTCTAACTATGTTTTGATTCATTCATTTATTGATTAAAATATTTATTAAATTATCATGAAATTTAGTCTGTGAATCATAAGAAAAAAATCACAAGGTAGCAAAGGTGAAAAAAATACAGCTGTTAGCATTTTGGCTAAAATTATAAAGCAAAAAGACTTATAAAAGAAAAATACCCTTCCAAAATTCTCAAGGATAAAATGTAAAAGGGTATATAGCATTATAAATTTTATTAAATCAAAATCCATTGTTTTAGAATGCTTTACTATAATATTTCATCTCTGAAAACCAACTACTCATATTAAGAAAGAGTCAAGGGAGGAAGAACACCCTGATCAATACTTTGCAGCATCTCTGAAAGAACTCCAACCACCTAAAAGAAGAAAATAACCTGAGTTCATGGAGGCAGTATCCCTAATTATAAAGGAGAAAATTATCAGTAAAGGACAGTTTTGAGACAATATCATTGTTTAAACACCCAGCTCTGGGACAGCTTTAAGAGAACAATGATAGTTTCTTAGCAGAGCAATAGAATTGAGGAACAGTTACAGTCCAGCCACTATGCCAGCTGGACCAGCGACAGGTCTCCCTGCACTCTAAAAACCCTCAGCTTCTAGGTCAAATATAGTTCAATGAATCATGAGCACAAAGGAAGGAGGACCCTTCCTCTGCTCCCCCACAGAAACTTTCAAAATGGCAGAAGGACACAGGATTTCATCACCCAGACTTGGTTGGTGAGACTTTCAAAAATAGGACCTACTTTATATCTAACAAACCCTATAAAATGAGATGATATTGAGCTTATGTTATGAATACTTCTAAAATATGAAAAACAGAATAATAGTAACTTTATTTATTTAGTTTCTGGCACTGTCCAAGGTGCATTATGACTATTACTTCATTGAAACTACATAATAATCACAAAAGTAAGCATTTTTACCTCCATTTTTACCAGTGAGTAAACTGATGCTCTGAAACAATCCATATCTTGAAATATTCATGGACACATTTGGCTTCAAAACTGACCGCACTTCATAAACACAAACTTTCATCATATGAAAGTATCATAAGATGGCGATTTAAATAGAATTGTAATAAAAGAGAACATATGATAATAAAACTCCTAAGTAGGGAAGACTTTAGGGCTGAGGGTAGACTTTAGATTCAATATTTTCCCTCATTTTTTGGATGCTTTGCAAAACATGCTATCATCCCTTCTGTCCAATTATTTAATTGAAATATAGAAATAGTTGGCTAAAGGCTAGTATTTTATACTAGATTCTGATTAAATGAAAGTTCATGTGAATATTCTAAATTGTACTATTTTTAAATAGAGCATAAAAATCCTGCAAACAGGAATAGTACCTTTTTTTTTAATGTGTAGGCTTCATAATCCCTATTCTAGTGTCATGGGAATAGAAGACTCTTTAGTTGATTTCTTTAAATTATTGTTCTGCACTGATTTTGGAGTCTCAAAGAACGAAGTTAGGCTTAATTCTAACAAGTATCTTTGGGGGAACCATCAGAGTGAATATATTAGCTCAGTGCTCTCCTTTCTATTAAAACATTTTATAGAGAAATAGAAAGACAGTATATTTCAGTGGCCTAGAGAACTGTCTTCCATATCTGACTATCTTTGTTAACATTGTAGTTCTAGCCATATTAAATCTGTCTAGGCAAATTATATGCACTCTCAAAGTCTCTGTTTTGGCATCTACAAAATGGGGATGATAACTATATTTACATATAGATAATGTGATTATAAATTTATTACATACAATTTATATGATATACTTCTCAGCACATAGTAATAAATTAGGTTCATATTATGTTGCCCTCAGTCATCAAGAGTATCCTAGAATTATTTAACTCAATGTGCCTAAATATTTCCTATTATTGTTATGACAAATTATCACAAATTTAGTGATAAATTTAGCTTAAGACAAGAAACAACAAGAAACTAAGAAATTTAGCTTGTCTTTAGCTTAAGACAACATAAATTTATTATTTCATGGCCTTAGAGGTCAGAAGTATGAAGCAGGTTTCACTGAGCTTAAATCAAGTTGTTGACAGAGGTACATTCTTTCTGTAGACTCCTGAGAGAATCTGTTCTCTTCTTTTTTCCAGCTTCTGGAGGCGTCCACATGCCTTGACTCATGGTCCTTTCCTCCATCATCTAAGTCAAAAACTTAGCATCTTCAACTCTGTCTCTCAGATTCTTATCCTCAGATTCTGACTCTCCCATTTCCCTCATTCACTTACTCGCAATATAGTCAAGTGACTATATTGGATTCCTTTTGATAACCCAAGATAATCTATTTCAGGATTCTTAATGACCCCTACAAAGACCCTTTTGTGGGAAAAGTAACATAATCAAATGTTTGGAGGATTTAAAAGTATCTCTGGGGGCAAGGAGGTGATCACAGGCACAGTGCTGTGGTGCATTCAATATTGACTTTATTCCTTCCATTAAACTCAGTATGGTACATATACATCTGTACTGATGAGACATATTTTTTCAAAGATTTTTAAAAATTCATTTAAGAGAGAAAGAGATAGAGCACAAGTGAGGAGGAGAGGGAGAAGGAGGCTCTGCTGAGCATGGAGTTCCACACAGGGCTGGATCCCAGGACCCTTGCATTATGACCTGAACTGAAGGCAGACACTTAACTGAATGAGCCACCCAGGAGCCCCAATGATGAGACATATTAAGTTCATTACTTCAATACAGCAATCATGACACCTATTTTGGTATATTTTAAGTAGCTACTAGCATCTATTCAGGATATTTCATTTAAGTGTAGAATATGTGGTATAATATATAAACCATTTTTACATTTTAGAATTTGTAGTTTCCCTAAAGCAATACAACTGCTAAAGGTAAGCAAAAATTGATTAAGTGCACAGCATGAACTCTTAATGACATCTCATTGATACCCACTTAATTGTTCCTGTATCCTGGGGATGTCTCTAAGAGTGCCATTCCATTATTCAATAGGGGAAGGTACTTTGTGAATGCCATCAAAATCAATTACTGTTTGTCCATTTTGGGGGGCCAATGAGGCAGAGAATTAACCTCCAACTAATTTCCAAAGTCATTTACGATCTAATGGTTAAATCATTTACTGCCACAGGCACCAGACCTGTGGACCATTTGCAAAAATGCGAGTTGTAGGTGCAAGAAATAGATCAGCTGTGTCATGACAGCATTTAAAATGAATTTTCTATTTATTTCAAGCTCTTAAAATCTCCTGAGGTTTAGGACTTAAACATTTTAATTTTATTATAAAATAAGTTTCTAGAGTCAATAGAGATTCTTTTGTTCTCTAAAGCAAACTAAGAGCCAGCCACCTGGTTAAATCATTCCAAAATTTATATTAATGTTAAAGTTAAATGTTAATGTCAAAATTTGAATCCAGATTAATATTAAATTCCTTTGATAATAAGCATGAAACACTCCTGTGAATTCTGGCTTCTATAGATGATGGATTATAATTAGGAAATTATTTGCTTAAAATAAAGAAAAATGAATTTTATAATGTCTTAATAGATTTAATGTTCCGACCTTTTAAGTTTTAAAATGTTGAAACAGAGAATATAAATGTATAAAAGTTCTACTTCAGTAAATCATTCTATGGATTTTATAATTTGTTTTAAAATTTAGAATATTAAAAGAAAAAAAAACCCTAGTGTTTACTTATGTGATGTATAATGAGCATGGAAATCATCACTTACATCCTTACAACAGCAACAACAACAATTGAACAAACTAAAAGTCAACAACTCTTCTTAGATCCATCAGAGAATTGTGGCCACAGGGCAAACTTCTGCCCTCAAAACAGAAGAAAGAAAGACAAGTATTTGTTCACAACTTTTTTTTAAAAGATTTCATTTATTTATTTGACAGAGAGATCACAAGTAGGCAGAGAGGCAGGCAGAGAGAGGGAAGCAGGCTCCCCGCCGAGCAGAGAGCCAGAAGCGGGGCTCGATCCCAGGACCCTGAGATCATGACCTGAACTGAAGGAAGAGGCTTTAACCCACTGAGCCATCCAGGTACCCCTATTTGTCCACAACTTACCAGGAGTAGAATCCCAGGAGCAGAAATAATATTGGCAATAAGACTTTTTAATTTTTACTTTTTTTTTTAATCTTATTTATTTTTAAATTTGTTTTAGAGAGAGAGAGAGAGAGAGCAGAGCGGTGGAGTGGGGCCGAAGTAGAGGGAGAGACAGAATCCCAAGCAGGCTTCATTACCAGCACGGAGCCTGATGTGGGGCTCCATCTCATGACACTGAGATCATGACCTGAGTCAAAAACAAGGGTTGGATGCATAACCAACTGAGCCACCCAGATGCCTCAATATTGGCAGGAAAATATTATAATTGACAAATGACTGGAGGCTCAGTGTAGACTAGCTTGAAAAGTAATCATAGGGCTATAGAAACCCCGCACCCAACACACACACCTTATCACCACATCAATGGAGTGCTATATGCCAACAAGGGGTTACAGCTAAAAAATTACAAGGCTCAGACCCTATTTAATGAGTCTAGAAAAATTCAATGACTATAGGGGTAACATAAGCAAATGCAATAGAGAAAGGTTTCTAGATTCTAACACCATAGGTACAAAAAATGGTAAAAACAACGAAAGTTTAACTTCTGGCCATATAACCATAAAACATTATACTGAAGATTAATATACCTCAGTTCCTCAGTTCCTTTTATGGGATACATCATTTCTATATTTCAAGGGAAACTGAATTATAAGGAATGCTAAAAGACAAAGAACTGAAGGTAAAAAAGACGAAGCAAGGCATGCCTGAGTGACTCAGTTGGTTAAGGGTCTGCTTTTAGCTCAGGTAATGATCCCAGGGTTCTGGGATCGAGTCCCACATCTGGCTCCTTGCTCAGCTCCCTTTCTCAGTGAGAAGCCTGCTTCTCCCTTTCCCTGGTCCCTGCCTTTGCTCATACTCTCTCTTGCTGTCTCTCGCTCTCTCTCAAATAAATAAATAAAAATCTTAAAAAAAAAAAAAGACAAACATCAGATCTAGAATCAGACATGGCAGAAAACTTGGAATTATGAGAGCATTTAAAATAGTTACAATTCATATGCTAAGAGTCTAATGCAAAAGTTGACAACATGGATAATATAAGCAGAAAGATGATAGTATATGAAGGAATCAAAAGGAAATGCCAGAAATCAAAACGCTGTAACAGAAATGAAAAATACTTTTGATGAGCTTATCAGTAGACTGGATATGACCAAGGTAGGAAACAGTGAGCTAGAAGATTTATCAATAGAAACATCCAAAACTGAAATGGAAAAAGAATGTACAAGATGAAACAGAATACCCAAGAATAGGGGAGGAATTCCAAAATGTATAATATGTTTTTAATGATAATACTGGCAAGAGAAGAGAGAAAGGAATAAAAATATTTGAAGTAATAACAGCTGAAATTTTTGCAAAATCAATAACAGACCTCAGACAACAGACCCAGGAAATTCTGAAAATCGTCACAGTTAGTTTTCTAACTATTTTATTTCTCATGTAATTCTCTTAAATATCCCATGAGATAATTATTATCACTATTTCAAAGAGAAAAAATAGAGAAGGAATGACAACTACAAGGAAGCTACAAGATGGATGAGCTTGTTACTTTTAAACTCACAGTTATATTTTACTTAGTTATGGTCAGTGCTTTTTTATGTGAACTTTTTTTTCCAAAATGACCTAATACTTGATAGTCATTTAAGAATTTTTAATGATTAAAATTTCAGAACACTAAATATAATCAATGATATTTCCTGCATGAATTTCTAAGTTCTTTATATTTTGTGAATTTAGAATTAAAAATATATTTCATATAAAATTATCCAAATTGCTACTTAATTCCTTCAAGAAATCATTTCAAAGAGACACAAATCACAAACATATCTATAACGGAATAATTAAAGAGAGCTGAATTTCTGTTTATCATTGGAGAGTGAAAAAGTACACCACCTTATTTTGGGCTCCTAATCTGTAGACATATGGATTTTGGAGCAAAGAGAAATATTTGAAAATAAATTTACCTTGGCTGCATGTAGGTAACTTAAGACAAAAGCAGCAGTTTGTTTGAATGTTTGTGAAAAATTCAGAACATTCCATTTTTATATAAGGGCATATTTCTACTTTAGCACACGGTAATAAATATTTACTCATATAACAATGTTCACTGAGTAAAAATAGGTTAGAGATAAAACACTAAAAAGATGTCTGACAGTTCAGGATTAAAAAAATGAGAGCATTTAATAGTGGAATCATTATCAATAGTTCTATGAAATCTTCCTTATGCCTTCTGGCAAACTGCTAAATTGATCCTCATCAGCCAGAAAAAGAAGATAAACTAATGAGGAGACAAGTGAAAGGAAAATAACATCAGGTCAGGAAAAAAAGAATAAATGAAACATTTGTTGGAATGTATTTAGACTACTCTTGCCATAATTGGGTGATCAAATGAGACTTCAAATATCTACATTTTCAAGAGACTAAAGATATTTTAATAGTGTTTTTCTACATAAATTACCATATACAATGTTTTCTAATACCACCTGGTGAATCTTTATGTAATTAATTTAGAGATTTAGTAACTTATTATTTGAAAGCTTCTCCTGCTTAAAATTATCATGTTGTATATGGAGAAAGAACTCTTAAGATAGTTACTACATTAGATAAACATATTTAGAGGGATGGCTAGTGAAATTAGAAACACTAAATACAGTCATAGAGGAAAAGACCAGAAGGATTTGAAGGTTATTGAGATATCTGCATTTCCTCAAATATCTACTGCAACACTTGAGATCCTTACTGTTAAAATCAATAGCATATTATTTTTTAATAGCCTATTATTGAATAATTTTTTTATTAAAGATTTTATCCATCTATTTGACAGAGAGATCAGAAGTATGCACAGAGGCTGGCAGAGAGAGAAGGGGGAAGCAGGCTCCCTGCTGAGCAGAAAGACAGATGCGGGGCTCGATCCCAGAACCCTGAGATCATGACCTGAGCCGAAGGCAGAGGCTTAACTCACTGAGCCACCCAGGCACCTCTATTGAATAAAGTTTGAGGCTAAACTCTGGGTGTCTATGAGAAAGCTGCACTTGTAATTCCTGAAAACTTTCAGTAATTGGGGAGTGAGTGAGGAGCAGGGGATGCAACCCATACTGGAACAGGGGAGTCAGAAGTTGGAATGGTAAGATGCTAGAAAGGTCAGGTTTTTCCTAAAATGGGAGAGAGTGACATGATAAATATCATATGTCTCATAAGCACTATTCCAAAAATGGTCTTTTAATTATTTTGTTTTCTCTGGACCAATACATGGGAGTTTTAATATCATATCTGCCAATACAAAACTAATATTTATCTAAAACGTAATGTAATAAGATTATGTTAAAACAAACATACTAATGAAAATGGCTTAACTTTTCATATAATCAAGATCCTTTTAGATTTCAATGCACTTCTTTCGCCTATGACTGTGCCTCCTACACACGCCAACATACTCATCACATCAATACCATCTTTTATACTTCAACCAGAGAGTGTCTTCATAAAAAAAAAATAAAAAAATGCAAATCAGTTTCAAGAGAAACTCTAGAGTAGTAATTTAGTAGATTTTATGAGGATATATATCTTGTTATATTTAAAATATGTATTCCAATACATACACTGAAATTATGCTTTCATTAATGATGTACCTACCAAAGAGTATATACACTTAAAATAACATGAAAAATATTTCAGATATTAAAAAAATAACTAAGCAGTTATCAAACATTCAAATCCATTCTATTTGATGGTAATATCATCACTGAATTTGATCCTGTAAAGTGAAACAGATGGCAAAAATAAATTGCTTAAACCAACACATATCATGCGCAAAAGGTTAACTGAATTGTCCTATCATCAATTCAGAAAACAAATATGTGATGCTAGTCTCAAAATATTAGATATAAGCCAATGTTCTTTTCTTTATAGTTCAGCTCAACTAGTGTGGTTACATTCATTATAGTGATTTTAGATCTATTAGAAATGAAGATTTAAAAGATTAATTGATTTTAAAAATTAAGTGTTCTTGGACTTCTTAAAGAACCATATTAGGCGCATTACATTGCCAATGAGATTCAGACATGCTTCCAATTATTTTGATATGATTGAGGAGCAGCCCTTAGTTAATGACAGCAGCTATCTGCTGATCTGTTCCAGGTGCAAAAGCCAATAAAAATACTTCAGGTCTGGAAGCTCTCTCAGGTACAATTTACCCAAGAAAGCATACTGAAGCCATTAGAAATTGTGTGAAATACATAGTGACAATGTAGGCTGGCTCTCCCAGAGATAAGCAAAAAAAAATTAGTAAAGAAACCCAACCCTGGGGAACAAATTTCAACTCTGTAGTCAGTAGACATCTCACTTGTGAAAATCTTACATTTTCTTTCTCTTTTAATAGTTTTTCTCCACTTATTATTCCTTTATATGTTTCATTTTTATAATTTTAATAGTGCTCCAAATAGAAATACCCTATTAAATTCTCACCCCTACATGTAAGATTTGGAATAGATATAGTATTGTAGTCTGTGTGTATGGGTGCATATACATGTGCATGTGTCGGTCTTTAAGCTTGAAGGTTGTTTTCAAGTTCTTTTATTAAAATGTTCCTAATCATACTCATATTTGTATATTCAATGTCTATGATAGTGACTGATATCTAATAGTTTGTTTAAGTGATTTTCCAATGAATACATTAATATTTAAGTTTTTGATGTATACTAATTTCTAGAATACTCAGCAGTACTAGAGGAAATAATATATGACCATTTTAATTAAATTGGCTTCACAATATCTTTTCCAAGGTCTATATTCATATTTTGGAATTCCTAATGGCCATTACATGAATGCCCCAGTTGAACTTCAAACTTAAATTATCTAAAACATGCTACTCTCCCCACCCCCAGATATGCTGTATTCATCAGTGTCCTAGTTTTAAATCCAGTCACTGTACTTGCCTTTGACGATAGCCCTGACTATGGAGTTTCACCACTATTGCCTAAGTCTGCCTACAAACTAAATTGGTGTGCTCCTCTCCACTGTCTAAAAATGTTCATTTGGCTTCTGTTTGTCTTAGCTTAACTACAACCACACTTTCTTTTTCTTGTGTACTTTTACTTCCAGACGCCACCATTTTCTGTAATATGTTCTGTAGTCTTCTACTAGTGAACTTTTCCTCAAAGTGTTCCTTCTAAGTGGAAAACTCTCCTTTCTCTTTACCTCTATACCTTCCATTTACACTTGTACCATTTTTTCAATCTCCGTCTAAAATACCACTGTCTCAGCTGGCCACTCATCCATTGATCTATTTTTTTCTCTAAGTAGCTACGCCCAAGTGGCTATCCTATGACAGACACTGTGTACTCCATTTGGAGTCATACTCTTGCTCTGCAAAATCTTATAGTTCATTAAGTGGGTATCTATGGAAATATAAAACTGAAACATAACAATTATTATCATATTAAAAATTTTTGTTTAATGGACTATATCCTGAGTCTAATTAGGAGTCAAAGAACTTTTCACTAACTTCAATAATCCCCTGAAATATTACAAAGATGTTTTCTAAAAGTAGCAAGCTTATAGATATTGTATATACTTCATTCTGAATTACACAGGTATGGTTTCAGGGGATATTTTTAGGGAAGCCATCAGGAGGAACAGCAAAATACAAAGCATATCTGAGAAATCTCTAATTAGAAGTATTATTTTAAACCCATTCCATTATACACACACACACACACACACACACATATGTATATACATATATACATATGGACATATGTATGTATACACACAATTACAGGAAAGGATATTCAATAAAATTGAAAAGTCTGTTATTTATCTGAAGCCTACAAAGATCTTTTCAGTTGTAATATATTTCTCTTTCCCTCATATGACCATTATAATTTGTTGTACTATAAAATTACCTTGGCTTCTCTTTCCTCTCCTAACTGTGAACTCCTAGAAGGAATAACTGGCCACCACCATTTCACAGCAACAGCTCTTGTCAAGGTAACCAATCACACGTCTCTGTTCTTTGTCATCACTTTATTTAATCCTTCAGGGGCAATTACTATGGTAGGAGAAATACTGATTCTTTTGCACTATTATTTCTTGTCTTTACTGGAAATAGTTTTTCCTTCTTCACTGTCTGGCTCATTATTTTTATCTGCACAATATTTAATAGTTTTAGTTGTGTAGAATTCCATCTTGTTTTTTTCTGCTCATTCTTGCTCTCTCTTTCTCTCCCTTACCCACTCTCTCACTCCTTTCCTCTTTCCCTCCATATTAGGTCATTTACTTACGGATTTATATATTCTTATGGGTGATGACTCACAAACTAATAATAATTTATGATCTTTGCATTTAAATATGCAATTGTACTTGGATGTCTCCACTTTAATATCTAATGAAAACATCAGCATTTACATGACTACAGAACTTCTTTCCTCCCAAATAAAGTCTCAAAATTCCATTCTGAAGCATGTCATCAAGTAGAAGCATTATCCACCTATCTAGCTTTTCATGTGTTTCATATAAGATTTTTTTCCCTTGTTTCCCTCACTTTCTCTATCCTTTCCCCATTTGCTGTGTCCAATCCATTAAAAATGTATGTGAGCTCTCTCACCAAAATTTGTTTTCTAAAATATACCCTCTCTGTTATGTATCTATCATTTTATTTCTGTTACCATCATTTCTCCTGTGGATAAATCAATTGCATCTTCATAATGGTAGAAGCCATTATCAATATAAATTGGAATATATCTGACCCTTTTTAATGTAAATCCCTCCAGTAGCTTCTTAATACAATCAGAAAAAAAATTCCAAGTCATTTTCATGACCTACAAATTACTGAATAATTTGTCCCTATCCAAGCATTTTCTTTCTCTTTTGTGCCAGTTCATTACTGTACATCTTCAAGATATTAATAGCTAATTTACCCTGTACTTTTTTGTCAAGAATGTTTGCATAGCGGACAGCTTTGGATAGCAAACAGAGGTGCCTCCTTCCCTGGAGTAAATCTGCATGATATTCTAGATATTCTAGAGTAATACAGATAATGTTCCCTGTAGAAGGTGGGGAGGGATATGCTCGCCAGCAGTCCCTAATATGATGTTGAAGTTTCTAATATCGATATTCCTTTTCTGCAGTGCACACCACTCAGTTACATGGCACATCTGACCCTCATCACACTGCTCTGTGGAAATGACACTATGTTATTCTGGTTCCTGCCATTGCTGTGAGTAATAAAAGCAACTTTTGTCTGTGACCCAAGAGCCTTATGTCTTTTATTGGTACTTATACAACTTTGGCAGACTAACTTGTTAGCTTGCAAATAATCTAAAATCTCAGACGCTTTCACACTTTCTGACTTCATAAGTACATCTTCATCACAATATCTAACTTTCAGTTTCCCAAATAGTAATCTTCTTTCCTATGTCAATTTCTATATAGTTTTCTTCTAGCTACAATGCTATTTTTCCCTCTGTATGACATTTTTAAACTCTATTTAAGTCTCAGTTTCATGATAACAACACTGATAGCTTATCTCTAACAACCTTACCTAAAATATGTTATTCTTATATTCCCTCTATTTCAACTTATGTTCACACACTATAATTTGAATTTGTTTTCCTATTTTTGCTCTTTCTATATTAGCAACTAGCATGAAAATCAAACAATATCAGAAAGCTACTTTGGCTTCTTCAATGCCTCATCCCTAAAGATTGTCTTGACATTCACAAGGTAAGTCAATTCTGTATAGGATGACATAAATTACTGTAAATGCTCAATAACGTTTATCAATTTTATGTTAATTCCAGTTGAATTCAAATTACATTGCACTCATGAAGTTAATAAAAAATATCTAGAGAAGAAAAATTGTAAAGTATGTCATCTGGTTGGATTTTATCTAATATATGCAATAGCTGGCATATTTCTAAAATGTTAGTGATAGGGGCGTCAGGGTGGTTCAGCCATTAAGCAGCTGTCTTTGGCTTAGGTCATGGTCCCAAGATTTTGGGATCAAACCCCACATCGTATCAGGCTCCTTGCTCAGCAGGAAGCCTATTTCACCCTCTTCCACTTCCCCTGCTTGTGTTCCCTCTCTCACTGTTCACCGTGTCTCTCTAGCAAATAAATAAATACAATCTTTAAAATAAAATAAAATAAAATAATAAAATAAAATAAAATGTTAGTGATAAACTTATTTCCCTCAGCTAGATACTGGATGGCTTTTTTGTTAGTTTTATGGGGATTTTATAAAGCAAAATTTACAATGTGAAGTCAAGTTTTTAATATGTTAATATAAGTTAATATTCCATTTGTCATTCATATTTTCTTTAATTAAAGATAGAACAGTTTAGTAAAGATGAAACACATTGCCTATGTAACTATTTTTGGAGTGGCTTGAAAACCATTGTGTGAGTATAATTACTTAATACATGGATACTAATATGCAGATATTGCTGGGACAACTCAATCAAACTCAGACTCTTAGTAATAAAATAAAACTCATTGAGAGCTGATATGTTTGCTTTAAAATAAATATTAATGTAGTAACTGAAGAGGTTATTTTCATTTGAATCTTTCCTACTTAGGGGTATAAAACAAATACTATTATTAGCTCTGTTCAAGAAAAGGCAAAGGAAATCCTGCAAAAAATCCTCAGTTGAATACTTATTCACTTGTCTATATTCAGAGTAAAAATTGTGAGTTTACACTGTCAGTTATGGGCTCAGATCTGCAGTAGAACTTAAAGAGGAAAGAAACTTTGTCCTCATGTTGTTTACTTAATCATTCTTTACCATGAAATAATTTAATTTCTTCTCAGGTAAGTAAACCCTAGAGACCATTTAGATATTAATCTAGAGAAAGTTTTATGTATTTTTATGGACACTTAAAACAGTTACCTTAATTATTGAAACTTATTTTTTAAAGTAATCTCCATGCCCACTGTGGGAGTTGAACTTAGAATCCTGAAATCAAGACTTGCATTCTCTACCACCTTAGCCAACCAGGCACCCATGAAACATTTATTAATTTCTGGCATTTTAAGAACTCTTAAATTTCTTTGGATAATGATTTTTTGTTTGTTTGCTTAAGACTCCTTCCTCTAACTAAAATGAATTCTATATTTAAATAATTCATCATAACATTGTTTTTAACATGAAATATAAATGTGTTTTTTGTGTCATTGCAAGCATAGATATATAATGGATTCCTAATAATTAAGATAATAACTCTCTTATTAGTATAAGAGTAAGTCTAGAGAAAACTTAGAAGAGTTTCTGATTTCCAAAGAGATTAAAATTTATTTTAAAAAAGTTTTTTTCTAGTAGCCTCTTTTTACTTTTTTATTTTTAAATATTTTTTTATTTATTTGACAGAGAGAGACACAGCAAGAGAGGAAACACAAGCAAGGGGAATGGGAGGGGGAGAAGCAGGTTTCCTGCTGAGCAGGAAACTTGATACAGGGCTCCATCCCAGGACCCTGGGATCATGACCTGAGCCCAAGGCAGATGCTTAACTGACTGAACCACCCAGGTGCCCCTCTACTGGTCTCTTTTTTAAACTATCAAAAATATAATTAGTTTTTCTTCTACTTTTTCAGTATACATGAAAGCTCATTTTTAAAAGCTCCTATATGATGTTATATCATCCTAAGAAAAAGTCAAAATCATCATTTAACAAAATTCTCTTAAAAGTTTCCAGTGGCTAAATATCTTTGTGTGAGATTTGTGATGTTTTAATATCATGTTCTTCTTGTTAATATAGTACATTTAGTTCTACACAGAGGACATAGAAAGACATAGCTTAAGATATCCTGATTTTCTGTCCTGCCAACTTAACACTATGTTAACATAACTTAATTTAGTTTTAACACATGTGGCATATCTTCAAACTATTAGTCATAGTTAATATTTATATTGGGCTAACTATGTCAAGCATAAAGTACCTTCTCATTTATATTTAACAAAATCCCTATATATGGGAGCTCTAATGATCTCTATTGAATACATCTGGAAATCAAGATTTAAAATGATGCACATAAAATATCCATGGCCACAGGTATCTAGGCTTGATTATCACAGGTGACCTAATTATGTAGATACTGCCAAATGAAGAGGAAAGGATTAGCAACATCAGGCATCACAAGAAAGCATAGTTAGAAAACCCTTCAAAGTATTTATCTATCTGTACTGTTTTAGAGATGTAGAAAAGTTCTAACCCTACTGTTAAAGAGATGTAAATCAAAATGACTTATTAGCAGCCCATCGTATCACTACTCAAGAATATGCCTTTCATAGTTTTTGCACAGCTGTAGAGCACAGCCATGCCCTCAGCTAAATTACAGTTGTCAGACTAGCTCATTTGCATTTAAGGCAGGAGTTTTTTAAAACCTCAATTCAGAAGCCAATTATTCATTCCTCCTTTAATTCTATCTAAGGATACAATTCACTGGTTTTAATCACTGCACTCCTGCATTATTCCCTGTAACAAAGACTAATATCCTTGTTCTTATAAGGTGTTGCCTGAACAGATTTTTATCATTTGCCTCAGTATGTAAAACCATAACTTTGACTTTAATGCTGGTGCCCCGTATAGGGTCTAGTAAGTGACCTATTTTATTAAGCATCTAAGATCATAACACTACCTAGTTTTTGTGATTTCCTTTATCCTGAGAGCAGACACTTGCCTTAATCAGTCGACTATACTTCGTCTTTTATATTACTCTGTTGCTATCTTCCCATTCCAACAAAGCCCTAGCAGATGAGTAAATGCCAGTTCCTTCCCAGATCTGCTGTATCATTCTATCATCCTATAAGTAAGTTACATAGTTGTCTGGCAAAACTGAAAAAGTTAAACCCAAGCCACTAAATATATTTTTAGTTTTAAAAACTTTGAATTGTATTTTCCAGAAATCATGAGGGTCCCTAAAGTCCATGTAAAATCTTCCCTGTTTCAGTTTAAATCCTAGGCAGGCAGTTTTTAATGACTGACTACGGTAATATCAATTGTATTGATAGATTTGAGCTTATTATATAGTTGTATGAATAATATAAGGGAATGGTTCTCAGTTGATTAGTGCTTATATAAATAAGCAATTATAGTCAAGAAAGCGAAAGAAAATTGTTCTTGGGGAGCTACTGGGAATCATTGCTGAATTAACAGCCTGGAGATTAAAAACAGATTAGGACAGATAAATAACTAAAAGAAATTGCAATAGAATCAGAATCAGAGACAATCATTATCAGTGGCTAGCCAGCAAGGGAACATTGAAGATCAGGGTGAGGGAGTGCTGGGCTAAGTGTTTGGATCTAGGCTCATAGCAAAACAAAATAAAACAAACTGAAAAACAAGGACAAATGTGGAAAATAGTATAGCCTGTGGAAACTACCTAGGGTATATGTGTGTGTGTGCATGCGCGCATGTGAGCATGTAAATAAATAAATAAATAAATGGAGTGTTTTTGACTTGAACAGGTTTTATAGTTACCCCAGGTCTGCTCAGCTCATATGCTTGTGCCTTGAAAACTCAAACAACTCAACTGAATTTAAAGAGAATGGTAAAAGAAGAGGGAGAGGAGATGGAAGATGAACAGTAGTATCAATAGCGGAAGAATATTGGGTAATAAGAGTTCTTGTCATACAAAACTATTCTATTCAGAAAAAAAATAATGGACTTAATCAATGCCTGAACTGTATAGGTTACTGGTCGTTAGGAAAACTGGTAAGCCATTAACAACTATGATAGGGGTTTACTAGATCACATTCAGCCAATCATAAATAAAAAATTACTAATCTAAATTACAAACAAATGAGCAGGTTCCTAATAGTCTATAGTTTCTTGTGTGTATGTATGTGTGTAAAATATATGTATATTATTGTTATGCTTCTTTATGATCAAATTCCAATGGTGGACATTTTGTTTTCATTGATATTGTTCAATATTGATGCTATTAACAATGACAGCAATAATATAATGTATATGGAACAGCTTTAAAAAGAAAGGAATCTTGTATTAGGCAAAGCTGAGTAGATTCAACTTTTCATTACTACCTACAATTACACATTCTAAGAGTCAACTGGCATGTCATTTTTTTTTTCTTTTTACCCTCATAGGCATTTTAGTACTTGAATTATCAGAACGTAAATTATGCATCTACTCATAAGTACACTGCATTATTAAATTTACAAGATCTGCATCTAAAATTCACCTGATGAAGGTATGTGAAAGTTCTTGAGTTCTACTCTATGTACTGGAAAGGGAAAGACATTTCAAACAAAGTGAATGTTCTCTTGACAATTACACAGTGTGAGCATATATTGCTTACTTGTGATGTTATATCTTATTTCTGAGTTCTAATGAGAACTCTTCAGGGCAGCAAGACATTAGAAAGGTAGGGCAGGTTTTAGCTATGCCCGTTTACTTAAACTCTAAAAAAATGGAAATGTTAGCATTGAACAATGATCAGAATCTTACTAAGGCTGTGTTGCTTGAAATCAAACTGTGTACTTTCAATATAAAATATATTTATGATCTTAAATTCCTTCCAAAATGAAAAAAATAACAGCTCTTTATAAAGCAAGTATTTTGACATTGTTAGTGTTTGCTTACCCTAAATTCCTGTCAAAGGGGTAAAATATTTTTAATCCCCAAATGTTTTTAATTCTGTTATGTATCTTACATATATTATTAATAGTTGTGCCTCTACTCTTGCATTTCATCAAAATAGCATTATGAACAAGATCTAATTTATTCAATTTTTTTAAATCAAAAATTTAAAAATCTATCTGCCTCATGGTGAGAATAATTTTGGTGCTGTTAAAAATACCATCTTAGCACATATTTTTATAAGGCAAGAAAACCACATAAAGTCCATGTAAATATGGACTATTTCATTAAAAATATTTCAATATTAACATGAGCCTAATTATGAAAACTAATTATGATAATACTAAGCTATTTATTCAGATGTACATCAGTCCCTTTCCCATATGGGACATATGCTTCCATCCAGCAATCTGAAACAGATTTTATGGTCTATATTGATAATTTAAAACTTCAATAGATGTTTCTGGGTTTTTATCCCACTAGGATTCTTGCCAAGCAGTTGTAAATTTCTCTTCTCATCGAGGTTAACAATGAAATATCAACCATCTTTTCTATCCAATCTCCTCCACCCCCAAAATGTGATTCAAGCTGATTAATTCTCAAGGTAACATGTTCTGAATATTTTTTTTAAAGAGTAGTGAGGCTTAACTTCAGCCCCACAATGGGACTGCCATTACTATTACCATCAAGCAATCCTTGCTGTTGCTCTTGGTAACAACCTAGCGACCCTCGTTCTTCCTGCTGGTGATAGTGGTTGCTAAGTTAGTTTGGATTTGCTATTTACACCAGCTCTGGTTCTTACTGAAAGGCATTTTTATCCAAAGCAGCAGTAACTGCTAGAGCTAAATGTAAAACTTTCACTATCCTTTCTTGAAAAGCCCCTGAATTTTTTCTCCTAGAGATTGCAGAGCATGTTTCTCAGCGATTCACTGTAGAGTACTCACACAAGAGTCTCTAGTCCCATGGCAGCTCATTCAAGATATCTATATATAGATATACATCTATATATATATAATTTCCCCTATCTGTTCAAAATTCCCAAGTGTTATATTAGAAAATAATCCCTTCAATCTCCCTCTACATTTCTTCTAATAGTCCTCACTCATATCCACTTCCTTTCCAATTTTAGGTATACCTTCTTCCTATCCCCATTTATAGATGAGAAAGCCATGTCTCAGCTTACCAGTGGAATACCCATTAAGAACCAGAATATAGCCTCCATGTTTGTTTCCATTCCCTTTCAGATGTTTCTCTCTTCCATTCTCTTATCTTTTCTACTTTATGGGATTAACATTACAGTTCATAGTGCTATTAAGTATCAGATGTTCTTTATTACTACAAAAATGTTTTAAAAGCAAGTTTTTTTTTAATATAAAGGATTCAATGGCAGCCACTATTTACCAACCTATATCTTCTTCCTCCTTATATTCTAGTAGAATTTAGGTTCTATCATCTAAATAAATAGTGTGCTGAACACAGTCTGTCAAAGAAAAATAAATAAAAACAAACAGGACATATATGCTGTGAAACTTCTTGGAAAGCTTTATATCCCTAATTAAACAAGAAAATTATTAATAACATGAAGAAAAAAAAACAAGAAAGAAGAGGAAAAAAAGAGAAAACTTTCTCAGTATCTCTCTCTCTGTTTGTCTGTCTGTGTTTAGATGTATTTTTAGGCAATTCATGTTTGGAGCTGGAGCAGACATTTTATCATCACGAGTGTTAGCCTGAGCAAGAAAGTTGTTATACAAAGATCGACAAAAACCCAGGAAGAGCTTGGGCCTTATTTGACATCACTGACAACCTGAAATGATCAGCAAACCCTGCAACTTCTAGGATGACGGGAGAAACGAGCCTGGATAGTAAACGACATTTACATGTATATTCTCTGCCTTGTAATTAAGGGAGTCTAACTGAAACTAATGCTTATTATAAAGAGATTAAAAATAACAGTAAAATACCTCAAGGGAAATAACTTTTCTTTTTTTTTTAAGATTTTTATTTATTTATTTATTTATTTATGTATTTATTAGGAAAGAGAGAGAGTGAGAGAGAGCATGAGAAGGGAGAAGGTCAGAGTGAGAAGCAGACTCCCCATGGAGCTGGAAGCCCGAAGTGGGACTCGATCCCAGGACTCCGGGATCATGTCCCGAGCCGAAGGCAGTTGTTTAACCAACTGAGCCACCCAGGCGCCTGGAAATAACTTTTCTAAATGGAAGAGTCTGGACATCCATTTTCTAGTTAAGATGATCTAACAGGTCATTAGTAACTAACACTGAGTTTATTTAGCCCCTAGATTATATATAGGCTTATATATATTTGAGGACTTTCCTACAATTTAATCTGAACTTCTATATGATAACGACTGTTTTCTAAACCAATCTTTGAGCTTGAAATTAAAGACTTTTTGATAATTTACAACTGATAAAAAGCAACTCTATAAATTATTATTATAGAATTTAAAACTCATTTTTACTATTTTTACATTTATCAGTTGCTAATAGCGAAATGTAAACCCTTTTCATGAGGATAATTTCAATCATTTATTCAGTTTTAGCCACAATATTTTTGTGTATACAATATTACACATATAATAACTACCACCCAAATCTCCATACATAGTACCTGCCCAATGAGAATTTATGTATCCTTATAATAACTGTATTGTAAGAATGAAGGAGACAGGAAGAGAAAAAGCAAGCAAGGGGAGGGAGAAAGTACAGTGAATTGGTGCATGTTTTTGTCTGTTTATATTTTCTGTAAAATGAGCATGGAGCTAGATGTAGAATATCTTATTCATAAACACTATTTGCAGTAACTTTAAAAGCGCAAAAATGCCCAATTGCTCATTTTGTTAAGTAAAGACTTAGAGCAAGGTTCTTACCAAATGTAAATAAAAATCTCATAGTTGAAGGTGTTTTTGCATCACTGGGCAAAAAATTTTCAAACACAGATGCATGTAGTTGAATGTGAGTACTGTGTGTATGAGTGAGTGTGTGTGCGTGCATGCACACGCGCGTGTGTGTGTATGTGTGTAAATAGTGTTTATATACAGCTCTCAAGAAATGGCCTCTGGGGAAAAGATATGAAATAAATTGAGTACTGTCCAGCAGGTACAATTCAGGACAAACATGGGTTAAAGGTTAAAGTAGGATTCATTTGATCTCTTTCATTTCTCTGGAACAAGCTATTTTTGGTTAATTGATTTTCACAGCTCATTGAGTCATGTTCACCTGCTAAATGTCACCTTGTTTTTTGCAGTGATTGTTTGCACTTGAATGGTCTGTATCACCACTTGAAGCATAGTTTGTACCAGTGTTAATTGTAATTTATATTTGAGGTGTAAATATTGTAATTTTACTATGTCTGCCTTTCTTTGAAATATTAATACATTTCTAATTTTCCTGGGTCAAGTCAGCTTTCCCGATAATGATTACTTGGAATCAAACAGAGCACTACATGGTTGCTTGAAATCCAAAATGTACACAAACTTTTAAGAGAAAATTCACTAAAAAGTTTTTAAATGGTTTCTATCATCTAATATTGTGCTTAAAGTAAAATAATTTCATCATCTTTGGTAACTGATGATTCATGTCTTCAGAGGGTGTGAGAGATTATTTTAAACAACTTAAAGAAAATGTATTGAAAACAGTGCTGAATTGAATGGAATATAGACTTCACAGGCAGAAATAGCATTGCTTTTTAGGAAGAGGATGTTGAACATCAGATATAACAAAATAGAATAATAAAAAATCAGAAAAATAAAAAAATATTTTTGATAATTTTCAAATGAGCTTGATTGCTGTGAAACAACTCTGAAATTTATCAATATTTGGCTTATAAGTGGAATCTCATTTCTGAATCCTTGATTAAATATTAAGCTAATCAATATAAGTGACAAGATTTATGGGAACAAACACATTGAAGATGAACTAAAGAATCAAGTTGGGGGAAATTGCTGAAATAAAATATGGATAGGCAGAATTGAAAGGTGAGAGAAAAGGAGTGCAAAAATAGCTTATGTATCTTCAGTTAATAGGTACTGCTAAAGGAATAAAGTATAATATTTCCTCAAAAATTAATAGTTTAGTCTATAGCATTTCTGAAACCTAAATTATTTTCACACTGGAAATTTTAATCAATGGAAAGATAATGTGTCACCATTTAGGAAACTCCAAGTCAATGAGCCATAAATAAATTTACATGAAATACTAACTATATTCCATATACAACATGCACAGGTATACTGAATGATGTCAACAATGGCCATGTTGTCTGTGATTTGGCTGTGTGAAGAAAATCTTACTCCCTTGATCCACATAAGCACAAGAAATCTTCTAACAGTACATGATTTTGTGAGTCCTTGCTGATCATTTTTACTTGGCACAGGAATATTTGGTCATTCTCTTTTCATTACTTAGTAAGACTCTGAAAGATCTCTATTATAGCTTCAATCACACACACACACACACACACACACACACACATTACATTAACAAATTTACATGGTCCTTTACTTTCCGTAAAGTCTATGAAGAGTGGTATCATTTCCTATTCTTTTTCAGACCTTTAACACTTTTATAATGCCCGATAAATTAGGAAGGGGCCAGTAAATAATTATTACATAAACATATGAATTAAATATATCTTTCCAAAAAATATTCATCTTCACTTTCAGAACTAATCTGAACAAGATAACCTTTTTTTTTCTCCCCAAATTTGTTTATTTTAATTTTTCAGTGTTACAAGATTGATTGTTCATGCACCACACCCAGTGCTCCATGCAGTACGTGCCCCTCAAAATACCCACCACCAGGCTC